>OY288265.1:35130205-36341800 GCA_958450335.1 Hibiscus tridactylites | reverse complement strand
CACCAAAGGAGTTAAAGACGCGGCTTCTGGAGTTGTTAGATCGTGATTTCATTAGGCCAAGTATCTCGCCTTGGGGAGCTCCAGTTTTTTTTGTTAAGAAGAAGGATGGGACGATGCAGATGTGTATATACTATCAGCAACTGAACAAGTTGACGATAAAGAACAAATACCTTTTACCTCATATTGATGATCTTTTTGATCAGTTTCGTGGCGCGGCTGTGTTTTCAAAGATTGATCTAAGGTCGGGTATTATCAACTTAAGGTGAAGGATAAGGACATACCGAAGACGGCTTTTCATACGAGGTACGAGAATTACGAGTTCCTAGTGATGCCTTTTGGTTTGACCAACGCACCAGCTGCGTTCATGGACATGATGAACTGGGTGTTCCATGAGTACCTTGATTTGTTTGTGGTGGTGTTTATCGATGATATCCTTGTGTACTCTCATTCTAAGGAGGATCACGATAGACATATGAGGATAGTGCTGCAGACTTTGTTGGATAATCAGCTCTATGCAAACTTGAGTAAATGTGAGTTCTAGATCAGGGAGGTAGTGTTTCTTGGTCATGTGGTGTCAACTGAGGGTATCCGTATGGATCCTCCAAAGATTAAGGCGGTTTTGGGTTGGAAACAACTGAAATCAGTAACGGAGGTCCATAGTTTTTTGGGCTTGGCTAGGTATTACCGTCGGTTCGTGGATGGGTTTTCTAAGATAACTGCTCCATTGACGAAGTTGCTTCAGAAATATGTTAAGTTTGAATGGACGGAGGTGAGGCAGCAATCCTTTCGAAAGTTGAAGGAAGTTTTGGTAAAATCTCCGATTTTGATTCAACCTGAATCGGGAAAAGAGTTTGTGGTGTATAGTAATGCATCCTATGTGGGTTTACGACGTCGGTTGATACAAGAGGGTAGAGTAGTTGCTTATGTGGAGAGGCAATTGAAGGTGCATGAGCGTAATTATCCTAGTCATGATCTCGAGCTTGCGACTGTGGTGTTTGCTCTAAAGATATGGAGGCATTATCTTTATGGCGAGAGATGTACCGTGTACACAGATCACAAGAGTCTCAAGTATCTTATGTCTCAGAGGGAATTGAATCTTCGGCAACGTCGAAGGATGGAATTGTTGAATAATTACGATCTTACGATCGAGTATCACCCAGGGAACGCCAATGTGGTGGTCGATGCTTTGAGCCGAAAGGTTGCAGTGGAGTTGTAACGCCCCGGTTTTGGGCTTAGAAGTTTTGGGTTTTGACCGGTTCGGTCAAAGTGCGGTTCGAATATAAAAAGGTGAAAATAGGAAAGCCTAGTTCGGGTTGCATTAAAAATATGGAAAAATGTTCTAAAATCCTCTTTTATTATATATAAGAGTTTGGTGAAATCAATTTTACAAAATGAGGTTTGGAAGGGTGACATTTTGGGTTAGTGACCAAAATGTAATTTTTGAAAACTGTGTGACTATTTTAAAAAGGATTGAAACTTTGAATCTTTAAGGAGCTATTTACCCAATAGGAGTTTCTCCAGATTTTTCTAAGATATTAAATGATTAATTAATGGTTTTTAAATAAAACAAAAGTGGAGGGAAGATATTTTGGCCATAACTAACTTTTCTCTCAAATCTTCCATTTTCATTTTCTCTCATTTTCTCTCAAACCAAACACCTTTTATCCAGAGCATTTCCTTCTGATTTTGATATCCAAACATGAGATTTTAATCCTCTTTTGTTCCCTAATCATCTCTTCAACAAAACCTCACCATTTGCTAATTGGATTTTCAAGATTTTGGTTCCAAAAAGGGAGAAAACTCAAGTTTGGAGGTAAGAACGTCCTTCTCCTCTAAACTCTCAGTTTTTTACTGAAATTCCTAAGTTCTCAATCCTTAATTTATGTTTTATAAAAGGTTTTAAGGTTGTGTTCTTGATATTGGCTTTTAAATGCAAGATTTGCTTGATTTTGATGAAATTTCGTATGATCTGATTGGGCAGTGTTTTGAGGTGTCAATTTGATGTTAAATGAATGTTAAATTGATGAGGAATTGAGGTTTAATTAATGCAATCCCAGATAGGTTGAATTTCCTAAGTTTAGCTTGTGTTTTTGATGGTTTTTGGAGTGATCTTGTTGATCTGTTATAGCTGGAGGTATAAGGGTGATGTTAGATCCTTTTTGGATGTTAATTGATGTTTAAGGATGATTAGATTTGTTTGATCATGGCTGGGTAATGTTGTGGAGTTGTTTGGATGCATTTTCGGTTGTGTTTGGTAGCCTAAAATGGAGTGTGGATGAGAGCAGCGAGTTTAGGTGCTTTCATTGAAGCTATTAATGCATGATGATGCATTAATCCTCTGCTTTGATGTGTTTAAAACAGGGGAGTCATCTTTGGATCCAAGTGGTGGTGATCCGGAAGCTTGATTGGTGTTTCGGCAAGTGGCGAAACGGAATCGGTGAGTGGATTTTGGTTTCCATCTTTGAAACCATTGAATTGAAGGTTTGGGAGCTTAGCTTAAGTCTAAGCAACTTAGCTAAGCTCAAGAGTAAGTTTTCGGGAAAACTCTCTTGATGATGAACCATGGATTGGTTGTATGCAATGTGGTTGTTTGCATGTTTTGAATTCTGTTTTGAAAGCATATTTTAGCATGTTAGTTGCTGAGATTATAAGCCATGTGTTGAAGGATGCTCAAGGTAAGAGATCCTTGTTTTTGAACATTGTTATAATGTGGTTTGATGCTTAAAAATGCATGATGTTTATGGCTTTGATAAATGCTTTAAAACAGTGGATTATTGTTGTTAATGATGCATATTGGCAAGTGATGGTTAAGGTCACAAAGGTGTTTAAAAGTCCTTGTGTGAGCCTTGTTATTTAAGAACAACATGGTGGTTAAAAGTCCATGGTTGGTTCTTGGTTAAGATCACCAAGGTAGTTAAAATTCCTTGGGTGAGTCTTGTGTATTTAAGGACAACATGGTGTTTAAAAGTCCATGGTTGGTCCTTGGTTAAGGATACAAAGGTGGTTAAAATTCCTTGTGTATGCCTTGTTATTTAAGAACATCAAGGTGTTTAAAAGTCCTTGGATGATTCTTGTTAAGGACACAAAGGTGTTTAAAAGTCCTTGTGTGGTCCTTGCCATGGTGTTTAAAAGTCCATGGGGTTAAGGACACAATGGTGTTTAAAAGTCCATGTGTGGTCCTTGGAATTTATAAGATCACAATGGTGTTTAAAAGTCCATGTGTGAGTCTTATGTTGAATGTATCACTTGTGGCCAATATGACATGTTATGAACTTGAAGCATGAGATGCTTGATTTAATGCTTATGTGCATGTGCAAATGATGTTGAACTAAGGTTTATACATGTGTTTTATAAGTGCATTATTGTGTGGTTTTATTGAGCATTCCTCACTAAGCTTTTGCTTACGCTCTCTCTTTTCTTAAACCAATAATGCAGAGCATTAAAGTGCATTGAGGGCAGCAAGGGGGACAAGAATCCAAGTGGTGAACAAAGCTCATGTATGGTGAAGGTTTCTTAAACACTATTAGCTTTTGGCATTTGGCAATGGGGAACCTATGTAGTTGTTTTGGACTCCCTAAGTTGGATTTGTGTTGTTGATAATGTTGGTACTTGTAATTGGCCTTTATGTGGTATGTTTGGTGATTTAATGCTTGAATGGTTTGCTAAGTAGGAAGCATGCCTATAGATTTGGGGATTTTCATAATTGATACCATATCGACGATTGGTTGATGCAATTATGTTCCTTATATGTTGTATGACTTGCTGGTATAATTTGGTGGCTTTTGGAGCATGTTCGGTTGGTCAATTGCATGATAAACCAGCAATTTTTCTGCAATCTGGGCAGCCTGTTTCGGAACAGGTGCTACCGTATCGGAACGGGGGCCTGAAATGGCCTGGGCGTTCCGAAACGGATATGCCACTGCCAGGCTCTGCTTCGGAACCAGTTGCGGAACGGTCCCGCGTTTCGGAACGGGTCCTCCCTGTTCCGAAACACTCGACCGTTGGGCACTGAAATTGATGGTTAAATGTTTTGCAATGTTTGCATTTTGGTCCTAAAACTTGTTTATGCAATTGTGTGAGTTTGGGATGTCCTTTTGAGCTGAAATTTGGCAGAGAAGCATGAAACCTGACTAATTTCATATTGGTAACTTTAATTTGGATTAAGTCCTTATAATTTTCAGAATTTACAACTTGGTCCCTAAAGTTGTAATTTGTGCAATTGAGTCCCTGAATGTTCTCTGTTGGTTATGATCTTTGAATATGATGATCTTGTGATTATATCTAGGGATAATGTGCATCTAGACAAGATTAAAAAGAAAAAAAAAGGGTCGTTAATCAAGGTTGACTTCCGGGTTGACTTTGGTTTTCCCCGTGTAATCTCCTTAATTCGGGTCAATCGTCTAGGCCGGGTTAAGGGGGTTACATTTGGTGGTATCAGAGCTGAGTTCTCGAGTAATTGGGAATGTTTATGTAAATGATTTAAGCATGTGTGCTTTGTGTGCTTGTTGAGTGAAAGCATGTTGAGTAAAATGTAAATGTGATGCAATTGAGTTGTATGCTATGATGAAGCATGTTGTGGGTACCCATTGCCAAATCAAAGCTAATGAAATGATGTTGTTTTTAAGTGAAAATGAGCTTGAGTACTTGGATTACTTACCTTGCTGGGCCTGACTTTGTTTATTTGTATTGTGATTGCATTGTTAGAGTATGGCACCTCGTAGAGAGTTAAGGAGTAATGTGCGACCTGCGGCTCAAAATGAGAATGAGAATGAAGAGAATGTTGAAAGTGCGGTTTTACCTCCTCCACCTGGTGGTGGTGGTGCTGAGGGTGAAGGAGCTGGGGCTGCAGCTGGTGCTGGGGTCGCTGGACCTGAGGCTGGTTAGGGGCAAGCTGTTCCTGACATGACAGTGTTGATACAAGCTATTGCTGGAGCTTTTCAAGCCGCAGTAGCTGGAGCTCGAGGAGCTGGGCATCAGGGAGATGCTGGAGTTAGACTACCCTTGGAACGTCTGCGCAGTCTGGGAGGGACTGAGTTCAGGGGTTTGTTAGCTGAAGGTTCGAAATCTTGGTTAGAGAGTACCAAGAGAATCTTGGGTCAGATGAGTTGCACTGATGTGCAAAAGTTGGGCTGTGTAGTATCCTTGCTACAGGATGATGCATACACGTGGTGGACGACCACAATCTCTGGGATGGCAGAAGCTGATGTAACTTGGACATTCTTTCAGAATGCGTTCAAGAGAAGGTATCTAGGTGTGAGGTACCTAGATGAAAAGAAGCGGGAGTTCATGTCTCTTACCCATGGGAGCATGTCTGTAGCTGAGTATGAAGTGCAGTTTGTTCGACTCAGTCAATACGCACCTGAGCTTGTCCCGGATGAGCGGGAAAGGTGTGAAAGGTTCCGTTATGGTTTAGTGACGGAGGTTAAGATGTATGTGCTGGCTACCGAGTATAATGATTTTGATGTGCTGGTGGGTCGAGCAAAGGATATTGAGATGAACTTGGGTTTATCTGCTAAGAGTGCTGGGTCAAGTGCTGGTAAGCGAGCAGCTGAATATAGTTCTGGTGGTGGACGGAACAAGAGGGGACGTGATCAGAAGTATCAGTCCTCAGCTAAGCGAGGTGGTGGTGCACCTGCTCGGGGAGGCAATGCTAGAGTTGATTCGAGTGCATGTTGGACATATGGTTCACGTGGTCACATGAAACATGATTGTCCTCGTGTTGTGAGGGAAGTGCAAGCTCCTGTTGTGGCAGCTGGTAATGGGTGCTGGAATTGTGGATCTACGGATCATATGAGGCGAGAGTGTCCTATGTTGGCTGGTGGCCAAGTGCGTGCTCCTGTTGTTGCTGCACCACAGAGAGGTCGTGGGCGCGGCCGTGGTAACTTTCAGCGGAGAGAGGAAGGTGGTAGGGGTGTGGCTCATGTTGTGGCTATTCAGCCTGAGGGTGGCGGCCAAGCCAGGGTGTATGCTCAGCGGGAGGGAAGGAATGACGCGGATGTGATCGCAGGTACTTTCACTTTGCAATCCTTGTCATTACTTTCCTTGATTGATTCTGGATCTACGCACTCATACATATTGCGTGAGCATGCTGAATTGCTTGGTTTGCCTGTTGAGTCTTTGGATGTTGGTGTGCGTGTCACTAGTTCTTTTGGTGAGACTGTTGTGACTCGAAAGCTATATAGAAGATGTCCTTTGGCTATTCAAGATCATGTTTTTCATGTTGACCTTATGGAGTTGCCTTTCTATGGTTTTGATGTAATCCTTGGTATGGATTGGCTTGCTGAGCATCGTGCTGTTGTGGATTGTGAAAATAAGCGAGTTTCGTTGAAGCTTGCGGATGATTATGAGGTAGTTGTGGTTGGTGAGAATGTGAAGTTTCTTGCCAGTGTGGTGTCTACATTGGAGGCTAGCCGGATGCTGAGGCAAGGTTGTGAAGCTTATCTAGCTTTTGCGATGAATCCTAGCTCTAAGGAGTTGCGTGTGCAAGATATTAGGGTTGTGCGAGAGTTCCCTGGTGTGTTTCCTGAGGAGTTGCTTGGGTTACCTCCTAATCGTGAAGTGGAGTTTGGAATTGAGCTGTATGAGAATACAACTCCTGTGTCCATTACCCCTTATAGAATGGCACCTAAAGAGTTGAAGGAGCTGAAGACGCAATTGCAAGAATTGCTTGATCGTGGGTTCATTCGGCCAAGTGCGTCACCTTGGGGTGCACCGGTCTTGTTTGTGAAGAAGAAGGATGGCACTATGAGAATGTGCATTGATTATCGTCAGCTGAACAAGTTGACTATCAAGAATCGGTATCCTTTGCCGAGAATTGATGATCTCTTTGATCAATTTTGGGGAGCAGCTGTGTTCTCTAAGATTGACTTGAGGTCAGGGTATTATCAGTTGAAGGTGAAGGATGTGGATGTGCCTAAGACAGCTTTCAGGACAAGGTATGAGCATTATGAGTTCCTTGTGATGCCGTTTGGTTTGACAAATGCTCCTGCTGCTTTCATGGACATGATGAATCGTGTGTTTCATGAATACCTGGACAAGTTCGTTGTGGTGTTCATTGATGATATCCTCGTGTACTCGCGTACTGAAGAGGAGCATGAAGAGCATTTGAGGATTGTGCTGCAAGCTTTGTTGGAGAATCAGCTTTATGCCAAGCTGAGCAAGTGTGAGTTCTGGTTAAGTGAAGTGGTGTTTCTTGGGCATGTGGTTTCTGCCGAGGGGATTCATGTAGATCCTCAGAAGATTGAGGCGGTGACGAATTGGAAGGTTCCTAAGTCTGTTCATGAGGTTCGTAGTTTCCTTGGTTTGGCGGGATACTACCGGAGGTTTGTGGATGGGTTTTCTAAGATTGCTGCACCTTTGACGAAGTTGTTGCAGAAAGATGTTAAGTATGAGTGGACGAAAGCGAGACAACAGGCTTTTGAGAAGCTTAAGGCGGCTTTGACGCAAGCTCCTATCTTGGTTCAACCTGAATCAGGGAAAGAGTTTGTGGTCTACAGTGATGCGTCCTATGTTGGTTTGGGATGTGTGTTGATGCAAGAGGGTAAGGTGGTGGCTTATGCATCGCGGCAGTTGAAGGTGCATGAACGCAATTATCCTACGCATGACATTGAGTTGGCTGCGGTGGTTTTTGCTTTGAAGATTTGGAGACATTACCTGTATGGTGAGAAGTGTACTGTGTACACGGATCACAAGAGTTTGAGGTATCTGATGTCTCAGAAGGAGTTGAATCTTAGGCAGCGACATTGGGTGGAGTTGCTCAAGGATTATGATTTGACGATTGAGTATCACCCTGGGAAAGCTAATGTTGTAGCGGATGCCTTGAGTAGGAAGGTAGCTGTTGAGCTGAGGGCTATGTTTGCCAGTTTGAGTATCTCGCGTGATGGTGGTCTTGTGGCTGAGTTGCAAGTGAAGCCATCTTTGGTTCAGTTGATCAAGGAAAAGCAGTTGCTGGATGATTCCTTGGTACCGCATGTTCAGGATATCGCGGAGGGTAGTCCTTCGGATTTCAGCTTTAATGATGATGGAGTGTTGTGTTTTGGGAGTCGGATAGTTGTGCCCAACGATGCTGAGTTGAGGCTTGCTATTTTGACTGAAGGTCATAGTAGTCCTTTTGCTATGCACCCTGGTAGTACTAAGATGTATCGTGATCTTCGTGATGAGTACTATTGGGTGGGTTTGAAGAAGGATGTTGCAGAGTTTGTGAGCAAGTGTATGGTGTGTCAGCGAGTTAAGGTTGAGCATCAGGTTCCTTCAGGGTTGTTGCAACCGTTGAGAATCCCTGAATGGAAGTGGGAAAGGATTATCATGGATTTTGTCTCTGGTTTGCCCTTGTCGCCATCGAAGAAGAATTCTGTGTGGGTGATTGTGGATCGCCTGACGAAGTGTGCACATTTCTTGCCTGTGCATACTACGTTTTCTTTGGATAAGCTTGCGGAGCTGTACATTGCTGAGATTGTGCGGCGGCATGGTGTGCCTAAGTCGATTGTGTCGGATAGGGATCCGAGGTTTAAATCGCGTTTCTGGCAGTGTTTGCATCAGGCTTTGGGTACAAGGTTGAATTTCAGTACATCTTATCATCCTCAGTCGGATGGTCAGTCCGAGCGTGTTATCCAGATTTTGGAGGATATGTTGAGGTGCTGCGTGATTGAGTTTCAGGGCTCTTGGGAGAAACATTTGCCTTTGGTGGAGTTTGCTTATAACAATAGTTATCAAGCAAGTATTCAAATGGCACCTTATGAGGCTTTGTACGGGAGGAAGTGTAGGACTCCTCTTTGTTGGGCTGAAACGGGTCAGAAGTTGGTTTCGATGCCGGCTTTGTTGAAAGGAACCACCGAGAAGGTGAAGCTCATTTGTGAGCGTTTGAAGGCAGCTTCTGATCGGCAAAAGTCTTACGCGGATTTGAAGCGTAAGGAGATTGAGTATGCGGTGGGTGACCGTGTGTTTTTGAAGGTTTCGCCTTGGAAAAAGGTGATGAGGTTTGGCCGTAAGGGTAAGTTGAGCCCTAGGTACATTGGACCATACGAGGTGATTGAGCGTGTGGGTCCTGTTGCGTACAAGTTGAGGCTACCTCAAGAGTTGGAGAAGATTCATGATGTGTTTCATGTTTCTATGCTCTGGAAGTATAGATCTGATCCTTCGCATGTGATGCATGTGGAAGAAGTGGAATTGAATCCGGATTTGACCTATGATGAGGAACCGGTGAAGGTTCTGGATTCGGATAGCAAGGTTCTTCGTGGCAAGACCATTGAGCTGGTAAAGGTGTTGTGGAAGCACCGTGGTGTTGAGGAAGCCACGTGGGAACGGAAGGATGACATGCTGAAGCAGTTTCCGTACCTCTTTCCTTCAGGTAAATTTCGAGGACGAAATTTCTTAAGGGGGGGAGAGTTGTAACGCCCCGGTTTTGGGCTTAGAAGTTTTGGGTTTTGACCGGTTCGGTCAAAGTGCGGTTCGAATATAAAAAGGTGAAATTAGGAAAGCCTAGTTCGGGTTGCATTGAAAATATGGAAAAATGTTCTAAAATCCTCTTTTATTATATATAAGAGTTTGGTGAAATCAATTTTACAAAATGAGGTTTGGAAGGGTGACATTTTGGGTTAGTGACCAAAATGTAATTTTTGAAAACTGTGTGACTGTTTTAAAAAGGATTGAAACTTTGAATCTTTAAGGAGCTATTTACCCAATGGGAGTTTCTCCAGATTTTTCTAAAATATTAAATGATTAATTAATGGTTTTTAAATAAAACAAAAGTGGAGGGAAGATATTTTGGCCATAACTAACTTTTCTCTCAAATCTTCCATTTTCATTTTCTCTCATTTTCTCTCAAACCAAACACCTTTTCTCCAGAGCATTTCCTTCTGATTTTGATATCCAAACATGAGATTTTAATCCTCTTTTGTTCCCTAATCATCTCTTCAACAAAACCTCACCATTTGCTAATTGGATTTTCAAGATTTTGGTTCCAAAAAGGGAGAAAACTCAAGTTTGGAGGTAAGAACGTCCTTCTCCTCTAAACTCTCAGTTCTTTACTGAAATTCCTAAGTTCTCAATCCTTAATTTATGTTTTATAAAAGGTTTTAAGGTTGTGTTCTTGATCTTGGCTTTTAAATGCAAGATTTGCTTGATTTTGATGAAATTTCGTATGATCTGATTGGGCAGTGTTTTGAGGTGTCAATTTGATGTTAAATGAATGTTAAATTGATGAGGAATTGAGGTTTAATTAATGCAATCCCGGATAGGTTGAATTTCCTAAGTTTAGCTTGTGTTTTTGATGGTTTTTGGAGTGATCTTGTTGATCTGTTATAGCTGGAGGTATAAGGGTGATGTTAGATCCTTTTTGGATGTTAATTGATGTTTAAGGATGATTAGATTTGTTGGATCATGGCTGGGTAATGTTGTGGAGTTGTTTGGATGCATTTTCGGTTGTGTTTGGTAGCCTAAAATGGAGTGTGGATGAGAGCAGCGAGTTTAGGTGCTTTCATTGAAGCTATTAATGCATGATGATGCATTAATCCTCTGCTTTGATGTGTTTAAAACAGGGGAGTCATCTTTGGATCCAAGTGGTGGTGATCCGGAAGCTTGATTGGTGTTTCGGCAAGTGGCGAAACGGAATCGGTGAGTGGATTTTGGTTTCCAGCTTTGAAACCATTGAATTGAAGGTTTGGGAGCTTAGCTTAAGTCTAAGCAACTTAGCTAAGCTCAAGAGTAAGTTTTCGGGAAAACTCTCTTGATGATGAACCATGGATTGGTTGTATGCAATGTGGTTGTTTGCATGTTTTGAATTCTGTTTTGAAAGCATATTTTAGCATGTTAGTTGCTGAGATTATAAGCCATGTGTTGAAGGATGCTCAAGGTAAGAGATCCTTGTTTTTTAACATTGTTATAATGTGGTTTGATGCTTAAAAATGCATGATGTTTATGGCTTTGATAAATGCTTTAAAACAATGGATTATTGTTGTTAATGATGCATATTGGCAAGTGATGGTTAAGGTCACAAAGGTGTTTAAAAGTCCTTGTGTGAGCCTTGTTATTTAAGAACAACATGGTGGTTAAAAGTCCATGGTTGGTTCTTGGTTAAGATCACCAAGGTGGTTAAAATTCCTTGGGTGAGTCTTGTGTATTTAAGGACAACATGGTGTTTAAAAGTCCATGGTTGGTCCTTGGTTAAGGATACAAAGGTGGTTAAAATTCCTTGTGTATGCCTTGTTATTTAAGAATATCAAGGTGTTTAAAAGTCCTTGGATGATTCTTGTTAAGGACACAAAGGTGTTTAAAAGTCCTTGTGTGGTCCTTGCCATGGTGTTTAAAAGTCCATGGGGTTAAGGACACAATGGTGTTTAAAAGTCCATGTGTGAGTCTTATGTTGAATGTATCACTTGTGGCCAATATGACATGTTATGAACTTGAAGCATGAGATGCTTGATTTAATGCTTATGTGCATGTGCAAATGATGTTGAACTAAGGTTTATACATGTGTTTTATAAGTGCATTATTGTGTGGTTTTAATGAGCATTCCTCACTAAGCTTTTGCTTACGCTCTCTCTTTTCTTAAACCAATAATGCAGAGCATTAAAGTGCATTGAGGGCAGCAAGGGGGACAAGAATCCAAGTGGTGAACAAAGCTCATGTATGGTGAAGGTTTCTTAAACATTATTAGCTTTTGGCATTTGGCAATGGGGAACCTATGTAGTTGTTTTGGGAGATGTTTTGGACTCCCTAAGTTGGATTTGTGTTGTTGATAATGTTGGTACTTGTAATTGGCCTTTATGTGGTATGTTTGGTGATTTAATGCTTGAATGGTTTGCTAAGTAGGAAGCATGCCTATAGATTTGGGGATTTTCATAATTGATGCCATATCGATGATTGGTTGATGCAATTATGTTCCTTATATGTTGTATGACTTGCTGGTATAATTTGGTGGCTTTTGGAGCATGTTCGGTTGGTCAATTGCATGATAAACCAGCAATTTTTCTGCAATCTGGGCAGCCTGTTTCGGAACAGGTGCTACCGTATCGGAACGGGGGCCTGAAATGGCCTGGGCGTTCCGAAACGGAAGGGCTGTTCCAAAACGGATATGCCACTGCCAGGCTCTGTTTCGGAACCAGTTGCGGAACGGTCCCGCGTTTCGGAACGGGTCCTCCCTGTTCCGAAATACTCGACAGTTGGGCACTGAAATTGATGGTTAAATGTTTTGCAATGTTTGCATTTTGGTCCTGAAACTTGTTTATGCAATTGTGTGAGTTTGGGATGTCCTTTTGAGCTGAAATTTGGCAGAGAAGCATGAAACCTGACTAATTTCATATTGGTAACTTTAATTTGGATTAAGTCCTTATAATTTTCAGAATTTACAACTTGGTCCCTAAAGTTGTAATTTGTGCAATTGAGTCCCTAAATGTTCTCTGTTGGTTATGATCTTTGAATATGATGATCTTGTGATTATATCTAGGGATAATGTGCATCTAGACAAGATTAAAAAGAAAAAAAAGGGTCGTTAATCAAGGTTGACTTTCGGGTTGACTTTGGTTTTCCCCGTGTAATCTCCTTAATTCGGGTCAATCGTCTAGGCCGGGTTAAGGGGGTTACAGGAGTTGAGAGTGATGTTTGCTCGTTTGAGTTTGTCGTGTGATGGTGGCTTGGTGGCCGAACTTCAGGTAAAACCATTTTTGGTTGAAATGATCAAGGAAAAGAAATTGCTTGATGATTTCTTGGTACCGCATGTTACGGACATAGCGGAGGGTAATCCTATGGATTACAATTTTAGTGATGATGACGTTTTGTGTTTTAAGGGTCGGGTAGTTGTGCCAGAGGATGTTGAGTTGAGGCGCACTATCTTGACCGAGGCGCATAATAGTCCTTTTGCCATGCATCATAGTAGTACTAAGATGTATCGAGGGTTGCGTAATGAGTACTACTAGGTGGGCTTGAAAAAGGATGTGGCGGAGTTTGTTAGCAAGTGTTTGGTGTGTCAGCTTGTGAAAGCTGAACATCAGTTTCCATTCAGTTTGTTGCAGCCTTTGAGGATTCTGGAGTAGAAATAGGAAAGGATCACGATGGATTTTGTGTCAAGTTTTCCTTTGACACCGTCAAAGAAGAATTCTGTGTGGGTGATTTTTGATCGGTTGACCAAGTGTGCACATTTCTTGCCCGTGCATACTACGTTTACCTTTGATAAGTTGGCGGAGCTTTATGTTGCGAAGTTGTGCGGTTGCATGGTGTTCCTAAATCTATAGTTTCAGATAGGGATTCGCAACTCACATCGAGATTCTAGGAGTGTTTGCATCAAGACTTGTGCACGAGGTTGAATTTTAGCACATCTTATCATCCTCAGACGGATGGTCAGTCGGAACGGGTTATCTAGGTGTTGAAGGATATGCTTAGGTGTTGTGTGATTGATTTCCAAGGTTCGTGGGACAAGTTGTTGCCGTTGGTAGAGTTTGCCTATAATAATAGCTATCAGGCGAGAATACAAATGGCACCATATGAGGCTTTGTATGGATGGAAGTGTCGTACACACGTGTGTTGGGCAGAAGCGGGGCAAAAGTTGGTTTCTTTACCGGATATGCTAAAGGGTACAACCGATATCCGAAATTGTTTAATGGCAAAAACGTAAAAGGCTAATACTTTGAATCTTTAAGGAGCAATACCAAGGGCTAATAGAGACTTTTCCTCCTATTTTAATATTTTGATTAAATAAATTATATTAAAAAGATGGAGGGAAGTTAAAACGATTTTTCATTTTCTCACAAATTGGTTTTTGACGATAGTTTTCTTCTCTCATTTTCCTCTCAAATTTCCTTCATCCAAACAACAAGATTTTCAAGGTAAACTCTAATTTTGGTTTGGATTTCAAAGATTTATCTATTTTCTATTGATCCTTTATTAAATCTCTTGTTTTCTCTTTGGTTTTCTTTTCAAAAATGGAGGAAGAACTAATCATTAGAGGTAGGTTTGTTCTTCTCTTCTAATGACATGTTCTTTACTGAAATTGCCAAGTATTTAGTCTTTTACATATTGTTTTTAATGGGTTTTTATGTATTAGTTGATGAAATTGTGTTTAATTGAGGTTTCTTGAAGGTTTATGGTGGAATCTTGGATTTGGTGTTAATTGTTGAGTTAATGATTGATTATTAACATGTTGTTGATGGCTAATAATGTTAACTTGATGGATTTTGTTAAGTAATCCCGAAACTAGTTAGATTGCTAGAAGTTAGTTATGAAATCTTGAGTTTTAGGGGTTGTTGTTGTGTTTTCTTAATAGCTAGAGGTTTGTAGAGGTTGGGGAAGTGTTTTAGGTTGTAAATGGATGAAGATTGATGGTTGATTTTTCTAGGTAATGATTGAGAATGGTTTAGGGTGGTTTTGTCGATGTTTTTGGTTTGTATCGATGGTTAATTGCTTGGAGAATGTTGGAGTTGAGTGGGGGTTTGTGTTGCTGGAGGTTTTGATGCAAGAGTGTGCTTGGAATAACTTTGGCAAGTGAGGCGACGTGATTGCAGGTACCTTCGCCTTGCAATCCTTGTCATTGTTAGCATTGATTGATTCTGGATCTACGCATTCATACATCTTGAGTGAGCATGCACATTTGCTTGATATTCCTGTTGAGATGCTGGACATAAGGATGCAAGTAACAAGCTCTTTTGGTGAGACTGTTGTTACAAGGAAATTGTATAGGAGATGCCCTTTATCTGTTCAAGGCCATGTGTTTTCAGTTGATTTGATGGAATTGTCTTTTTTTTTGGTTTTGATATGATTCTTAGAATGGACTGGTTGGTCGAGCGTCAAGCTGTTGTTGATTTTGATGTTAAGCGAGTTACCTTGAAACTTGTGGATGATTACGAGGTAGTAATCGTAGGCGAGAATGTAAAGTTCTTGTCCAATGCATTTTCGGCTCTTGAAGCGAGTCGGATGATGGAGTTGGGTTGCGAAGCTTTCTTGGCGTATGTGATGAATCTTGGTACGAAGGAAGTGCGGTTGCAGGACTTACGAACAATATGTGAGTTTTCGGGTGTTTTTTTGAAAGAGTTGCCTACACTACAACAAATTTATCAATTAGTGACAAATTTTCTATGTGACACTTAAAATAACGTCACAAAATATACTATAAATGTGACAATAATTTATTTTCGTCCCGTTTAATGATTGATTGTATATCTTCTATGACAGTTTTAAAAAGTGTCATTAGTTTTTGTCACCATATGTTTGGCGCCAAAATTTGTCTCCATAAAAAACTTTTTAAGGATGTTTAGACAAACTGATGACGTTGCAAAATCGTCACCCATAAAATAGAAGTATTAGTGACGAATTATTATTATGACGATTTAATATGAATTAGTGACATTTTAAATTCGTCACCAATAATCTTTATCCATTACAATTTAAATTACCATTTTTATAAGAAATAAAAGGTGATGATTTATTTATATCATGAAAATATATTTAATTGATAAAAACATTATTTGTCACTCATTTATATGAAGATTTTAAAAGGTATCATTAGTCTGTGTCATTTATATTTAACGTCAAGAATTAACACAAAAAATTTAGTAGGGAAATGTTTTAGTGACATCTTGATTGCATCATTAATTCAAAATCTCAGTTTTGCATGACGAACATGGTAATTTGTCACCTTTTTATTTTTCTTATATTGCACAGGAAGATTTTATTTAAAATATAATAATAAATTATATAAATAATTATATAGATAGATAAATGTATCAAATCTATATAATAAAAAATGTTAATATATTAAAATTAATTTATATAAATAAAACTATGACATATAAATAATGAAAATAAAATATATTTTAAATATATGAATTGCTAAATTTATTTAAATATGTGTATTAATATGTTGTATATATTATAATATACCATATAAGCAACTATGTTATATCATAATTACATTGATGTTATACCATATAAGCAATTATGTTATACCATACAAAAGTTTGTAAATTTTAGTTTACACAATTTTGTTAGATTTAAGGTTTAAGAGTTAGTTTAGTGTTCATAGTTAAAGTTTAATGTTTAGGATTTTGGACTTTAGGATATAAAGTTATGAGTTAAATTTTAAATTTTATACAAGGGTAGTTTAATGTTTTTTTACACATATTACCTATCAAAATATAATCATCATAAAACAGTGCATTTGGACTACATTAAAAGAAAAAACTTTGATACACAGGCGGTGTAAACTTTAGTTTACATGTGCCTTTTGTTTTTATGGGTTATAGTTTTAGTTTAGGGATTTAAAGTTGTAAGTTTAGAATTTAAGGTTAGTATTCAAAATTTAAGGTATATTATTTAATGTTTAGGGTTTAATTTTTTATGATTAGGGTTAAAAATTTAAGATTTGATTTTTATAATGAAAATATGGAAATTTGTGTAAAATTAGTTTTAGGGAATGTGTATCAAACTTTTACCCGTATTAAAAAGAAACAATGTTTATTCCGGAACAAGCTAGATATTGTTAGTTCATTACATAAACGCCACCACACGCTTCGATTCTCTTCTCTCATTATTTTCCAAGGTTAACGAATTTGGGAATTCGGGTTTTCTCTAAAAAAAATTGTTAACAAAAATCGAAGATGATCGAGGTAGTGTTGAATGATCGTCTGGGAAAGAAGGTGCGTGTGAAGTCAATGACGATGACACCATCGAAGACCTCAAGAAACTGGTGGCGGCGAAAATCGGAACTTGAGCCGACAAGATCCGCATCCAAAAGTGGTATACGGTTTATAAGGATCATATTACCCTCAAGGATTACGAGATCCATGATGGTATGGGCCTCGAACTTTATTACAATTAAAGAAAAAGATTATGATTATCAGGGTTCCTATTTTATGTAATCTCTATGGTCTTTGATCGAACAAAGCTTTGATTTTCATGTATGTATGTAATATAGTCGTGGATGATGGGATTTACCTTTTAAAAGCACTATTAATGGAAGAATAAGTTTATAGATTCTAGGTTTTCCTTAGAAAAAAAAATTAGTGTTGAATTCAGTTATGTATGGGAAATTGAGCAGTGTTCTGAAAAGAAAAATTGAATTAAAAACAAATAATGTAGAACCTTTGAGAAATATAGTCTTATTACTTGTTAATTAATTTGTTGAGGATACTAGAAAATGGAAATGTTATAAACATAAGAACAAGGGTTACATCGGTATTGAACATCATTATTTTTTATAATGGAAACTTAAAATTTGTAGGATATAAGATGTTCTAATGTTTATATTATTTTGCATACTGCTAACTTTTTTCCAGATATAGACTCTTATCATCTCAAATGTGCGTGAGGTCAAATATGAGGAAAAGCCTTAAAATCCCTTAATGAAAAGCAGCAGGTTAGTGTCTATTGAAATTCATGAAATTTTTGTGAAAGTCATTCTAATATCTTATCTGAAACTTAATTTTGAGTAGGTATTCCTATTCATATGGATGTATCGGTTTTAATATTGCTTATAATCTACCTTTTGTGTTTAATTCTGCTTAGTAACCATGACAACTCCAGGTTGATTAAGTTATGTTTGCTTGGAAGAGTTTGAAGGGTAAATTTTGGCATTCTGGTTTGCTGATTGAGTTAGAATTTTGTATGTCTGTATGATGTACAAGAGTTGATGAAAGTTACGAGTTTGGAGTTAGCAATGTTGTCATTTTAAAAAGCTTAGATTGAGGGATTCAATTCAAATGTCTTCTGCAGTTGGGAATTCCATCTTCTTTATTGACATTGCTACGTATGTATCTCTAGTTTTGGTAGCTTGTATTAATTGTATTTTTATTTGACACACTTGGCCCTAGAGCAATTTTTAATATACAATAGATGGATAGATGCCCTTGTCTGTGTATTTTTTTTGTCTTTAATCAGTTGTTTTTAATAATGACTAAAAATTAACATTGATTATACCTTGATTAGGAATGGCAAGTCGGACAACGAAAAAACAAAGGAGTTGCATAAAAGACATCAAGAAGAAGATGAAAAAGAGGGAAAAAAGGTTGAAGAGTATCTGAAATTTTCTGGTGTGAATAAAGTTGTCAACTAAGGCAATGTCTTTCTTGGAGAAGGAACACTGTCTTTAGAACCTCTTAGAAGAATCGAATTTGGCAAGGTTATTTTAGAGGGAAGTGATCAAATTGTAATTTGTAAGAAGCTTGGGCAGTTACTTTAATTTGTAAAAATACTGGGTTGTTATTGTAATTTGTAAAAATATTGGGCTGTTATTGTAATTTGAAAAAAATTTGGGCTTTTATTGTAATTTATAAAAAGTTCAGGATTTTATTATAATTTATAAAAAGTTTGGCCATCATTTTAATTTATGAAAAGTTTAGGCATTCATTGTAAATTGTAATAAGATTTGGACAAATTTATTATCGTCATTCATATTCTATTTGGTGACGATATAGTGCCTCATTAATAATTTGATGATATTTTTTTCGTCACGAATACAATGAAAATTATTGTATTATTGGTGACGATACAAATGATTATCTGATGACGTAATTAGTTGTCATTGAATATAAATTGTAAGGTGACGTTTTATATAAATGTCACTATATGTTTTGCAATGCGTGACGAAAAATGATACATTGTCACGTTAGACATTTAGTGACACACCTAACGTGACGATTGTCGTGACGTCGAATTTTATGTCACAAAATACAAATAGTGACGTAAATATAAGTTTTAGTGACAATATTTTCAACGTCAATAATAAGAAAATTTGTTGTAGTGCTAGTTTTCCACCAAACAGGGAAGTTGAGTTTGGCATTGAGTTGTATGAAAATACGACTCATGTGTCCATTGCACCTTATCGCATGGCACCTAAGGAGTTGAAGATGCAACTTCAGGAGTTGAAGATGCAGCTTTAGGAGTTGCTGGATCGAGGGTTCATAAGGCTAAGAATTTCACCTTAGGGTGCATCGGTCTTGTTTGTGAAGAAGAAGGATGATTCAATGCGTGCGTGCATAGATTATCGGTAACTAAACAAGTTGACAATTAAGTACAAGTACCCTTTGCCGAGGATCGATGATTTGTTTGACCAGTTTCGTGGTGCTTCAGTGTTTTTGAAGATTGATTTGAGGTCAGCGTAATATCAGTTAAAGTTTAAGGATGTGGATGTACCCAAAACAGCTTTTCGGACAAGGTATGGCCATTATGAGTTCTTGGTGATGCCGTTTGGGTTGACAAATGCACCGGCTGCGTTCATGGATATGATGAATAGGGTGTTCCATGAGTTTTTGGATCAGTTCGTGGTAGTTTTTATCAATGATATTCTCGTGTACTCACGTACCGAGGAGGATCATGATAAGCACATGAGGATTGTGTTGCAAGTGCTGTTGGAAAATCAGCTTTATGCTAAGCTAAGCAAGTGTGAGTTTTGGCTCAGGGAAGTGGTTTTTCTTGGACATATTGTGTCAGTCGAAGGTATTTGGGTTGATCCACACAAGGTTGAGGAGGTAATGAATTGGAAAACGCCTAAATCGGTGATGGAAGTGCGAAGTTTCCTTGGGTTGACTGGATGTTATCGAAGGTTTGTTGAAGGTTTTTCTAAGATTGCTGCACCTTTGACCAAGTTGTTGCAAAAGAATGTTCGCTTTGAGTGGATGGATGTTAGGCAACAAGCTTTCGAGAAGCTGAAGGAAGCTTTGACGCAAGCTCCTGTCTTGATTCAACCAGAATCAGATAAGGATTTTTAGTCTATAGTGATGCATCATATGTTGGTTTGGGTTGCGTGTTGATGTTAGGTGGTAAGGTTGTAGCTTATACGTCTAGACAGTTGAAGGTGCATGAGCACAACTATCCTACTCATAATCTAGAGCTTGTTGCGGTGGTGTTTGCTTTGAAGATTTGGAGACACTATCTTTATGGTGAAAGGTGTGTGGTTTACACCGACCATAAGAGTTTGAAGTATCTCATGTCTCAAAAGGAGTTGAATCATAGGCAACGAAGGTGGTTGGAGTTGCTTAAGGATTACGATCTGACGATTGAGTATCATCCTGGAAAGGCCAATGTTGTGGCCGATGCTTTGAGTAGGAAGGTAGCTGTTGAGCTGAGAGCAATGTTTGCTCGGTTGAGTTTATCGCATGATGGTGGGTTGATAGCCGAGTTGCTGGTTAAACCTTACTTAATTCAGCTGATCAAAGAGAAGCAGTTTCTTGATGATTCGTTGGTGCCTCATGTTCAGGATATAGCTGAGGGTAATGTAACAGATTTCTGTTTCAATGATGATGGAGTTTTATGTTTCAAAAGTCGAATAGTTGTGCCGAAGGATGTTGAGTTGAGGCGCACTATTTTGACTGAAGCTCATAGCAGTCCTTTTGCTATGCATCCTGGTAGTACTAAGATGTATCATGGTTTAAAGGATGAGCACTATTGGGTGGGGTTGAAAAAAGATGTTGCTTATTTTGTAGGCAAGTGTATGGTTTGCCAGCGGGTGAAGGCTGAGCATCAGTTTCCTTCAAGTTTGCTACAGCCTTTGAGGATACCAGAATGGAAATGGGAAAGGATTAGGATAGATTTTGTGTCCAGTCTACCTATGACACCATCTAAGAAGAACTCCATATGGGTAGTTGTGGATCATCTTACGAAGTGTGCACATTTCTTGGTTGTGCATACTACGTATACGTTGGATAGGTTAGCAGAGTTGTATATTGCTGAGATTGTTTGTTTGCATGGTGTGCCCAAGTCCATAGTGTCGGATAGAGATCCGAGTTTTACAGCGAGGTTTTGAGAATGTTTACACTAGGCGTTGGGTAAGCGTTTGAATTTTAGCACTTCATATCATCCTAAGACAGATGGACAATTGGAGCAAGTTATCCAGGTGCTGTAGGACATGTTGCGATGTTGTTTGATAGATTTCCAAGGTTCTTGGGAAAAGCATCTGCCTTTGGTTGAGTTTGCCTATAATAACAACTTTCAGGAAAGTATACAAATGACACCGTATGAGGCCTTCTATGGGAGAAAGTGTAGAACGCCTCTTTGTTGGGCTGAGGCAGGACAAAAGTTGGTTTCCTTCCTGGATATGATTAAGGGATGAACTAAAAAAGTGAAACTCATATGTGAGCGGTTGAAGGCTGCTTTGGATCGTCAGAAGTCTTACGCGGATTTAAAGCGTAGGGTGATTGAGTTTGCGGTTGGAGATCGCGTGTTCCTTAAGGTATCACATTTGAAGAAGGTGATGAGGTTTGGTGATAAGGGTAAGCTTAGTTTGAGGTTTATTGGACCTTATGGGGTTGTGGAGCGAGTTGGTCCTGTGGCTTATCGGTTGAGGTTGCCTCCCGAGTTGGAGAAGATCCATGATGTGTTTCATGTTTCGATGTTGCGGAGGTATAGATCGGATCCATCTCATGTGATGCTAGTTGATGAGATTGAGTTGAATCCGGATTTATCCTATGATGAGGAACCGGTGGGGATTCTTGATTCGAGTAGCAAGGTTCTTCGTGGCATGACGATTGAGCTGGTGAAGGTGTTGTGGCGACATCGAGGAGTTGAGAAGGTCACGTGGCAAAGCAAAGTGAACATGTTGAGGCAGTTTCCGCATCTTTTTCCTTCAGGTAAAATTTTGAAGACGAAATTTCCTAAGTGGGGGAGAGTTGTAACGCCTCGGTTTCGGGCCTAGGTGTTTTGCGAGTCTGGTTGGGCCGGTGGAACCGGTAATCAGTTGTTCAAATCGTTATGAAGTGGTTTAGGGAAATCAAGGTTTAGGATGAGATAAAAATATGATAAAAATTCCTAAAATCCTCTAAAATTATATTTAAGAGGTTGGTTAAATCAATTTTGCAAAATACGTTTTGGAAAGTATACATTTTGAGCAATGACCAAAATGTAAAGTTTTAAAGTTGTGGAAAAAAGGTGTTTTTCAAAAAGAGTCAAGATCTTAGAATCTTTAGGGTAGTTTTTTTGGTTAACAAAAATTTGACGATCATTTCATTCTCTACTATTCACTTCAGCCAAACACTCTCCATTTCTCTCAATTTTCAGATTTCAATCATTTTCATTTCCTCTCTTGATTTCCAACTTCTTTTTTTGATTTCTCTCACATTTCTTCAAGATTCTTGAAAGCTAAACTTGCCAAATTAGAAGAGAAGCAAGGATTGGAGGTAAATTTCATGCTAACCCTCTAATCAAAGTTCTTTAATGTAATTCTCAAGGTATTTAACTCTTTATCTATGTTTTTGATTGAGATTTTGTTATTAGTTTGATAAAATGGCGAAATCTTGTTAGAAAAGATGGTTTTAATGTGATTTTCGGAGGAGTCTTGATTTTACCTGTTTAAGATGATTTTTAAACAAGTTTTGGAAGGTTTATGATGTTGAAATAGAGTCTTAATTATATTAATCCCGAAATCCTTGAGATCATTGGGGTTTAAAGTGTTTTTGGTTGGGTTTTTAGGGTGTAATGTGAGATCTGAGTTGCTGGAGGTATAATGGTGATTTTAGGTTGTTTTGGATGTTGATTTATGCCTAAAATGTGTTAGATGTGTTGGGTGATGGCTGGGCTAAGGTTAGAGATCAATCGATTGAGTTTTTAGTTGTTTCGGATGGGTAATTTGATGCTTTAGAGCAGAGCTGCGGGTTTTCTTTTGAGTGCTGGAGTTTTGGATGCATTATGATGCATTGAACCTCTATTTTAATGTGTTGAAAACATGGGATAGTATTCCGGAATCAAATGAAGTGGTTTTGAAGGCTTCAGACGTTTGAGTGTTGCGTCGGCAAGTGTGGTTTCGCAAGTCGGTGAGTGGAACTTAGTTTTCCAGTATTGAAACGTTTTAGCAAAGGTTTTGAGAACTTAGTAAGATCTTGAAACGCTTTACTAAGTTCAAAAGTAAGTAAAGTGAATTTCTCTCCCGGATTGTGCTAGTTTGAGCCTTTGGTTGCACTTGATTTTAAATGCGCTTACCTACTATTTTAAAGCATGTTTTGAGTATATAAAATGTGTTTGATGATGCCATGTGGTCTAAGGATGCACTAGGTAAATGATCCTTGTATGCATGTGTTGATGCATGAGTTTTGAAGCATGGTTTAGTGCTTGAGTTATGACTTATCATGAATGCTTTGGAAAAATAGTGAGGTGTGTATGAAATGTGGATTATATTGTCAAATGATGTTGTATAAAGTGTTTTATAAATGAAACCGGATATAGCTAGCCAGCTATAGGATGAAGTGCACTATAAACAAGTCACCTTAGATGTTGAGCGGTTGTGATTGTACCGAAAACTCCATCCGAGTACCCTAACGATTGAGGATTGTTTAAGGTTGCAACGGTTGAAAGTAGCTCTCGGGTGCGAACCTTGTGTATGTCCCGTCTCTCGTTAGTGGGCTATACATCTACCAATGAGTGGTGTTGAGGGGTTGTAATTGTACCGAATACTCCACCACGGGTGACACAACGGTGGAGGGTTACTCCCGTGTGGGAGCCTTGAGATGCCGATAGAGTGTATGAAGGGTTTGCGACAACCCTTGGTAATCCGTGTATATGATATGCTTTTTGAGAAAACGAAATGTTGTTAATCACTTGTAGGCCAATATAATGGAATGAAATGTTATGGAAACGTTGATGCATATTATGAAAGATGCATGTTTTACCTTAATCGTAACATAATGGTGTTTATGCTTGGAAGGCATGATGTTTGTGTAGCAATGGTTTAATTGTTGGAAATTATGTGATTCATGAAACCCCCTCATCCCGGTCTGGACGACTGACCAGTCCGAATGGGTCACACGGGGAAAACCGAAGTGAAACCCGTTAAGGCTCCCCTTCGGTTAGCATCCCTAGAGAAGTTCCTTTAAACATTATCTTGTATAAAGGCCTTAATACTTCCTATGTGAAACACGACAGTGGAAACACAACGAAATAATACAAACATACAAAGCAAGAAATTAAAACAGCCCATTTTAGTTTTTACAGCAGGTCGTATCGATACACTAGAAGTGCGTATCGATACGCCTTGACTAGGTCAACTGCCCAAAGTCAACCTAGGGAGACCGTATCGGTACACTGGTTGACCGTACCAATACGCCCTCCACGGTCAACTTCTCACAGTCAAACGATAAAAACCGTACCGATACACCCAAGACCCGTACCGATACGCCAAAATCTCGTCAATTTCTCAGATTTCCAGAGAGCTTTTGGCGTATCGATACAAACCCGTGTACTGGTACGCTAAGCTTAAACTGAGGCCCAAAGTGTATGACTGTATCGATACGCCCGGCACTGCAAGCCTCAATTTAGCTGCAAAACGCACTAAGACTCAACTCTAGATGCAATTTACGACTCACCTAGCCACAAACAAACCTTCATAAAACATTTAGCAACCATGAATAAGCATACGGAACAATTTAAACAAACAACGGAGCATCAACACCAAGGCAACAATACTTAAGAGAAACTTGCATTTCCAAACATGCATAAAGGGTCTAATTAGCCAAAAGATACATGCATCCACTAGCAAGGTTTACATGCTCTCAAAACAACACATAGCATTCATGGAACAAAGGTCATAAGCCTTTAAACACAAGCATTTAGGCAACAACATAACATGATTTACAAATCCATATCAAGGCATAAACATCAAGCCAACATATATGAGTCGAACAACGCTCATACAAACACATAGCATCCCCATTGCTAAACTACCACATTTTTTACTAAACCATACTTGAGCAACTACAAAAGCTTCGAATGCCCCTTTCCTTGCTCCTTGCTAACTCCACGATAATGATCTGCATTGTCAAAAACGAGAGCGTAAGATAGAAGCTTAGTGATGGTGCTCTAAAACAAAAACAACGACAATGCAGGGTTCAAGCATACCATTCTTAAGACAACACACATGCATACATAAGCATCAACATAGCATCAAGCTAACATCACATGAATGCACTAACATGGCATCTTACCTCATGTTATGCCCAACAAGATATAACAATTATCTTAACAACAAAACCATATGAACAAGTATAATGGCAACCATTAGTTTACTCGGATATGCGGATAACTTCCGTTGGGGCTTTCACCACCAACGTACTCAACAACAACCTTACCTTCGGTGGGATTACACTCATCACCGGACCTTGCATGGATGGGATTACACTCATCATCACATGCCCTACGGATGGGATTCCACTCATCATCACGTATAATATATAATTTCTGGTGGAATATTACATCACCGTACTCCTCCTTGATGACTTTACGCCACCAAGGCCACGCACAAATTTGACTCAACCGTGTGCACACTCTCATCCTAATGATCGATCATTTATACCCGGTAATTTAACTAGTGCAAATCATACTATCAAGTCACACCATGATAATCCATCATGCATTTCAACATATCCATCATCACATACATCAATGTATATAACACGTACATAATCAACACATATGCTACAAGTCTACATCATGCATACTAAGCAAAGCTCATTAAACACACATAAGATTAAGCTACCAACTTAACCTTTACCTTGGATTGGCCTACCAAGCACAATCCAACTCCACAACCATACACTTGAACCAATTTAAACCAATTTAAAAGATTCCACTCACCACACTTCCTTAAGCAAACCGAGAAAAGCCGAATCAAGTCTCCACAACTTCCGGAATCGTGCCCGAACCTTCTCCAACGTTTCCCCTTGATTCTAACCAATGAAAAACAACACATTACTACACAAAACATCCACAATACACTGTCACTACTCAGATTCCAACCATAACCCATTTCTCAACAACTTCAAGCCAAGGCTAACAACCAAAAATTCCATTTTCGTACTCCCACCAAACCCAGCAGAAAACTACTAATCCCAACACCCAAAACACCTTTAAACACCTCTCTAACATCACTATAACATCAGCCCAACAACCTTTCACAAAACAACTCCAAAAACACAAGTTTTGACACTTTTAAAATACCCCAAAAACCCATTTTGGGAATTTTGACAAAACCCCACCATTTTAAGATATAATGTGTCTTAGGGCAAGATTAGTTCAAAACTTAACTCTACAAATCAAAAACAAGTCAAGGAGGCATTAAAGTTTCATCCTTTTCCTCAAAACTTGAAAACTTGAAGAACTAAAAAGATGGTGTTTTTGAAAATCTAAAACCATGGAAATGTTCAGAATAGAGAGGAGAAGTCAAAAACGTGTTTACCTCGTTGAAATCACTTGAAATGATGAAGAGCTTTGATGGAATATTATTTGGGGATTTAGAGGGGTTTATGTCATGAAAAAGGAGAGCCAAGGAAGAAGATGAGCTTATTATTAATTTTTTTGTTTCAAAAGGCCCTTTACTCATCTTTTTTCATTACTTTTAAAATTTACAATTTTGCCATTAATGAGATTCAAACTCTTTTAAAAATAAAACCAAAGTCTATTTTAATTAAACCGAGTCCAACGACTCGAACCTGACTCACACACTCAACTCCCGACCCCTAAACCCGGGTGTTACAACTCTCCCCCACTTAAGGAATTTCGTCCTCGAAATTACCTGACTAAAAGAGAGAAGGAAACTGTCTTTCCATATCCTCCTTCCTCTCCCAAGTGGCCTCGTCCACTCCTCGACGTTGCCACCTCACCTTGACCAACTCAATTGATCTACCACGCAACACCTTGCTGTCTGAGGCTAAAATCTCCACTGGTTCCTCATCATATGTCAAATCCAGATTCAATTCAATATCCTCTACTGGCATAACATGCGACAGATCTGACCTATACTTATGAAGCATCGAAACATGAAACACATCGTGAATCTTCTCTAGCTTGGATGGCAAACGTAACTGATAAGCAACCGGACTGACTCACCTCACAATCTCATACGGTCTAATGTACCTCAGACTCAACTTCCCTTTTCTACCAAATCACATAACTTTCTTCCACGGAGAGACTTTCAAGAACACTCTATCTCCCACTGAATACTCAACTTCCTTCCTCTTCAAGTCGGCATAGGACTTCTGCCTATCCGAACGGTCACAAATCAATTTCACCTTATCGGTGGTCCCCTTAATCAAATCCGGCATAGGTAACAACTTCTGACCCGCTTCGGCCCAACAAATCGGAGTTCTACACTTCTTACCATACAAGGCCTCATACGGAGCCATTTGAATGCTCGACTGAAAACTATTATTATAAACGAACTCGACTAAAGGCAAGTGCTTCTCCCAAGTACCCTGAAAATCAATGATGCAACAACGCAACATATCCTCTAAAATCTGTATAACCCTCTCTGACTGACCATCTGACTGAGGATGATACGACGTGCTGAAATTCAAACGGGTACCCAAAGCTGTATGCAGACACTCCTAAAATCGGGCTGTAAACCTCGGATCTCTATCGGACACAATCGACTTTGGCACATCATGTAGTCTCACAATCTCACCGATGTACAAATCGGCCAATCTATCTAAGGAGTAAGTCGTGTTAACAACTAAGAAGTGAGCACACTTTGTGAAACGGTCAACTATAACACAAACTGAGTTCTTCTTCGTAGGAGTCAAAGGAAAACCCAAAACGAAATCTATGGT
Source organism: Hibiscus tridactylites (assembly GCA_958450335.1). Taxonomy (NCBI): domain Eukaryota; kingdom Viridiplantae; phylum Streptophyta; class Magnoliopsida; order Malvales; family Malvaceae; genus Hibiscus; species Hibiscus tridactylites. The sequence goes on along the minus strand of OY288265.1, from coordinate 36,314,291 downwards.
GATATTCTCCCATTTCCATTCCGGAATTCTCAACGGTTGCAAAAAACCTGATGGAACCTGATGTTCCGCCTTCACTCTCTAACACACCATACACTTACTCACATAGTCGGCTACGTCTTTCTTCAAACCAACCCAATAGTACTCATTCTTCAAGTCACGGTACGTCTTCGTACTACCTGGATGCATAGCAAACGAGCTACTGTGTGCTTCGGTCAAGATAGTACATCTTAAATCACTGTCATCCGACACAACTATCCTACCTCTGAAACACAAGACCCCACCATCACTGAAACTGTAGTCTGAAGGTCTACCCTCGGTTATGTCTTGCACGTGAGGTGCCAAAGATCTATCTAAGAGCTGTTTCTCTCTAATCAACTGACCTAAAGTAGGTCTAACCTGAAGTTCAGCCACTAAACTACCATCTCCGGACAAGCTCAATCTAGCAAACATGGCTCTCAAATCAACGACTACCTTTCTACTCAAGGCATCGGCCACTACATTGGCTTTACTCGGATGGTACTCAATCGTAAGATCATAGTCCTTCAACAACTCTAGCCATCTACGCTGTCTGAGGTTCAACTCTCGTTGTGTCATGATATATTTCAGACTCTTGTGATCCGTGTACACTGTGCATTTCTCACCGTGCAAATAATGTCTCCAAATCTTCAAAGCAAACACAACTGTGGCTAACTCTATGTCATGTGTCGGATAGTTACGCTCATGAGTCTTCAACTGTCTTGAGGCATAAGCCACCACTCTTCTGTCTTGCATGAGAACACAACCTAGCCCTACGTAAGAAGCATCACTATAGACTACATACTCTTTCCCCGACTCTGGCTGAATCAAAATCGGTGCATGGGTCAAAGCTTCTTTTAATTTCTCAAAGGCTTGCTATCTCGCATCTGACCACTCAAACTGAACATTCTTCTGAAGCAACTTCGTCAAAGGAGCGGCTATCTTCGAGAAACCTTCTACAAACCTTCTATAGTATCCAGCTAAGCCTAGAAAGCTACGAATCTCTGTTACAGACTTCGGTTGCTTCCACTCAACAATGGCTTCTATCTTCTTCGGATCAACTCTAACCCCATCGACTGACACTACATGCCCTAGGAAGACTATTTCTCGGATCAATAACTCACACTTACTCAATTTTGTATACAACTGGTTGTCTAACAAAGTCCGCAAAACTAACCTCAAGTGTCGGTCATGGTCTTCCTCGGTACGCGAATACACCAAAATGTCATTTATGAAAACAACTACAAACTGGTCTAAGTACTGATGGAAGATTCTGTTCATCATATCCATAAAAGCAGCTGGTGCGTTAGTCAACCCAAATGGCATGACTAAAAACTCATAGTGACCATATCTAGTCCTAAAAGCTGTCTTTGGTACATCAACTTCCTTTACCTTCATCTGGTAGTAACCGGATCTCAAGTCGATCTTCGAAAAGACTGATGCCCCTCTTAACTGATCAAACAAATCATCAATACGCGGCAACGGATACTTGTTCTTCACTATCAACTGATTCAACTGTCTATAGTCAATGCACATTCTTATACTTTCGTCTTTCTTCTTCACAAACAAAACCGGAGCACCCCAAGGCGAAGAACTCGGTCGGATAAAGCCTCTATCTATCAACTCTTACAACTGAGTCTTCAACTCTTTCAGTTTTTTCGGTGCCATACGATACGGAGCAATCGAAACAGAAGCTGAATCTGAATAAGTCTCTATAGCAAACTCTACCTCTCTATCAGGCGGTAAACCCGACAATTCTTCCGGAAACACACTCGGAAAATCACACACTCTCCGGATATCTTGAGGTCTAACTTCACTCTTGTTCGGATTCATCACGTAGGCCAAGTACGCCTCACAACCCAACTCAAATAATCTCTTAGCCTCTAAAGCTGAAACAACATTCAATAAGAACTTCACGTTCTCACCTACTACCACAATCTCGTAATCATCTGCAAGCTTCAAGAAAACCCTCTTAGTCTCAAAATCTATCCTAGCTCTATGTTCTATAAGCCAGTCCATACCCAGAATTACATCAAAGCCATAGAATGGTAACTCCATCATATCCACTGGAAACACATGCCCCTGAACCATTAACGGACACCTTCCGTACATTCTTCTAACCACTACTGTATCCCCGAAGGAACTAGTAACACTAACTCCTACCTCTAATACCTCACAAGGTAAATTCAACAACTTTGCATGCTCACTCAAAATGTAGGAATGCGTAGACCCGGAGTCAATCAAAGAAAGCAAACTCAGAGACTGTATCGAGAAGTTACCTGCAATCACATCCGTGTCGTTCTGACCCTCACGCTGAGCATAAACTCTAGCATGACCTCTGCCCTCTGACTGAAAAGCAACTACATGTGCTATGTTCCTCTGGCCATCATTTCTCGGATGGAAGTTACCTCGACCGCACCCACGGCCTCTCTGATAATCATTAGCTCTAGCAGGAGCCAGAGCCTGAACCGGTGCCTGCCCCACCTGATGTGAACAGTCACGCCTAATGTGATCTCTAGCTCCACAGCTCCAACAAGAGTGAAAGTTCCCCCAACACTCACCGGAGTGATTCCTCCCGCAACGAGCACACTCGGGCAAACGTCCACCAGCTCTCTAGCCCTGATGGCCCCTACCGTGGTTACCACCACCACGTCTATGGTCATAGTGATACCTATTGTCCCGGTGCCTCTTGGCATCACCTCTATCAAAGTCGCCAGACCTCTTTCCGGAACTAGAACCACTAGAACGTTTGGTCAAGCCCCAACTGTGCTCTATGTCCTTGGCCCTAGCGACCAAGACATCAAAATCTGTGTAATCAGTAGCCAAGGTGTACCTCTTGATCTCTTCGCTCAACCCATAGCAGAAACGGTCACAACATTCCCTCTCAGTAGGAACAAGCTCAGATGCATACTGACTCAACCTGATGAATCGTATCTCATACTCGGTTACGGTCAAGTTACCCTGAAGCAAAGCCATAAACTCCCTCTTCTTCTCATCGAGATAACGGGGACCCAGATACTTCTTGCAGAAAGCTGACTCAAAGAACTCCCAAGTGATCTCGGCCTCTAGCATACCCGTAGTAATGGTGACCCACCAAGTATAGGCATCACCCTAAAGCAAAGATACAACACACCCTAGCTTGCGCGCTCCAGTACAACCCATCTGAGACAAAATGCGAACGGTCTTCTCAAACCAAGTTTCGGACCTCTCAGGTGCCAACCCTCAGAACTCTTCACCTCCCAAACTACGGAGCCTCTCTAGTGGCAAACCGGTACCCTCACCCTGAGGTTGTGCCACTACCTAACCCCCAGCCACTGTTGCCTGAAAAGCCCCGGCTATTGCCTGAACTAGTTGAGCCAAATCTATCCCAGTTGGTCCTTGGCCAACCTGAGGTTCTACACCCTCGTCTCTAGCCTCACCTCCCTCTTGACGAGGAGGAGAAGGAGGAGGTGGAGGAGCCTGCACCTCAACAATTGGCTCAACTCCCAGAGCTGCTGCCCGTGGTTCCGGTTGAACCATCCTAGGTCTCCCTCTTGGTCTCATTTCACAGCTAGCAAGATAACAACTACAACAAACAAACATACAAGGATTAAGTTAGCAAAGGCAAGGGTCCAATCGTGCTCAAGTATATTCCTTTACAAAATCTTTTCAAATAAGTAATAGTAGCAATGGAAACTCGACACTACACCTCGACACAATAATCATGCTTTCAAACACCATACGAACGAACAAACAACAAGCATACATGGAAAAACATTCACCGAGACATAGCAACAACACATCACTTCAAACTTACCTCACTTACCTACCCGAGGTCTCAGAAACCTCAAGCTCTGATACCAACAAATGTAACCCCCTCGTCTCGGTCTTGACGACTGACCAGTCCGAATGGGTCACACAGGGAAAACCAAAGTGAAACTCGTTAAGGCTCCCCTTCGGTTAGCAACCCTAGAGAATTTCTTTTAAACATTATCTTGTCTAAAGGCCTTAATACTTCCTATATGAAACACGACAGCGGAAACACAACGAAATAATACAAACATACAAAGCAAGCAATTAAAACAGCTCATTTTAGTTTTTACAACATGTCGTATCGATACACTAGAAGTGCGTGTCGATACGCCATGACTAGGTCAACTGCCCAAAGTCAACCTAGGGAGACCGTATTGGTACACTGGTTGACCGTACCGATACGCCCTCCATAGTAAACTTCTCACGGTCAAATGATAAAAACCATACCGATACACCCAAGACTCGTACCGATACGCCAAAATCTTGTCAATTTCTCAGATTTCCAAAGAGCTTTTGGTGTATCGATACACCCCCGTGTACCGGTACGCAAAGCTTAAACTGAGGCCTAAAGTGTAGGACCGTATCGATAGAGCCCTTGGGCATATCGATACGCCCTGCACTGCAAGCCTCAATTTAGCTGCAAAACGCACTAAGACTCAACTCTAGATGCAATTACGACTCACCTAGCCACAAACAAACCTTCACACAACATTTAGCAACCATGAATAAGCATACGGAACAATTTAAACAAACAACGGAGCATCAACACCAAGGCAACCATACTTAAGAGAAACTTGTATTTCCAAACATGCATAAAGGGTCTAATTAGCCAAAAGATACATGCATCCACTAACAAGGTTTACATGCTCTAAAAACAACACATAGCATTCATGGAACAAAGGTCATAAGCCTTTAAACACAAGCATTTAGGCAACAACATAATATGGTTTACAAATCCATATTAAGGCATAAACATCAAGCCAACATATATGAGTCGAACAACGCTCATACAAACACATAGCATCCCCATTGCTAAACTACCACATTATTTACTAAACCATACTTGAGCAACTACAAAAGCTTGGAATGCCCCTTTCCTTGCTCCTTGCTAACTCCACTCTAATGATATGCATTGTCGAAAATGAGAGCGTAAGACAGAAGCTTAGTGTGGGTGCTCTAAAACAAAAACAACGACAATGCAGGGTTCAAGCATACCATCCTTAAGATAACACACATGCATACATAAGCATCAACATAACATCAAGCTAACATCACATGAATGCACTAACATGGCATCTTACCTCATGTTATGCCCAACAAGCTATAACAATTATATTAACAACAAAACCACATGAACAAGTATATTGGCAACCATTAGTTTACTCGGATATGCGGATAACTTCCGTTGGGGCTTTCACCACCAATGTACTCAACAACAACGTTACCTTCGGTGGGATTACACTCATCACCGGACCTTTCATGGATGGGATTACACTCATCATCACATACCCTACGGATGGGATTCCACTCATCATCATGTATAATATATAATTTCCGGTGGAATATTACATCACCGTACTCCTCCTTGATGACTTTATGCCACCAAGGCCACGCGCGAATTTGACTCAACCGTGTGCACACTCTCATCCTAATGATCGATCATTTATACCCGATAATTTAACTAGTGTCAATCATACTATCAAGTCACACCATGATAATCCATCATGCATTTCAACATATCCATCATCACATACATCAATGTATATAACACATATATAATCAACACATATGCTACAAGTCTACATCATGCATACTAAGCAAAGCTCACTAAACACACATAAGATTAAGCTACCAACTTAACCTTTACCTTGGATTGGCCTACCAAGCACAATCCAACTCCACAACCATACACTTGAACCAATTTAAACCAATTTAAAAGATTCCACTCACCACACTTCCTTAAGCAAACCGAGAAAAGCCGAATCAAGTCTCCACAACTTTCGGAATCGTGCCCGAACCTTCTTTAACGTTTCCCCATGATTCTAACCAATCAAAAACAACACGTTACTACACAAAACATCCACAATACACTGTCACCACTCAGATTCCAACCATAACCCATTTCTCAACAACTTCAAGCCAAGGCTAACAACCAAAAATTCCATTTTCGTACTCCCACCAAACCCAGCAGAAAACTACTAATCCCAACACCCGAAACACCTTTAAACACCTTCAAAACACCTCTGTAACATCACTATAACATCAGCCCAACAACCTTTCACAAAACCACTCAGAAAACACAAGTTTTGACACTTTTAAAATACCCCCAACAACCCATTTCCGGATTTTTGACAAAACCCCACCATTTTAAGATATAATGTGTCTTAGGGCAAGATTAGTTCAAAACTTAACTCTACAAATCAAAAACAAGTCAAGGAGGGATTAAAGTTTCATCCTTTTCCTCAAAACTTGAAAACTTGAAGAATTAAAAAGATGGTGTTTTTGAAAATCTAAAACAATAAAAATGTTCGGAATAGAGAGGAGAAGTTAAAAACGTGTTTACCTCATTGAAATCACTTGAAATGATGAAGAGATTTGATGGAATAGTATTTGGGGCTTTAGAGGGGTTTATGTCGTGAAAAAGGAGAGCCAAGGAAGAAGATGAGCTTATTATTATTTTTGTTTCAAAAGGCCCTTTACTCATCTTTTTTCCTTACTTTTAAAATTTACAGTTTTTCCATTAATGAGATTCAAACTCTTTTAAAATAAAACCAAAGTCTATTTTAATTAAACCGAGTCCAACGACTCGAACCCGACTCACACACTTAACTCCCGACCCCTAAACCCAAGTGTTACAATTCATGTTGCATGGTGTTTAGCATGCTGATTTTAATGATAAAGTGCATGGTCTTTCAAAGGAGGCATGATGGTTTTGAAAAGGGTGAAAATGGTTTTGTGCATTGATGATGATTTTGGTTTTGAGCAATCCTCACTAAGCTTGTATGCTTATGCTGTCTTTGTTCATCAATGCAGATAATTAGGTGTTTGGAGGCAGCATCTTCAAGGAACTTTCCAAGAGACTTCTTTAAATGTATGTTGAGGTTTTGAACTAGTGCAATAAAGGCAATGGGGGTGTCCAATGATATGAATGTTGGTTGCTTTAGTGTTTACTGTTTTGGTGCAAGTTTGATATGCACATAAAAGTATATAAATGGCCTTTAAGAGTTGGTTTGTGCTTGGATTTAAGAATTGACCTTTTGGTGCTTGTTTTCTTAGGAAGCATGCCTTTAGTTCTATTTGATATTGCTAGTGTTGCTTCGATGATATCTTTGCCATGAAATTATGTTTGTTGAAGTGTATATGAGTTGCAAGCATGTTTAGGCATATGTTGGATTAGTTTCAGATGACTAAACTCGAGTTAAACCAGCAAAATTAAATATTGCAGGCCCAAGTGTTTCGAAAAACCCTTACTTGTTTCAAAACGGGTGCTTGAAATTGCCTTGGAGTATCGAAACGAGAAGGTCCGTTTCTACACATTTTTCCACTATGGAACCCTGTTTCAAAATAGGTCAAGAGCTGTTTCGAAATGATCCCACATTTTGAAATATGAGCCCCTATTTCGATACACTCGTTCCGATGCGAGGCTAGCTGTTCCGAAACGCTTGGCTGTTATTTCAGTTATGGGTATTTCTGTAGTTCTGATTCTTTGCATTTTGGTCCTTGTTTGTCATTTATGCAATTAAGTATATTCCAATGGTTATCTTGAGCTGAGCTTTTACAGAGAAGCATGTAATGAGCTTAATTAAAGGATGGTAATCCGAATTTGGTAATAATTCTTACAAAATGGTCCCTAAAATCAAATCTGGTATTAATTGATGTGTGATCGAGATGTCGTGTGATCTGCTGCTTTGATTGAACACATAGGAACCTAACTTGCATCTAGACAAGATAAAAGAAAAAATGTCGTTTATTGAGGTAAATCTTCCCGATTTACTTCAATATTCCCCGTGTGACTCGTTCGGTTTGGTCCATCGGCTAGGCCGGGTCGAGGGGGTTACATTCCCCCACTAAGCAAATATGCTTAAGCTCTCCTTTCCAACAATGCATATAGGTGAGCTTATTGGTAGAAAAATAGCAAGGGATTTCACCCAAGACATCACTCGATTTACAAGTATGGGTTTTGACACTTTTAGTAAGGTAGATTTGACAATGGGGAGGGTACCTCGGTATTTGGGAGAGGATTGTTTAAACTCCCTGGTTTGGCAAGTGTGTTTTGCCTTATAAGACTTGTAATAGGCCTTTAAATGTTGTTATGTTTTGCTATTCATGATTCTAGATACCATTGATGATGCCTATGTGTTGGTTAAATATGTGGTTGATTTTTACTTATGATTGCATGATGATTTGTGGCCATTTGGTATGTTTTAAGGTGCTTAAATGTTGTTGTTTTAGTGCAGTTCTGGTATGTGTTTCGAAACAGTAGCAGTTGTTTCGATACAACTTTCATATTTGGTCTTAATGTTTTAGAACACTATTGAACTGTTTTGATATGCCTAGTAATAATTTGTACCCGTATCGTAACACGAGGTCGTTTCGATACGGCTCTGTTATGTTTGAATGTAGGGGAGGTCAGTCTGGGCACTTGGTTCCGAAACAGGTAAAGGCCGTTCCGGTACCAAATGCTACTTGAATGCATGGTTTCGAAATAGGGGTATCTGTTTCGAAACAAGTTAGTTATGTTAGTTATATTGGCATGATTTCTCAGTTTTGAATGTTTACATTTCAGTCCCTATTTATATGATCTGCAATTGTGGATGTTTCAATGATCGTATGATGTTGATTTTTTTCACCTGTAAGCTTGTAATGAACCTAATTAAAGGTTGGCAACAATAATTTGTAATTTGACCTTATAACGGATTGTTTGCAAATGAATGAAAAGTTGAGGTTCAATTTATAGGAAAATATGTTCGTTGCGCGAGTAAATTCTATAGGACTTAAATATGCATCTAGAAAAATTAAAAGAAAAAAGGGGTTGGTAATTGAGGTTGACTTTAACGAGTTAACTTTGGTTTTCCCCCGTGTAATTCTCTTAATTCGGGTGAAACGCCTAGACTGGGCTAAAAGGGTTACAAAGTCCAACTTAACTTCCTATCCAAGAAAGACTTTTCCCTACTCCTCTTCCTACTTAAGCAAGGCTTGACGCACACATCAAGAGCATATTGGGATATAGAGAATCGAAAGGGAGAAAAGTCGATAGCTTGAGATTAGGGTTTAGTCGTGTGATCTCCATGTTAATCATGCTTTAATTTCTCTTAGGGTAAGGATTATTTTGCTTAGTAGTTGTGAGAAAACAATTGTACTTTATTTAAGTTTTTAATTCAATTTAGTTCATGGTTTGCTTATTCTTGGCATTGATATTATTCTTGCAATCTCATCGGGAGAGAGAGTATTGTGAGGTTATCCATTTGTCTAATATTGAGAGAGTTAGACTCACGAAACGAATAGGCATGATTTTTATCCGGAACGGCGGAAGAGATAAGTTAGAGTTTCAATGGCTAAGAGAAGCATGAGATTGGTTGGTGTTCATCCTTGGTTCACGCTGAGAGGTATTATCAAGGTCAGCACATCAGCACGGTTTCGAATTAGAGATAAGGAGGAGCCATCGAAGGACGGTTTGCCGAACCTTGACATTTTCTGCCGACCAGCAAGGGATTGCCGAGGCAGCACATCATTGTCGCGGCAGGGACGAAGGTCACTGCCGATGCAGTTTGGTGATCATTGCATTCAAAGACCGAGACAAGTCAATTGCTTTCCACGCTACGACGCAATCTAATTCGACCCATTCTCTCATTTTGATTTCTCTACTTTTAGTTGTTTGCTTTAGTTTATGATTTTTAGTTTAGTTAAAATCCAAAACCCCTTTACTTGTGTTTTTACTTTTTCTTTTTCAGTGCGAGAAGATAATTGAAGGAAGCCATCTCAATCCCTATGAAGACGATACTCTAATACTTATCATTATATTACTTGAGACATGTACACTTGACTAATTGCGAAGCACCTTTTACACGCAACAAGTTTTTGGCGCCGTTACCAGGGATTGGCAATAGCAACTTTCAATTTTATTTTCTTGCACTTTTTATTTATTTGTTTTTTAGGCACTAATAAACTTTGGTTTTGCATTGGTGCATGACCAGTGCGAACCCAAAGTATCCGCTCCACAACCTTGATCAAGAAATTGATCGAAGTTGTTAGAGACTCAAGCAACATATAAGGCAAAATATGGCACATCAAATTGGCGGCAACAATGCCAACAACAACCGGAACGCAAATGGGCAGCAGGTTGCCATTGGGCAGCAAGTTGTCGATGGGCAGCAGAATGTCCCTGTAGGAGATGGAGAAAATTTACGCCAGTATCAAACCTCACTATTTGAGACTACCTAGAAGAGGACCTGAACAAACTAAATTCGAGAGTAGTTACACCGGAGATAAAAGCCGCCCACTTTGAACTAAAGCCCGTGATGTTCAACATGATCAATACTATGCAGCAATTTGGCGGCTCAACAACAGAAGATGTCAGACAACACCTCAAATCCTTCCTGCATATTTGTAATTCGTTTAAAATACAGAGAGTACATGAGAATATTTAGAGATTAAAATTATTTCCCTATTCACTGAGGGATAGGGAAAAAACCTAGCTAAATAGTATTCCATCGGGATCAATTGAATCATGGAGTGATTTATGTCGTGATTTCTTAGTACCTTTTAATCCTATAGATTTAACTAATAAATTGCGTAATGGAATCACTTCTTTTCGACAGGCTGCCGATGAATCAATGCACGAGGCTTGGGAGCGATATAGAGAGCTATTACACAAATGCCCCATGCACGGATTCCCATTGTGGACACAAGTAACCATGTTCTATAATGCAGTCAACACGGCAACTAGGATGATGCTTGACACCTCGGAAAACGACATACTCCTAGACAAAGAACCAGAGGAAGGTTTACCTAGTGACACAGAAGCAGCTAAGAGAACATCATATGAGCAATGCAATGCCATAACCACTCGAAGTGGTGTTCAGCTCGAGGAGCCCCAAGTTAAGGAAACAGAGCAGACAAAGCCAAAGGAGACCACTGTCGCAACAATGCCTAGAAGCGCTGCCGCAACAATGCCTAGAAACGTTACCGCAACAGCAACCCTTGAAGGCACTGCCTCGGCAGCACCTGCAGCAGCACCCACGGTAGAGCCAGAAGTCGATGCACCAATAATCTCTCAAATCAAATTTCCATGCAAAGAAAGAGTTGAGGACATACCGCCACCATTCCCCCAAAGATAGAAACAACATAAACAAGAATACCAATTCAAGAAGTTCCTAGACATCTTGAAGCAGGTACATATCAACCTTCCCTTGGTGGAAGCGATCAAGCAGATCCCAAATTATGTCAAATTCCTCAAGGACATTGTCTCAAAGAGAAAAAGGATTGGGGAATTTGAAACCGTGGCTATAACAAAAGAATGCATGGCAATGCTACACAATCGAACACCGCCCAAGCTCAAGGACCCATGCAGTTTTCTCATACCATGTACAATCGGAAACAACTATGTTGGGTAGCCATTGTGTGACTTGGGGGCAAGCATAATCCTGATGCCCAAATTGGTTTTCCAAAAGTTAGGAATTGGAAAGGCACAACTTGCCGATACATCTTATGTGCAACCCGAAGGGAAAATTGAAGACATATTGGTAAAAGTTGATAAATTTATTTTCCCTGTCGACTTTATTATCTTAGATTGTGATGCAGATGAGAATGTACTAATCATCCTTGGGAGACCATTCCTAGCTACAGAGAGAACTCTGATTGATGTTGAAAAAGGAGAGCTGACAATGAGAGTAAACGATCAGCACGTGAAACTCAATATACTGAACACCATGAAACATGCTGATGACCCAGAAAAATGTCAGGTAATCTAGGCCCTAACTGAGTCAGACATCGACATAGAACCACTCTACCTCGGCAAGAAAAACTGAACACTGCCTCGACAGCAACATTGGCCACTGCCTGGGCAACTGTCGCGGCGGTATGATGACAGGACATGGAGATACATAGGCAGAAGCGTAGGATGATCATGAATTCAAAGATACTGGGCAGAAATTGAGGCATCACTCTGGGCTACATGTCGTGAGGGATAAGGAAATAATCACTTTAAGAGAAGCATGCACATGCACTCCTTTAGTGTCTTAACATTTTATCTCTATCTTTTTATTTTTATTTTTTATTTTTATTTTTATTTTTTTATTTTCCACATTTTTAATTTTTCTCTTAGGAATAAAGTTTTATTTTTATCTATTATTTGTTTTTAGGATGGAGGTCAAGAAAGAAGGAAGAGATGAACCAACGGCTAAGTGAGGAGAAACCGCTGCCGCAATGGCATGATCTGCCAACGAGCAGAAAAATGCAACGGCATATTCTGCCAACTAGCCGAAAAAGTCGCAACAGTTATATTTATAACGAGCAGAAGACCGTAACGGGAAGGAACGACTAGTAATGGCTAGAGATGCCACTCTACATTTAATGTCGCGCGGCATTGCTTGCCAAGCTCTATATAAAGGCCACCTTTCTCTAAAATGTTCATCACTCAATATTCTCTTCTACTCTCTTGCACTCTCCAAAGTTAGAATTTTCTTTTACTCTCTCACAATTCACTCACATTTTCTAGATGGCCCTTAAATTAAAGAAAGGAGAAAGCTCACGCACGATCGAGGCATCAATGTACAAACGCTTCACACCGCTAGAGGTAGAGAGGCGTTTCAACAAGCACTTCATAGCTCGCCAAGTATAGGAGGAGCAAGTATTTCAATGCTTCGATGAGCTAGATTTTAGCCCCGACCACTACCTCTTCAACAAAGTAGATCACAAAAAGTGGAAAATATTTTGCCTCCAACCCGAACGAGCCAACATAACGGTGGTTCGAGAATTCTACGCGCACAACCCAAGCCCAACCACACTTTTTGTTCACGTTCAGGGCAAGGCGATCAAGGTAGATGCCGATGCCATAAATCTCTTTTATGGCATCCACATAGAAAGGGACGAGCATGCAAAATTCATCGAGTCCTTCACGGAGGAAGACTACAAACACATCAAAGAAGAACTCTACTATGGCGGAACGTCATGGAATGCCAGGGCACACAAGGGTTCGGTCAATCGGCGACAGTTGCGGCCAGAAACTAAACTATGGAACACATTCGTCAAACGCCCCCTTATGCCCACCTCGCACAACATCACTGTCGACTGGCCCAGGCTTGCACTCATTCACTCTATTTTAAATAATCGTATTATTAATGTGGGTGACATTATATGCCAGGAGATTCACCAGTGCAACCAAAAAGAACATGGCCCCCTATACTTCCCATCACTCATCATCGGCCTATGCACCGGACAGTAAGTACCAATCGATGATGCTGACGAGTACACGCCTCCAAGGAAAGGATGGGACAGAAAAACATACTACTAGCTAGTGCAGATCACGAAAGCAGAACCGTGGCAATCTACACCGATGAAAGGCCTTGTCGCGGCAACATCCAAGACAGATGTTCTAGAAACGCCACAATCCACTTCCTCGGTAGTCACCCTCCAGTAAATTGTCAAATAATTGGAGGACATGGACATACGACAACGCCTATTTATGGCCTTCGCAAGGGACTTCACCTCCTTCATGGTCCAGGTGATTCAAGAGAAGTTCCCTGACCACATCGTCCAGTTCCCTCCGTTCCCTATCACCGTCTATGCCGCAGCTACCCAAGAGCCGCCTGTCGAAGCCACACTTGCCACTGCCACTACCCGGGCCTCACCGAGGCACTTTTCCGGGGTACGACTAGACACTCCTATGGGTTCACTGGTCGGGACAGAAGACTTCTCCACTTGGACCGAAATTGGCCAATAAGTCCTCCGAACATTCGCAACTGCCAAAAGCAAGGCATCCACCTTGGAGGCCACGGAGGAGATCCACATTGACATGGATGGAGAGGAGGAAGTTAATGCCCCAGCCAAGCCCAGCCAAGACAACCCCCCAACGCGCATCCAACCACCACGTGAAACAAAAAAAAAAAGACAAGCATACAACCTGCAAAGGGATAAATCTCATTCCTTCAAAGCGACGATGATGACTCATCCGAGTCCATCTAAAATTTTTCTCTCTTGCCTTTATTTTTATACCCTTAATTTTTTTTGCTTAATTTTTTCAATTTGCGTTTGTTGTTAATGCATTGAGGGTAATGCTCGTCTTGAGTTTGGGGATGTAGGTTATGCTACCGAGAGGCATTGTTCTGTCGCGGCATATTAATATCATTGCTTTGCAGTTCTATTTAATACTTGTCAAAAAAATTTCTGCACATATTGCCTTAGCTGAATGAAGCTTATGCCTCGGCAATGTTCTTTATCAATTGCCTTAGTTTAATTTAATTGAATTTTCTACCTTGGCCATAGATATCTCTCTTGTTACCATAGCTTTGAACTGTTTAGAGCCTTTAATTTTAGGATGCATAAGGAAGATAACTTAGGATCATACTATGAGATTAGAACTTCAATACACTTTTGTGACTTGTATGATTTAAGGAGTTCTAGTACACTTAGGATATAGACTTGCTTAGAAAGAAAATTTTGGGTAAAAAGTTAGAGGTGCCTAACACTGGCTCTAGCTTAAAGAAGCCCTAGAGGTTCCTGTTGCGTGTAAAATAGTCTATCACAATGGTAGTGCAAGTGTACACGACGCAAGTAGTAAAGTGATACGAAGTATCGGATATCGTCTCCACAGGGATTGGGCTAATAGCTTCACCTTAATTCACTGCACGAAAGTAAAGAATGTATTTGAGAGTTGTCACGAAAATATTGAAGAAAACGTAAATAAAAGAGTAAAGATATCAAGATAGAGAGAATGGGCTGGTATTGAATTGCTCAGTAGTGCAGGTATTGTAGAGTTTAGGAAATCCAGTTCTGTCGTCGCGCCCGTCGCGGCAGCACCTGTCGCGGCAGCAGTCCGTTGATCGTCGCGGCAGCAAACACACCAACTCAGTACTTTCAAGTTTGGCAAGAATCCCAGATCTGCCTTGGCCTATCCCTAGGTCCAAGTCTGTCGATGATCACGTCTTGATGATACCTCCCGGCGTGAATCGAAGGATGAACACCGATGTGTATGAATTCTTCTTTAGCCACTTAACCTCGCCCTATCCCTAGGCACGAGATAGTTCAACTATAAACTAGAGAACTTGCTCTTATTTCTTTCGTATACTTAACTCTCCCGATGCTAAGTAAATAGATAACCTCACAATGCTCTCCCGATGCTCTTGCAAGATATTAATAACCAAAATAAGAGAACTTGAAGTTTATTTTATTGAACTAAAAATTCCTAAAACAAAACAACCCTTGCAACTACTTTACAAATCAACCCGTGGCCCTAAGGGGGGTTTAGAACATGTCGGCGGCGGGTAAACGGCTAGGGGTTTTTGGTTGTCAGTTATGGGGTATTGGATATGTGATCTCTCCCTAGGTTAAAATACATGCCCTTATATAAGCTTTGGGCTCAAGTTATCTAAGTTAACAAGGATTACAACTTTAATTAAAAGTATGATTCTAATAAAGACTTAATCTTCAAGGAATCTACTTTCCAGCCGTCCTCCTTGTTTCTTGGGATTTTCTCTCCTTGAACTTTGGGCTTGACATATCTTTTGATCCGGGGCTTGGAAAAATATAAGGTTTTCACACGACAGACGAGTAGAATTTTCTCTATCTATCGAGGTCCACTTTACTTTTTCTCAACTAACTTGTTGTCATCCTCTGCTGTCACGGCAGCACCATGGCAGCATCGTCCTCTTTGTCTGCTTGTCCGGTTCAGCTCTTCTGCTTCTCCGCCCAGCGCCTGCCTTCACCTTCTTCTATGGCAGCTACCTGCAAAAACCACCATTCTTTAGTAGAATCTGTGCCTTTAATATATTTGTGATGTTTTGCTGTAAACTAACCTAAATGCAATGAAATGATGCTTGAATGTAGCAAAAATATGGGTTAAAAAGGTGTAAATAGTAGAACTTTTACACACTCAACACACCCCCAAACTCAAGTTTTTGCTTGCCCTCAAGCAACTAAGACTTAAAAGAAAAATGAAATATTTTTGTTTTGGCTTTCAAACAGTGAACTTTCCCTTACCCGTCGTGCGTTCCCTATGGCGGCAGCAACCTGTCGGATAATTTAGGATCTGTCCGAAATCTCACTATAGTCCTCGTGCAGTGTGTGCATGCTTGTGAACAGTTATATGCCAAGACTCTCTTAGTTTCACTAGAATATTCAACTCTTAACTCGAATTTTTATGCCAAAGTTTATCTTTTGAATGAACTTTTTCATGCTCCTTTGATTTTTTTGTTTTGACTCGATTATTCTATTTTTCAAGCTAAAGTTTGACTAGAGCCTGTTTTAGGCACCTCTAGTTAACTTCCTAGAGCCAGTTTCGGGCACCTCTAGGGCTGTTGAGTCTCTTTTTCTAAACTTCTTTCCTAGAGCCAGTGTTAGGCACCTCTAGGGGCTATTCAAGTGCTAAGCTTCCTATTCTAGTTGGCTAAAAGAAATCTAAGCAATATAACAGTCACAATGGTGTTTAAGTTTTCAGAACTATCTTAAAGTCGCTGCCACGACAGAGCTGTCACGACAGGTAAGTTCAATTCACAGTTTTCAGCCAAAATTTTCAATATTTTCATTTTTTTATTAAGAAAAATAAACTAAGTAAAAGACACAACAATTAACTAAGATGTACTTAGACTCCATTAAAATGGAGGGTTGCCACCCCCAAACTCGAGGGTTGCATTACCCTCAATGCAAATGACAAGATGAAAATAAATGAAGGCAGTACATCACAAAATATAGATATGGCAGGCAGTAATAAGAAAATAAGAAACTTAAATTTTAAGCACTGTCTTCACTGCTGCTGCTTAGGCGGATTTGGCGGCGGATTCTGGGCTTTGGGACAGGCTGCTGTGGTTGCTCTACCACCTGGATGTCGGAGCTGCTGCCGCTGTCCCAACTGCTGCTGCTGCTGCTGCTGGCCTTAGGCAGAGTTTTCTTGTTTGCCATTCTTTTCTGCCGCTTGACAGGTGTGAATTCTTTCTCCAAGTTCCTCCGAATAGAGGGTTCGTCGCTCTCTGCCCAAACGGAGGAAGAAGAAAACCCAGCTACAAATGCAGCAATGTCATCTGAGGGTGCGGGTCGCTTTTTTCCTCGGTCGGATGTGGCGGCCTGAGGGCTGCCGGCTGCCGTCGGGGCAGGTGATGGAATGGAGGCAGCAGATGGTGTATGTGGTGTGGCAGCAGGTGTGGGTGTGTGGGCGAGGGTGGGGACGGTGAAGTAGTGGGCAGGGAAGGTGGGAAAGACAACATTAAGAAAATTTAAAGTATGGTGAATGAAATTTACCGTGGATTCGGCAAAATCCTTGATGAATGTCATTATCCCCAGTTCTCTGTCCTCCATCCTCTGAATGGTAGCAAGGATTTGAGTAGATGGGTCTGTCGGAGCATCTGCTGCGGCGGCAGGTTCAGAGCTGGGCTGCTCTGACGATTCAGCAGGGGCTGCAGCAGGGTTGAAGGAGGAGATGGGTGTTGCTACTGTTAGCTCCATGAGGCTGATGATAGCTTTGTCTGTCCAACCCTTTCCCTTTACTAGGCGATCGGTGGTGGCTTCCGGCACGGCAGAGCAGTGGCAGAGAGATGTAATAAGGAAGGGAAGGCAGATGAGGGCCGTCGATCTATGGGCGCAGTCCAAAATACTCTCTCGTATGTAGCGTCCCACATTAATGGGCCGTTTGTTCATAATTGAGTGGATTAGGGCTAACCTCTGCTGGTCTACTGTGGTGTGATGTGAGGATGGCAGAATCCTCTTCTTAATGAAGGCGTTCCACAGTTTGGCTTCTGGCAGCAGCTGCCCCCTCTTCAAAGTGTGGGGATTTTTGCGGCTTGTGTTCCATTCAGTCCCTTCTTCTGTCACTTCTGCCATGACAGCGTCGAAGGCAGTGTCGTCTAGAGTATCAAGGAATTGTTGGTGAGCATCGTCGTTGGGGCCGAAGTGGAGGCCATAGAAGGAGTTGATACGCTCGGCTGTGAACTGAACTTCTATCCCTCGGACGGTTACTTCTGTTGCCGTCCTGCTGCCGATGGCAGCATAGAACTGCCTCACCAGTGTTTCGTTCATCTCTGCTGGTTGCTCCGCGAATTGTTCCCACAGGAGGGCTCTAATCGTCCGTGCGATGAAAGGCTTGAGGCCCATATTAACGGCCTTTCGAGCGTAAATAAAGCCTCTTTCTTCCCATAGATCCTTAGTTGCGAAGGACTGCGGGGTGGGTGCTGCTGGTGAAGAGGGTGAAGCAGCACTGCGGCGGGTTCTTCTGGAAGACATGTTAGTTGCAAGGGTTGTTTGAAAGTAAAGAAAGCAAAGAAAAACTAAAGGGGAGAGCAAGCAAGAATAAACAGAAGTGAGTGAAATGAAAATGAAACGGGGTTTTATAGGGAAGGAATAGCTTCCCGTTGAAGCTGTAACGGCAGGCGTGAATAACGGGGTGACTGTTGAGCTTTAGCGTGTCTGACGCGTCTGACACGCATTTAATCATCTGTTACGCGTCTGTCACACGTTTCTGCGTCTGTCGTGAAAGTCTGGTGACAGCATGTCTCTTCTGTGTCTGCCGCGGCAGCTGGAACGTCAGGCTTCAATATTGGGCTGTGTTGGGCTGATGGATGGATGGTGGGCTTGGGTCACTTCTCCTATTCGTCTTGCCTCCTTTATTTCCTAAAAAACAGTAAACATAAAAAACATTATTCGAATAAAATAAACCTTAATACCTAATAAATAATAAAAATAAATAAAAATAAAATTTAGGTTAAATTAGGGATGCCTTGTGGGGCATCTCCTAAGGTAACCACTTCTTGTATTCCTGGGGCTTCAGTCCCCTGATAATGCTTGAGGCGCTGTCCATTGACTTTGAATTGGTGCTCGTCTTTTAATTATCGAATTGTGATGGCACCATGGGGAAAAACTTGTACAACTTGGAATGGACCAGACCATCTAGATTTCAGTTTCCATGGGAAGAGTTTGAGTCTAGAATTGAACAACAATACAAGCTACCCTGGGCAGAACTGTCGTGGCAGCAACTTCTTATCATGCCACTTCTTAGTTTTCTCCTTGTAGATTCTTGCATTGTCGTAGGCCATTGTTCGTATTTCTTCAATCTCGTTCAAATCTAACAGCCTTTTCTGGCCTGTCTTATCCAAGTCCAAATTCACTGCCTTGATCGCCCAATATGCCCTGTGTTCTATCTCGACAGGCAGATGACAAGTTTTCCCATAAATCAATCGGTATGGAGACATGCCCAATGGAGTCTTAAAAGCTGTCCTATATGCCCATAATGCCTCATTGAGGAGTAAAGACCAATCTTTCCTAGTTGGTTTAACCATCTTCTCAAGAATGTTCTTAACTTCCTTGTTAGATATTTCAGCTTGTCCATTGGTCTGTGGGTGATATGCTGTCGCGATCCGATGCTTGACACCATATTTCTTCAAGGCGGCAGCAATAACCCTATTGTCAAAATGTCTCCCTTCATCCCTGATAATCGCCTTAGGGATGCCAAACCTAGAAAAAATGTTTTTGTGTAGAAACTTTTGGACTGTCTTAGCATCATTCTTTTGAGTGGCGATAGCTTCAACCCACTTAGAGACATAATCCACTGCTAGGAGGATGTATAAATTTCCACATGAAGATGGAAAAGGTCCCATAAAATCGATCCCCCAAACGTCGAAGATTTCGACTTCTAGTATGTTCTGCAGCGGCATCTCGTTTCTCCTTGAGATGTTTCCTGTCCGTTGGCACATGTCACAGTTCTTGTAAAAGAGTTGTGCATCTTTGTGCAGTGACGGCCAGTAGAACCCTGACTGCAGCACCTTGGCAGTAGTTTTGTTGCCTCCTAAGTGACCTCCATACTGTGAAGCATGGCAGTGATGAAGTATGTCTTCTTGTTCTTCTTGTGGTACACACCTCCTTATAACCTGATCTGCACACATTTTGAAAAGAAGAAGTTCGTCCCAATAATAATGCTTAACATCATTTTGGAACCTCTTCCTGGCTTGATAATTAAGATAAGAAGGAAGTATTCCGCTAACTATAAAATTAACGAAATCAGCATACCAGGGGAGTTCAGAAGACTTACCTGCCGCCATGGCTGTCGCGACAGCGATTGCAGCAGCAAAGAGCTGCTCATCTGGGAAGGTCTCCAGTATGTTTGTCTCATCTGTTGGTAGACTCTGTCCCTTCTCCAACCTTGACAAGTGGTCTGCTACCTGATTTTCTGTCCCTTTTTTGTCCTTGATTTCAAGGTCGAATTCTTGCAATAGCAGGATCCACCGTATTAATCTAGGCTTTGCATCCTTTTTCGCGAACAAATACTTCAGGGCAGAATGGTATGTGTGCACTATTACCTTCGTCCCAAGTATGTAAGAACGAAACTTGTCAATGGAGAATACCACAGCTAAAAGCTCCTTTTCTGTGGTGGTGTAGTTTACTTGGGCGTCATTCAATGTCTTGCTGGCATAATAGATGACATGAAATAATTTATCTCTCCGCTGCCCAAGTGCTGCCCCGACAGCATAGTCACTAGCATCACACATAATCTCGAACGGCTGTGTCCAGTCTGGTGGCTGTACTATTGGGGCTGTTACCAGTTTTTCCTTCAGAACCTTGAATGCTTCAGTACATTCATCATTAAAGTCAAAGGGTCGGTTCTGCTCCAAAAGATGGCATAGGGGCTTGGTGATTTTTGAGAAATTTGCAATGAATCTCCGATAAAAACCAGCATGTCCCAAAAAACTTCTAATACCCTTGACTGTGGTCGGCGGCGGCAGCTTCTTGATCACTTCTATTTTGGCCCTGTCGACTTCTATCCCACGGCAGCTAATCTTATGGCCAAGGACTATCCCTTCATCCACCATAAAGTGGCATTTTTCCCAATTTAAGACCAGATTTGCTTTTTCACATCTTTCAAGTACCTTTTGTAGATTGCCGAGGCAGCTCTCAAAATCGTCTCCAAAGACTGAAAAATCATCCATAAAAATTTCAAGGAAGTCCTCTACCATATCGGAGAATATGGCCATCATGCACCTTTGAAAGGTGGCCGATGCATTACATAATCCAAACGGCATTCTCCTAAAGGCATACGTTCCGTAGGGGCATGTGAAAGTCGTCTTTTCTTGATCTTCCGGTGCGATAGCAATTTGGTTATAACCTGAATAATCATCAAGAAAACAATAGTAAGGTTTACCCGCTAATCTATCAAGCATTTGATCAATAAAGGGTAAAGGAAAGTGGTCCTTTCGGGTAGCTTTGTTAAGCTTCCGATAGTCCATACAAACCCTCCAACCAGTCACAGTCCTGGTTGGGATTAACTCATTGTTTTCATTGGTCACCACGGTCATTCCTCCTTTCTTTGGAACACATTGCACCGGGCTCACCCATTTGCTGTCAGAGATGGCGTAAATAATACCAGCATCTAACCATTTGATTATTTCTTTACGTACCACCTCTTTCATCGCATGGTTTAACCGCCTTTGGGAATCTATAGTCGGCTTATGATCTTCCTCTAAAAGGATTTTGTGCATGCATAACGCCAGACTAATGCCTTGAATGTCAGCTATCGTCCATCCAATCGCCTTTTTGTGCTGCCAAAGCATGCCTATTAGCTGCCGTTCATGTTCCTGTGGCAGATTAGAGAAGATGATTACGGGCAATGTATCATTTGAACCAAGAAAAGCATATTTTAGCTGCCCTGGCAGGGGCTTCAGTTCTAAGGCAGGTGGTTCAACAGTAGATGGCTTTTGGATTACATGGTTATCCGAAGTATAATTCAAAGGTTCGAATAACTTACCTGGACGATTGCCTATCCAGTTTACCTCCTCCTTATCTTCAGTATCAGATGTGTCGGATTTAGAGGAGTTGCTGTCGTCGGTGCTGTCGTGACAGGCCTGTAGGTGGCTGCCGCGACAGTGACCAAATTTAATATCGTGACAGCCCGACCTGATGCAGGGTTGATCAAGGGTAACGTCAGTGATAACCTTGCATTCCTCATCTACATCAACATGTTTCATCGCTTGGAGCATTAGTTAAGCCAAATGACATAACCAACCACTCATACAAACCTTGCTTGGTTTTGAATGCTGTCTTCCACTCATCTCCTTCTCCCATTCTTATTTGGTGGTACCCACTCTTAAGATCAATCTTAGAAAAGATGTTAGAACCACTTAATTCATCAAGCATATCATCTAATCTAAGAATAGGATGACGATACTTTACCATTATCTTGTTCACTGCTCGACAGTCCACACACATACGCCAAGTTCCATCTTTCTTAGGTACAAGTAAAACCGGCATGGCACATGGACTAAGGCTCTCTCTCACATAGCCTTTTTCCATTAACTCGGATACTTGTCTTTGCAACTCCTTAGTTTCTTTCGGATTGCTTCTATATGCTGGTCGATTTGGAATGATGGCTCCGAGAATGAAATCAATTTGATGCTCTATTCCTCGAATAGTTGGAAGCCCATTCGGAATCTCCTCCAGAAACAAATCTTCAAATTCCTGCAATAAAGAGACAATAAAAGATGGCAAACGAGGATCAAGATCATTAGTGTTCAAAAGATTTTCCTTGTACATGAGTACAAGTGCCCATTTCTCTGAAAGCAAACACTTTTTGATCTCTTTCTCTCTTGCAAAAAGAATGGCTTGTTTTCCCTCATTTTTGTCACTCTCTTTAGATTTAAACTCTTTTTCTTTCTCTTTGGCGGTTTTGAAACTCTCTCTCAAGTGGATTTGGTCTTTATGGACTTGTTTTGGTGAAAGAGGGGCTAAAGTGATCTTTTTGGTTTGATGGGTGAAAGTGTAACGATTGGTATAACCATCATGTATAACCTTTTTGTCGAATTGCCACGATCTCCCCAACAAGATATGGCTAGCGTGCATTGGTACAACATCACACAACACCTCGTCTTTGTATTTTCCAATGGAAAATGGCACAAGAACTTGCTTGGTGACTTTGAGTTCTCCCTCATCATTGAGCCATTGTAGCTTGTAAGGATGAGGATGTTTTGTTGTTGCCAATCTAAGCTTCTCTACCATCAAAGTACTAGCAACATTAGTACAACTTCCTCCATCAATAATGACAAAGCATACCTTTTCGTTTACATGGCAGCGAGTATGGAAGATGTTATCGCGTTGATCTTCTCCTTCTATGGCTTGCACGCTTAGGCTTCTTTTCTCAACAAGAACCTCACCATCTACAGCATGTTCCATCTCTTCTTCTTCTTGGATAGGAACATCATATTCTTCCTCTTCTTGGTCAGTTTCGATCTCTCCATCTTCTTGAATGAGCATTGTGTTGCGATTTGGACATTGGCTAGCAATGTGACCTCGCCCCAAGCATTTGAAGCATTGCACATCACGGGATCGAACTGGCATAGCAGTGCTCTTTCCCTTACTAGTTTCGGCAATGGGTTTGGCACTCTTTGTTGGAACGCTTCGTTCATTAGGCGCAAAGGATGCCTTCTGTTTGTAGGTACCCTGCCCCCATTTAGAAGAAGAGCCTCCATAAGCACGAGTTGTGCCCTTCCTTTTGAGTTGCCTCTCGACCTTCATGGCCATATGAACCATGTCTTCGATCTCCACATAATGTTGCAACTCAACAGTGGCTGCAATATTAGGATCAAGGCCGGATAGAAATCTGGCCATGGTGGCTTCTCGATCCTCATCAATGTTGGCACGGATCATGGCTACTTCCATCTCTTTGAAGTAATCCTCAACAGTACGGTTGCCTTGGGTGAGATTTTGAAGCTTGTTGAACAACTCCCTATGATAGTGAGTTGGAACGAACCTCCTACGCATAACGGCATTCATCTCATTCCAAGTAGAAATTGGATGTTCGCCATTGCGTCTCCTGCTAGATGTCAACTGATCCCACCATATTAGTGCATAATCTGTAAATTCAATGGCTGCAAGTTTTACCTTCTTAAGCTCGGAGTAGTTGTGGCACTCAAAGATGTGCTCAACTTTTTTTCCCATGCAAGATAAGCTTCAGGATCCGTTCTTCCTTGGAAAGAAGGAATGGTTATTTTGATGTTGCTAAGATTATCATCAACTCTTGGCCGAGCTCTTTGGTACCTAGGTTCTCGATGCCTCAAACTTTGCTGGGAGGCTCGCTCGTCTATGAGTTCTTCATCCACCTCTCCCTTATACTCTTCCTCGTGATCTGAATTATGCCTTCATTGAGATCTTTCCTCCAAATGATCTAATCGTTCTTGCATCGGCCCCAACCTTTGTTGCAACAACCTGTCCATCTCTCGGATAATATCTTGAAGATTGGAGTTAGTTGCATCTACGTTAACATTATTACTAGCACCAATAGTGTTTCTCACGGAATCTTGAGACATGATTAACTAATAAACCTCACTATCACAAATTCTAACCGTTACACTCCAAGGAAAACACTCACACTCGTGTTTCACTCGGGATGGCTTTTACCCTTGATGTGCAACCTTTCCTTTTACCGCTCTTGTTCTCCTATCAAAGTCCTTAGAGAACTTACTCAAGGCTTAACAAGTTTGCTTGTGGAAATTGGCTGAAAGAAAGGGTTTAGAAAAAAAGGCTATAGGTAGCAAAGTAGAATGATTAGAAAATAACAAGGCAATAGGAAATAATAATTTGCTGAATTGAGTAATACCAACAACAACCAAACTTCCTTTTTTTTGTTCTTTCTTTTTTTCTTCTTATTTTTTCTTTTTTTATGCAAACTGGGAAAGAGAAACACTTAACTTACTGAATCAAAATAGCTCTGATACCAAATGATACATATCCGGTTGTGTGATGACTGAATTCGTATGTGATGTTGCCCGATCGTGATTCTAGTATGAAGTTGCAAACTTGAAACTTGAGTGTGGAAGTGATGTATATGGAATGAAGATGGTGAAGGTTGTTGTTTTAATAGGTCCTGGAATGGTTGGTGATTATGGATTGAAAGATAAATGTGAGGGAAAAAATGGATAGAAGTTTATATGGATATATGGAATAGAATCGGTGTGGAACAAGGAAGAACCAACAAGATAGTGAATGTTGACCCAAACCTTACACGTTCTTACCCTTTGTGAAATGATGGAAGAAGGTTGGATTGTGACCCTTTAGCTATAATTGAGCTAAGAACCAACAATATAATCAAATGGAAGTGATGGTGGAATGGTGGAACGTGACCCGCTAGCTAGAAAGCTAGGAACCAACGCTATAAATAGAATGGAATGAAAAGGGGAAAATTTGCCACAAGACTAGCTTGAAAGCCGATGAAGAGAACACTCTCATATATTTTCATCAAAAAAAGGTCCCTTACAAAGGCAAATGAGCATCCTATTTATAGTACATGGCATCCTAGAATTTGAATGGACAAAACAATGCATTAAGGCTCCAATTTATGACATTCAATGGTTTGTCTTCAATCCTATCAAGTGTGGCTGGCCATTTGTGTAATTTAGAATGAATTTGGACATAATAAGGCTTGAATGAAGACTTATACACGTCCAAGTGATGGATCCTTTGATATTCCACTTGCTTGGCTCTTAAAACTGCATGTAGATGACCTGTAATGAATCTGCCCATGTTTGCATCTAAGTGTATGTGTCTCTTCCACTTCCTTTCTTTATTTCTCAACTTTGTTGGCTGAATAAAATCATAATAAAGTCTTCTAAATGCTTCATCCCCCATGGAATTCAAAAAGACTCTCTCTTTGAATGGTGATAAAGATGGAATGTCTCCTTGAAGAAGATGAAAAGTCTTCAATTGTTTCCATCTTAATCCCAACGTATAATAACACTAAAAACACATAAAATATTAATCAAAATATGATAAAAATGTTATGCAAACTTAAAAAATTAATTGAACAAGTTCAATGAATGAACTAGTTTAATTAATGAACCTACATGCTTAAATGAAACACATACATAAGTGAAGTATTTTCATAAATGAAGTGCTTGCATAAATGCAACAACAAGCATATTTATTCTCATGGAATGAATGAACTATTATGCAACTACTCATGAAAATTCTTATGCAACTACTCATGCAAATTCTTATGCAACTTATTTCAACTTTCCAACAAACTCAAAACGTTGCAAGATCTAATTGTTGCTATCATTTCTTCATTCATTTTCCAGCATTGGCAAAGCAAACTTTCCACGGCATCTTGAATCATTTTAGCTGTTGCACGAGTCATAGGACCTCTAGGAAATTAATTGGAATTCTTGATGGTTGTGGTCACATCACATAGTTTAGGTTTTC
Organism: Hibiscus tridactylites; assembly: GCA_958450335.1. Classification (NCBI taxonomy): domain Eukaryota; kingdom Viridiplantae; phylum Streptophyta; class Magnoliopsida; order Malvales; family Malvaceae; genus Hibiscus; species Hibiscus tridactylites. The sequence goes on along the minus strand of OY288265.1, from coordinate 36,288,101 downwards.
TTGCCGCCATTATGTTCTAAATTTTCTCTTGGGTTGGGTTATGTTGTAAACTAGTGTGAGAATGATTGTTTAGGAATTAAGTTTGTTTTTGCAATAAAACTTCAAGGTTTGCTTATTCCATGCTCTTCATAGTTTTCAATTAAGTTTGAAAGATTAGTTGTTAACTATCTATTTTTTCGGTATCGAGAGAGTCAAACTCACGAAAGCGATAAGTATGATCCTCATCCTGATCAGGTGTTGATTAATCTAGCCTAGACATAGGTTAGGGTTTAAGGCGACTAAAATAGAATGAACTGAGGTTGTTGTCTTTGCAAGATTCACGCCGTGACAGGTATAATCTGTAGTGGGCAACAACAGCATTCTGACTTAGACATAAGCGGGATCAATATCAAAGCGTTTTGCCAAGCCTTGAAGATCTGTCGAGTTTGCCGCCGAGCCAATCGTCCGTTCCACTGCTGAGGCAACGAAAGTTCAAAGCATCCAATCTGCCATCCTCCATCGAGGCAGCAAAGTCTGGCAGTGCAAAGCAACTTAACCTATTCAACGCAGTTTTAAACTACTAAGCAGCATAACCTGACCCATTCTACCACCTTGATCTTTTCTATCAATTAATTGTGTTTTATTTACTTTTTATTCTTTTATAAACTAAAATTACTTGTTCATTTTTTTTGTGCAGGAATTACAATTCGAATAAGTTGTCCAATCCCTATGGGAGACGATATCCTTTATACTATAACTTGACAAGAGTGTGCACTTGCACTCATATTTAGAGAACACCCAAACACTCTACAAGTTTTTGGCGTCGTTGCTGGGAATTGAAAACAGTAAATTCGTTTTTATTTTTCTTCACTTTTATTTTATTTGCATTTAAATTTAGTTTTTATTATTTGAAAAAAGAATTTTACAGTTTTCTTGTCTAGTGCATGTCCAGAGCAAACCCATCGGGAGAAATCATTTTCTTTGACGAGATCGTACGAAGAGCAAGAGAACTGAAGAAAGAAGCAAGAGAAGCCCTCAGGAAAGCTAAAGAAAAAGGAAAGGAAGAGGCAACAATGGTTAACGACCAAGACGACAACCCTGCCAACGATGCCCGTATCGGCAGGGATCGGCAGCAAGATTCGCCACCCAGACAGCAGCAGATGCTAAACAATGTATGAAGCTTGGGAGAGGTACGCAACAGATGCTAAACAACTGCATGCTTTATGGTTTCCCATCTTGGATGCAAGTGTCGATGTTCTACAATGGAGTAAACCAACCGACACGAATGATGCTCGATGCCTCAGCCAATGGAATCATCCTGGATAAACTACCTGAGGAGGCACTTCAGATTCTGAACAAAATAGCTAAGAACGACTACAAGTTCCCTACAACCCGCCGCGGCGACATGAGGCGGCCAGCTGTTGTGAATGAAGTAAAGGACCCGGAATCTTTTAATACCTGCCTGGACAAGCTGACACAGATAGTGATGAGTATGGCCAAAGGAAAGACATATGAGGCCAAGGCTGTCGAGCCTTTTTGTGACGAGTGTGGGGGTAACCATGATTCCTCTAAGTGTAGTGAATCCACCAACTTCTTGGGAACCTATGAAAGGAATATCAGGCCCAACACCAACACATACAACCCAGGCTTGAAGAATCATCCAAACTTCTCCTGGAGCAATCCAAACACAGCTGCAAATCTGACTCAACAACCAGGAGGATACCAACATAACTTGTCCAGACAGTCGCCTCAGCAGCAACAAAATACAAGCAATAACTCACTCGAAAATACTTTACATACTTTTATGTATCGAACCAGTGATTTTATTGTTCGTACTAATAAATTTATTGTTAAGACTGAGTCGTTTATGGACAGGACTAAGATGAGGATGAACAATCAGGAGGCTGTAATAAAGAACTTGGAGACCCAATTTGGGCAATTCACGGAGATCGTAAGAAGCAAGACAATGGGTGCAACATCCAGCAGCATAGAGGTAGTAGCCAAACCCACCTATGATAGTGTAAAGCCATATCGACCAGAAGTGGGAAACAACTGGATGAGCCCAGAACTGAACAGCCAATGGACCAACAAATAGAACAGCCTGCCACGGCAACATCAAAACTAGCCGCCCCGGCAGATGAGACTGACAATAGCCATAAGGAGGATGATCCTATATTAGATTCCCATGCAAGCAACAAAAAAAGAGCACCATTTCCGAAAATTTCTAGATATTCTAAAACAGGTGCACATTAACATCCCTCTCATGGAAGCCATCCAGAACATGCCAAATTACACGAAATATCTGAAGGGCATGGTTTCCAAGAGGAAAAGAATTGGGGAGTTTGAAACCGTAGCTATGATAGAGGAGTGCATGGCTATGCTGCACAACAAGCTACCGACCAAAAGAACAGATCCGGGCAGCTTCGTTATCCCATGCAGAATCGGGAGCAACCATGCCATGAGAGCCATATGTGACTTAGGAGCCACCATTAACCTAATGCCTAAAGGCGATCTTCGACAAGTTAGGTATTGGGCAAGCCAAACCCACCTCCATCATGCTGAAACTAGCAAACCATTCATTTGTACAACCGAAGGGCAAAGTCGAAGACATCCTGGTTCACGTGGGCAAATTTATTTTCCCAGCATGTAACGCCCTGGTTTTGGGCCTAGTTGTTTTAGACTTCGGATCGGACCGGTCGGAAACGGTTCGAATCGCGTTAGGTGATTTAAGGAAATCAAGGATCGAGATAGGATAAAAATATGGTAAAAATTGATAAAATCCTATAAAATCATGTTTTAGGGGTTGTTCAAAACAATTTTACAAAAAGAGTTTCGGAAGTAGTACATTTTGGGTAGTGACCAAAATGTAAAGTTTCAAAATTGTGGAAAATGCTATTTTAAAAAGAGGAGCCAAAATCTTAGAATCTTTAGGGAGCTTTATGGAAATTTAGCTTTTCCTTAATATGACATGTGTTTTAAAAAGATTTTAAGTGATTAAATAAAAGGGTTTTATTTAATTAAAATTAATAAAAATAAGAAAATTGAGATTTCATTTGACGTAACTACCTTCCTCTTCTCATTTTCAGCCAAACTCCATTTTAAATCATTTTCTCCAGAATTCTTTTCTCTCAAACACTCTCTCATTAATTTCCAAATCAATTTCAAGATTTCTCTTCAAGATTTCCAAGTTTTGTGAAGCTAAACTTGTCATTCATTAAGGAAAGTAAGGATTGGAGGTAAATCCCGTTCTCAACCTTCAATCTAGGTTCTTTATTGAAATTTCCAAGATCTTTGGCTTCTAATTAAGGTTTTTGGTTGAGTTTTCATTAAAGTTTTGATTTGAGATCAAAATATTAAAAAAATATTATTAAAATCTTGATTTTCGGATTTGTTTTGATAGGCTTTGTTTTGGATTGATTTTAATTGAGTTTTGTGTTGATTAATATGTTGAAAAGAGGTGTTAATGATATAGATCCCGAAATCCTTGAGATTCTTGAGTTTCTTGATAGTTTTAGTTGAGTTCTTGGGGTGAAATGATGTAGTAATGCTTGCTGGAGGTATAAGGATGGGTTTAGGTTGTTTTTAGATATGTTTTGATGTTTATAAATGATTGAAAGTGATGTATGTTGGCTGGGCTTGGTTTAGGAAGCAATCGGTTGAGTTTTCGGTTGTTTCGGATGGGTAAATTGGTGTAGTTTGGGTGAGCAACGAGTTTGTGTTTAGTTGCTGGAGTTGAAATGCATTTTGATGCATTTGGACCTCTGTTTTGATGATGTAAAAAAGGGGATCTTGATCTGGGAGCAAACGAGACGATTTTAGAGGCTCCGAAAGGGTGATTTTCGTGTCGGCGAGTAAGGCTTCGCGTATCAGTAAGAGGAAATGGATTTTCTAGCTTTGTTACGCTTTGAGCGTGGTCTTGGGAGCTTAGAGTAAGTTTGAAACACTTAGCTAAGCTCAAGTGTAAATGATTCGAAAGTCTATCTCGGAATGTGCTATGTTTTTGTTGGAAAATGCACTTGAATTGAATGTGATTTTAATTACTATTTTTAAGCATGTTTTGAGCATTGATGATGCTGGTTTTTAATGCCATTTTGTTAAGGATGCACACGGTAAGTGATCCTTGGGTTTATGTGATTAGTGCATTTGATATTAAGCATGTTTATGCTTGTGAAAATGGCATTGTGTTTATGCTTGTAAAACAGTGGAATATTGATGTTAAATGATTATATTGGCAAGTGATGGAAATGGTTTTGGTTACTTTAATCGGATATAGTTAGCCAGCTATAGGATTGGGTACACCATGAATAAAGTCGCCTTGGATGTCGAGGGGTTGTAACTGTACCGTATACTCCATCCAAGTACCCTAACGATTGAGGCTAAGATCACAATAGTTGGTGGTTTAATTCCATGTGTGAATCTTGTGATATGTGTCTCGTACTCTTGTTAGTGAAATTATACAACTACCGATGAGTGGTGTTGAGGGGTTGTGATTGTACCGTTATACTCCACCACGGGTGTCACAACGATAGGGGGTTGCTCTCATGTGTGAGCCTTGTGTTGCGTGTAAAAGAGTCTATCGCAATAGAGTACAAGTGTACACGACGCAAGTAGTAAAGTGATACGTAAGTATCGGATATCGTCTCCACATGGATTGGGCTAATAGCTTTAACCTTGGATTGCTGCACAAGAGGGAAAAGAAAGAATTTAATTGTTTGTCACGAAATAATAAAGAATACTGAAAATAAAAGATGAAAATATTCAGGGTAAAGAGTAGGCCGGTATTGATTTGCTCCGTAGTGCAGGTGTTTGCACTGTCTAGGACTTCTCTGTTCTATCGTAGCGCCTGTCGCAGCAGCACCTGCTGCGGCAGTGGTCTGTTGTTGTCGCGGCAGCGAACACACAACTCAGTACTTCAAGCTTGGCAAGAATCCCTGCTATGCCTTGTCCTATTTCTATATCCAAGTCTGTCGATGAACACGTCTTTTATGATACCTCCCGGCGTGAATCGAAGGATGAACACCGATGTTGTTGAATTCTTCCTTAGCCACTTAACCTCGTCCTATCCCTAGGTCCGAGATAGTTCAACCATAAACTGGAGAACCCGTACTTATTCCTTTCGTATACTTAACTCTCCCGATATTAAGTAAATGTATAATCTCACAATGCTCTCCCGATACTCTTGTAAGATGTTGAAAACCATAATAAGCAAACTTGAAGTCTATTTTATTGAACAGAAAAAATCCTAAAACAATGCAATTCTTGCAACTACTTTACAGAATCAACCCTTAGCACTAGGGGAAGTTTACAACATGATGTGATGGGAGAAAACGACTAGGGTTTAAGGGAAAACGGCTAGAGAATAAGATATCCTCCCTAGGTCGAATTACATGCCTTTATATAGGCCTTGGGTTCAAGTTTTCTAATTGGCAAGAATACAAGTTTAAATTAATGTACAACTCTATTAAAGACTAAATCTTCAGAGTAGATGTTCTTTAATTCGTCCTCTCTTCTTGCTTGGAGTTTGTTCCTTGAACTTTGGGCTTGGCCTTCATTCTGATCTAGGGCTCAGAAAAATATAAGAGTGCTCCACGACAGACCGGCTTAATTTCATCTTTCTGTCGAGCTCCACTTCACTTCTTCCCTTCTTTATTGCTGTCGTCATTGGCTGCCACGGCAGCGGCCTTGGCAGCATCCTTCTTCTCGTCCGTAGTCCCGTGTTCCAGCTCTTCTTTTCCACTGCCCTGCGTCTGCTTTAGCAGATACCTGTAAAAGTAACCAATTTCAGTAGAAACTGTGCTATTTAATATAATTGTGATGTATGAATGAAATCTATCCTAAATGCAATGAAATATGCTTGAATGCAGCAGAAATATGGGTTAAATAGGGGTAAAATATAGAACTTTTACACACTCAACACACCCTCAAACTCAAGTTTTTGCTTGCCCTCTAGCAATTAAGACCTAAGAAAGAAATAATTTTTTTTGTTTGGCTTAAAACAGTGAACTTCTCCTTACCTGCCATTCATTCCCTATTGTGAGCAACACTTTGTTGGATAATTCAGGATTCATTCGAAACCATGCTATAATTCTCGTGTAGTGTGTGCATGTTTTGTGAACAATTATATGCCTAGAATCCCTTAGTTTACTAGAATAGCTAAGCTTCTAACTTGAATTTTTATGCCAACTTTCATCTTTTTGGAGGCAATTCATAGGCTCCTTTAGTTTTTATTTAGACTCGATTCTCTTTTCTTAATTTAAGTTTGACTAGAGCCGGTTCGGGAACCTCTAGCTAACTTCTTAGAGCCGGTTTTGGGCACCTCTAGGTGTATTGAGTCTACTTTTTCTTAACTTCTTTTCCTAGAGCCAGTGTTAGGCACCTCTAGGGGCAACTCAAGTGTTAAGCTTTTCCCTATTCTAGTTTACCAGTAGAGTTCTAGACAGTATAAAATTCACAAAGGGTGTTTAAGAATCAAAACTACAGTAAGGCTCTAAACTGCTCCTAACACTATCCTAAAGGCACTGCCACGACAGAGGCTGTCACGGAAGGTAAGTTCAGTTCAAAGACACAATGGTTGCATTACCCTCAATGCATGATGACAAAATGATAAAAAGAAAATAAAAACAACATCACAATTATAACAAAATAGAAGATAACAAAGATAAGATAAAAACTTAAATTTTAAGCGTTATCGTCGCTGCTGCTGCTGCTGTTGATCTGAATCTGCCGGCGGGCAGTGACTTTCCGTGTCGGTGCCGGCAGATGTCCTAGAGAGGCAGAGGCGGTCTTTTTCTTGGCTTCCCTCGGAGGCTGGATGCGGGTAGGTGAGATCTGGGGTGGTTTCTCCAGCACCCGAACCTCCTCGGAAGAGCTGCTGCTGTTGCTGCCTTCAGATTTCCCTTGGTCGGATGGTTCAACGCCAGTGTTGGGTTTCTGTCGTTTCATCTGGGTAAATTCTTTGGACAGGTTCCTCTTGACAGAGGGCTCTCCATCGGATTCCTCCCATATTGAGGAAGAAGAGAAACATCTATGAACTCGTCGAGGTCGGACATGGGTTCTTTTCTCTTTTCTCCCCTGGCAGATGTTGTGGCAGTGTGGCTGCCACCTGCAGCTGTCGTGGCCGAAGTTGGAGTGGACGCGGAAGATGGTATTCTCGGTGTGGCAGCAGGGGTAGTAGTATAGACAGGGTTGGGGGCAGCAAAATAGTGATCGTGGAAGGCAGGAAATAGTACATCTGGAAAATTTAAATTGCTTTCAATGAAATGTACCGTTGCTATTGTGAAGTCACGGATGAAGCTCATCAGGCCCAGCTGTCGTTCCTCCATTTTCTGCAGGGTAGCTAGGATTTGGGTGGAGGAGTCGGCTGGGGGAGCTGTTGCTGTGGGCTGCCTTGGTTCTGTGGCGGCAGGCTCTGTCTGGGTGGGCTCTGTCGGCTCACCTGCCGCGGCAGACGGGTTGAAGCTGGAGATTGGCGTTGCAGCTTTCAGCTCCATTAAGCTGAGGATGTTTCTCTCCATCCATCCTTTTCTTCGGATTCTCAAATCCTCAGCAACTTCAGGGACGTTGTGGCCACGACAAAGGGCTGTTATGAGGTAGGGGAAGACAAGGGGTCCCGATGGTTGAAATGCACAATCCAAAATCCCCTACCGAATGTATCGACCAACATTAATAGGCCTCTCGTTTAAAATTGAATGGACGAGAGCTAAGGTTGATCCACCATGCTGTTGTGTGAGAAGGGCATAATCCTCTTTTTGACGAAGGCATTCCACAGTTTCGCCTCGGGAGTGAGCTGAACTCGTTTCATCGTCCATGGGTGTTTGGGATTGGTATTCCACTGGGTTCCTTCTTCGGTGAGTTCTGCCATGACAGCATCATAATCTGTTGCCTCCAGGCTTTCCAGGAATCTCTGATGCCCATCTTCCCTTCTGCCGACGTAGAGTCCATAAAGGGTGTTAATGTACTCTGGCTCAAAGGGGACTTCCTTCCCACGAACTGTCACTGTTGTCGCGTCTCTGCTATCGATAGGAGCATAAAATTCTCTGACCAGGGTGACGTTCATCTCTTCAGGTTGCTCAGCGAACATCAGCCAACGTAGCGCTCTGATCTTACAAGCTATAAATGGTTTGAGCCCGAGATTCTCCGTTCGTTTGCTGTAAATGAACCCTTTCTCCTCCCACATATCTCTGCACTGGAAGGAGCTGGGAGTGACTGCTGCTGGGGCAGAGCCTGAGGCAGCACTGCGTCTAGTGTTTCTGGTACTCATGGTTGCAAGGGACTGTAGAAAAGAAAATGAAAGCAAATGAAAATCTAGAGAGGGAGCAAGTAGAGAGAGTAAAAGTGAAGTGAAAAATGAATAGTAAAACAAGGTTTATATAGATGAAGAATTTGCTTCCCATTGGAGCTGTAACGGTAGGCGCGAATAACGGGGCCAGCTATTACGCGGTTTCTGACGCGTCTGTCACGCGTTTCCGTGTCTACTGCGCGTCTGTTATGCGTTTTCGTGTCTGTCGCGACAGCGTGTTGACAGTCTGGATTGTCCGCGTCTGTCACGGCAGCTGTAACGACAGGCTCCTATTTTTGGCTTTTTGGGCTGATGGTGAGATGGTGGGCTGAGTTCACTTCTTCTCCTCTCCTTGTCGCCTTTATTTCCTAAAGATAATAAAAAATAAAAACTTAGTTTCTAAAAATAAAATAATTCTAATTACCTAATAAATAAATAAATATATATATATATATAATAAAAATAAAATTAAGTTAAATTAGGGATGCCGGGAGAGGCATATCCTAAAGTAACCACTTCCTGCATTCTTGGGGCTTCAGTCCCCTGATAATGCTTCAATCTTTGCCCGTTGACTTTAAATTGGTGCCCGTCTTTTAAGGATCTGATCGTGATGGCACCATGGGGAAAAACTTGCACCACTTGAAACGGGCCGGACCATCTAGATTTCAACTTCCCTGGGAATAATTTCAACCTAGAGTTGAATAACAACACAAGCTGCCCTGGGCAGAACTATCGTGGCAGCAGCTTCTTGTCATGCCACTTCTATGTCTTGTCCTTGTAGATCCTTGCGTTGTCATAGGCCTTGCTCGAATTTCTTCGATCTCATTCAAATCAAGTAGCCTTTTCTGTCCTGCCTTTTCCAAGTCCATATTCACTGCATTGATGGCTCAGTATGCTATGTGCTCAATCTCAACAGGTAGATGGCATGTTTTCCCGTAAATAAGCCGGTAGGGTGACATTCCCAATGGAGTTTTAAATATTGTTCTGTAGGCCCAGAGTGCATCATTGAGGTGTAGAGACCAGTCCTTTCGAGTTGGTTTAACCATCTTTTCAAGAATGTTCTTTACCTCTCTATTGGATATTTCGGCCTGTCCATTGGTCTGAGGGTGGTAAGTTGTTGCAATTCGATGTTTGACACCATATTTCTTTAAGGCAGCAGCTATAACCCTATTATCAAAATGCTTCCCTTCATCACTGATGATCACCTTAGGGATGCCAAATATGGAAAAAATGTTCTTGTGCAAAAACCTCTAAACAGTCTCGGCATCATTTTTCTGTGTGGCGATCGCTTCTACCCATTTGGACACATAGTCTACTGTCTAGAGGATATATAAATTCCCACATGATGCTGGGAACGGTCCCATGAAATCAATCCCCCAAACGTCGAAGATTTCGACTTCAAGAATGTTTTGCAGTGGAATCTCATGTCTCCTTGAGATATTTCCAGCTCGTTGACATTTATCACAGCTTTTGTAGAATGCCTGGGCATCCTTGAACAGTGAAGGCCAATAAAAACCAGACTGCAAAACTTTGGCAGCAGTTTTGTTACCACCCAAGTGTCCTCCATATGGTGAAGCATGACAGTGGTGAAGCACAACTTCCTGTTCATCCTGTGGTACGCATATCCTGATAACCTGATCTGCACAACATTTGAAAAGAAGAGGTTCGTCCCAATAATAATGCTTAACATCATTTTGGAACCTCTTCAAGGCTTGATAATTTAGTTCAGGAGGAAATATTCCGCTAACTATATAATTGACGAAATCAACATACCAGGGGAGTTTAGAAAACTTACCTGCTGCCATGGCTGTCGCGGCAGTGCTTGTGGCAGCGAACAACTGCTCATCAGGGAAGGTCTCCAGTATGTGTGTCTCGTCTGTTGGGAGACTCTTTCCCTTCTCTAGTCTTGACAAGTGATCTGCAACTTGGTTCTCTGTCCCCTTTTTATCCTTGATTTCAAGGTCGAACTCTTGGAGCAGCAGAATCCAACGAATCAATCTGGGCTTTGCGTCTTTCTTGGCAAACATATATTTCAATGCAGAATGGTCTGTGTGAACCACCACTTTCGTTCCAAGTATATATGAACGAAACTTGTCAATCGAGAACACCACAGCTAACAGTTCCTTCTTTGTTGTGGTGTAATTCACTTGGGCATCGTTGAGTGTTTTGCTAGCATAGTAAATTACATGGAATAGCTTGTTCTTCCTCTGCCCAAGTGATGCCCTTACAGCATAATCATTGGCATCACACATAATCTCGAATGGCAACTTCCAGTCTGGTGGTTGTACGATCGGGGCTGTTACTAGCTTCTCTTTCAGAATTCTGAATGCCTCAGTACATTCAGTTTTGAAGTCGAAGGGACGGTTCTGCTCCAGTAGGTGGCATAAAGGCTTCGTGATCTTCGAAAAGTTTGCGATAAACCTTCGATATAACCCAGCATGCCCTAAGAAACTCCTGATTCCCTTGACTGTGGTGGGTGGCGGCAGCTTTTCAATTACCTCAATCTTAGCTCTGTCGACTTCTATGTCGCGGCAGCTTACTTTGTGGCCTAAGACTATCCCTTCATCCACCATGAAATGGCATTTCTCCCAGTTTAATACCAAGTTCGCTTTTTCGCATCTTTCGAGTACCTTATGTAGGTTGCCTAAGCAGCTTTCAAAATTGTCTCCAAAGACGGAAAAATCATCCATGAATATCTCCAGGAAATCCTCCACCATGTCCGAGAATATTGCCATCATACACCTCTGAAAGGTTGCTAGTGCGTTGCAAAGTCAAAATGGCATCTTTCGAAAAGCGTAAGTACCATACGGGCAAGTGAAAGTTGTTTTCTCTTGATCCTCCCGCGCAATGGCTATTTGGTTATAACCTGAGTAACCACCAAGAAAACAGTAATAAGGCTTTCCCGCTAATCTATCAAGCATTTGATCAATAAAAGGCAAGGGAAAGTGGTCCTTCCGGGTAGCTTTGTTAAGCTTCCGGTAGTCCATACAAACCCTCCAACCGGTCACAGTCCTGGTTGGGATTAACTCGTTTTCTTCGTTGGTTACCACGGTTATTCCTCCCTTCTTAGGAACGCACTGCACCGGGCTCACCCACTTACTATCCGAGATGGCATAAATTATCCCATCATCCAGCCATTTGATAATTTCTTTTCAGACCACTTCTCGCATAGCATCATTCAAACGTCTCTGGGCATCGATAGTTGGCTTGTGATCATCTTCTAAGAGGATTTTATGCATGTATAGTGCTGGACTGGTGCCTTGGATATCAGCTATCGTCCATCCAATAGCCTTTTTGTGCTGCTGCAGCATCCCTATCAGCTGTTGTTCCTGTTCCTACATCAACTTGGAAGAGATGATTACGGGAAACATATCATTTAATCCAAGAAAAACATATTTGAACTGCCCTGGCAGGGGCTTAAGATCTAGAACAGGTGGTTCTACAGTTGATGGCTTTTGGATGATATGTTCATTCGAGGTGTAGTTTAAGGGCTCGAATAACTTACCTGGACGATTGCCTATCCAGTTTACCTCCCCATGATCTTCAGTATCAGATATGTCAGAATCTGAGGAGCTTCTATCGTCGTCGCTACCGAGACAATCTTCTAAATGGCTGCTGGGGCAGTGGCCAAATTTGATGTCATGGCAGTCCGACCTGATGCATGGTTGGTCAAGGATAACTTCAGTGATAGCCTTGCATTCTTCTTTTGCATCAGCGTGTTTCATTGCTTGGATAACGTTCAGCTTGATCTCTTGATCATTCACTCTCATAGTGAGTTCTCCATTTTCTACATCAATCAGTGATCTTCCTGTGCCTAAGAAGGGTCGCCCCAAGATGATTGGTGCATTCTCATCTGCTTCACAATCTAAAACAAGAAAGTCAACAGAAAAAATAAATTTATCCACTCTTACTAGAATATCTTCAATTTTCCCTTTCGGTTGCACGTAAGAGCGGTCTGCCAGCTGCAGCATAATTGTTGTGGGTCGTGCTCGTCCAATACCTAATTTCTGAAATACAAATTTTGGCATTAAATTAATACTAGCACCTAGATCACAAAGTGCCTTACCCACAAATTTATCTCCGATTATGCACAGTATTATGAAGCTCCCAGGATCATTCTTTTTCTAGGGTGGATGCTTGTGCAGAATAGTCATGCATCCTTCTATTAGTTTAACCGTATCAAATTCCCCAAGTCTAGATTTTTTCGACATAGCATCCTTGAGAAATTTGGCATAACCGGGCATCTCCTTGATAGCATCTAACAGCGGAATATTGATGTGAATCTGCTTAAAAATATCATAGATCTTCTTAAGCTGGGATTCCCGTTTCAACTTCTGTAACTATTGTGGAAAAGGAGGTGGAGGACGATAGTCTTCAATGCGTCCTTCCCACTGCATTCGGATCTGAGGAGGCTTAGGTTCTTCATCCATCTCCTCTGTCTCTTTTGCTGTCGTGACAGGTGTAGCGGCAGCAAGTTGTTTATCGTCTGTCGGGGCAGTGTTCTCGGCAGTCGATTCTAGGGCTGGTTCCTTAACTGGTTCAGCTTCTTTCTCTGGCCCTGGTAACTTCTTCCCACTTCTAGTTGTGATGGCTTTACACTGCTCATGTGTGGGTTGTCTAGCGTTCTCAGTATCGCTTGGGAATCCTCCATTCTGCCTTGGCTTAATATGCTGGGAAACCTGACCCATTTGTGTCTCCAGTGATTTCAGAGTAGCTTCATGGTTAGTCATCCGCATCTCTGTTTTATCCATGGATGACTCAGTCTTTTTAATGAAGTGATCCATGTTCGCCATGTAAGTTCCTGTCTGAGACATAAACGTAGCCAAGGTCTGTTCCAATATACTAGGTGTGGCTGCTGGTGGCTGTTGTGGCTGTTGTTGTTGTCGAATCAGAAGTCTAGGTGCCCCCTGGTTTTAAGTGTTCTGCACTTGAGGATTTAGTGTGTTGTTTGGGTTACTCCATGAGAACTTAGGGTCCTTTCTCCAGTTGGGATTGTAATTGTTGGAATCATAGTTTCTTGGCTTGTTATAGTTTCCAACGTACATCCCTTCCTCTAGCTGTAACAGACAATCTTCCGAACTATGATTCCCATTGCAAATTTCACATACTTCTTCCGTAGAGTAGACATGTGTTGAATCTTTCTTTAATAGCTTTTCCATTGTCTTTGTGAGATATGCGACCTGTGTTTTTAGGGAATTATCGGCCTCATAGTCTTTCACAGCTAGCACTCGTTTACCCCCTCTCCTTGCTGTAGGAGACTGTTCCTCGTTTTTAGCCAGATTTTTCAATACAACCATTGCTTCATCTGGATCTTTATCCAACAGCAATCCATTCGCTGCTGAATCAATTCTCATACGTGTCTGTAGGTTGGCAGCATTGTAAAACTTAATTATCTGGTTCCAAACGGAGAATCCATGCATTAGGCAGTTCCTTAGAAGAGTGGTAAATCTGTCTCATGCCTCATGCATTGGCTCGTCATCTTCCTGTTGAAAAGTAGAAATTTCGTTACGTAATCGCTCAGATAAATGGGAAGGATTAAAACGAGATAAAAATTCACGAGTAAGATCTACCCAAGTTTGTATTGAACCCGGCGTTAGTTTATTCCACCAAGTTTTCGCCCTTTCTCTCAATGAATGAGGAAATAACCGAAGCCTCAGTATCTCCGGATTTACTCCTGGTAGTCTAAACGAAGCAAAGATCTCTTGGAACGTTTTTAAGTGTTCTCTAGCATCCTCTGTAGCAGCACCACTAAATTGGCAGCGGAATTGATCATGTTGAACATCACAGGTTTCAGTTCAAAATTATCAGCTTCCACGTCTGGCAGGGTGGTCTCCAGTTCTACATGATCGTTGATCATGTAGTCACGGCAGGATCGACGTTCGGCCTCGGCAGCAGGGGCTACAGGCCGTCCGTTTCCTCCATCTCCGATAGGATCTTCAGGTCCTTGGGGATTCCCTTGGATGTTCATGGCCTCTAACTGTTCTTCAAGGTACTCGTTTTTAGATAACACGAGTCGAAGTCGGTTCCTAAGATTGCACGAGCGTTCGATTTCAGGATTTAACTTGTGCTCAGGTTCTTTTCCTCGTCTCGATCTGCGCATAAGCAAACAGAAAACCTTATGAAAAGCACAGGGTGAACAATCCAAGTAAAAACAGAAAAAAATTAAAATGTGCAGTAAAAGTAGGGTAAAGATATGTTGCCAGTACCCAACAACGGCGCCAAAAACTTGTTGTGTGTAAAAGAGTCTATCGCAATAGAGTGCAAGTGTACATGACGCAAGTAGTAAAGTGATACGTAAGTATCGGATATCGTCTCCACAGAGACTGGGCTAATAGCTTTAACCTTGGATTGCTGCGCAAGAGGGAAAAGAAAAAGTTTAATTGTTTGTCACGAAATAATAAAGAATACTGAAAATAAAAGATGAAAATATTCAGGGTAAAGAGTAGGCCGGTATTGATTTGCTCCGTAGTGCAGGTGTTTGCACTGTCTAGGACTTCTCTATTCTGTCGTAGCGCCTGTCGCGGCAGCACCTGCTGCGGCAGCGGTCTGTTGTTGTCGCGGCAGCGAACACACAAATCAGTACTTCAAGCTTGGCAAGAATCCCTGCTATGCCTTGTCCTATCCCTAGGCCCAAGTTTGTCAATGAACACGTCGTTGATGATACCTCCTGACGTGAATCAAAGGATGAACACCGATGTTGTTGAATTCTTCCTTAGCCACTTAACCTCGTCCTATCCCTAGGTCCGAGATAGTTCAACCATAAACTGGAGAACTCGTACTTATTCCTTTCGTATACTTAACTCTCCCGATATTAAGTAAATGTATAATCTCACAATGCTCTCCCGATACTCTTGTAAGATGTTGAAAACCAGAATAAGCAAACTTGAAGTCTATTTTATTGAACAGAAAAAAACCTAAAACAATGCAATCCTTGCAACTACTTTACAGAATCAACCCTTAGCCCTAGGGGAAGTTTAGAACATGATGTGATGCGGGAAAACGACTAGGGTTTAGGGGAAAACGGCTAGAGAATAAGATATCATTCCCTAGGTCGAATTACATGCCTTTATATAGGCCATGGGTTCAAGTTTTCTAGTATGGCAAGAATACAAGTTTAAATTAAAGTACAACTCTATTAAAGACTAAATCTTCAGAGAAGATGTTCTTTAATTCGTCCTCTCTTCTTGCTTGGAGTTTCTTCCTTGAACTTTGGGCTTGGCCTTCATTCTGATCTAGGGCTCAGAAAAATATAAGAGTGCTCCACGACAGATCGGCTTAATTTCCTCTTTCTGTCGAGCTCCACTTCACTTCTTCCCTTCTTTATTGTTGTCGTCATTGGCTGCCACAGCAGCGGCCATGGCAGCATCCTTCTTCTCGTCTGTAGTCCCGTGTTCCAGCTCTGCTTCTCCACTGCCCTGCATCTGCTATAGCAGCTACCTGCAAAAGTAACCAATTTCAGTAGAAATTGTGCTATTTAATATAATTGTGATGTATGAATGAAATCTATCCTAAATGCAATGAATTATGCTTGAATGCAGCATGAATATAGGTTAAATAGGGGGTAAAATATAGAACTTTTACACACTCAACACCTTGTGAAATCTGGTAGTTTATGAAGCGTGTGGGACAACGCTTGTAATCCGCGTAACCGATTGTGTCATTTGTGTTAATTTTGATATGGCTTGAAAATTGATCACTTGCGAGCCAATATAATGTTGTTAATTAATGGTTTAAGCCTGAAATGCTTGCGGTTATGCTAGAATGCATGTAATGCGTGGTTTAAGCATGAGCAAAAGATTATTTGTTGTTATTTTGATGATGCTATGAGCATGTTGTTTAAAAAGTGCATTGATGCTTTAAAGAGCATGTTTTAAGGAAAGGCATGAGATGACATTTGATGATATTTTCGTTTTGTAAAATGCATTGATGAATGTTTGTTTTTAGCGATTCTCACTAAGCTTCATGCTTACGCTCATTTGTTTCATCAATGCAGAGAATTAGACTTTTGAGGCAGCAAGAAGCAAGGGAAATTCAAGCTCTTTTGACTAGACAAAGTATGTGGTTTTCAGGCAATGGGTGGGACTTCTACTCTTGGATTTATTTGGTGATGTTGAACACCTTGAGCATGTTTGCTTTGCTTATTTTGGTTTGTAAGTGGCCTTTGAATGTTGGTTTAAGCTTGAATGTGGTTTTTAGCCTTTTATGGTATTGACATCTAGGAAGCATGTCTATAGTTATTAAGCTTGCAAGTTTGATGCTATGTTTTAGCTTGTGCTACGTTTTGGTGATCTTTGATGTGTATTCATATTGTATGTGTGATGTGGCATGTATTGGGATGATTTCGGAGGTGAATAGTTGAGTAAAACCAACAAATTGGGAAATTGCAGGGCAAGGCATTTCGGAACACCCTTACCTGTTTCAGAACGATGGCCTGGAATGGTCATGGTGTTTTCAGAACGGGTAGGCACGTTACAGAACCTTTTGCCATTGGAATACATTGTTTCGAAACAGGTTTCGCAACGCACCCGCGTATTGAAACGGTCAACTTGGTTTCGAAACGGCTGTTTCGATACGGGGTCTTGTGTTTCGAAACACTTGACCGTTGAATGTTGAATTTGAATTGTGTCAGGTTTCTGTTTCTTACGTTTGGGTCCCTGATTATTTGAATGCTTAAGTAAATTAGTTTAGATGATCCGTTTGAGATGAAGCTTGACATGTTGGCATGTTATATGATTAATTTTGGATTGGTAACTTTAAAATCTATTTAGTCTTTATAATTTTGGAAATTTACAATTTAGTCCCTAAAAGACGTTTGTATGCAATTGAACCCTAATTGAAGTCCGTTTGTTGTGTCGCTTACACTAAAACAAAATGCTAATCATATAGGATAATAATGTGCATCCAGAAAAGATAAAATAAAAAAGGGTCCTTAATCGAGGTTGACTTTAACGAGTTGAATTCAGTTTTCCCCGTGTAATCTTCTTAGTTCGGGTCAGACGTCTAGGCCGAGCTAAGGGGGTTACATTTGTTGGTATCAGAGCCAGGTTACAAAAGAATTGGGGATGATGGTAAATGAAATTGGTATGTTTGGTGTATGAATGTGTGAAAAAGCATGCTTTGATTGTATGTTGATGATGTGATATTGATATGTGCTGATTCTGGACGATGGAAAGCATAATGAGCATGATATGTTATTGTATGCTATGTTATGTTTGAGGGAAATTGGGGTGCCCATTGTCTTATTACATTGATTAAATGTTTTTGTGAACTTGGATTCTTGCTTGAGGCTAGCCTAAATGGTTTGTTTTGTTTTATTTTTATGCCTTGTCAAAAATAGCACTATGGGTCCGAGGAGAGAGCTAAGGTCGAACACAGTACTACATGCGGCTGAGCAGGGCGACCAGGGTGATCAAGGGGCTGATGTCCCTCATGGTGCAAACTTACCTCCTCTGCCACCACCTGAAGGTGGGGAGCATGAGAAACAATGACATGTTGGTCCGGGTTTGGGTGATCTAACACCGTTGGTTCATGTGATCACCGGGGCGTTTCAGGCTGCAGTAGCCAGAGCGCATGTACAGGCCCCTGCAGCTGGGCAGGAGAATTTACCCTTGGAGAGGTTGAGGAGTCTAGGAGCTGTTGAGTTCTTTGGAATGTCTCCTGAGGCGTCAGAAGCTTGGTTGGTGAGCACGATCTGTATCGTGGATTAAATGGGATGCAACGATGTGCGCAAGCTGGGATCACAATTTCCTTGCTTCAAGGCGACACATATAGTTGGCAGACGACTACCACTACGAGAATGGAACCCAATGAAGTAGATTGGGGCCACTGCGGGAATGGAACACAATGAAGTAGATTGGGGGTTTTTCAAGGGTGCCTTTAAGAGGAAGTATCCAGGAGTGTGATACTTGGATGAAAAGAAATACGAGTTCATGTCGCTAGTTCAGGGAAACCTTTCTTTGGCTGAGTACGAGGTCCAGTTCGTACGTCTAAGCCAGTATGCCCCTGAGCTGATACTTAGTGAGAGGCACCGTTGTGATCGCTTCCGGTATGGGCTAGTGCAGGAAGTCAAGACATACATGTTGGCTGCGGATTACACTGATTTCGATGTGCTTGTGTTCCGAGCCAAAGACATTGAATAGAACTTGGGTCTGGCATCTCGAGGAGTTGGTTCTAGCTCTAGGAATAGAGCAGTTGAGTCTAGTTCTGGTGGTGGACGGAACAAGAGAGGCCGAGATAGAAGATATCAGCCTGCTAGGCGATGTAATGCTGGACGTGGTGCACCGGTTCAGGGAGATCGGATGAGAGCGGAATAGAACACGTACTGGACGTGTGGATCTTGGGGTCACCTGAGGTGAGATTGTCCTTGAGCGGCTAGGGAGGTTCAGGCTCCTATGGTGGTAACATGGAATTCGTGCTGGAATTGTGGTTCAGCGGATCACATGAGGCGAGAGTGTCCCTTGTTGGCTGGTGGAGGCCAAGGACGTGCACCTACTGTGGCTGCACCTCGGAGAGGCCGTGGGCGCAACCGAGGGAACTTTCAGAGGAGAGACGAGGGTCAGCGAGGCATTGCACATGTGGTAGCAGTTCGACCAGAGGGAGGCGATCCTACGAGGGTCTATGCTCAGCGAGAGGAGCGCAACGATACAGATGTTATCGCAGGTACCTTTGTTCTTCAGTCTTTATCGTTGCTGGCTTTGATTGATTCTGGATCTATGCATTCTTATATCTTGAGTGAGCATGCACATTTTCTTGATATACCTGTTTAGTTGCTCGAAGTAGGAATGCAAGTGACTAGTTCTTTTGGTGAGACTGTAGTCACTAGGAAGTTGTATAGGAGATGCCCTTTGTCTGTGCAAGGTCATGTTTTTCTTGTGGATTTGATGGAATTACCCTTTTACGATTTTGATGTGATCCTTGGTATGGATTGGTTGACTGAGCATAGAGCGGTGGTTGATTTTGATGTCAAGCGGGTCACCTTAAAGCTTGCCGATGATTATGAAGTGGTGGTAGTAGGTGAAAATGTGAAATTCTTGCCGAATGTGATTTTGGCTTTGGAAGAAAACCGTATGCTGAGGTTGGGTTGTGAGGCTTACCTTGCTTATGTAATGAACCTTGGAACAAAGGATGTACGTGTGCAGGATATTAGAACCGTTTGCGATTTTCTGGGTTCTTTGCGGAAGAATTGCCTGGGTTGCCACCAAACAGAGAAGTTGAGTTTGGTATCGAGTTGTATGAGAATACAAATCCTGTGTCCATTGCTCCTTATCTCATGGCACCTAAAGAGCTGAAGGAGTTGAAAACGAAACTTCAGGAGTTGCTGGATCGAGGGTTCATCCGGCTGAGTGTGTCACCTTGGGGTGCACCGATCTTGTTTGTAAAGAAAAAAGATGGGATGATGCGGATGTGCAAAGATTATCGGCAACTAAACAAATTGATGATCATGAACAAGTATCCCTTGCCTAGGATTGATGATCTCTTTGAATAGTTTCAGGGAGCCTCGGTGTTTTCTAAGATAGACCTGAGGTCAGGATATTACCAGCTGAAGGTGAAGGATGTGGACGTACCTAAGACATCTTTTCAGACAAGGTACGAGCATTACGAATTCTTAGTGATGTCGTTTGGTTTGACCAACGCACCTACTGCTTTCATGGACATGATGAATCGTGTGTTCCATGAGTTTTTGGATCAGTTTGTGGTGGTGTTCATTGATGATATCCTTGTGTATTTGCGTACCGAGGAGGATCGTGATAGACACTTGAGAATAGTTTTGCAAGCGTTGTTGGAGAACCAGTTGTATGCCAAGCTAAGTAAGTGTGAGTTTTGGCTTAGGGAGGTGGTCTTCCTTGGACATGTTGTATCTGCTGAGGGTATTCGCGTTGATCCGCATAAAGTAGAGGTTGTGATGAGTTGGAAGGTGCCAAAGTCGGTGACAGAGGTACGGAGTTTCCTTGGTTTAGCTGGGTATTACCATAGGTTTGTCGAGGGTTTCTCGAAGATTGTTGCACCTTTGACCAAGTTGTTACAGAAGAATGTTCGCTTTGAGCGGACAGATGCGAGGTAGCAAGCTTTTGAGAAGCTGAAGGAAGCTTTTACGCAAGCTCCTGTCTTGATTCAACCTGAGTCTGGTAAGGAGTTTGTGTTCTATAGTAATGCGTTCATTGTTTTTTTGGGCTGTGTGTTGATGCATGAGGGTATGGTGGTAGCCTATGCATCTAGACAATTGAAGGTGCATGAGCGTAACTACCCTACTCACGATCTTGAGCTTGCGGCTGTTGTGTTTGCCCTGAAGATTTGGAGGCATTATCTATATGGCGAGAAGTGTGTAGTGTTCACGAATCATAAGAGCTTGAAGTATCTCATGTTTCAGAAGGACTTGAATCTTAGGCAACGTCGTTGGGTGGAGTTGCTTAAGGATTATGACCTGTCGATCGAGTATCACCCGGGCAAGGATAATGTTATGGTCAATGCTTTGAGCAGGAAAGTGGTTGTGGAGTTGAGGGCGATGTTCGTTCGCTTAAGCTTATCGTGTGATGGTGGTCTTATCGCTGAATTGCAAGTGAAACCATCTCTGATTCAGTTGGTCAAAGATAAGCAGTTGCTTGATGATTCCCTTGTTCCTCATGTTCAGGACATTGTGGAGGGTAAGCCTTCGGATTTAAGTTTTAATGATGATTGTGTTCTGTGTTTTGGAAGTCGAATAGTGGTGCCAGATGATGTTGAGTTGAGGCGCACTATTCTGATTGAAGCTCATAATAGTCCTTTCGCTATGCATCCTGGTAGTACGAAGATGTATCGTGATTTGAAGGATGAGTACTACAGGGTGGGATTGAATAAGGACGTTGCTGAGTTTGTTAGTAAATGCATGGTGTGTCAGCGAGTGAAAGCTGAACATCAGGTTCCTTCAGGGTTGTTGTAGGCTTTGAGAATCCCAGAGTGGAAGTGGGAAAGAATTACCATGGATTTCGTGTCTGGCTTGCCGTTGTCACCGTCAAAGAAAAATTCAGTTTGGGTGATTGTGGACCGCCTTACGAAGTGCACATATTTCTTGCCTGTACATACTACGTATACCTTAGATAAGTTGGCGGAGCTGTATATTGCTGAGATTTTGCAGTTGCACGGTGTGCCAAAGTCCATTGTGTCGGATAGGGATCTGAGGTTTATGTCGCGGTTTTGGGAATGTTTGCATCAAGCCTTGGGTACACGGTTGAATTTCAGTACTTCGTATCAAGCCTTGGGATCCAGGTGCTTGAGGACATGTTCAGGTGCTGCGTAATAGATTTCCAGGGTTCTTGGGAGAAGCACTTGATATTAGTTGGGTTTGCGTATAACAATAGTTACCAGGCGAGTATTCAAATGGCTCCATATGAGGCTTTGTATGGAAGAAGATGTAGAACCCCTCTCCGTTGGGCAGAAGCTGGGAAAAAGTTGATTTCGATGCCGGCTATGTTAAAGGGAACCACCGAGAAGGTGAAGCTCATTTGTGAGCGTTTGAATGCAGCATCGGATCGGCAAAAGTCTTACGCGGATCTGAAGTGTAAGGAGATTGTGTTTGCGGTGGGCGAACGTGTGTTTTTGAAAGTATCGCCTTGGAAGAAGGTGATAAGATTTGTGCGTAAGGGTAAGCTTAGCCCAATGTTTATTGGATTTTATGAGGTTGTGGAGCGTATTGGACATGTGGCATATCGGTTGAGGTTACCTTCGGAGCTAGAAAAGATACATGATGTGTTTCATGTCTCGATGTTGCGGAGGTACAGATCAGATCCTTCGCATGTGATGCTTGTTGAGGAGATAGAGTTGAATCCGGATCTATCATATGACGAGGAACCAATGAGGATTCTGTATGTGAGCAGCAAAGTTCTTCATGGCAAGACGATAGAACTTGTGAAGGTGTTGTGGTGACACCGAGGAGTTGAGGAGGCCACGTGGGAAATCAAGGTAGACATGCTGAAGCAGTTTCCGCACCTTTTTCCTTCAGGTAAAAAATTTGAGGACGAAATTTCCTAAGTGGCGGAGAGTTGTAACGCCTTGGTTTTGGGCCTAGATGTTTTAGACTTCGGATCGGACCGGTCGAAAACGGTTCGAATCGTCTTAGGTGATTTAAGGAAATCAAGGATCGGGATAGGATAAAAATATGGTAAAAATTGCTAAAATCCTATAAAATCATGTTTTAGGGGTTGGTCAAATCAATTTTACAAAAAGAATTTCGGAAGTAGTACATTTTGGGTTCTAACCAAAATGTAAAGTTTCAAAATTATGGAAAATGCTATTTTAAAAAGAGGAGCCAAAATCTTAGAATCTTTAGAGAGCTTTATGGCAATTTAGCCTTTCCTTAATATGACATGTGTTTTAAAAGGATTTTAAGTGATTAAATAAAAGGGTTTTATTTAATCAAAATTAATAAAAATAAGAAAATTGAGATTTCATTTTACGTAACTACCTTCCTCTTCTCATTTTCAGCCAAACACCATTCTAAATCATTTTCTCCAGAATTCTTTTCTCCCAAAACACTCTCTCATTAATTTCCAAATCAATTTCAAGATTTCTCTTCAAGATTTCCAAGTTTTGTGAAGCTAAAACTTGTCATTCATTGAGGAAAGCAAGGATTGGAGGTAAATCTCGTTCTCAACCTTCAATCTAGGTTCTTTATTGAAATTCTCAAGATCTTTGGCTTCTAATTAAGGTTTTTGGTTGAGTTTTCATTATAGTTTTGATTTGAGATCAAAATATTACAAAAATATGATTAAAATCTTGATTTTCGAATTTGTTTTGATAGGCTCTGCTTTGTATTGATTTTAATTGAGTTTTGCGTTGATTAATATGTTGAAAAGAGGTGTTGATGATATAGATCCCGAAATCCTTGAGATTCTTGAGTTTCTTGATAGTTTTAGTTGAGTTCTTGGGGTGAAATGATGTAGTAATGCTTGCTGGAGGTATAAGGATGGGTTTAGGTTTTTTAGATGTGTTTTGATGTTTATAAATGGTTGAAAGTAATGTATGTTGGCTGGGCTTGGTTTAGGAAGCAATCGATTGAGTTTTCGGTTGTTTCGGATGGGTAAATTGGTGTAGTTTGGGTAAGCAACGAGTTTGTGTTTAGTTGCTGGTGTTGAAATGCATTTTGATACATTTGGATCTTTGTTTTGATGATGTGAAAACATGGGATCTTGATCCGGGAGCAAACGAGACAATTTTAGAGGCTCCGGAAGGGTGATTTTTGTGTCGGCGAGCAAGGCTTCGCGTATCGGTGAGTGTAAATGGATTTTCTAGCTTTGTTACACTTTGAGCGTGGTCTTGGGAGCTTAGAGTAAGTTTGAAACACTTAGCTAAGCTCAAGAGTAAGTGATTCGAAAGTCTCTCTCAGAATGTGCTATGTTTTTGTTGGAAAATGGACTTGAATTGAATGTGATTTTAATTATTGTTTTTAAGCATGTTTTGAGCATTGATGATGCTGATTTTTAATGCCATTTTGTTAAGGATGCACACGGTAAGTGATCCTTGGGTTTATGTGATTAGTGCATTTGATATTAAGCATGTTTATGCTTGTGAAAATGGCATTGTGTTTATGCTTGTAAAATAGTGGAATATTGGTGTTAAATGATTATATTGGCAAGTGATGGAAATGGTTTTGGTTACTTTAATCGGATATAGTTAGCCGGCTATAGGATTGAGTGCACCGTTAATAAAGTCGCCTTGGATGTCGAGGTGTTGTAATTGTACTGTATACTCCATCCAAGTACCCTAACGATTGAGGCTAAGAACACAACGGTTGGTGGTTTAATTCCGTGTGTGAAACTTGTGATATGTGTCTCGTACTCTCGTTAGTGGAATTATACAACTACAGATGAGTGGTGTTGAGGAGTTGTGATTGTATCGTTATACTCCACCACGGGTGTCACAACGATAGAGGGTTGCTCTCGTGTGTGAGCCTTGTGTAGTCTGGTAGTGTGTATGAAGCGTGTGGGGTAGCGCTTGTAATCCGCGTATCCGATTTTGTCTTTTGTGTTGGTTTTGATATGGATTGAAAATTGATCACTTGTGAGCCAATATAATGTTGTTGATTAATGGTTTAAGCATGAGATGCTTGCGGTTATGCTAAAATGCATGTAACGCTTGGTTTAAGAATGAGAAAAAGATTATTTTTCTGTTATTTTGATGATGCTATGAGCATGTGGCTTAAAAAGTGCATTGATGCTTTAAAGAGCATGTTTTAAGGAAAGGCATGAGATGACATTTGATGATATTTCCATTTTGTAAAATGTATTGATGAATGTTTGTTTTTAGCGATTCTCACTAAGCTTCATGCTTACGCTCATTTGTTTCATCAATGCAGAGAATTAGACTTTTGAGGCAGCAAGAAGCAAGGGAAATTCAAGCTCTTTTGACTGGACAAAGTATGTGGTTTTACGTAAGTGTAATAAGAGGCAATGGGTGGGATTTCTACTCTTGGATTTATTTGGTGATGTTGAACACCTTGAGCATGTTTGGTTTGCTTGTTTTGGTTTGTAAATGGCCTTTGAATGTTGGTTTAAGCTTGAATGTGGTTTTTAGCCTTTTTATGGTTTTGACATCTAGGAAGCATGCCTATAGTTATTAGGCTTGCAAGTTTGATGTTATGTTTTAGCTTGTGCTTTGTTTTGGTGATCTTTGATATGTATTCATATTGTATGTGTGATGTGACATGTATTGGGATGATTTCAGAGGTGAATAGTTGAGTAAAACCAACAAATTGGGAAATTGCAGGGCAAGGCATTTCGGAACGCCCTTACCTGTTTCAGAACGATGGCCTGGAATGGTCATGGTGTTTCGGAACGGGTAGGCACGTTCCGGAACCTTTTTCCACTAGAATGCATTGTTTCGAAATGGGTTTCGGAACGCACCCGCGTATTGAAACGGTCAACCTGGTTTCGAAACGGTCGCTCCGATACGGGGTCTTGTGTTTCGAAACACTTGACCGTTGAATGTTGAATTTGAATTGTGTCAGGTTTTATTTCTTACGTTTGGGTCCATGATTATTTGAATGCTTAAGTAAATGAGTTTGGATGATCCGTTTGAGATGAAGCTTGACATGTTGGCATGTTATATGACTAATTTTGGATTGGTAACTTTAATATTTGTTTAGTCCTTATAATTTTGGAAATTTACAATTTCGTCCCTAAAAGATGTTTCTATGCAATTGAACTCCGTTTGCTTTGTCTCTTACACCAAAACAAAATGCTAATCATATAGGATAATAATGTGCATCTAGAAAAGATAAAATAAAAAAGGGTCGTTAATCAAGGTTGACTTTAACGAGTTGACTTTAGTTTTCCTCGTGTAATCTTCTTAATTCGGGTCGGGCGTCTAGGCTGGGCTAAGGGGGTTACACAACAGACTTCCTCATCCTAGACTATGAGGCCGACGAGAACGCCCCTATCATACTTGGGCAACCATTTCTAGCCACGGGCAGAATGCTAATTGATGTGGAGCATGGGGAGCTGATTATGAGGGTGGACAACCAAAGCATAAAACTAAGTGTTATACAGCCCTCAATAAGGGAAAAAGAAGGATGCCCAGACGCTCATGTTTCTGAAATCAGCACTAAAATAGGGAATGACAGCAGCCGCCCAGGCAGGAAGCAGGGCAGAATGCAGAACCCCAAGGAACAAGAGGACCCCCGGGAGGGAGAAAAGTGAAAAACCACCTCAGGATGTAGTTATTTCTGGGAGATGCACCCCAATGCACTCCCAACATAACTTAGATTAACTATTTTATTTTCTTTTATTTTTTATTTTATGTTTTAGGATTAGAATTTATTTTATTATCTTTAATTTTTAGGATTAGATCTTAATTTATTTGCGATTTATTTTTTATATTTTTATTTAAGTATATTTTTATTTAAGTTTTTCTTTATTAAGTTTATTATTTTTATTCTCAGGTTTTAGGAATAAAAGAGTCGGACCAAGAAAAAGGCCCCACAAGGAGCCCGCCCACCCTCCCTCCAAGATAGCTGAGGGCGGCCCAGCGTAGAAACAGTGTAATGGCTAGTTGATCGCTAACGGCCAGCTGCCAACGGCTACAAAAGTAATGGGCAGAAAACCCGTAACGTGCGCGAAGCAATTTGCCCGTTGGGAATTTAATGCTGCCACGGCATCTCTTGGCACCATCTATAAAATCCCCACTTCTCCCATTCATTTACTTTACTTTCATCTCCTTGTTAACCTATTCTTGAATCCACTGCTCTCTTTCTCATTATATTCTTTTAGTTTTAGATTACAACAAACCGTCTCACACATGGCATCAACATCACAATCCAAACCCACATTCCAACGTTTCTTCTCCAATGATGATGCAAGGAGGTACAAAACCAAGTTCGCAAAACAAGCAATATGAGAGGAACAAGGGTTCCATTATTCACAGCAGACAGGGGATCTCAGTCTTGAGCCCGCCCTCTTCGAAAAGATCCACTGCAAGGGCTGGGAGATATTCGTAAAACAATCGGAGGTGGAAAACATCACGCTTGTCCAAGAATTTTATGCACGCCACCCCCGCCATGAGCTGCCGTTCATATTTGTTTGAGGGGAACCCGTCAAGCTCAACACGGCAGTGATAAACAACTTCTATCGGCTCGAGATGGATGAAACCCCTCACGAAGAATGGAGGCAATCTCTGACGGCTGCCAACTATGACAAAATCAAGGCCTGGATGTGCGAACCCAACACACCGTGGTTGGCAGGAAAACATGGCGGCTCCGTGCAACGTTGTCAATTGATGTCGGAGGCGATGTTATGGAACACATTTGTCAAAAGGCGTCTGCTGCCCACCTCTCATAATTCCATAGTGGATCGGTCGCATCTCGCTCTCATTCAATCCATCATGATGAACATACCGATCAACGTTGGGGAAATCATCTGTAAGGAGATCCACAATTGCTTCCGGAAATCAAAGGGTCGGCTTTACTTCCCATCTCTCATCACAGGCTTGTGTGCCAATTTCAACATCCCATCAGATCCAAACGACGAGATGACATCCGCCAAAGAGGGCTGGACCAGAAAGGTTCACCTGTAGATGATACAAGCACCGAAAACGGAGCAGATCACACCATCGCAGCCCTCCACCGCCCAGCCAGCTACACTGGTAGCCCTAGGCGATACTAAAGCTGCCCCAAATCCAGACGTCATTGCCCTGCTCCACACTTTGATAGAAAGCAAAAAATGGATAGAACGACAGCAATTGAAGTTTATGAAATATGTGGGGGAGGTCCAAGAGGCCTTTGTGGCTTACCTTCTTCAGAAATTCCCCAATGACGACCACTCCCTGCCCACCTTCC
Source organism: Hibiscus tridactylites (assembly GCA_958450335.1). Lineage (NCBI taxonomy): Eukaryota > Viridiplantae > Streptophyta > Magnoliopsida > Malvales > Malvaceae > Hibiscus > Hibiscus tridactylites. The sequence continues at coordinate 36,260,541 of OY288265.1, read as the reverse complement.
TTGCAGACCTAGCCGCCGCAGCTGATCCCAGAGAGACCACACCATCAGAAGCAGTTGCCCGCCACGCAGCTTTTCGCCGCCGAATGCCATCTCTGACGCACTATCCATCCTACTCTGCCACCTCCGCTTCCAACACGATGGCCGACACTCTCGAGAGGCAACAACAACATTTCTCTCCATCCTGCATAGCGAAAATGGTGGCATACACCTCCTAGTCCAACGAGGTTGAGCAGCAGACGGCGGCAACAGTGGCACCCATGGCAACAGAGGACCCTCCGGCATAACCAATGGCAGAGGCAACAAGGAAGAGAAAGCGACACATCATCTCAACTGAGCAGAGGAAGAGGAGTCTGAATCTGAGCCAGACCAAAGTGCAGCTCCTCGGCCCACTCCTAAGAGAGTCTAGCTGACGCGGACATCAAAAATATTACCTGCCAAGTCTGCCCCTCGGACCTACCAGTCGCTGCCTTGTCATCCAGTCTTTATCTTCTTCCTCTACCGAAAAGACCTTAGCTTCTTCTAAGCCATCCGCTAACTTCTAGCGTTATTTCTTTTCTTTTCTTTCTTACTTGCTTATTTTTATGTTTTAATTATCTTACTTGTATTTATTTTTCTGTTTTTCTATTGTACTTTATTTGTGCATTGAGGGCAATGCCCGACTCGAGTTTGGGGGGGTTAGCACTCATTTTGTTTAGGCATATTCTAGTGCATATAGGTTGCATAATGTACTTGCCTTAAAAAATTAATCAAAAGAAAATTTTTGTTAGAACTTGTGCCTATAATAGGATAGCAAACTTTAAATTTTTCGCACCAATTTAAAAGAAATCAATTTGGGGGAAAGCATGAAGTAAACTTAGAATTTTTCTATAAATGCCAAAAATTAAAAACACTTTTGTTACTTTCTGAATTTTGTTAGAATATCTTATGAACAATGTCTGCTTTATTTTTAGAATTCTTTGCAAAATTCTAACACTGGTTGCATGTAGTCGTCGAGGCAGAAAACATAAACAGAAAAACAAAAGCTCTGCCACGACAAGAAAGAAAATTTTATGTTGTCTTTCCCTAGAGGTGCCCAAAACCAGCTCAAGGAAGAATCATGTGCAAGGACACTCCACTGGCATCAAAGTCTATGAATCTGAAAATCCTTAAAGTGACGGACAAATTAGCATGAGTGAATGAAAGTCTTCACAAGATGACACTGCTCAAAGGGTTCGGGGTTTTGTAGTACGCTCCTATCTTAATTTCAGACCTATAGAATAGTTGTGATGAGTTAAAGCCCTTACTGCCATGATTATGTAATTGTCCTTGATTGTGTTGCCTCGGCAGCAACCTTATAAACCGTAACAGCATCTTTGTTTATTTAAAGTATTTTGTATATTAGGCCTGTGCACAATTTCTGCACACACTGCACTGGCATTATAGTTTAATTCTGAGGTAACTTATGCTCTTCTTCTTTCACTAATTTAATGATAGGTGCCACGGCCTTGAGGTGATTAATCAAGTTTAAAACATGTGTTTTCTTTCTGATTAATAAAAGGGAAAGTATGTTTAGGTTTGCATTGCTGGAGGACAAGCAATACTTTGAGTTTGGGGGTGTGTAAAGTGCTCATTAGTCCTACATTTTATATGCATTCCATCTCATAGTATTGTTGTTCTTAAGTACATTTTAGGCATATCTAGGTGCATACATACATTATTTACAGTATTCTTTACTTTACCCCATTTATGTTGAATATCTTTAATTTGGTAAGGAAAAGATGATGTTTTAGTTTAGTTTACATTTCAAGGCTAGAAGTTGTTAGAAAGAGGATAGACCAGAGGAGAGGATGCAGAGGCAGCAGACTAGGGAGTTGTACTGATGCAGTTCCAAACAGAGAGAAGTGCTACCGAGTAGCCATCGTCGCCATACTTGCTGCCCAGAGCAGCAAGATGAGGAATTGGAAAATTGGAGTGCGATTTGTAGAGCAAAAAAATCTTGAGTCTAACGATGCCATCCACTCAATTTTCTAACATCTGGAGTAGCGAACAGAGCCGTCGAATGAAGAGATCAAGATGACTTGCGGTGCAAGGCAACGAGAAGGAGTCCATAATCAACTTAAAGAAGTCAGAATTAAAGGTTGCATTTAGTGCAAAAGCTATTTTGAAGACTTCTACTTCAAAGAGGACTTGGCCTAGCTAATGCCAATATATACTCGACATATTTTGTAATTGGAGACATCTTAGGTTTTCTTTTGGGCATAGTCTAGGTTTTCTTGCCGCCATTATGTTCTAAATCTTCTCTTGCGTTTGGGTTATGTTGTAAACTAGTGTGAGAATGATTGTTTCGGAATTTAGTTTGTTTTTGCAATAAAACTTCAAGGTTTGCTTATTCCATGCTCTTCAAAGTTTTCAATTAAGTTCGAAAGATTAGTTGTTAACTATCTATTTGTTCGGTATCGAGAGAGTCGAACTCACGAAAGGGATAAGTACGATCCTCACCATGATCAGGTGTTGATCAATCCAGCCTAGACATAGGTTAGGGTTTAAGGCGGCTAAAAGAGAACGAACTAAGGTTGTTGTCTTTGCAAGATTCACGCCGTGACGGGTGTCATCTATAGTGGGCAACAACATCATTTTGATTAGACATAAGCGGGGTCAATATTGAAGCGTTCTACCGAACCTTGAAGGTCTGCTGAGTTTTCCGCCGAGCTAATCGTTCGTTCCACTACCGAGGCAGCGAAAGCGTGAAAGCAACCAATCTGCCATCCTCCGCCGAGGCAGCAAAGTCTAGCAGTGCAAAGCAACTTAACCTATTCAACGCGGTTTCACACTATTAAGCAGCATAACCTAACCCATTCTATCACCCTGATATTTTCTATCAATTACTTGTGTTTTATTTACTTTTTATTCTTTTATAAACTAAAATTACTTGTGCATTTATTTTTTGTGCAAGAATTGTAATTCGAATAAGTTGTCCAATCCCTGTGGGAGACGATATCTTTTATACTATAACTTGACAAGAGTGTGCACTTGCGCTCATATTTAGAGAACACCCAAACGCTCTACAGTGCCCAAAAGTCCTATGTTTTCACCCTTTTTACATGGCAATTATGGCTTAACCTACATCTATTCGAATGGAATTATGGCCTTATATGCATTAATTACTCTACCTTTACCTTTGATCTTGATATTTGATTTATTTGATGAAAAGGTACTATTTTAATGCATGTTTGGTATTTGCATAGATTTACTCATTGTCGATGCAGGTGATGTCGAGCGGTCAATGAAAAAAATGAAAGATGGTGCAGAACGAGCTCGAGACAGATCCAGATCAAGTTAAGGCAAAGATGACAGCTTCTACTGAAGGAATCTGAATTATGAAGAGGAAGCCTTGCGGAGTAGATCTAGTGACAGACCCTTGCCAAGGCAGCAGATATCCTCTACCGAGGCAATGTACATACCAACCTGCCGGAGTGTAAAGCATGCAAAGTGATAGTCGATTTAAAGAGCATAAAACGCTGGATTTTTCTACATACTTTGCATGGCAATCGGGAGCATGGGAAGATGACGAAAGCATGGAAGGAAGGTTAAAGATGGAACTGGTCCAAAGTGGATAAAGGAATTAATATTAAAGAGATTCACGTCTTTAATAAAGACAAGTCCAAGTCCAACTTAACTTCCTATCCAAGAAAGACTTTGCCCTACTTCTCTTCCTATTTAAGCAAGGCTTGACGCACAATCAAGATCATATTGGGATATAGAGAATCGAAAGGGGGAAGAGTCGATAGCTTGAGATTAGGGTTTAGTCGTGTGATCTCCATGTCTATCATGTTCTAATTTCTCTTAGGGTAAGGATTATTTTGCTTAGTAGTTGTGAGAAAACAATTGTACTTTGTTTAAGTTTTTAATGCAATTTAGTTTAATGTTTGCTTATTCTTGGCATTGATCTTATTCTTGCAATCTCATCAAGAGAGAGTATTGTAAGGTTATCCATTTGTCTAATATCGAGAGAGTTAGACTCACAAAACGAATAAGCATGGTTTTCATCCCGAACGGTGGAAGATAACTCTGCTTAGAGATAAGTTAGAGTTTTAACGGCTAAGAGAAGCTTGAGATTGGTTGGTGTTCATCCTTGGTTCACACTGAGAGGTATTATCAAGGCCTGCACATCAGCAAGGTTTCGACTTAGAGATAAGGAGGAACCATCGAAGGACACTTTGCCGAACCTTGACATTGTCTTCCGACCAGCAAGGGATTGCCAAGGCAGCACATCTTATTGCCGCGGCAGGGACGAAGGTCATTGCCGATGTAGTTTGGTGATCATTGCATTCAAAGACTGAGACAAGTCAATTGCTTTCCACACTACGATGCAATCTAATTCGGCCCATTCTCTCATTTTGATTTCTCTACTTTTACTTGTTTGCTTTATTTTATGATTTTTAATTTAGTTAAAATCCAAAACTCCTTGTGTTTTTACTTTTACTTTTTCTTTTTCAGTGCGAGAAGATAATTTAAGGAAGCCATCCCAATCCCTGTGGAGACGATACTTTGATACTTATCATTATATTACTTGATACGTGTACAACAGTACTAATTGCGAAGCACCTTTTACACGCAACAATATCCTTACAAACGATGTTAGTTATTTTAATCAAAATCAGTACCAATGAATTTGGGGAGGCTCCTCGCCTAATCCTGAGACTCTGACTACACTCGTCTTGATATCGGATGTTCTTAAGGCTCTCGAATGACCACTCCTTTGTTCCTAGCTTTTTGTGAGTTCGATGGATGTTCACTATCAACGTCTTGAGCTAGGAATTCATTATGAGAGTGTTAGAAAAAAAAATACGATATCGTATTCGCAATAATGATATCAAAATCTATATTTAAACTCAAAATAGCTATTAATCAAGAATTTCTATGGATGGCCAAAACCTAACTTGAGATTACTCTCATAACCACCATGGATTTCCAGTAATAGTTTGAGAGAAATAGCTTACCCGATCACTAGCAATGATTTGATAACAATAAAACGAAGGAAAAACAAAGCATGAAGCTAGCTTTAATGGAGGTGCTTGCTTAGATGATGACGAACAAGATGATGATGGCTATTTGAGGTGTTTGCTTCAACAAATCTCGAGTAAGTTTTTCCCCACCTTTTTCTTATACTTTTTAACACTAAAGCTTTCCTTCAATTGAAGGAAAGTCATCAGATTATCCCATGTATAAGGGATTTTAATAGAATAGGGGCTAATCGCAAGGTTAGCCCCTCAACTCTTAATTCCCTATAAATTTGCTCTCAAGTTTCCCAACCGCTATAATTTAGTCACTATAAAGCTTTTAATGAATCCAATAAGACTCTTACTTGATAGATTAACTCAATTAGAGTCCAATATCAAATAATTAACAAGTGGATACAATATTTAGACTTTATCGAGGTAAGATTTCTGATCACTGGAACCCAATTCCGACTAGACTGGATTTTGGGGTGTTACAGAGATACTATGTTTAATAACTATGTGACAAGTAACTATGTTATGAGATATTAAGCTTGATAATTCATGTGATAAGTATACATGCTCTTGAGATAATATGATTAATAACTTCGGTAATAAGTAACCATGTTTATGGGATGTCACGTTCGATATTATATGTAAGAAATAAACATAAGTAGGTGACATGCTAAGTTTGACAGCTTATATGATAAGTAACTTAAATTCATGACTTGCTACGTTAATAATTTATATGATAAGTAAAATCATGCTTATGATATTGTTGACTATGATAAGTTATATCTATGATATCGTTGTCTATGGTATGCTTTGTCCTTGGTATGCCTTGTTTAAGACATGCTATGACTGTGATATGTTTGATGTCTTATGAGATAAGTAATCTAGGATTAGGATAAACTATGTGATAAGTAACCATGTTTAAGTGACGCCTTATTTATGAAGAATTATGAATCCATGAGTTAATATAATGAATCAACATGAAAACTTTTGGATTAAGTAATTAACGTCTAAATGAAATTTGTGTATAATTGGATTAAGAAATAACGTCATGTTCGAAATCTTGTGGCTATGATTAAAAGAATTCATGAAAGCTTATAAACTAAATAAATGACTTAGTTTATTATCTTGTGTATCAAGTAAAACGTATCTATTTGATGATTAAACATGCTTGGGAGTAATGAAGCACTTGATTAAATTACTTATGTTGTAAGGAAAATGCTTGTTTTCATAAATAGATAGGCTTTGATAGAAAGCCATACTCACATGTTGTTAAATTCCTTAAAAATACTTGTGATATGTTTTTAATACTTTGTAAATATGTATACATATGTCTCGTACAATTAACCATGTCTTTTTGTACCAATTTGTTTGAATGTCTTATCTCAATAGCTAACTTCTTGTCCAAGCCTTATGTATACATGTCTAGTAAAATTTGTGATGAAAGGATAGTTTGTTAATCCATTCTATTAGTCACTTTAAACTGCCTCGCTAAGCTTATGCTTACGTAATATTTTCATCACATCTCAGGGTAACGCTTGTCTGTATTTACCTTTGGAGCTTGGTGGGATCACAAGTACAAAGAACATATGTTTTGTAAGCTTTTATAAATACTCCTAGTTGGTGGCACATCATTTTGTATAGGAATCCATAATGCATTTAGATCACTATTCAAAGTATGGTTTGTAAACTATAAAGTGGTTGTTGTTTTGTACAAGATCTTGTTATACATAATGTGTGCTTGAGTTGATTAGAGGTAGTTAGTCTATGATGGTATATTTGGATGTGGGTTGCAAATGACACTTATAAGTAGATATATCTAGATTAAAATTTAAAGCAACTAGATCCTTATGGTTCAAATTAATAAAACAAATTTAGGGGTCTTAAGCTTGCCTGGTAGTTAGATAACATTTCTCAATTAATTCTATTGATATATATATATAGCAATAGCCCATCTTGGTCAAACCTTACACATGTTCTTGTTATTAAGCATGGCATGAAGAAATAAAGTAATGATATGAACTAAAGTAAGTACTAAATAGGGTTCATACGATTTCATGTTCATTGTTGTAAAAGGATTTGGAAATTTTCCATGTATTGAGAAGTTCTAAAGTGTTTCTTGGAGAAGAAGCTAGTACATAAAGTTCCATAATTCAATTTGACCTTAAGTATAAAATTGGTAACTAAACTTGAGTAATTTGTTTGTATCTTCTCGACTAGAATAACTTGTGGTTTCCAAACAATGGCTGGTTTGGTATTAATCGATTTCTTGTTTCGCCTATAACACCTCCTAGTTCGGTTTACTCCTAAACCGAGTTAGGGTGTTATATTTTTTGTATCAAAGCCTAGGTTTAGTCGATTCTCGGACTAAAACATGACTCATTGCATCATCATAAGTTACAATGCCACCTAGGAGTTAAATCTAATTAGTATTTGTGATCTATATCTGATAAAAGCTCTCTTTTATACGTTATTAGCCTTTAGAAATGTTTGAGACACGTCATGGTATGGAGAATGAGAGCCTGGTCGGCTCCTTCATTGGAGAAGGAAGTGTAAGAATGAACCTAGAATGGAAAAATTCTTAGAATATTGCTAGCAGCAACAAGAAGCCCCTCCAACTCATCCTGTGCAGTAAGAATGTTTCCTTAGTATAACAAAAACATTCAATAAATTTGTTGCTTCTCTGACAACAAGATTCCTCGGCTCCTCTCATTCTTCCTTCGGTCGTACCACCAAGGACTTCGATAAGATAAGTTAACCTAATATCGAAGGTTATATCATCGTGAGTACAATTGAATAGCACTCAAATCTTGTATATGTCTTGTTTGATTACAAATCAACTCATTCCTTTATGTGGTGTATAAGAATTGTCCTTTGTTTGTACCAAGAATTCTTTTCTCCTGCTAATCTTTCAGTCCTTACTTCCCATGAATTCGACCTTATTTGGAACGAGATTGGCTAAGTAAACCCCATGCTTGGATAGATTGCTCTAAGAAAAGACTTTTCCTTCTTGGGCTAGAAAAAGAATTGATAACCTTGTTTGATAAGAAAACTTCTGAATCAACTACTATATTTTCTGCTATATCTGATATAAATGAAACCAAACTCTCCCTTGATTCCATCCTGACTGTCTCTGAATTCCCTGATGTGTTTCCCGGGGAACTTCCGGGATTACCTTCAACGCGAGAAGTTGAGTTTGGAATCGAAGTACAACTTGGATCAAATCTAGTTTCCATCACTCATTATTTCATGGCTCTGGTCAAGCTTGAAGAATTCAAGAACTAATTGCAAGACCTCCATGATAAAGGTTTCATAAGACCTAGTTTATCTTCTTGGGGAACTACGGTTTTGTTGTATGGAAGAAAGATGGATCGATGAGGCTTTGCATTGACTTTTGGTAATCGAATATGTAATACCCTAAAAATCGGTCTGGATATATGTCTCAGGTTTGAATGCTACACAATAGTTTTGTTGAGTTCTTTAGCAAACCAATTAAAGAATTTAGGACCAAAAAGGAATAAAGTAAAGAAAGATGCTCCTCTTGCAAAGGACAAAACTGATTAACTCTCTAAATTGAGAGTTTGCATGCTAAACTTAAGAAAAATAAAAGACTTGGACATTTGTCTAAGATTGGAGAAAACCATGCGCCTTGGGGTCTCGGTTATTGTAGGAAAAATTTTCCATTCTCCCCATTTACCTCAAGGAAACTTTCTGAGACACCGTGAAGAGAAAGAGCTTAGGATATCCATTAGAGTTTGGGGCACAAGAACACGATAAATTTTTCTTCTTGAATCCTTGGTCGTTATTATTGAAGGCGAAGGTATTATACTCTTCTTTTCCCTCTAATTAAGCTTATATTCATATGAACCATGATGTTCGTGTAGCAATGTTAAAAATTTGATTTGTGCTCTCATATAGGTATGAATACGAATTGAGATTTTAAAGGATCACTTAGAGAGTGCTAAGTGCTTAAAATTGTGTGAAGTAAAGCTTGAATTTTGGGTTGTTTGGGTTGATTCGAATTAGGGGCTATTGGAGTGCATGAACATGTGTATGTGTTAAACAAAAATTGTTTCATAACTACTGGAATTGTTGGAACTTTTTCTTCTGAAAAATGAAGCTTTATAGGTTGTTAAATTGTTAGTGAATATGTTAACATGCATGTAAACCATGGCTAGTATGAACTTGAAATTTGATAGCATGATTCAAATTGCTTGTAGATCAAGGCTTAAATGAATTGAATGAAATGCATGCTGGAAAACTTGATTAGAAAGTGAATTGAGTTATTGAATAACTGAAAATAATGACTTGGATGCTAAAATGGAGCTAGTAATGAAACTAGTCACCTAGATGGCTTGATTTATTAATAGGGACTGTTTTGAGAAAATCAGTAAATTCGGGACTAATCTAGACAAAATTAAGGGTTGGAAAGTTTAGTTAAAAACAGGGGAGGAACTAATTTGAAAACTTGCTAGATTGAATTGTTCTAATAATAAGAAATTGGACTGCTTTAAGGAACTTGTTAGCATATATGTGTATAGGGACCAGAATTGAAATGTTTGATAATTGAAGGATTGAAATGAATGAACCAAAGACTAAAAATCAATATATTAGAATAGGGGAAAACAGGAAAAGTAAGGATTTAAAGTACTAGAATGAAATGGATTGAATTAAGCATGTAGGAACATGAACTAGTAAACTTAACCTAGTGAAATCTGCCCAGAAAACTCTATTTTGGGAAGTAACTTTGAAAAATTAATATAAAATGTAGGAATTGAATTTAGAGCTGAAAATTATATGGAATGAAATTTAATATGTCTATTTTCATTAGGAACAAGCGGAGTTTAATTCTGGATTATATAGTGAAATCTGGAAATGAAAATTCATGGACAATGCAAATTTCCCAGAAATGCAAATACCCTTGTCTTTACACTAAAAACTGTATTGATATATAAGGACTAAAAATGCAAGGTTGGTATGGTTAGAAAGATAATTAAGTTATCTTTTTAAGGTGTAAATGGATGTAAATTCCGATGTATAGATTAAAAGATATAGGCAATTTAGTGAGAGGTATACAAACTATTTGGCAGAAGTAGAAAACATTTTTGGTGTTTGTAATAGAATATATGCTTGAATTGGAATGTATGTGTGAACTGAGTTTGGTTTGGCCCTAATACGTGATTTTATTGTATGAATATTAGATCAAGAAAATGATAGAAAGGATCGATAAATATCGAGATGCGAATGAGGTGTCGGGTATCCCGTAACTAAGGGATACAAGATGAGTGTAGTTTTATATAGAGTTGGGAATTAGGTCCTAACCAAAAATGCATGTCTACATCCTTGCTTATGATTAATGTCATGAAATGGGCCTAATATATACTTGGTAAATTGAAATTAAGGGAAGAATGGAGCTAATAAAGACTTGATAATCCAACTTATAGGTAATGTGGCTTGATAGTGGAAATGAATTGAATGCTTGCTTACTATGCTTGAATGAACCATTCGAATGAATGATTGAATGGCTTGAAATATACTAGATTGATAAGTATAGATTACTTGAAATGAATCCTTGTTTAAAATTAACAAATGCTTGTACTTGGTTGATGACTATTCGAAATGACTTGGATGTCTGCATAACTTTGCTTGATGGCTAATGAACACTTGAATTGAATATACACTTGAAATCATTGATGCTTGCTAAATGAACTATGGTTCGAATGACCTAAGGGCTTAACATGATCTAGATCTTGATATGCTTGATACTTGAACACGTGGAACTTGAATAAGCTTGATAATTGAATTAAGGCTTTAATAGCTTAAGGGCAATCATAATCTTGATAAACAAGGCTTGAACTTGAATGTACTTGATTCTTGAATACTTGAACTTGAATAAGCTTGATACTTGAATAAACTTGACTTGATCATTTGATACATGATTGCTTGAAATGTAAAAGAATTAATAAAGCCCTTGGTTGATAATTGGTCTTAGGTAGAAAGGCATGCCTTAGAGTTTAGAGTTCATTGTGTTTCAGGTGGACTACGGTTCAGTGCCAATGCCCTTATTTGGCGACAGTAGGAGGGAAGTTTGTGACTGTCACTTGGCGACAGTATGAGGAATTTGACCAGTACTACGGTGCATCTTGTGGCGACAGTTGATTGGTGACTCGATTACCTAGACATAACTAAATGCCAAGGCAAACCAATGTTAAATAAGCTTGAAATGAAATAAGCTAAACCTGAATAAAGCTTGTGTAACCTTGATTCTTGTTGGTGAGCTTGTTAAATAATGAACTTGCATGAATGAGATGATAAACATGATAACATGAGCTTGCTTGTAACTTGAAGGATAAAACATGGTGAAAATGGGCTACTATTCGAATGAAAATGAACAATTAAGATGAAATGCTTTATTAATTTGTGCTTGTACAATTTGAATAGTACATGTAATGCTAGACTAAGGCTTGTCATGACTTGATTAAGGCCTAGTCAGGGCATACTTGAATTAAGACACTTAAAACCTGATAAATTGATAATTAAAAATGTATGAAATGGTATTGATTGGAGGGTGATCCTTTCTTGGTATTTGATTTGAAAGTTATACTTGTTCAACTAGACTTGTAAAATTAATCATGGTAATCAACTTGTAATAAAATGTCCTAAAGTGATACCTTATGAGAAATCAAACATGTAATATGCTTGTATATAGATAAATAAGTTTGATTGTTCCATACATGTTTAAGGCTCTAGTTGAATGCCTTACATGTATGGTTAGATATGCTTGCATTTTCCTTGAATGGCAATTGGGTGACTATGATCCTAGGTAACAAGCAATTTAATTATAACTTGTAAGTAGACTAACTCACTTGGTAAACTTGATACTGAATTACATGTTCTTGTCATGACTAATTATGCTTGAGAGTAGAATATAATATGCTAGAACCTTAATAACCTAACTGAAACGTGGTGATTGGATTTATGCTCGGTTCGAAATGAGTATCTTGTCTAGTTAATGAACTTAAATGGGAATCAAACATTTCCCAGTAGCCTACTTGAATCCTTTATAGGATTCCTTGTCTAGAAAGTAATCTATTCGGATGAATCAATCATGTTAAATTCATGACTTGAATTGGTCTTAAAATGAGCTAAGATTTAACCTTGTTAGGAGTTTGAATGCCTAAGTGTTCACATGATCTAAATGATAAATACAAGATAAAACAACTAGATTGATAAGTCATGTAACTACTTGAATCATGATAAATACGAGATAAAATAACTTGGATGCTAAATAATAAGAATACAAGATATAGGATAAGTACGAGATGGAATGGCTTAATTGCTAAGCCACATGGTTACTCGATATATGACAAGTATGAGAAGTAGTAACTTGTTAGTTGTAACAAAAGGGAATTGATTACTTACTTAGGTAAGTCGTACATAATGTATTATAAACTATCGAATACAACGAAAGAAGCGTAGTCTAATTTATAGAGAATTCGAGTAATAAGAATCTTGATAATAACTTACATGAAAAGTAAGATAAAAAAAATGTGAATCTAACTATCTCGTAAAAGAGATGAAATATGATATGGTGTTTAATTAATGTCGAATTCAAATAATTAATAAGTATAACCTAATATGAACCTATAATCAATCTAAAAATCAAGTTGAGATACACGTATTGACAAATAATAAGAATATTGTAAATTGGGATGTTGGGATATGTTTAGCTTGAAGAAAGGTCTAAACTTGATTAGATAAACGAGAAAATGAATCATGACATATAAATTTGGATTGAAGCTTGACATAGTACTTGAATGAATATTCGAAATGAAAAGCGCATGAGCTTGATTTAATATGATCAAACATGCTTCTTGTTCTAACTCGATTCAAGATTAAACTTGTAGCGTAAGTAATCTACTTGAATTTGTTTGCTATTCGAAGGATCGATTATAGTGAAAGATGAACTAATTCGATTGTAATTTGCATGATCACCTAGCTTGATTTGTTTAGTACTTGACTGTGTAAAACTTGTTGGACTTGTGTGATGGGATTTCTTGATATGAATGTTTGATCTGTATATGCTTGAATAATCGAATAGCTTGAAAAGCCGAACTAAGAATTGATATAACATGATTTAAGACTAAATAAGTTATAATAGATTAAAAGACCCATAAACTTGATAGCTCGAAACTTGATAGATTAGATGCTACCTCACTAAGTACATTTTTTTACTTATCACTCTCGTTTGGGTTCTTCCCAACCTACAGGTTATCTCACCCTTATATTTGTTCCTTGTGTTTGAAGCAAGATACATACAAATGTAGTTTGTACGGGTCTCTCGAATTTCTTTGTTTACTCTTAGTTGGTGGCACTTAGCTTATATATAGATATTAGCCATGTATTTGATTCATGAAGTTTGTATAACTTATGGTCTAGATTTATTTATTTATGTAATGTTTGTATAAGGCATAAGCCTCGTTAATTTGTAATTTGTTTAAACTTGGTGATTGCATAGTGGAAACCATCTTGAATGCCTTGATAATCTCTTGAATAATGTTCTTGAATCATGATCATGTTAATGGCTTGGAACTTGTACTTATTTGCTATGCTTCCGCACCTACATGTTAATTGTATGATAAAGGATACTAAAATGAACCTTGTCACGCCTTGATTATTCTTGCTAGTGGCTAAGATATGGAATAGCTATCTTTTCTTGTAAAAGTTACCATGTCTTGAAATGACAATTTTGCTATATAGTCTTGTTGACAGCCTCCTACCTTGTTACTAGTTATGTTTGATTAATTTGAAATCATGCTCTCTTACCTTGTAAAATGCCATTATGTTATCTTGACTGAATGGCTAGCATCCTTGTTCATGCCTACCCCTGTTCAAATATAACCATCTATGCTCTTGTCAACCTTGTTTAAATATAATCACCCTTGCCTATGTATACCATGTCCAGTTTTGAATGAAGATATTATTATTTAATGTTCTTGCTCCCGTGATCATGCCTAATTCGAATTGGTAAATACCACATGTTCTTGCTCCCTTGATGCACATTCTTGATCAAATGCTATGCTAGTTAAAATAAGGTCGTATAAAAACATATATAATGGTAATTTACCATCTTTGAAAAGCTTGTATGTTGCATATTTGATTTCATTGCTAGTCAAGCAACTCGTCCAATAGGGATGAGTTCTAAATGAAAAGAGAAAAATTTTAAATGGCTCAAAATTTCACGTTTGTTTGCTTGTTTTCTTGTCTAACGCTCCTCGTTCCTAACCGGAGTGAGGGGTGTTACAGAATAAGCTCACCATTAAGAACAAGTATCCATTGCCATGATTTGAAGACTCGTTTAACCAGATATGCTTTGGCATTTTCTAAGACCAATCTTCGACCAGAATATTACCAAATGAAATATAAGGAAACCAATGTGCCAAAGACTACGTTCAGGACTCGATATGATCATTACAAATTTCTTGAAATGGCATCTAGCCTAACAAATGTTTTTGTCACATTCAGGAACTTTGTGAATCGATCTTCAAACCTTATTCGAATAAGTTGTAGTAGACTTCATCAGTGACAGTTTATTTATCTGAAGTGTTCTTCCACAGTTATGGAATGTTTGTGGGAGGATTAAGGTGGATTTTAAGAGGACTCAATCAATTGATTAGAGACCTTCGAGAAATGTTAGTGAAACTAGAAGATTTAAGATCAATTGCTTATAATCGAAGACTTGTTAAAGGGTTTTCCATCTTGGTTTCCCTTTAACCGAACTTCTTCAAAGGATTGTATCTTTTGTTTAGCCGGAAAGCTAGCAACAAAATCTTGATCAGGTGAAGAAAGTTCTTACTTATGCTCCTATCAAGCTACAAATGAATCGACAGATTTTAGTCAAACTTCAAGTTCAATTTGACTTAGCTAAGCTAAAAAGAACGAATCCAATTCAGAATTCTCTCCGAACCTTGATGAGTTACTCTATTATCAAAATAGAGTCTGGGATCTTAATGATAAAACTCTTAAGAAGGAAACACTTCAAGAAGCTCGTATTAACCCTTTTTTAAGTCATCTTGGATTTGTAAAGATGTATAATAGTTTGAGGAATTTATATTAGTAGCCAGGGATAAAATCAGTAACCACGAAGTGTGTATTCAAATATATAACTTGTCAGAAAGTCAAAACCGAACATTGGACCCCCTACGGGATTACATTAGCCTATCGAATTACCATAATGAAAAGAGGAACGTATAGCCATGGATTTTGAAAGTGGGCTGCCCTTGCCTTTCAAGAGGAGTAATGTTGTTTGGAGTTGTAATTGATAGGTTCTCCAAATCAACACTCTTCTTACTAGTTTAAATGAAGTGGAGTCTTGATCTTTTGGCTAATGTTGTATATTCGAAAGGTCATGCGATTACATGGAGTTAAGATTTTGGATTCATTGCAAAGAACGTTGGGAATTAAGATCAATCTTAGTACAACCTTCAATCCTTAGACTGATAACCAATCAGAAAGAATGATTCAAATTTCAGCATAAATGTTTTGAGCTTGTGTGGTTGAATTTGGAAAGAATTTGGAAGAAGGTATTTAGATTTGGAAAAAAGGAAAGCATGTCCCTCGTATCCTTAGGCCTTTGAAATCATTAAGAGGACTAGCCCTGTTACTAAACGTTTGGCCTTTCCTAGTGAACTCGATATGATATACAATGTACTCCAAGTCTCTATGTCTCGTAAATATCAATATGATCCTTCTTATATTCTCGAATCTTAAGGGGTAGGGCTCAATCCAGATTTATCTTACGAAGAAGAACCAATCCAAATTCTTGCCCGCGAAGTTAGAAGGTTTCGTACCAACTCTATTTCTTCTTGTAAAAGCCTTAGGGAAAAATCACAAGGTTGAAGAAGCAACATGGAAAACTGAAGTTGTTATGACAGATCAGTATCCTTTTTTGTTCAACTCAGGGAAATTCAAGGACGAATTTATTGTTAGGGAGGGAGAATTGTGATACCCTAAACTCCGGCCTAGGAGTATGGTACATTGGACTATAAGTTAAATTGATATAGGAGTATAATCTATTAGATTAATGTGTGCAAGGAGCAAATTATGAGTACATAAAACTTGAATAACTTTTTAGAAGGGACTAAAATGAACAAAAAGAAAATGTTGGAGATTGCATGATAAGGAAAATGCTATAGTGGACTTGTACATATGGCACTTAAGGATGTAGCCATGAGGGTAGGGGTTCGACCACATGGATTGACGATTTCAAATTGTCATCTTCATCAATTAGTGAGCTGAAACCCAATAGGAGAGAAAACACAAGCATTTTGCTATGGAGTCTTGAAGAATCGAAGTTTGGTTAGCACAAATCCTTAAGTGTGATCGATCTTTAAGGGAGAGGGTAAGCTTCTTATTCTTCTTCTTGTTTTAGAGCTTAAAATTAGGTATATTGTGTGAATCTCTCTTGTATTCTAAGTATTGGTTTTGGTTAGGGAGAGAGAGTTGGATTCGTACTAAGAACTTCTCATTGAACAATTGAATGTTGCATGCATTTAGGAATGGATCGTGTGTGTGTGTGTGAATTTGGATTTAGTTGTCTAAGATTATGGAAGCTTCAATTATATAGGATTCTCATTAAATGTTAAGAGTCATTCGAATGGATAAGTAATGAATTTCCATGATTTGAGATCTTGGTAACATGATTCAAAGTAGTCATGTTGCTTGAATTCGAACTAGGAGTCTTGCTTGATGTTAAACTCCATAAGGAGCCTGTTTTGATGAATAGGAATGAATAAACATATGAATGGGTTGTTCTGCATTTATAATGACATTTAGGGGGTTGTTTTGGTGATATAAAAACAGGGGGAATTATAATTGCTAACAAAGAAAACTGTTTAGAATTGAAAATATGTATACATGTGTTTGGGTTGTTATATAGATATATATATAAGTTTTCGGGACTATTTTTATACATAAAAATATGTATACATGTGTTTGGGCTATTATATAGATATATATATATAAGCTTTCGGGACTATTTTTATGCATATGTGTGTGTGTGTGTGTGTGAGTGTGTGTGTGTGTGTGTGTGATTGTAATGGGTTGTTTTGTATGTTTTGTATGCTTTAAAGACACTAGAGAACTGTTTGAGCATGTACTTGTGTGTATCATAAAATGGAACTGTTTTGGGTGAACCTATGTATATTCATGATTGATGCTAGCGTAAAAGTGCCCCACAATAGTGCAAGTGTACATGTCTCAAGTAATATAATGATAAGTATATCGAGTATCGTCTCCACATGGATTGGGCTAGCCTTTTGATCCTACTTCCTCGCACTGCAAAACAAATAAAGTAAAAACACAGATTAATTGTTGGGTTTGGAGTAAACTAAAAATACTAAAACTAAAACAAGCCAGAAAATAAAGTAAAAAGAAATCAAGATGAGATAATGGGTCGGATTAGAATGTGTCGTAGTATGGAATCCTATTGACTTATCTCTTTCTTGAATGCAACAACGCAAAACTATCATGGCAGAAACCTAAGTCCCTATCGCGGCCGCAATGGTTGAGTCTCTGCCGCGGCAATCCCTTGCTCTTGGGAAGATGCTGTTAAGGTTCGGCAAAGCGTCCTTAGATGGTTACTCCTTATCCTTAAGCTCATAACATTGTTGATGAATGGAATTTGACCATACCTCTCGGCGTAAACCAAAGATAAACACCAACCAATCACACGCTTCTTCTAGTTGCTGAAACTCTTAACCTATCCCCGGGCTGAGTTAGTTAACACCACGTAGGATGAAAACCATGCTTATTCGTTTAGTGAGTTCAACTCTCCCAATATTGAACAAATGGATAACCTCACAAACTCTCTCCTGATATGTATGCAAGAATGATTAAAGACAAGAATAAGCAAACATTAACTTTATTGCTTTAAGAACTTAAACAAATACAATAGTCTTCACACAACTACTAAATAAACTAATCCAAACCCTAAGGAAAATTAGAACATAATGAACGGAAAGAAAACAAAAACTAAATCCTAAGCTCTCTCGTCTCTCTATTGTTGTTGATGATGGCGGAAAGCCTCCTTTATATAGGGGAAGGTGTAGGCCAAAATTCTTCTTAGAGAGGAAGTTAAGTTGGACTTGGACTTAACTTTATTAAAGAGGTGAATCTCTTTAATTTAGTACATTATTCACTTTTGGCCAAAAGTCCAACTTTATCCTTCTTTCCATGTTTTCGTCCTCTTCTTGAGCTCCAACTGCCATAATAAGTGTGTAGAAAAATCTGGCATTTAAAGCTCTACAAATCGGCTACAACTTTGCATGTTTTGCCCTCCGGCAGGTTGAGTAGTACATTGTCGTAGAATGGCATTTTGCTGCCTCGACATTGGTTTAGAACTGGATCTACTCCGCAAGGCTTCATTCTTCATAAATCAGCTTACCTCAGTAGAAGCTGTCAGTTGTGGCTTGGCTCAATCAGGGTCTGTTACTAGCTAGTTCTGCCTCATTCTTCCTTTTTCTTCATTCCGTCACGACATCTCCTACCCTGGCAGCGTGCAAATCTGCAAAAGCACTAAACATGCATCAAATAGTACCTTTTTCATAGAATAAACAAAATATAAGGATCAAAGGCATAAATGATGAAACCAATGCATGAAGGGCCATAATACAGCTGAAATGGGTGTAGGTTGAGTGATAATGGCCATGTAAAAGGTGTAAAAATATAGGACTTTTGGGCACTTATCACACTCCCAGACTCGAACTATTGCTTGTCCTCAAGCAATGCAAACCATCAATTGCCAAACCTTAATTTTTATAATCTGTTTCCTTGGTCTTACTTTTCTTTCTCTCTTCAAACCATGGCTACGACCATTCTTGGTCCTTAATGCGTCGAATGCCTTAGGAATACCATGGGATCAAGCTATAAGAAATAGTGAGCAAATTATGACAAGATGATTATATGGGTTCTAGGTAAACACTTAAGCATTAAAGTACTTAACTTGGGTATTTTCTTTTCTTATTTTTTTTCTTTTTTTATAAGCATCCTAACCTACTAGAGCCAGTTTCGGGCACCTCTAGTGATTAGCCTAGAGCCGATTTCGGGCACCACTAGGGCTTTCTTAAGCAAGAGCCAGCGTTGGCACTTCTAACTTTTTACCCAAATTTTTCTTTCTAAGCAAGTTTATGCCCTAAGTATACTAGAACTCCTTAAATCATACAAGTCATAAAAGTCACAAAAGTTCTAATAGCAATTTCCTAAGTTATATTCCTTAAGCATCCTAGAATTAAAAGCTTTAAACAGTTCTAAACAATGGTAAGAAGAGAGAGTTCTATTGCCAAGTAAAAAGATTTAATTAAAATTAAACTAAGGCAATTGATAGAAAGTATTGTCGCGGCATAAGCAAAATTCGGTTAAGGCAATGCAGTAAAAACATTTTTGGACAAGTAAGAAACATCACTTCTTAGCAATTATATTAGAGTGTCATGGAATGAGCAGTGCCCTCAATGCTTACATTGCATACATTAAGATAGGAAAAATTAGCACACAAAAATATAAGGGCATTAAAAATAAGCGGCATGAAGAAGAGGAATTTAGATGGATGGTGATTTGGAAGATTCATCTTCCTCGTCCCTTTCGCTCTACAATATCAGCCTCTTCGGTTTGGATGTCGCGTGCTTGACTCGTTTGGATTCACGGGGTGGTTGGATGCGTGATGGTGGGGTGGGCTTTGCTGCCGAGGAAGTAACCTCCTCATCTTCGGAGTCTGGGCAGATTTCATCCCCGGTTGCTGCATGACGTTTTAGTGCCTCAAAGACCCAGCTGATAGAATGACCGGTGTCGGACCAACTGGAAGCACTGTGCTATGGAGATCCGACAGGTGTGTCTAAGGAAGCCTTGCACTTGGCTTGGCGCGGTGATCTCTTTCCCTTCCTCGGTTCTAGTTTTCCATCCTAAAAGCAAATAATAAACTAAAACCTTATTCCTAAGAAAAAATAAAGATGTGGAAAATGAAATTAAAATAGGAACATAAAATAAAAATACAAATAAGAAAAATAAAGAGAAAAGGTCAAGGCACTAAAGGAGGGCATGCGGATGCATCTTCTAAAGTGATTTCTTCCTTATCCCTCATCATATTCGACTCGGAGTACGGCTTCAACCTTTGCCCATTTACTTTGAACTTGTGCCCATATTTGTTGTTTTTTATCGTTACGGCACCATGGGGGGAGACTTTGACAACTGTAAACGGCCCAGACCATCTTGATCAGAGTTTGCCTGAGAACAGTTTGAGGCGAGAATTAAAGAATAGCACTTGCTGCTCGGGCAGGAGCTTGCTATCATGCCAGCGCTTCGTCTTTTCCTTGTAGATTCTTGCGTTGTCGTACGCTTGGGCCCGTAACTCTTCTATTTCATTGAGGTCTAACAATCTCTTTTGTCCGGCCTTTTCCCAATCTATATTTGCTTCGTTGATTGCCCAATATGCCTTATGTTCGACTTCAACTGGCAAGTGGCATGCTTTCCCGTACATGAGTCGGAATGGAGACATACCTAATGGCGTCTTGTATGCAATTCAGTATTCCCATAAGGCATCATCGAGATGAAGCGACCAATCCTTACGTGAAGGGTTAACCACTATTTCGAGGATTGCCTTTAATTCTCTATTTGAGACCACAGCTTGCCCATTAGTTTATGGGTGATATGTTGTGGCAATCCTGTGTGTGACACCAAACTTCTTCAATGTCGCGGCTATCAGTCTATTGTCGAAGTGCCTACCCTCATCGTTGATTTTGCTATGGGCATCCCAAACTGTGTGAATATGTGTTTGTGAAAAAAATTATGCACGGTCTTGGAATGGTTGTGGGGGTGGCAATGACTTGGACACATAGTCAACAGCTAAAAGTATATAGAGATTGCCGCAAGATGATGGGAAAGGTCCCACAAAATCAATACTCCATACATCGAATAGTTCCACTTCAAGTATGGTTTGCATGGGCATCTCATTACGTTTACTTATATTTCCAGTTCGTTGACATCTGCCGCATTGCTTGGAAAAACCATGGGCATCTTTGTAGAGGGTGGGCCAGAAGAGTCCTGACTGCAATACATTTGCCGTAGTTCGAGCTCCTCCAAAGTGTCCTCCGTATGGTGAAGAATCTCAATGTTGGAGCACTTCTTGTTGTTCTTCTTCGGGGACACATCGTCTTATAACCTGGTCTGCACAATGTTTAAAAAAAAGGGGCTCGTCCCAAAAATAATGCTTCGTATCATTTTGGAACCTCTTTTTCCTTTGATAGTTAAGGTTATAGGGTAAAACACCACTAACTAAATAATTCACGAGATCTGCGTACCAGGGTGTTGTCGCGGCAAACATTACTGCCAAGGTCAATACCGAGGCAATGTAGTCTGAAAATGCCGAGGCAAGGCTGTCTGTCATTGCCGCGGTGGTGGCCTCCTCTACTGCCGAGGCCAGTAGTAGCTGCTCATCAGGGAATGCATCTCGTATGTTCGTACCTATGATGTCTTCTCTTCCTTGTTCTAGCCTTGAGAGGTGATCGGCAACTTGGTTTTCTGTCCATTTTATGTCCTTTATCTCAACATCGAATTCTTGTAAGAGTAGGATCCATCGAATAAGTCTCGGCTTGGCATCCTTCTTAGAAAACAAGTATTTTATCGCCAAATGGTCCGTGTGGACAATCACCTTGGTTCCGATTGTGTAGGATTGGAATTTGTCAAAGGCAAAGACTACGGCCAGTAATTCCTTTTCAGTGGTGGTGTAATTGATCTAGGCCTCGTTTAGTGTTTTGATGGCGTAGTAGATTATATGGAAGAGTTTGTTCTGTCTTTGACCGAGTACTGCCCCGATGGCATAGTCACTAGTATCGCACATAAGCTCGAAGGGTAGCGTCCAATCAGGTGGTACGACAATGGGTGCGGTCACCAGTTTATGTTTAAGCGTCTCGAATGCCTCAGTGCATTTGTCATTAAAGTCAAAAGTCTTATCCTGTTCAAGTAAAGAACACAATGGTTTAGTAATTTTTGAAAAATTTGCAATAAATCTTCGATAAAAACCTGCATTTCCTAAAAAACTTTGGATTCCTTTGACAGTGGTAGGTGGAGGTAGTTTTTCGATCACATTAATTTTTGCTTTGTCAACTTCAATGCCCTATGATGAGATCTTGTAGCCTAGCACTATGCCCTCATCCACCATAAAGTGGCACTTCTCCCAATTCAAAATAAGGTTAAATTCCTCACATTGTTGGAGTACCCTCTCCAAATTGCCGAGGCAATTGTCGAAGTCATCACCAAAAACTGAGAAATCATTCATGAAAATCTCTAAGAAGTCCTCCACCATGTCGGAGAAGATTGCCATCATGCATCGTTGGAATGTTGCTGGGGCATTGTAAAGCCTGAACAGCATCCTTCTAAAGGCATATATGTTGTATGGGCATGTAAAGGTGGTCTTTGCCTGATCGTCCGGTGCTATGGCAATCTGATTATAACCTGAGTAACCATCCAAAAAACAGTAAAATGGTTTACCGACAAGTCTATCAAGCATTTGATCAATAAAAGGTAAAGGGAAGTGATCCTTCTTAGTTACTTTATTCAACTTGCGATAATCTCTAAAAACCCTCCAACCAGTCACAGTCCTGGTTGGGATTAATTCATTGTTCTCGTTGGTTATCACGGTTATTCCACCTTTCTTTGGTACGCATTGTACCGGGCTTACCCATGTGCTGTCATAGATGGGATATATGATTCCAGCATCGAGCCATTTTATAATCTCTTTTCTTACCACCTCTTTCATGACTCAGTTAAGCCTTCTTTGAGCCTCAATGATAGGTTTGTGAGCATCCTCCAAAAGGATTTTGTTCATGCCAACCGCTGGGCTTATCACTTTCAAATTGGCAATGTTCCACCCTATTGCCCGCTTATTCTGCCGTAGAATATTGATCAGGCTTTGTTCCTATTTTGGTTCCAACTTAGAAGAAATAATTACAGGAAAAGCATCATTGGCTCCCAAATAAGCATATTTTAATTTATCAGGCAATGGTTTTAATTCAAGAACCGGCGGTTGCTCGGTTGAAGG
Source organism: Hibiscus tridactylites (assembly GCA_958450335.1). Taxonomy (NCBI): domain Eukaryota; kingdom Viridiplantae; phylum Streptophyta; class Magnoliopsida; order Malvales; family Malvaceae; genus Hibiscus; species Hibiscus tridactylites. The sequence goes on along the minus strand of OY288265.1, from coordinate 36,237,465 downwards.
TTTTTCACTTTTCTTTCCTCTCCAGAATAATTGAGGAGTTCAAAGTACTTACCTAGACAAGAGGCTATCCAGTGGGCTTCCTCAATGTTAGCTTCGCCAATCTCTTCAGCTTCGTTAAGGTTGTCCAGAATGCTGCCAAGGCAGTCATCAAAGTGCATGCCAAGGCAGTGGCTAAACTCGTTGTCGAGGCAGCGCTTGCTGAGGCAGGGTGCATTAATGTTAAAATTGAATTCTGCGGTAGCTTGAATCACTTGACATTCTTCCTTATCGTCCGCACGTTTTAGGTTCTGGAGAACGTTGAGCTTAACTTGTTGATCGTTTACCCTCGTCGTGAGCTCTCCTTTTTCTACATCGATCAAGGTCCTCCTAGTGGCTAAGAATGGTCGCCTAACTATGATGGGTGCATGTTCATCTGCCTCACAATCAAGAACGAGGAAATTAGTAGGAAAAATAAATGTATCCACTCTTACCAGTATATCTTCTATTTTTCCTTCTGGGTGAACGTAGGTGCTGTCGGCCAACTGGAGCATCATTGTGGTAGGTCTAGCCTTCCCTATTCCTAGCTTTTGGAAAACAGATTTGGGCATTAAATTTATGCTTGCCCCCAAGTCGCACAATGCCTTCCCCCACATAATGATTCCCGATTGTGCATGGTATCATAAAGCTCCCAGGATCTTTAAGTTTAGGTGGTGCTAGGTTTTGTAACATGGCCATACATTCCTCTGTTGCGGCAACCGTCTCGAATTCCCCTATCCTTGTTCACTTTGACACCATGTCTTTGATGAACTTGGCGTAATTCAGCATTTGCTCTATTGCTTCCACTAAGGGTATGTTGATGTCGACCTGTTTCAAGATATCTAGGAACTTCTTGAACTGGTACTCTTGCTTTTTCCGTTTCAGCCTTTGTGGGAATGGTGGTGGGGGTCGAATATACTTGATCTATTATTTACATGGGAATTTAATTTAGGGCTTCAGATCTGGTTTGTCCTTTGTATTTCCCTCGACATTTTTGTTTTCTACCGCGGCTTGGTCATGTTCTACCGTGGTAGTGGAATTTCGTACTGTCGAGGCGGGCTCTGCCACGGCAGAGGCTTCCTTTTCTTTGACCTCTTCTTTTCCACTGGCTTGGGGCTCTTTCAGCTGTTCTCCACTCCTAGTATTGATTGCCTTGCATTGTTCATGACTCGATCCCTTAGCGACTTCAGTATCGCCAGGGAATCCTTCCTTTTGTCTGGAGTTTAGAATTTTGCAAATTGCCCGACTTGAAATTCCAAGGATTTCAATATTGCCTCCTGATTTTGTAGCCGCATCTCAGTCATGTCCATAAAAGCGTCAGTCTTTTTTATGAACTTATCAGTGTTAGCCATATATGTACTAGTCTGAGTCATAAAAGCATGAAGAGTAGTTTCTAGAGAACTAGACTGCATTGGTTGTTGCTGCGCAACATCTTTTGAGCTTGTTGTGACAGCATGGTCTACCGCGGCTGTTGCTAAAATCCCATTGCTAGAGCATTCTGTTTTGTGAGTTAAGTACATTATTGGGGTTGTTCCAAGAGAAGTTGGGGTGCTTTTTCCAGGCTGGGTTGTAATTGTTGGACATCATATTGTTGTTCCTATTAAAGTTTCCAACATAACAAGCTGACTCTGGGTTCTGCGGGCATTCAGAAGAAACATGTTTACCTCCACAGTTTTCACAAAATAAATCCATTACCTTAACATCTTGGTGATTGTTTTGTGATTGAATGTTTATGGCCAACTTTTTTAAGGTGGCAGTTTGAGATGAAATTGAGTCCGGGGACCTTATCTCATTTACTGTGGGTTGGCGTCGGATTCCTCCTCGTCTGGCCATTGGGAACTTATAGTTGTTCTTGGTCGTCCTGTTCAGAATATCCATTGTTTCCTCTAGTTCTTTGTCTAGGAGTATGTCGTTTGCAGAGGCATCGAGCATCATCCTAGTTTCCGTGTTGACAGCGTTATCGAACATGGTCACATGCGTCCACAATGGCAATCCGTGCAAGGGGCATTTGTGTATCAGCTCTCTATATCGCCCCCATGCCTCGTGCTCGGATTCGTCATCAGCCTGTCGAAAAGAAGTGATTTTGTTGCGCAATTTATCAGTTAAATTTGTAGGATTAAAACGTGCTAAGAAATCACGACATAAATCACTCTAGGATCCAATTGATCCTACTAGAATATTGTTGAGCTAGGTTTTTGCCCTATGCCTCAGTGAATAGGGGAACAATTTTAATCTCAAAATATCCTCATGTACTCCTTGTATTTTAAACAAATTACAGATCTACAAGAAGGATTTGAGGTGATGTCTGGCATCTTCAGTTGTTGAGCTGCCAAATTGCCCCATAGTATTGATCATGTTGAACATCACAGGCTTCAGTTCACGTTCAAGTCCTCTTCTAGGTAGCTTCGGACAGTTAGGTTTCGTACTAGCGTGAATTGAATTCACGGATTTTCTCCATCTCTGATAGGGATATTTTACTGACCGTCGGCAGGTTGCTGCCCATTGGCATTATTTGTCGGGGCACCTTGGTTGTTATTTAGGCCTCGTCTCAGAGGTTCCTACATTGCAGCTACAATCTTCCGTCTAAGCTTTAAGTAAGAGTGTTCGATTTCTGGATCTAAGTCTCGCAATGGGCTGCTTGGGTTCGCTCTTGTCATGCACCGAAACAAAATCAAGTTTTATTAGTACTAACACAAAAAATAAATAAACTAAAAAAAGAAAAGTAAAGAGTGAAAGAATATAAAAACAAAAGTTGCCAATCCCCGGCAACGGCGCCAAAAACTTGATGCTCGCGTAAAAGTGCCCCGCAATAGTGCAAGTGTACACGTCTCAAGTAATACAATGATAAGTATATTGAGTATCATCTCCAAAGGGATTGGGCTTGCATTTTGATCCTACTTCCTCGCACTGCAAAACAAATAAAGTAAAAACACAGATTAATTGTTGGGTTTAGAGTAATCTAAAAATACTAAAACTAAAACAAGCCAGAAAATAAAGTAAAGAGAAATCAAGATGAGATAATGGGCTGAATTAGAATGTGTCGTAGTGTGGAATCCTATTGACTTGTCTCTTTCTTGAATGCAACAACACAAAACTGTCGTGGTAGTAACCTAAGTCTCTGTCACGGCCGCAATGGTTGAGTCCCTGCCGCGGTAATCCCTTGCTCTTGGGCAGATGCTGTTAAGGTTCGGCAAAGCATCCTTAGATGGCTCCTCCTTATCCCTATGCTCAGAACATTGTTGATGAATGGACTTTGACCATACCTCCCGGTGCAAACCAAAGATAAACACCAATCAATCACACGCTTCTTTTAGCCGTTGAAACTCTTAACCTATCTCTAGGCCAAGTTAGTTAACATCATGTGGGATGAAAATCGTGCTTATTTGTTTAGTGAGTTCAACTCTCCCGATATTGAACAAGTGGATAACCTCACAAACTCTATCTTGATATGTATGCAAGAATGATTAAAGCCAAGAATAAGCAAACCTTAACTTTATTACATTAAGAACTTAAACAAATACAATAGTCTTCACACAACTACTAAACAAACTAATCCTAACCCTAAGGAAAATTAGAACATAATGAATGGAAAGAAAACAAAAACTAAATCCTAAGCTCTCTCGTCTCTCTATTGTTGTTGATGATGGTGGCAAGCCTCCTTTATATAAGGGAAGGTGTAGGCCAAAATCCTTCTTGGAGAGGAAGTTAAGTTGGACTTGGACTTAACTTTATTAAAAAGGTGAATCTCTTTAATTTAATACATTATTCACTTTTGGCCAAAAGTCCAACTTTATCCTTCCTTCCATGTTTTCGTCCTCTTCTTGAACTCCAACTGCCATGCAAAGTGTGTAGAAAAATGCAGCATTTAAAGATCTACAAATCGGCTACCACTTTGCATGTTTTGCCCTGCGGTAGGTTGAGTAGTACACTACTGCGGCATGGCATTTTGCTGCCTCGGCATGGGTTTGGAACTGGATCTGCTCTGCTTCATAAATCAACTTCCCTTAGTAGAAGCTGTCAGTTGTGGCTTGGCTCGGACGGGGTCTTTTACTAGTTGGTTCTGCCTCATCCTTCCTTTTTCTTCATTGTCGTCATGGCATCTCCTGCCTTGGCAGCGTGCAAATCTGCAAAAGCACCAAACATGCATCAAATAGTACCTTTTTCATAGAATAAACAAAATATAGGGATTAAAGGCATAAATGATGAAATCGATGCATGAAGGGCCATAATGCAGCTCAAGTGGGTGTAGGTTGAGTGATAATTGCCATGTAAAAGGGGTAAAAATATAGGACTTTTGGACACTTATCAATGATTTGTTGAGTTGTTTTGCAAATGAATGGTTGCTAGGAATTGACCTAATATGTGATTGAACACTTGTTATGTTTCAATCAAGAAGGAATGGAAGGAATAAGGACTAAGGTAGATCAAAGTGTAGAAAAGAAAAAAGGGATTGTAATTCAGGAGCAAAACTAGCTCGGAACAAGCTATGAGTCCAGTTTAAAGCCTCGGGATATGATTGAAACCATCCCGAGCTTCTTTAATAGCCTTACTCTACTTGGTTTATTCTTTAAATTAAGCTACATATATATACACATATATGCTTAAGCTTGGATGCAAGGTGAGTACTTACATTTAAATTATTTTATGATATGCAAAGGTAGATTAAATGCATGCTTTGTTCGAAAGCTATTCATATGCTCAAGTATAAGATGATATGATAAGTTCAAATTCCATTATATGATCATATGATATTCTGATTAAGGAGCTATGCTCATTTTGCCTTTGATACGACAAGATTATATTTAAAGCCTTAGTTTCGAGTCAGTCTTAGGTATAGTTGGCATGTCATAGAGTCCATAGAGATTAGGTTTAGTGTGGACCACAATCCTGGAATACGGTTCTTATGAGGCGACAGTATGAGGGATGTGTTTGTGGTCACTTGGCGGCAGTATGTGTAACCCCCTTGTTGAGTGTGTAAAAGTTCTATTATTTACACCCTTTTAACCCATATTTCTGCTGCATTCAAGCACCATTTCATTGCATTTAGGCCAGTTTACAGCAAAACATCACAAATATATAAAAGGCACAGATTCTACTAAAAATGGCTGTTTTTGGCAGGTTTCCGCCGTCGTGAACGAAGAAGGCAGGCGCAGGGCAGATAAGCAGAAGAGCTGAACCGGACAAGCAGACGAAGAGGACAATGCTGCCATGGAAATGCCGTGACAACAGAGGACGACAGCAAGTTGCTGCCATAGTAGACGAAGAAGGCAGGCGCAGGGCAGATAAGCAGGAAAGCTGAACTGGACAAGCAGACGAAGAAGACGAACCTGTCATGGACCTGTCGTGACAGCAAGGCGACAGCAACTTCATGAAGAGGAAAAGTAAAGTGGACCTCGATAGATAGAGAAAAATCTGCTCGTCTGTCGTGTGAAAGCCAAATATTTTTCCAAGCCCCGGATCAAAAGATATGTCAAGCCAAAGCTCAAGGAGAAGAATTTCCATGAAACAAGGAGGCGGCTGAAAAGTAGGAATCCTTAGAGATTTAGCATTTATTAGAATCTTACTTTTCATTAAAGTTGTAATCCTTGTTAACTTAGAATACTTGAGCCCAAAGCTTATATAAGGGCATAGATTTAACCTAGAGAGATAATCCCCACATCATACCCCATAACCGATAACCCAAAACCCCCCTGTCGTTTACCCGTCACCGACATGTTCTAAATCCCCCTAGGGCCACGGGTTGATTTGTAAAGTAGTTGCAAGGGTTGTTTTGTTTTAGGATTTTCCAAGTTCAATAAAATAAACTTCAAGTTCTCTTATTTTGGTTTTAATATCTTGCAAGAGCATCAGGAGAGCATTGTGAGGTCATCTATTTACTTAGCATCGGGAGAGTTAAGTATACGAAAGAGATAAGAGCGAGTTCTCTAGTTTATAGTTGAACTATCTCGAGCCTAGGGATAGGGCGAGGTTAAGTGGCTAAAGAAGAATTCATACACATCGGTGTTCATCCTTCGATTCACGCCGGGAGGTATCATCAAAGACGTGATCATCGACAGACTTGGACCTAGGGATAGGCCAAGGAAGATCTGGGATTCTTGCCAAACTTGAAGTACGGAGTTGGTGTGTTTGCTGCCGCGACAGCCAACGGACAGCTGCCGCGACAGGTGCTGTCGGCGACAGGCGCGACGACATGACTGGATTTCCTAAACTCTGCAATACCTGCACTACTGAGCAATTCAATACCAGCCCATTCTCTCTATCTTGATTTCTCTACTTTTATTTTCCAATATTCTTTATTATTTTCGTGACAATATCTTAATCTATTCTTTTCCCATTGTGCAGATAGTAAAGGAAAGGGTTAGCCCAGTCCCTGTGGAGACGATATCCGATACTCTAGTATCACTTTATTACTTGCGACGTGTACACTTGCACTCAATTGCGATACTCTTTTACACGCAACAAGTTTTTGGCGCCGTTGCCGGGGACTGGCAACACACTCTTACCCTAGCTTCTGCACTTTTCTTTTATTTTTATTTTTTTTATTTTTTTATTTTTTTTTCTTCACAAAAAAAATTAGGTGAAAATACAGGTTCAAGGGCATCAACATGCCAGGAAAAACCATTCGAGAGTTGATGTGGGAAAGTTCTTGCAATTACCGTAAAGACATGCTGCCACGACAGCAACAGGGGCAGCAAATGTCGATGCCGCAGCAGCAAAATTTTATATGGTACGATGAAAACCCACAAAATTTTTTATACCATAACAGTTTTGCTGCAGAACCCGACCTGCCCTGGCAATGTCATCATCCTCAAGAGCAGTCAAAATCCTTAGAAGACACACTGCAAGCCTTCATGGCACTCATTCAAAAAGTGTCGGCTTCTACGAACGCAAGTATCGCCAAGATGGATGAACTCTTGAGCAGACCCGTCCTCATTCATGCCACGACTGAACCTGAAATCCCGAGGCAAGATGACGAGGATGCCCATGTGAAGGAATACCCAACATATGATGAGTTTGAGCAACAATTTGCCATGTCAATGATCGAGGAGCCGGAATGGAGCAACACCGCGACAACGCTGAGTGAAATTCAAGAGAATGTCACGGCAGCAACCACTTCTGAGGCAGAAACTCCAGTCAAAGCGGAAACTGCCGCCTCGATAGAAACTGCCGCCTTAACAGCAACTGCCGCCTCGACAGCAACTGCCGCCTTGACAGCAACTGCCACCTCGACAGCAACTGCCGCCTCGACAGCAACTGTCGCCTCGGTAGAAACTGCCGCCTCGACAGAACCTGCCGCCTTGACAGCAACTGCTGCCTCGACAGCAACTGATGCTGAAGCAGCAACCACATCAGAGGTAAATTCTCAACCCACCACCTCGATTATGCCTAACCAAGATTGCACACATCCATCCCTGTCATGGCACTCGCACGACCACCTAGAAGAGCTACCCAATGACAATGCCTCACCGATGGAATATGAGCAGGTAATAAACGAACCTTTTGAATTATATGAAAACTCACCAATTTCATTGCAGGTATTTGAGGAACCAAAGCTGGTGGACACAGAATCATCAAAATCTCTACTGATGGAGATCTACGAGTGGTCAACAGAATTTGGTATAAAGAGTGATGGCACTTACCAATGTCCCATTGACCTGCAAAGTAACCTGATAAAGAACTGTCAAAATAACTGCCTGCCACAGCAGCAGACACGACAGCAAGGGATACATTCAACCACAACAACATTCAACGAAAACAAGGTAAGTTTGTGGCCGAATGTCAATTTGATTATTTCTAATCATATATTCATGCCCTCAGAAACATTACCAAGAAGGGAGGACTTCATGGACTACAAAGGGAAGAGAAAGAAAGGAGCCCCCAACATGAGAATAATCACCAGATGGAGGGTACGGATGGACTTCAAGAAGTACCGGAAACGACGCCTCAAGCATTATCAGGGGACTGAAGCCCCATGAATGCAGGAAGTGGTTACCTTAGAAGATGCCCCACTTGGCATCCCTAATTTAACCTAAATTTTATTTTTATTTTTATCATTTATTATTTATTAGGAAATAAGGTTTATTTTATTCGAATAATGCTTTTAGGAAATAAAGGAGCCAAGAAGAACAGGAGAAGTGAACTAAAACCCAACACCCATCCATCAGCCCAACAAAGCCCAATATTGAAGCTTGTCGTTACGGCTGCCATGACAGACGCGGAAAAGACAGGATGTCACCATGCTGTCACGACAGACGCAGAAACGTGTGACAGACGCGTGACAGACGCGGAAACGTTTGTCAGACGCTTCAGACACACTAAAGCTCGACAGCCGCCCCGTTATTCACGCCTGTCGTTACAGTTTCAACGGGCAGCAATTCTTTTTCTATAAAACTCCGTTTCATTTTCATTTTCACTCACTTCTGCTTTTCTTACTTGCTCTCCATATTTAGTTTTCATTTGCTTTCAATTACTTTTCACAACCCTTGCACTAACATGTCTTCCAGAAAAAACCCGCCGCAATGCTGCCTCTACTTCCTCGGCGGCAGCAACTCCCCCAAAGTCCTTTGCAACCAGAGATCTGTGGGAAGAACGAGGCCTCATTTATACTCCAAAGGCAAAGAATCTGGGCCTCAAGCCTTTCATCACTTGCCGCCTCCATACCATCTGTCGCCTCCATACCATCACCTGCCCCGACGGCAGCCGGCAGCACCCATGCCGAAACATCTGCTCGAGGAACAAAACGACCAGTGCCCTCAGATGACCTTGCTGCCTTTGTTGCTGGATTCTCTTCCTCCTCCGTCTGGGCAGACAGTGACGTTGAACCCTCTATTCAGAGGAACCTGTCGAAGGAATTTACACCGGTAAAGAGGCAGAAAAGAATGGCAGATAAGAAAACTCTGCCAAGGGCAAGCAGCAGCAGCGGCAGCAGCTCTGATATTCAGGTTGTTCAGCAACCACCCCAGCCCGCCCCGCGAACCAGAACCCGTCGCCAGATCCGCCTCAGCAGCAGCAGTGAAGACAGTGATTAAAATTTAAGTTTCTTATCTTCTTATTGATGTCTGCCATATATATTTTGTGATGTACTGCCTTCATATGTTTTCATTTTTATTTTGTCATTTGCATTGAGGGCAATGCAACCCTCGAGTTTGGGGGTGGCAACCCTCCATATTCATGGAGTACATCTTAGTTAAATTTTGTGTCTTTTACTTAGTACTTTACTAAAAAAAAATTTGGCTGAAAATTGTGAACTGAACTTGCCTGTCGTGACAGCTCTGTCGTGGCAGCATCTTTAGGATAGTATAAGGAGAAGTTTAGAGCCTTTCTATAGTTCTGAAAACTTAAACACCATTGTGACTGTTATACTGCTTAGATTTCTTTTAGCCAAACTAGAATAGGAAGCTTAGCACTTGAATAGCCCCTAGAGGTGCCTAACACTGGCTCTAGGAAAGAAGTTTAGCAAAAGAGACTCAAAAACCTAGAGGTGCCCGAAACCGGCTCTAGAAAGCAAACTAGAGGTGCCTAAAACTGGCTCTAGTAAAACTTTAGAAATCGAGTCAAAACAAAGAAATCAAAGAAACATGAAAATGTGCCTTCAAAAAAAAAGATAAACTTTGGCATAAAAATTCGAGTTAAGAGTTGAATATTCTAGTGAAACTAAGAGAGTCTTGGCATATAACTGTTCACAAAGCATGCAGACACTGCACGAGGACTATAGGGAGATTCCGGACAGATCCTAAATTATCCGACAGGTTGCTGCCGCCACAGGGAACGAACGACGGGTAAGGGAAAACTCACTGTTTGAAAGCCAAAACAAAAATTCCTTTTTCTTTTAGTTCTTAGTTGCTTGAGGGCAAGCAAAAACTTGAGTTTGGGGGTGTGTTGAGTGTGTAAAAGTTCTATTATTTACACCCTTTTAACCCATATTTCTGCTGCATTCAAGCACCATTTCATTGCATTTAGGCCAGTTTACAGCAAAACATTACAAATATATAAAAGGCACAGATTCTACTAAAAATGGTTGTTTTTGGCAGGTTTCCGCCGTCGTGAACGAAGAAGGCAGGCGCAGGGCAGATAAGCAGAAGAGCTGAATCGGACAAGCAGACGAAGAGGACAATGCTGCCATGGAACTGCCGTGACAACAGAGGACGACAGCAAGTTGTTGCCATAGTAGACGAAGAAGGCAGGCGCAGGGCAGATAAGCAGGAAAGCTGAACTGGACAAGCAGACGAAGAAGACGAACCTGTCATGGACCTGTCGTGACAGCAAGGCGACAGCAACTTCATGAAGAGGAAAAGTAAAGTGGACCTCGATAGATAGAGAAAAATCTGCTCGTCTGTCGTGTGAAAGCCAAATATTTTTCCAAGCCCCGGATCAAAAGATATGTCAAGCCAAAGCTCAAGGAGAAGAATTTCCATGAAACAAGGAGGCGGCTGAAAAGTAGGAATCCTTAGAGATTTAGCATTTATTAGAATCTTACTTTTCATTAAAGTTGTAATCCTTGTTAACTTAGAATACTTGTGCCCAAAGCTTATATAAGGGCATAGATTTAACCTAGAGAGATAATCCCCACATCATACCCCATAACCGATAACCCAAAACCCCCCTGTCGTTTACCCGTCACCGACATGTTCTAAATCCCCCTAGGGCCACGGGTTGATTTGTAAAGTAGTTGCAAGGGTTGTTTTGTTTTAGGATTTTCCAAGTTCAATAAAATAAACTTCAAGTTCTCTTATTTTGGTTTTAATATCTTGCAAGAGCATCGGGAGAGCATTGTGAGGTCATCTATTTACTTAGCATCGGGAGAGTTAAGTATACGAAAGAGATAAGAGCGAGTTCTCTAGTTTATAGTTGAACTATCTCGAGCCTAGGGATAGGGCGAGGTTAAGTGGCTAAAGAAGAATTCATACACATCGGTGTTCATCCTTCGATTCACGCCGGGAGGTATCATCAAAGACGTGATCATCGACAGACTTTGACCTAGGGATAGGCCAAGGAAGATCTGGGATTCTTGTCAAACTTGAAGTACGGAGTTGGTGTGTTTGCTACCGCGACAGCCAACGGACAGCTGCCGCGACAAGTGCTGTCGGCGACAGGCGCGACGACATGACTGGATTTCCTAAACTCTGCAATACCTGCACTACTGAGCAATTCAATACCAGCCCATTCTCTCTATCTTGATTTCTCTACTTTTATTTTCCAATATTCTTTATTATTTTCGTGACAATATCTTAATCTATTCTTTTCCCCTTGTGCAGATAGTAAAGGAAAGGGTTAGCGCAGTCCCTGTGGAGACGATATCCGATACTCTAGTATCACTTTATTACTTGTGACGTGTACACTTGCACTCAATTGTGATAGACTCTTTTACACGCAACACCCCTTAACCCGGCCCAGACGGTTGACCCGAATTAAGAAGGTTACACGGGGAAAACCAAAGTCAACCCGAAAGTCAACCTTGATTAACGACCCTTTTTTTCTTTTTAATCTTGTCTAGATGCACGTTAACCTTAGATATGATCACACAACAACATACTCGAAGATCATAAACATCAGAGATCAAACAGGGACCCAATTGAACATTTTACCACCTTAGGGACCAAATTGTAAATTCTGAAAACTTTAAGGACTTAACCAGATTTTAAGTTACCAACTTAAAATTAATCATGTTTCATGCTTCTCTGCCAAAATTCAGCCCAAACGGACATCCCAAGCTCATACATTTGCACAAACAAGTTTCAGGACCAAAATGCAAATATTTCAAAACATTTAACTGCCAATGTCAGCCCCCAACGGTCACCCGTTCCGAAACAGGCAGAGCCCGTTTCGAAACGCGGGGCCGTTCCGCAACGCGTACCGAAACACGGGCTGGCAGTAGCCAAACCGTTTCGGAATGGTCTCTCCCGTTTCGGACGCCTGGGCTTGTTTAAGGCACCCGTTCTGAAACGGCAGGCACTGTTCCGAAACACCCTGCACAGATTGCCCCAAAATGCATACTTAAACATGCAATTAAACATCCAAACATGCTCCAATTGCCACCAAACTTTACCAACATGCAATTCAACATATAAGAGACATACTTGCATCAACAATTCAACAAAATATCAACATATACGAAAAGCCCCAAATCTATAGGCATGCTTCCTACACAAGCAAACCATTCAAGCATAAACTTCCAAAACAATCTCATATAAGCCAAATACATGTTCCAACAACATCAACAACATATAACCATCCTTGTCCGAACATATACGAACACATAAACATCAACCCAAGAGATTCTACCCCATTGCCTTTATTAACTATAGCTATTCACCGAGACATACATCTCAAATGGAGTCCTCCTTGAATCCCTTGCTTCTCGCTGTCCAAACTTCAAGAATCTGCATTGATGGACAAAAAGGAGCGTAAGCACATAATGCTTAGTGAGGAATGCTCAAAACCAAAACACCATCAATGCAGCGGGTCATAAAATCACTTTTAAAACAAACCCGATTTGATAACCAAGCAAAGTTTGAAAACCCTTTTTCAACATCATGCTTAAAACCATGCATTGCACATACATGAAAACCAACCCTTAGCTTAGCAAGCTAAGAAAACCTTTTCAAAGCACAACTTGCAAAATCATCCATTTAGCCATTCCATGCATAAACACCATATGCAAAGCTAAATTCAAAACCTTGGAAAACACTTCCATTTCTCAACATACCTTTCTTATACTTGAAAACCATTCAAGCAAGAAACCCTTTTAAACCATTTACTCAATCAATCCAACACATGCATTAACCAAAGGCAACTTATGAACCACAACATCATCATCACATGCCTTTTAAAACAAGTCTTAACAAGACTCCAATGCATTTAAGAGATTCCATGCACACATGCATCATTTACCAAATGATTATCAACACTTGTTCAACTTAACAAGTAAACATGCATTCACAAGCATTAACCACTTTTCATGCAACCATGCATCTTTTCAAGCATCTCATGCTTCTTTATAAACAAGAACATTATATTGGCTTCCAAGTGATCAACCACATCCACTTTTCAACTCAACACCCAATCGGATACGCGGATCACAAGCGTTGTCCCCCACGCTTCATACACACTACCAATCCAAGGTCTCCAAATGGACTTTTAAACACCATTTGACCTTACCATCCTAAGGTTCCCATGTATGGACTTTTAAACACCATACAACCTTAGCTTTTCCCGAGGTTCCCATGTATGGACTTTTAAACACCATACAACCTCAACTTTTCCCGAGGTTCCCATGTATGGACTTTCAAACACCATACAACCTCAACTTTTCCCAAGGTTCCCATGTATGGACTTTTAAACACCATACAACCTTGACATGCACAAGGTTCCCATGTATGGACTTTCAAACACCATACAACCTTTGCATCACCGATTGGTAGTTGTATAACATCACTAACGAGATCCGGGACACCCTACACAAGATCCACACATGGACTTTACACCTCCATTGTGATCTTAACAAGCACAAGGTTCCCATATATGGACTTTTAACCACCATATAACCTTTGCTTAACCAAGGTCCTCGAATGGGCATTCCACCTCCATTATGACCTTAACCATCTCGTTAGGATACTTGAAGGGAGTTTACCGGTTCACACTTAACCACTCCACCTCCAAGGCGACTTTATTCACGGTGCACCCAATCCTATAGCCGGCTAACTATATCTGATCAAAGAAACCAAGAACCACTTACATCACTTACCAATATAACCACCTTACCACATTAGTCCAATGATTCACATGCATAACCATAATGCAAAAACAATCATTTACCATCATCAATTCACTGTTTTAAAGCATTACACAAAGCCATTAAACATCATGCAACACCATGCATCAAAACCACATTTACAATGTATAAAACCAAGGATCTCTTACCTTGAGCATCCTTCACATATGGCTTTCAAAACCAGCATTAGACCATGCCAAAATATGCTTTCAAAACAGAATTTAAATCATGCAAAACACATGCATTTCAATCATCAACCACAATTGCTTTAAAAGCCATTTCATAACACAAACCAAGAAAGAAATCCATTTACTTACTCTTGAGCTTAGCAAAGTTGTTTAGACTTATACTAAGCTCCCAAAACCTTCAAACCTTGGTTTAAAAGCTGAAAACCCAACTTCACTCACCGATACACAAAACAAGGCTAACCAACAAGCCTTCCAAGCATCCGAAGCCTTCCGCACCACCACTAAAGCTCACGGATCAAACTCCCCTGTTTCAAGCACACAAAAACATAGCATTAATGCATCTTTATGCATTAGAAACACCAGCAACTCAACACAACTCGCTGCTCATCACAAATCTAACATTTCGGCTACCAAACACAACCGAAATCACCTCCAAACACTTCCAAAACTTAACCCAGCCAAGATCCATCACTTCTAACCATTTTTAAACATCAAATAACATCCAAAATGATCTCAAACACGTCCTTATACCTCCAGGTATAACAGATCACCAAAAACACTCCAAAAACAACCAAAAACTCAAGCAAAACTTAGGAAATTCAACCTATCCGGGATTGCATTGATTAAACCTCAACTTCTAATCAATTTAGCATTCATTTAACATCAATTTGACACCTCATAACACTGCCCAAACAGATCACACGAAAATTCCACCAAAATCAAGCAAATCTTGCATTTTAGCCAAAATCAAGATTTCAATTGAAAAGCCTTTAACAAATCACAAATCAAGGATTGAGAACTTAGGAATTTCAGTAAAGAACTGATAGTTTAGAGGATAAGGACGTTCTTACCTCCAAACTTGAATTTCTCCTTTTTAGAACCAAAAAGCTTGATGAAACAACTTGCAAATGGTGAGGTTTTGTTGTAGAGATGCTTAGGAATCCAAAGAGAATTGAAAAGGAAGATTTGAGTGACAAAATAAGATGTAAATCTCTGGAGAGAAAGTGTTTGGGTTGAGAGAAAATGAAAATTGGGAGAAAATGGAAAGTTAGTTATAAAATAGTCAAAATGACTTTCCCTCCTCTTTCTTTATGTTTTAAAATCAGAATAAATCTTAAAATATCTTAGAAAAATCTGGAGAAACTCTTTTTGGAATAATAGCTCCTTAAAGATTCAAATTTTCAATCCTTTATATAACAGTCACGCAACTTTCAAAAATTACATTTTGGTCACTAGCCAAAATGTCAACCTTCCGAACCTCATTTTCCAAAATTGATTTCACAGTTCACTTTTACATATTAAAAGATGATTTTAGAACATTTTTCCATATTTTTAATGCAACCCGAACTAGGCTTTCCTAATTTCACCTTTATATATTCGATCAGCACTTTGACCGAACCAGTCAACGCCCAAAACTTCTGAGCCCAAAACCGGGGCGTTACAGTATGAGGGATTGACCGGTACTTTGAGTTCCTTTTTGTTGGCGACAGTTGGTTGGAGATTCGTGTACCTAGGCTACTTGATTCTCAAGGCTATAATAAAGACAAAATAATGAAATTTGCAAGTAAAACAATGAACTATGTTTGATGATTCATGTGAAAAGTATTCATGACTATGAGATACTATGTTTAATAACTATGTGACAAGTAATTATGTTATGAGATATTAAGCTTGATAATTCATGTGATAAGTATACATGCTCTTGAGATACTATGATTAATAACTTAGGTATCAAGTAACCATGTCTATGGGATGTTATGTTTGATATTATATGTAACAAATAAACATAAATCGGTGACATGCTAAGTTTGACAGCTTATATGATAAGTAACTTAAATTTATAACATGCTATGTTAATAACTTATACGATAAGTAAAATCATGCTTATGATATCGTTGTCTATGGTATGCTTTGTCCTTGATATGCCTTGTATAAGACATGCTATGACTATAATATATTTGATGTCTTATGAGACAAGTAATTCAGGATTAGGATAACCTATGTGATACGTAACCATGTTTAAGTGATGCCTTATTTAAGAAGAATTATGAATCCATAAGTTAATCTAGTGAATCAACATGAAAACTTGCGGACTAAGTAATTAACGTTTAAATGAAATTTGTGTATAATTGGATTAAGAAATAGTGCCATGTTCAAAATCTTGTGGTTACGATTAAAAGAATTCATGAAATCTTATAAACTAAATAAATGACTTAGTGTATTATCTTGTGTATCAAGTAAAGTGTATCTATTTGATGATTAAACATGCTTGGGAGTAATGAATAACTTGATTAAGTTACTTATGTTGTAATGGAAATGCTTGTTTTCGTAAATAAATAGGCTTTGATAGAAAGCCATACTCACATGTTAAATTCCTTAAAATACTTGTGATATGTTTCGAATACTTTGTAAATAAGCATACATATGTCTCGTACAATTAATCATGTCTTTTGGTACCATTTTGTTTGAATGTCTAATCTCAGTAGCTAACTTCTTGTCCAAGCCTTATGCATACATGTCTAGTAAAATTTGTGATGAAAGGATAATTTGTTACTCCATTCTATTAATCACCTTAAACTGCCTCGCTAAGCTTATGCTTACGTAATCTTTTCATCACATCTCACGGTAAGGCTTGCCTGCAGCTTGTGGGATCACAAGTACAAGAACCTATGTTGCGTAAGCTTCTATAAATACTTCTAGTTGGTGGCACATCGTTTTGTATAGGAATTTATAATGCATTTAGACCACTATTCAAATTATGGCTTGTAAACTATAAAGTAGCTGTTATTTTGTATAAGATCTTGTTATACTTCATGTGTGCTTGAGTTGATTAGAGGTAGTAAATCTATGATGGTATATTTGGATGTGGGTAGCAAATGACACTTATAAGTAGATATAGCTAGATTAAAATTTGAAGCAACTGGATCCTAATGGTTCGAATTAATAAAAAAGTTAGGGGTCTTAAGCTTGCCTGATAGTTAGATAATATGTCTTAATTAATGTTATTGATATATATATATATATATATATATATATATATATATATATGTAGCAATAGCCCATCTTGGTCGAACCTTTCACATGTTCTTGTTATTAAACATGGCATAAAGAAATAAAGTAATGATAGGAACTAAAGTAAGTACTAAATAGGGTTCATACGATTTCATGTTCATAGTTGTAAAAGGATTTCATGTTCATACGATTTCAGGTTCATACCAATCCTTTAAATTTCAATTGTTTTGATTTTGAATCGTTCAAATTATTTTTTTATTATTAAATAGAGAGATATTACACTCTCATGCGGTGATTCGAACACATATAAGATGAGACAAGATAAGCATCCTTAGTCACTAGGCCAATTAGTGGATCTCCAAATTCGTTAAATTATTTTAATTTTCGAAAGCATCCCTCCAATGACGTTGGTTTGGGATTTGAATCAGAAATCTCTCCAGGAGTTCAAATTGTGAAACCTTTACTCCAAAAAAAAAATTAAAAATTAATCAATTTGACTTTGGATCCTTAGTTGGAATTTTTTTTTATCAAATTAGTTGGAAATGTTAAGACTTAGTCGTGTTGCTGCTGACATTTTGAAAGCGTAGAAAACTTTTAAAAATAGGTATATTGTTGTTCACCAACTTCAAATAATCCATTCATTTCAATTTGTGTTTGTAATATTTCTCTACGCTAAATAGATAGTTACAAACAAAAGACGTTAAATGTTTCAATAGCTTGTTTTTAGTACACGCACAATTTTATTTTATTTTTTAAACTTTATCAACTGGTTAAGAACATTATTACATCCCAATTATTTTTATTTAGTGATCAATCTCTAGCTAGTTATAGAGCACGGATTTGGACAACTTTTTTATGAATCAAAATGAAAGAAGATTTAGAAGCTACGCGTTCACACATCGGTTGGCATGAAATCTACTAGCATCACGCTGAAGAAAGGCCTGAAGTGCAATGTGGCAGTTGCGTGAAGCTGGAGCTGGTAAGAGTTCGAGATTGAGGTCTTCGACATCATATCCGCCACCACGTTACAATCACGTGGGATCCAAACTAGCTTCGTGTATCAAGCACGGCGACGGAAGGAAGTAATAGCACGGAAAATCGGAAGTGAACAAGATGTAGAGTCTGACAACAAGTGTAACACCCCAAAATCCGGTCTAGTCGGAATTGGGTTTCGGTGATTGGAAATTCTACATTGATAAAGCCTAAATATAGTATCGGCTAGTTAATTATTGATATTGGACTCTAATTGAGTTAAATCATTGTTATTGGACACTATTGAATAATATCGGAACATGTTTAGTGGCTAAATTGTGAAAATTGAAAGTTTGGGTGCAAAGCTATGAACTTGTCAGAGTTGGAGGACTAATCTTGCGATTAGACCCTCTTCATTTAAATCACCGTATCATAAACAAATGGTAATGGGTTCCTTCATTTGAAAGAAAGGTCATTCTGCCAAATTAATAAAAAAATAAATGAAAAGGGGATTGGGAAGCTTACCGAAAACGTCACTCTTAACCAGCTATATCTTCTTCCTTACCTTGAGCAAGCAAGCACCTCCATTGTAGGAGATATCAAGCTTTAATTTTCTTCATCTTATTGTTATCGAATCATTTCACTTTGTTGGGTAAGCTTAATTCCCTAAAACTATTGATTAATCCATGGAGTTTTGATGGTGTAAATTCAAGCTACATTTAACATCCATGGAGGGTTTGAACGATAATGATGATCCTAAGCCTAGATATTGATTTCGATATTGTTATATTGATTTTGATATCGGAATGTTGTCCTAATGATTTCCTATAGTTTTACCTAGCTCGGGAGATCGATTTAGATCCTCCACCGACACCATCGGAAGCTAGGAACAAGGGCGTTGTCATCCGAGAGCCGTAGGAGCATCGGATTAGCAAAGGTGAGTGTAGTCAGAGTATTGGGATTAGGCGAGGAGCTTTCCCGAATCTATTATTGTTGTTTTCACTCTTATCGCTAATAATAATCATTAAAGAAGTTGCACCGGATTGTTAGTCGAATTCATTGGTAAGTGTTGGAAAGTTTGTTAATGAACATCGGACATAGTTATTAGTATCGCCATCTGCATTGTCATCGGTATAGCTATTGTTATTGAAACGTTGAAAATGATTCACTAGATATCGATATTGACATTGATATTGAAACCATGAAATATCGTTCATAAGACATGTTCACTATTGATAATATTGAAGTCATTGGACATTGCAATTATACTTGAATATTGAATAGGGTTATTGACATTGAAACCTTGGATTCGAATGGACATTGGATACAATTGGCATGCCGTAGAATTCATGAGCTCAATGTACGGGTGGACTACGGTCCTAAGGCTACGACCTATATTGATTTGGCGAGAAGGAGGGATGTGTTTGGTATTGGCCATATTGGCGAGGCGGAGTGATTGGACCATTCATTGATTTTGTGAGGCGTAGAAATTCGCGTATCCACTATCTTGATTCAATCCAAGGATTAATAATGAATTTGATATGTTAAACATTGTATATTGAAACATAGCACTAACATTGATGAGCATGAGATTATGTATATACTTCATACATTGTTACTTATATTGTTTTGACTACCTCACCAGGAAATGTATGCCTGACGTGTCTCATCTCATGCATTTCAAGTTGAGAGATCACCGTGGTCGAAGATAGGATAGTCGAGACGAGACAAGTCAACACAAGCTTAAAGTAATGTATTTTGACCTTATGAACTTCTAGGAAGGTGGAAAAGTAGTCGAACTAGTCTCTTATGCCCATTTTGATATTTTTGTAATGTGTGTAAGTTGTAATATTGTTAAAGGCTCTAAAATGACTTTTGGTAAGGCTAAAAGTTACTAAAAATGGCTTATTTGGCCCACATAGGTCAAAACCTAGTAAATGTATTCGAATGATGATGAATTTTGGCATGCCAGTAGTTTATAGTATTGAAATATTGTGTGTAAAGTTTCATTGCATTTGAACATTGTTTGGTAGGTCAATTCGATTAAAAACCAGCAAAAATTTGCATTACAAGTCAGGCCGTATCGATACGGGGTAATGGCGTATCGATACGATTAAGTATAATTGGACCCTAGGAATAGGGCGTATCGATACGGTTTGAGGCTCTATCGGAAAATTTTTCCATTGGAATCCTCTCTTTCGATACGGGTCTAACGTGTATCGAAACATGAAAAAGTCAAGGTCAAAAAAGTCAACTTGTGCCGATACAGGGCTTGCCCGTATCGATACAGTATAAAGAGCAAAGTCAACTCAAGTTGACCATCATACACTCGTATCGAAATATCCTTAAGGTGTTTCGATATATGGTTACTTAAGTTGGTTAAAGGCATAATTTGGCAGTTTGTGATGTTCACAGATTTGTCACTGAATTTAGGATGAGTCAATTGGATGAGTAAATGAACTCCAAATTGCATGAAATTTTATAGACTTGCTAATATTGTATTGAGTTCTGTTAAGGTGCGATCAATTGCAGCAAAGGACCCCTAAATTGTCAGATTTATAGTTTAGTCCTTAAAACTTGTAATAGTTAAGAAGTGGTCCTAAATGGATAGTTATTGTTTCATAATGGATTAAATGGACTAAGATGCTTGTCTAATATTGATTTATTAGTATTGCATTGATTATATCATGTTATGAATTGAAATTTTATTGCAACGAATATTGTGTTGTTCATCGGTGGCACTATCCGACCCGGTTCTCGACCAGGCCGGGAAGGGGGTGTTACATTTGTGGTATCAGAGCTAGAGTTTAGTCGATTATAGTACTAAACCGAAGGTTGTTGCATTGTTGATGTGTTACTTTTCCACTTATGAGTTATATATTGTGTATATTGTGACTTGTCGACTAATTTGATCTTTCATATAGATATGTTTAAAACTAATGAAGCTCACATCGATGAGCTTACCACCGGCTCCTCGACACATGGAGAGGAGATTAGAGGAGGAAATCCTCCGAACCCATTGCATCTGCAGGATCCTTCTGCTTAGAATACCGAGCTTGTAGCACCTACCGCTCAGGCTGAATGTTACAAGAACATGGCTAACATGTTAAGGCAGTTTATGACTGCTATAAGGGTTGAGCAAGTTGTGCACCCACCACTCCAGCTGTACAACACACTCGAGCTCCTATTGATAAGTTGTCACCGTATCGAGCTTACACCTTTACCGGGAAAGACAATGATAACCCTGAAGTTGTCAAATACTAGTTGGACAACACTCAACGGATTTTGAACAAGAAGCTTCAGTGCTCGGACGAGCACAAACTCGAGTGTGCCATCGCGTTGCTGGCCGACGAGGCACTCCACTAGTGGGAGACTACTATATTGACGGTCTCCGAGGACACTGTAACTTGGGAGTTCTTTCTTAAAGAATTCTGTAAGAAGTACATCAGTGAGTTTTATCTCGCAGAGAGGCAAAGTATCTTCATCAACCTCAAACAAGGCAGACGACTGATCGAGTAGTACATCCATCATTTCTGTAAGTATTGTAGATACGATGTTGAGTATATCAAGAATGAGGAAGAGAAGTGTTGAATGTTCATTGCGGGGCTCAATGATGAATTACGCACTATGTTTACCGCATTGAGCATCATTGATTTTCAAGACCTAGTGAACCGAGTTAAAGCCACCAAAGCTGCACAGAGGGCTCAACGAGCCAGTGGGTCTGGAAAATCTTAGAAGAGGTTTAGGGATGATTCTCGACCTCCAAAATGGAACAAGAAAGGGAAATATCAAGGACCCAAGAAAAATGTCTATTAGCAGCCCTCCCGTTCTGGAAATATTGATAGGCCTCAGTCTGTAACATAGTACTTTGCTAAGGCAGCATCTGTTGATAGCACCGGAGGTTTGAATCGGGGCAACCAACATCCAGTTTGTAATTACTATTAGAATAGGCATCCAGCGGGTCAATATCGTAAGCAGACTGGAGCTTGTTATTATTGTGGTGAACAAGGTCACTTCATTCGTGACTGTCCATTGAAGGCAACCAAATCTACTGCTACCTCGACTATTGATGCCTCTCATGCTGAATCCTTTCAAGGTAAAGGAACAAAGCAAGGGTCGTCAGGAACCTACGGAAGATCGAGTGGTTCGGGAAAACCATTCAATAAGCAAGATGCTAAAGCCCCTGCCCAAATGTATTATGTGAGGAGTAGAGACGAGGAGGATGAACTTGATGTCATTGCAGGTACCATTGAGTTATTTTCGCATCCTTTATATGTAATGCCCCGGTTTTGGGCTTAGAAGTCTTGGGCGTTGACCGGTTTGGTCAAAGTGCTGTTCGAATCTAAAAGGGTGAATTTAGGAAAGCCTAGTTCGGGTTGCATTAAAAATATGGAAAAATGTTCTAAAATCATCTTTTAATATAATTAAGTGAACTGTGAAATCAATTTTGGAAAATGAGTATTGGAAGGGTGACATTTTGGCTAGTGACCAAAATGTAATTTTTGAAAGTTTGGTGACTGTTTTCGAAAGGGTTGGAACTTTGAATCTTTAAGGAGCTATTAATCCAAAAGTAGTTTCTCCAGATTTTTCTAAGATATTTTGGGATATATTCTGATTTTAAAACATGATTAAAAGAGGAGGGAAAAGCCATTTGGCTATTTTTGTTAACTAACTTTCCAATTTTCTTTCTCTCATTTTCTCTCAACCCAAACACTTCTTTTCCAGAGAATTTGATCTGATTTTCTCACCTAAATTCCTCCTTTCAACTCTCTTTTGATTCCTAATCAACATATCTACAAAACCTCATCATTTGCTACTTGTTTCATCAAGGTTTTTGATTTCAAAAAGAGGAGAAACTTAAGTTTGGAGGTAAGAACGTCCTTCTCCTCTAAACTATCAGTTCTTTACTGAAATTCCTAAGTTTTCAATCCTTATTTGATGTTTTATTAAAGGCTTTTAAGATGTGAATTGGATCTTGGCTTATAATGCAAGATTTGGTGATTTTTGATGATTTTCGTTTGATCTGATTAATCTGAGATTTGAGATGTGTTTTTGATGTTAAATGAACATTAAATTGATAAGGAATTGAGCTTTGATCAATGCAATCCCGGATAGGTTGAGTTTCCTAAGTTTAGCTTGTGATTCTTGATTGTTTTTGAGGTGATCTTGTGGATCTGTTGTTGCTGGAGGTATAAGGATGTTAATAGGTTGTTTTTAGATGTTATATGATGTTGAAAGATGTTTAGTGTTGATGGTTTATGGCTGGGCTTTGTTGAGAAGAGGTTTGGATGCATTTTCGGTTGTGTTTGGTGGCCGAAAATGGTGTGTGGATGAGAGCAGCGAGTTTAGGTGCTTTCATTGAAGCAATTAATGCATGATGATGCATTAATCCTCTGCTTTGATGTGTTAAAATAGGGGAGGCATCTTTGGATCCAAGAATTGTAGATCCGGAAGCTTGAATTGGTGCTTTGGCTTGAGGCGAAGTGGAATCGGTGAGTGGAAAATGGTTTTCGGCTTTGAAATCAATGTCTTGGGAGCTTAGTTTAAGTCTAAACAACTTTGCTAAGCTCAAGTGTAAGTTTTCGGAAAGTACTCTCTAGTGGTGGCCATGATTTTGTTGTGATGCAATGTGGTTTATTGCATGTTTTAATTACTGTTTTGAAAGCATGATTTAGCATGGTAATTGCTGTTTTTGTAAGCCATATGTTGAAGGAAGCTCAAGGTAAGAGTTCCTTGTTTTTGTACATTGATAAAATGTGGTTTGATGCTTTTTAATGCATGATGAATATGGCTTGGTTTAATGCTTTAAAACAGTGGATAAATTGATGATAATGATGTATATTGGCAAGTGATGTTTTGAAAAGGTTAAGGTCACTAAGGTGGTTAAAAGTCCTTGTGTGATCCTTTCCATGGTGTTTAAAAGTCCATGGGGCCAAGGTGTTTAAAAGTCCTTGGGGCCAAGGTGTTTAAAAGTCCTTGGGGTGATACTTGATGTGGACACAAAGGTGGTTAAAAGTCCTTGTGTGGTCCTCTTCCATGGTGTTTAAAAGTCCATGGGCCAAGGTGTTTAAAAGTCCTTGGGGCCAAGGTGTTTAAAAGTCCTTGGGGTGAAAGTTGATGAACTTGTTTTAAAGAAATGGAACTTATCACTTGTTGCCAATATGACATGTTATGATATGAAGCATGAGTTGCTTGTTTAAGTATGCTTTTGAGCATGTGCAATTGTTGATTTGAAGCATGATTTATAAATGTTTTATAAATGCATTATTGAATGGTTTTATGAGCATTCCTCACTAAGCTTTTGCTTACGCTCTCTTTCGTTTTCTCAATTCAATAATGCAGAACATTAGAGCACTTTGAGGGCAGCAAGGAGAGCGAGTATTCAAGTGAAAGTAGAGCTCAAAGTATGGAAGGTTTCTTAAGTACACTTTTAGCTTTTGGTAATTTGGCAATGGGGGACCAATGTGTATGTTTTGGGAGAGGTTTTGAACTCCCTAAGTATGTTGAATGATGTTGAGAATGCTGGTTTTTAGTGTTTGGCCTTATATGCTTGAATTGGAAGTTTATGCTTGAATGGCTTGCTTGTGTAGGAAGCATGCCTATAGATTTGGGGCTTTTTGCATATGATGTTATTTTGATGAATTGTTGATGCAAGTGTGTTTTATATATGTTGAATTGCATGCTGGTAAAGTTTGGTAGCATTTGGAGCATGATTGGATGATTAATTGCATGTTTAAGAGTGCAATTTGGGCAAATCTGTGCAGGGCGTTTCGGAACAGTGCAACCCGTTTCGGAACAGGTGCCTTAAACAAGCCCAGGCGTCCGAAACGGGAGGGACCGTTCCGAAACGGTTTGGCTACTGCCAGCCCGTGTTGCGGTACGCGTTGCGGAACGGCCCCGTGTTTCGAAACGGGATCTGCCTGTTTCGGAACGGGTGACCGTTAGGGGCTGACATTGGCAGTTATATGTTTTGAATTGTTTGCGTTTTGGTCCTGAATCTTGTTTGTGCAATTGTATGAGTTTGGAATGTCTGTTTGAGCTGAAATTTCACAGTGAAGCATGAAACCTGACTAATTACAAGTTGGTAACTTTAATTTGGGTTAAGACCTCATATTTATCAGAAATTACAATTTGGTCCCTAAAGTTGTAATTTGTTCAATTGGGTCCCTGTTTGATCTCTGATGTTTGTGATCTTTGAGTATGATGTTTGTGTGATCACAATTAGGGCTAATGTGCATCTAGACAAGATTAAAAAGAAAAAAAAAGGGTCGTTAATCAAGGTTGACTTTCGGGTTGACTTTGGTTTTCCCCGTGTGACTTTCTTAATTCGGGTCAACCGTCTAGGCCGGGTTAAGGGGGTTACATTATATGTATTGATTGATCCTAGTTCTACTCACTCTTTTATAAGCATCACCGTAGTTAAGAAGTATGGCATGTCTTCCGAACCAATAGCACCGAGAATTTCTGTAACCAACATGTTAGGAGATTGTGTCACTGTAAGGGTAGTGTGCAAGAACTACCACTTATTGATCGAAGGGATTCCTTTCCCGACCAATTTGCTGGCTTTACCGATTCATGAGTTCGATGTTATCTTAGGTTTAGATTGGCTTAGTGAGCATCAAGCCTGGGTAGATTGTTGTAAGAGGAAGTTATACCTTCGGGGTCTTGGTAAGGAAAGTGTTATATTGATGAATGCAAAGAACCCATCATTGTGTGCTTTGATGTTGGAAACCAAAGATGAATCTCAATTGCGGGATATTGACATTGTATGTGAATTCCCTGATGTCTTCCCTGGTGAACTTCCGAGATTGCCCCCAACCCGTGAAGTGGAGTTTGGCATCGAGGTGCAACCTGAGACTGCTCCAATTTCCATTGCACCATATCGTATGGCAGCTGTTGAATTAAAGGAGCTGAAAGCTCAAATTCAAGAATTATTGGGCAAAGGTTTCATTTAACTGAGCTCTTCGCCTTGGTGAGCACTGATTCTCTTTGTAAAGAAGAAAGATGGTTCTATGTGATTGTGCATTGACTATCGATAGTTGAACGAGGTAACCAACCATCAAGAACAAGTATCCATTGCCTAGAATAGACGACATGTTCAATCAACTAAAGGATGCCTCCATGTTTTCCAAGATCAATTTACAGTCGGGCTGTTATCAAATGAGAGTGAAAGAATGTGATGTACCGAAGACTACTTTTCGTACAAGATATGGAAACTATGAATTCTTAGTGAGGCCCTTTGGGTTAACCAACGCACCGGCAACTTTCATGGATTTGATGAATCGGGTCTTTCGACCCTATCTCGATAAATTCGTATTGGTGTTTATAGATGATATATTGATCTATTCCAAAAATGTAGTGGAACACCGAGATCATCTTCGTATCGTGTTTTAAATCTTACGGGAGAAGCAGTTGTATGCGAAATTCTCTAAGTTTGAGTTCTGGCTCACCGAAGTTGCCTTTCCTGGAAATATTATGTCAGCTTTGGGTATTCAGGTGGACCCGAAGAAAATCCAAGCTATCGTAGATTGGCATCCACCAAAGAACATTGGTGAAGTTAGAAGCTTTCTTGGGCTTGCTGGTTATTACCGAAGATTTGTAAAAGGGTTCTCTATGATAGCTGCTCCTTTGACTAAGCTATTGAGAAAAGAAGCTCCTTTTGTTTGGACCGAAGATCAACAATGGAGTTTCGATTAATTGAAAAAAGTCTTGACTCACGCACCAGTCCTAACCCAACCCGAGTCTAGAAAAGACTACATAGTTTATAGTGATGCATCGTATCTCGGGTTAGGATACGTATTAATGCAAGAAGGCAAAGTCATCGTCTATGCTTCAAGACAACTCAAGTTGCACGAAATGAATTACCCTACTTATGACCTTGAGTTGGTTGCAGTTTTCTTTGCATTGAAAATCTGGAGACATCTCTACGGAGAAAAATGTTACCTCCTTACCAATCATAAAAGCCTCAAGTACCTATTGACTCAAAAGGAGTTGAATCTTCAACAACGAAGATGGATGGAACTTCTTAAAGATTACGATATTGTCATCGATTACCATCCGGGCAAGGCCAACGTTGTAGCTGATGCACTCAACCGCAAACGTTTGCCTGGTAAGCATCGACAGTGAATATCGAGTTATATGTATTGTATGGTACATTAATTCATTGTAATATCGCTATTTTGTAACCCCTCGAGCAATTAACGCTCACTTTCGGTTACGAAAGCATCATTTTCTTGTAGCTGAACTTCAAGTTCAGTCTACCATCGTTTCGCAAATCAAGGTTTTGCAAGAGCAAGATCTTGAGCTTCAATCTATTGTTTCTAAATTATCAGACAACCCCGACTTCAAAATTAATTCTGAAAGGCTTTTGTGTTTCCATGATCGGGTTTGTGTTCTTAATGACGAATCCCTCCATACTAACATCCTTTCAAAAGCTCATTCAAGTTCTTTTTATGTCCATCCCGGGTCCGTGAAGATGTATAAGGACCTATGTGAACTCTATTGGTGGTCTGGCATGAAGCAAGCCATAGTCGACTACATTTCCCAATGTCTTACGTGCCAACATGTTAAAGCAGAACATTGTGCTCCTACCAGATTATTGCAACCTATCGATCCACCGAAATGGAAATTGGAAAAGATCACTATGGATTTTGTTAGTGGTCTACCTTTAACTCCCACGAAACATGATGTTATATGGGTCATTGTAGATCATTTTACAAAGTCAGCTCATTTTATACAGGTTAGAATGGACTACGGTCTCCCTAAATTAGCTGACTTGTACATCAAGGAAGTGATCCGACTCCACGAATTACCCAAGTCTATTATCTCCGATTGAGATCCCCGTTTTGCATTCAGTTTTGCAGAACCTTACAAGGAGCTATGGGCACCAGATTTAATCTTAGCACATCCTTTCACCCTCAATCTGACGGCCAGTCAGAAAGGGTAGTTCGGGTAATTATTGAAAGACTCTTCCATTAAACCCTTGGAAATCCATATTGTTATTGAACCTTCCTATACATATCTTGGAAGATATTCTCCGAGCATGCATCATTGACTTTGGTGGAACTTTGGAGAAATCCCTACCCCTTGTTGAGTTCGCCTACAATAATAGCTATCAGGCATCAATCCAAATGGCCTCGTATGGAGAATTGAATGGTAGATGATGTCGAACTCCATTGTGTTGGTTAGAGCTTGGTGAAGGCAAGATGTTAGGCCCTAACTTACTTCGGGAAATCGAAGAGCGGGTTACCATTGTTCATGATTGCTTAAAGGCTTATGTTGATCTCAAGAGACGAGACATTGAGTATGAAGTTGGTGAAAAATCCTTCCTTAAATTTTCACGGTGGAAGAAAGTCCTGAGGTTTGGCAAGAAGGGAAAATTAAGTCCCCAATTCATTGGACCCTTTGAAGTCATTGAAAGAGTTGGCCCCGTGGCATATCGGTTATTGTTGCCCTCTGGATTGAGTAAAATCCACGATGCGTTTCATGTATCGATGCTCCGGAAGTATCGTTCTGATCCATCGCACATTGTGAAACCTGAATCTGTAGAAATTCAGTGAAATTTGTCCTACGAGGAAGACCCGGTTTAGATTCTTCCAAAAGAAGTCAAGAGGCTTCGCAACAAAACAGTACCGCTAGTTAAAGTGCTCTGGAGAAGCCACACTGTTGAGGAAGCTACATGGGAACCTGAAGAGACCATGAAACAACAATATCCACATCTCTTTGGCTTAGGTAAAAAATCGAGGACAAATTTTTCTTAAGAGGGAGAGTTGTAACACCCCAAAATCCGATCTAGTCGGAATTGGGTTCCGGTGATCAGAAATTCTACATTGATAAAGCCTAAATATAGTATCGGCTACTTAATTATTGATATTGGACTCTAATTGAGTTAAATCATTGTTATTGGACCCTATTGAATAATATTTGAACTTGTTTAGTGGCTAAATTTTGAAAATAGAAAGTTTGGGGGAAAAGCTATGAACTTTCGAGAGTTGAGGGACTAATCTTATGATTAGCCCCTCCTCATTTAAGTCATCGTATCATAAACAAATGGGAATGGGTTACTTCATTTGAAGGAAAGGCCATTCGGCCAAATTAATAAAAAAGGAAATGAAAAGGGGATTGGGAAGCTTACCGAAAACATCACTCTTAATCATCTTCATCTTCTTCCGTACCTTGAGCAAGCAAGCACCTCCGTTGTAGGAGATCTCAAGCTTTGATTTTCTTCATCTTATTGTTATCGAATCATTGCTCTTTGTTGGGTAAGCTTAATTCCCTAAAACTATTGATTACTCCATGGAGTTTTGATGGTGTTAATTCAAGCTAGGTTTAACATCCATAGAGGGTTTCAACGATCATGATGATCCTAAGCCTATATATTGATTTCGATATTGTTATATTGATTTGGATATCGGAATATTGTCCTAATGATTTCCTATTGATTTACCTAGCTCGGGAGGTCGATTTAGATCCTCCATCGACACCATCGGAAGCTAGGAACAAGGGCGTTGTCATCCGAGAGCCGTATGAGCATCGGATTAGAAAAGGTGAGTGTAGTCGAAGTCTCGGGATTAGGCGAGGAGCCTTCCCGAATATCTTATTGTTGTTTTCACTCTTATCGCTAATAATAATCATTGAAGAAGTTGCACCGGATTGTTAGTCGGATTCATTGGTAAGTGTCGATGTTGCAACCCCTTTTTTAAGGAAGGCTTCGACTTTTTGGAAAACTTTTTAAAATCAACGGAGTCGCCACCAATCTTTTTGAAAAGTGTGATTGGGTCACTTTTAACGGGGTTATATTAATAAAATGTTTTGTTTTAATAAAACAACGATTTTGGTCTACGAAAACCATAAAACAGGTTCAGGGGTCGGTTACGCTTGAGGAAGGGTTAGCACCCCCACGACGCCCAAAATTGGTACCTAATTGATTTCAAAATTGTTTTCAAAACTGGAATTTGCAAGTTCACGAAAGTTCGACTCTATTTGTCCGTTTAATGAATATCAAAATATTTTAACGGCCTTATCGCCCAGGAGATGAACTTTAATCACCGCTAACATTTCTTGCGCTAACCCGTCATTCCCGTTTGATAAGACATCACATTAAATTAATTTCATTTTTCAAGCAACATGAGAATTCGATGTATTGAGCATTTTTATTTATTCTAGGTTTGATTATTTTAAACCCTAAAATGCTCTAAGTCTTTTATTCCTAATTGAGGGTTTAAGTTTATTTAAATGTCTTATTTTTTTGTGAAGAAATTTTTTCTACAAGCACGTCTCTATCTAAGCTTTTAGAACTTAGTCCTAAGTTTTGACCTATCTCTAAAGAACAAACAAGAAATTTAAATTTTTCTTTTGTGTTTTATTTTTATTGTTTCTTTAAAACAAAACCTTTTGTTTTATTTTATTTTTGCTTTAAAACCTAAACTCTTCTTTTTGACATTTTCGCTTTTTAGTCTTTTTATTTTTCTACATTTTTATTCTTTTTATTTTTATTTCCAAAAGATTTTTTTTCTTTTATTAAAGATTATTATTATTCTTTATTTTCTTGAAATTTTTACATTTTTTAAAAAGTAGCTAAGGTCTGTAACCAATCATATTCGCGAAAATTGTGGTTTACACTCTGGAAAAGTAGCTCCGACGGTCTTATATGAGGACAATACGGCATGTATTTCCCAACTTAAGGAAGGATACATAAAGGGTGATAGAACAAAACACATCTCCCCAAAATTCTTCTTCACTCACGATCTACAAAAGAATGGAGACATTGATATCCAACAGATTCGTTCATGTGATAACTTGGCAGATTTATTTACCAAGGCACTCCCTACTGCTCCATTTGAGAAGTTAATTTATAATATCGGATTGCGTCGTGTCAAAGATCTTATATGATGTATTTATGAGGGGGAGCAAAATACGCGTTGTACTCTTTTCCTTATCCATGGTTTTGTCCCATTGGGTTTTCCTGGAAAGGTTTTTAATGAGGCAACATGTTATGCGTATTAAAGATGTGTGTACTCTTTTCCTTTACTAAAGATTTTTTTACGGGGTTTTTATCTTAGTAAAGTTTTAACGAGGCACACTGTCTTCATAGACATCCAAGGGGGAGTGTTATGAATATTTATCTATGTGGATGTCTATTATGATAAGGACTTTATCAAAGGAGATTTGAATTATTTCATCATTAGGATTATTATCTACATTAATTAGAGTTTAATGTATTATGTACTTCTTATGCCTATAAATAGATGATTTACTCAAGGCATTGTACACAAGACAATATTCAGAATAATACAAATCTCTTTCTTTTCTCTCATCTTATTTTGTTCCTATTTCTTTTTGTTCTTGTTTTCACATTATTCACAACACGTTATCAGCACGAGTTTGCTCAGAAGATTTCAGTTACAAATCAAGCTTCTCCAAAGATTTATCTGGTATATTCTTTTTCCATCTTATATATTTCAATTTATAAAATAATATATATACAATAATGAATTAAAACAATATATAATTAATTCCTTGCTTATGTTATCATCCATGTGTTGTTATTTATTTTGTTTAATATTTTATTAATCAATTTAATTAATATAAGCTAACAAAGTCATACCTATAATGATAAAATTGTTGTTGTTCGCTAGTATTAAAGGAGAGTAATCAGTTTTGTTTAATATTTACTTAATTATCCGTCTGTTATCATCCGTCTGTTGGTATTTATGACTTCTATTATATAATAAATAATAATATTTTTCTTAATTAATCCAACTTGTTGGTATTTATTTTGTTTAATATTTTATTTTAATTTGCCATGTTTGGTTATTATAAATTATATGTTGGTTTGTTTTAATTCATACCATGCGTATATACAATGAATTTATATGTTATTTGTTTTAATGGTTTAATCCGAGTATAATTGGCTGGACATCCCGTTCTGCGAGGCTACTGGTCTCAAAGGAGGTTTTTAAATGACCTTGTGGACAGGTATAACAATGTCACGTATGAGGATTAAATCTTCTTTATGTTGTTTTTGATTATATATATTAATTTATAATTAATCTAATTTGATTGTTTATCTTTTATAGTACATCAATGGCAAATCTTGCAAAGATTGAGTTTGTGGCTCTTGATATTTCTGGAAAGAATTATTTATCCTGGATCTTAGATGCCGAAATACACCTTGATGCTAATGGTCTGGGAAATACCATTAAAGAGGGGAATGCAGAATCTGCCCAAAATAAGGCCAAAGCCATGATACTTCTTCGCCGTCACCTCCATGAGGGGTTGAAATCAGAATATTTAACGGTGAAAGATCCTCTTATTCTTTGGAATAATCTAAAGGAACGATATGACCACCAGAAAATTGTTATTCTGCCTAAAGCTCGATATGACTGGTTGCATCTAAGATTGCAAGATTTTAAATCAGTAAGCGAGTATAACTCTGATATGTTTCGTATTACTTCACAATTGAAGCTATGTGGTCAAATTATTACTGATGAGGATATGTTAGAGAAAACATACTCCACTTTTCATGCAAATAATGTTGTCCTTCAGACACAATATCGAGAAAAAGGCTTTAAGAAATATTCTGAGTTAATTTCTTGCCTTCTTGTGGCTGAGCAAAACAATGAGCTATTGATGAAGAATCATGAATATCGCCCAACTGGCTCCGCTCCATTCCCTGAAGCGAATGCGACATTTTATAGCGGAAGAAATAAAGGTTACACCAACCATCGTGGTCATAACTATGGGCGTGGTCGTGGTCGTAGTCACGGTCGAGGACATAGGCGAGGTGGTCGTTTTAAAAATAACTATACCCACCGTAAGTGGAACAATAAAGATGACAATAGTGCAAAAGATCAATCCAAGAAAGAGGAATCTATGTGTCATCGATGTGGCAGCTTAAATCATTGGGCCCGTGCTTGCCGTGTGCCAAAGCATCTTGTGGATCTTTACCAACAGTCAATCAATGGTAAAGGAAAGAAAGTTGAAACAAATTTTGCTTATATCAATGAAAAAGATGATTATGGCCTTGGCAAAGATGATTATGGCATTACTGGCACTAGCAATGGCGATTATGGCTTTACAGATATAGATGTTAATGATTTCCTTATTTCCCCTGAGAAGAATATTTGATTTTTATTTATTTATTTATTTTTTGTTTTGTTTATGTTTATTATTATTTTAGGAAAAGTTTATTAGAAAGATATAATATTTTATTAGGAATTATATATATAAGAATAAAATTCATGGATGTTATTTATTTTGTTTATATTTTGAATATTTTGTAATATTTATTTTATTTTTCTTTGAAGAATATGGTTCCGTCTCAAATACAATCCGCCAAAAATGGTGACGATTTATGCTTAGCGGACAGTGCAAGTACTCATACTATACTTAAGCACAAGAAATTTTTTTCCCATTTAACAATGCAAGGGAATAATGTGAGTACTATATCCGGAAGTGCTAATATTATAGAAGGCTCCAGAAGAGCAAATATGTTATTGCCAAATGGAACTCTATTCCATATTCATAATGCGCTATACTCTCCAAAGTCGCAAAGAAACTTATTAAGTTTTAAAGATATTCGCAATAATGGATATCATATTGAGAGTAGTTGCCAAGGAGATACTGAATATCTCTATATTACAAGTATAACTCAAGGCAATAAGAAAGTTTTAGAAAAATTACATGCACTGTCATCCGGATTGTACTACACAAGAAACAGTGCAATTGAAGCACATGCTATTGTAAACTATAAGTTTACTGATAACTTTATTATTTGGCATGACCGGTTAGGCCATCCCGGTTCGATTATGATGCGAAAAATTATCGACAATTCATGTGGTCACTCATTGAAGAACCAACAGATTCTTCAAAGTAATGCCTTTTCATGTGATGCTTGTTCTCAAGGCAAACTAATTATTCGACCATCACCAGCTAAAGTAAATTATGAGTCTATCAATTTTCTGGAACGGATACATGGTGATATATGTGGGCCTATACACCCTTCTTGTGGACCATTTAGATATTTTCTAGTTTTAATCGATGTATCAACTAGATGGTCACATGTATCCTTGCTATCAACCCGCAACTTGGCATTTGCGAGGTTACTTGCTCAGTTGATAAAATTACGAGCACATTTTCCAGATTCCCCTATAAAGACAATTCATCTTGATAATGCTGGTGAATTTACTTCTCGGAGTTTTGATGATTTTTGCATGTCGATTGGAATAAGTGTTGAACACCCTGTAGCGCATGTTCATACACAAAATGGTCTTCCAGAGTCCTTTATCAAACGACTTCAATTAATTGCAAGACCGTTACTAATGAAGTCAAAACTACCGATTTCTGCATGGGGACATGCCATTTTACATGCAGCATCATTGATTCGCATCAGGCCTGTAAGTTATCATAATATCTCCCCATTACAAATGGTTTTTGGTCAGGAACCAAATATCTCTCATCTTAGAATTTTTGGATGTGCGGTATATGTTCCGATTGCTCCACCACAACGCACAAAGATGGGTCCTCAAAGGAGGTTGGGAATATATGTCGGTTTTGAATCCTCTTCGATAGTTAAATATCTTGAGCCTATGACGGGGAATTTATTTACAGCTCGATTTGTCGATTGTCATTTTAATGAGTCAGTTTTCCCAATATTAGGGGGAGAAAATAAACAGCTGGGAAAAGAAATAAGTTGGGATGAATTATCGTTATCTCAT
Organism: Hibiscus tridactylites; assembly: GCA_958450335.1. Classification (NCBI taxonomy): domain Eukaryota; kingdom Viridiplantae; phylum Streptophyta; class Magnoliopsida; order Malvales; family Malvaceae; genus Hibiscus; species Hibiscus tridactylites. The sequence continues at coordinate 36,202,789 of OY288265.1, read as the reverse complement.
TTTGATCCACGTACCCAACAATGTGAACTAGAAGTTCAAAGGATAATTCATTTGCAAAACTTAGCAAATCAATTGCCAGATGCTTTTGCTGACCCTAAAAAAGTGACTAAGTCACATATACCAGCTGTGAATGCTCCGATTAAGATTGATGTCCCAGAAGGACAAACTCTAGTTGCTAATGAGTCAAACGCACGCCTGAAGCGTGGTAGACCAGTAGGTTCCAAAGATAAAAATCCTCGAAAAAGAAAAGGAGCTATATCATGTGATGGTCTAATCGAGGAATCAATGGATTATGAAAAATCTCGAGAAGAGATTAAAGGGTCTCCAAAAGAGACATTAGACATGAATCAGGTACCTGATAATGATGAGATCTCAATAAATTATGTCATGTCTGGTAACAAATGGAACCGAAACAAAATCGACGTCGATAATACTTTTGCATGCAATATAGCACTAGAGATTTTGAATGATAATGTGGATCATGAACCATTGTCAATTGAACAATGCAAGCAAAGAGATGATTGGCCAAAATGGAAAGAGGCAATTGAAGCGGAACTAAAATCTCTATCAAAAAGAGAAGTATTCGGGCATGTAGTCCGTACACCGGAAGGTGTAAAACCTGTGGGATATAAATGGGTTTTTGTGAGAAAGAGAAATGAAAAAGGAGAAATTGCGAGATATAAAGCTCGTTTGGTTGCACAAGGATTCTCACAAAGACCGGGAATTGATTATGAAGAAACATACTCCCCAGTGGTGGATGCAACCACTTTTAGATTTTTGATTAGTCTGGCAATAAAAGAGAGACTTAATTTCCGCTTAATGGATGTTGTTACAGCCTATTTGTATGGGCCTCTTGATAATAATATTTATATGAAACTTCCGGAAGGTTTCAAACTGCCTGAAGCAGTTAATTCAGGTTCTCAAGAATATTATTCAATCAAATTGAACAGATCCCTTTATGGATTAAAACAATCTGGGCGCATGTGGTATAATCGCCTCAGTGAATACTTATTAGCAGAAGGCTATAAGAATGATCCAATTTCTCCATGCATTTTTATTAAGAGATTTAGCTCTGGATTTGTTATTATTGCTGTGTATGTTGATGATTTGAATATTATTGGGACTCCTGAAGAGATCTCATTGACAGTAGAATGTTTAAAGAAAGAATTTGAAATGAAAGATCTTGGGAAAACAAGATTCTGTCTTGGATTACATATTGAGCACTTAAAGGATGGAATCCTTGTGCATCAATCAACATACATAGAAAAAATGCTAAAGAAATTTTACATGCATAATGCACATCCATTGAGCACTCCTATGGTTGTTAGGTCACTTGATGTTAACAAAGATCCATTCCGTCCTCGAGAGATGGATGAAGATATTCTTGGTCCAGAAGTGCCATACTTAAGTGCTATTGGTGCATTAATGTATCTTTCTAGTCACACACGACCTGACATATCGTTTGCTGTCAATTTGTTGGCAAGATTTAGTTCATGCCCAACCCGAAGACATTGGAATGGGGTCAAACACATATTTCGTTATCTTCAAGGTACGAAAGACATGGGATTATTTTTCTCTAATCTATCCAAAACCGAATTGGTTGGTTTTGCGGATGCAGGATACTTATCTGATCCTTATAATGCTCGATCACAGACTGGTTATGTATTTACATACGGTGGTACAGCAATTTCTTGGCGCTCAATGAAACAAACAATTACTGCTACTTCCTCTAATCATACTGAGATTTTGGCTATACATGAAGCTAGTCGTGAATGTGTGTGGCTAAGGTCTGTAACCAATCATATTCGCGAAAATTGTGGTTTACACTCTGGAAAAGTAGCTCCGACGGTCTTATATGAGGACAATACGGCATGTATTTCCCAACTTAAGGAAGGATACATAAAGGGTGATAGAACAAAACACATCTCCCCAAAATTCTTCTTCACTCACGATCTACAAAAGAATGGAGACATTGATGTCCAACAGATTCGTTCATGTGATAACTTGGCAGATTTATTTACCAAGGCACTCCCTACTGCTCCATTTGAGAAGCTAATTTATAATATCAGATTGCGTCGTGTCAAAGATCTTATATGATGTATTTATGAGGGGGAGCAAAATACGCGTTGTACTCTTTTCCTTATCCATGGTTTTGTCCCATTGGGTTTTCCTGGAAAGGTTTTTAATGAGGCAACATGTTATGCGTATTAAAGATGTGTGTACTCTTTTCCTTTACTAAAGATTTTTTTACGGGGTTTTTATCTTAGTAAAGTTTTAACGAGGCACACTGTCTTCATAGACATCCAAGGGGGAGTGTTATGAATATTTATCTATGTGGATGTCTATTATGATAAGGACTTTATCAAAGGAGATTTGAATTATTTTATCATTAGGATTATTATCTACATTAATTAGAGTTTAATGTATTATGTACTTCTTATGCCTATAAATAGATGATTTACTCAAGGCATTGTACACAAGTCAATATTCAGAATAATACAAATCTCTTTCTTTTCTCTCATCTTATTTTGTTCCTATTTCTTTTTGTTCTTGTTTTCACATTATTCACAACATATTCTTTATTTTCTTGAAATTTTTACATTTTTTAAAAAGCCTTTTTAAAGATGATTATGAGAATTTTTTAAACCTTTAAGTTAACTTATTTTTTAGAAAAGATTTTTTCATATTTTCAAACTTTATTCTCTTAAAATTCTAAAATTCTAACCTATGGTTATTTTTTATTAAAATCCCTTTTAAAATTTTATCTTTTTTCTTCTTTTTTTTAAAAACTTATTATTTATTTCATTGAAAACGCTTTTATTTACTTTTTCTAAAAAATCTACTTTAAATTATCTTTGAACTATAAATTATTAAAACCATATTTCAAAACCCATTTTATTTTCTAACAAATTAAGACCATTTTTACTTTTTTTCAAGATTTATTGTCTTCTTATTATACTCTTGATTTTAGTTTTTTTAGAATAAACATTAATTCATTTTTTGTTCATAAATCTAAAAGGATCAAAACCAATTTTAAGTTTCAACTATTTCATTTTTAAGATCAAAGTTTTAAAAACAACATTTTTTTAAACATGTAAGAAATTTAAAGATTAAATTAAAAACTAAACAAAATTGTAGAATGAAATTATTATCAAATTCAAGAATTAATCCTCCAACTTCAACAAATGCAACCTAAACAAACAAAAACAAACACAACACAAAGAAAGCAAAATTCAACCAAGAACAAGTATGAAATTCACTAAATAAATTTTAAAGGAAAGAAAAGAATTTTTACTGAAAACGAAGAACTCGTATGCGATCCTTCTTGAATTACTTCCAAACGCCTCTTAAAAATGACCCCAAAGCCCGAACTCCACTCCACGAATTTCCAGCAATTGTAGAGAATTTTTTAAGAATTAGTCGGATTTCTTTTGAAGCTTTTTCAAAATGGTGAATTGGTGAGAATACAAAGGGGAAAGGGGGTATTTATACTTGAACCTAGGCCTTTCAATTCAATGTACAATCGGGATTTAATCTCCAAATTGAAGCTCATATCCGACCAAGAACTTGATCCTAGGAAAAACCCCTCAAAAAATTCTCAATTTGGTTCAAATTCAGAGTCAAATTTTCCCCTTGATTCGAGCCCTAGCATTAACCCTTTTACCACTGTTTTTTGCAGATTCCGGCGGCTACAGTGGACGGCTGCGTGCGGTAAGCGATATCGGTGTCGTTAGGTTAGCAACGGCAAGACGCGTCGAACGGCACCAATGGCGTCGACAGCCGTGACCTGTGGACGGCGAACGGATGCCCGAAAGTCGGTCAGGCTATCGAATTGAGGCACCCAGCTCGAGCGCGTGGCCGCGCGTGTCTTCCTTTTTTTCATTTATTCATTTATTTTTTACTGTTTTTTTTTCTTTTTTGCTGTTTCTTTTTATTATTGGGCTATCTTCCTAAGGGTTTTTGAATGGGCCTTTAAACAAAATAAATAGGCTTATTATTTATTTTAAGATTTGAGCTTTTATTTGATTTATTTTTACAATGGGTTTAGATATGGGCTTTATTGAGATAGGCTTTTGGGTTCTTTTTATTTTGGAAGGGGCCTTTATTTAAAATGATTTTTAAAAAAAGGTTTTATTTTTATTATTCATGAGCTTAGTGTACGGGTGGACTACGGTCCTAAGGCTACGGCCTATATTGATTTGGCGAGGCGGAGGGATGTGTTTGGTATTGGTCATATTGGCGAGACGGAGAGATTGGACCATTAATTGATTTGGTGAGGCATAGGAATTCGCGTATCCACTATCTTGATTCAATCCAAAGATTAATAATAAATTTGATATGTTAAACATTGTCTATTGAAACATAATATTGGCATTGATGAGCATGAGATTGTGTATATGCTTCATACATTGTTACTTATATTGTTTTGACTACCACACTAGGCAATGTATGCCTAACGTGTCTCATATCATGCATTTCAAGTTGAGAGATCACTGTGGTCGAAGATCGGATAATCGAGGCGAGACAAGTCAACACAAGCTTAAAGTAATGTATTTTGACCTTATGAACTCCTAGGAAGGTGGCAAAGTAGTTGAACTAGTCTCTTATGCCCATTTTGATATGTTTGTAATGTGTGTAAGTTGTAATATTGTTAAAGGTCGTAAAATGACTTTTGGTAAGGCTAAAGTTACTAAAAATGGCTTATTTGGCTCACATAGGTAAAAGCCTATTAAACGTATTCGAATGATGATGAATTTTGGCATGCCAGTAGTTTATAGTATTGAAATATTGTGTGTAAATTTTCATTGCATTTGAACACTGTTTGGTAGGTCAATTCGATTAAAAACCAGCAAAAATCTATCATTACAAGTCAGGTCGTATCGATATGGGGTAATAGCGTATCGGTATAGTTAAGCATAATTGGACCCTATGAATAGGGCATATCAATACGGTTTGAGGCTGTATAGAAACATTTTTCCACTGGAATCCTCTGTTTCGATACGGGTCTAACGTGTATCGAAACAGGTCAAAGAGAGTCAACCCGTACCGATACAGGGCTTGCTCGTATCGATACGGTATAAAGGGCAAAGTCAAATCAGGTTGACCATCGTACACCCGTATTGAAACAACCTTAAGGTGTTTCGATACATGGTTAGTTAAGTTGGTTAAAGGCATAATTTTACAATTTGCGATGTTCATAGATTGGTCACTGAATTTAGGATGAGTCAATTGGATGAGCAAATGAACTCCAAATTGCATTAAATTTTACAGACTTGCTAATACTATATTGAATTTTGTTAAGGTACGATCAATTGCAGCGAAGGACCCCTAAATTGTCAGATTTACAGTTTAGTCCTTAAAACTTTTAACAGTTAAGAAGTGGTCCTAAATGGATAGTTATTGTTTCATAATGGATTAAATGGACTAAGATTTTTGTCTGATATTGATTTATTAGTATTTCATTGATTATATTATGTTGTGAATTGAAATTTTATCGCAACGAATATTATGTTGTTCATCGGTGGCACTCTCTGACCCGGTTCTCGACCAGGCCGGGAAGAGGTGTTACAACAAGAGATTGATAGCTTGTTTACAATCCGATTGAACTTGTAGCCGCTCAACCCCTAAAGATCAAGCAACTTCGAACCCAACAAGAATACACAATAACTCAGCCTGCAAAGGAGTAACATTTTGTTTTTTAGGTGAAAAAGAGATTATTATTACTTGCCTCGTTAAAAATTTTCGTAAACCTAGTTGGAGAAAAAGAGTACACATAATAATAATTAAATATTCAAATTACACGTAAAAACTCCGCCGAAGCAACATAAATTACATGCAATAAGAGCAATAGAAAACATTCCGAACCGAGGCTGCCTAAGAGATCACAAGAATACGTGTGAATGTTACAAGAATAAAATTATAAATATTATATTGGTCTAATGATATATTTGGTTCTTAATTTCTTTTAAAAAAATATTAGGTTAAATTTGTTTTTGTTTCTTTTAATTCTTGAACTTTAAATTTTTAATTGAGTTGAGTCAACGGGCGGAAAAACAACAACTATGTTTAATTGATGTCATATATTTTTTTATTTTAACAATAATTTCATCAATTATTTTATCATTCAGCGTATAAACTCAAAAAATAATTCAAAATAATTAGAATGATAAAAGGTTGAAAAGTTGAAAAAAAAATAATACATTCCAATTCGTAAATTTATAAAAATATTTTTAAGAAATTTTAAAAATGACTAAACGACAAAATATTTATATCATTTCAACAAGCCAGTTAATTTTTTCGTCGGCAGGTTCACTTTAAAAGAAACAAAAAAAAGTTCGAGGCAAAGAATTAACAAAAACTAAGAATAAAGTACACAAATAGTCATTAAACTATTATGAGAAAAGTAAAATGGTTATCAAACTTTCAAATGTTATATAATGGCATTAAACTTTGATTTTTGTTACATAATGGTAATAAAATTTGTATAATATTACATTTAATCCTCAATGTTTATACATTCAATTAATTTAATCCTAATTTAAAAAATAAATAAATTTTGCTTTCATTGTCACCTAAGTGTTGTAGAAAGAAAAGAACATGCTTAACCACTAGGCTAAAATCTTGCTCTGAATATAGACAACAACAAATGTAATATATATGTTGTACTTATTCTTGAGCTTCAACCAAGTCTGTTCAAGTTCTTAAAAGCATATATAGTATAACATATATACTATATATTTTACTCCCTTCGTCCCATTAAATTTGTTCTTTATTGACTTTTTAAAAGTTCAATTTTTAAACTTTGACTATGATTATTTTAAATATTTTAAACAATTAAATTTTATAAAACATATAGTTTAAAACTACTTGATTGAAGGTTTATAAAATATATTTTTTCATATTTTTATCAATAATAAATTTTAAATAATGACGAGTCAAAGTTAAAAAAAATTGACCTAAAAAATCAATAATGGACAAATTTAATGGGACAGAGGGAGTATTATTTCCATATAGTGTAAGGTTTTAGTCTAGTGATTAAGCTTGTTGCTTTTTTCCTACTCCACCCAAGTTCAAACCCCCCACACACCCAATTCTTTCCATTTATTTTCCTTAAAGATATGGTGACACATGTTACCATTTGGTTGGAGAAAAAAATTATTAAATTATTTCTCATAAAAATATGACCAAATTAAAAGAATGTATAAATAATGAGGGTTAAATTTATTTTTTAAAATTAGGACTAAATTAATTGAATGTGAAAACTTGGAGGACTAATGTGATATTATACAAATTTTATTAACTGTCACATCACCACTTTAACCGTAGTTAACGACTCAGTGACCATCTTTAGTAAAACAACAAAATTTAATGTCCATTATGTAACATTTGAAAGTTTGATGTGGTTAGGACTCAGTGAAAGAAATTCCTCTGACTTCTCTCTAGAATTTTGAGTCGATTTCTCATTCCCACCTTTGATCATCCCTTTTTTGGTCTAATGTGCGAGGGTAGGGTTCGACCATCTCAAGGTCGTAGGTTGGTGAGGTTAGGACGACCAATCCATGGCTGTGGGATCCTGTGTCACCCCCATTGTCAGGGTTATACCGAGGTGCAAAGCCATGGCAGAGCTTTCCAGTGTTGGGTAGGTAATCATTCCTCTTTTCTTTTGCAGGATCATGTTCGAGGGAGGGCCTTGAAAGATCGACAATAGATTGAAAAATAGTACATAATATGGGTTGGTTTTATGGGTTAGATTTTCAAGTTTTCCGATGAGGGGTTTGGCAGCCACGTTGGGTGGACTCATAGTGCGGTAGCCCCATTTCAGACATGACAATGGCTACTGGAAGCAGTTCTTGTTTGTTTTGTTAGCTCTTTAAGGGGTCCCGATGAGGGGTTAGGCGGTGTTGGTGGGTGACCTCATGGTACGGCAGCCACGCATACCCTAGTAAACAAACATGCCCTAGGGTGGCCACCAACAATGTACGGGAAAAATGTCCTCATTTCAGACATATCAATGTCTATAGGGAGCAGTTCGAGTATGTTTTTTTAGCTCTTTAGACCCCCATCGGGAGGGGTCAGCCCTCGGCCCCAGGGGGTGCGAGGTGGACGGCTTGGTGTCTGAGATGCTGGCCCATTGACGGTATATGGTGGCCTGATGTTCACGGTGGCATGGCGGTTTTGAGTTTCTCCAGCAAACTCGGTATTGTCCCAATCAATGTTATTCATGGTCGGATCATCGGTTGTGGTGGCGTTGTGAGATTTATTTGCTTATTTCTTGGCGGGTGTAATTATGAGGAACAATCATTAAGAGCTTTTTTATGGTTTTCTAGTGGTGTTTGTTTCTCCTCTAGTGAACCAAAGAAGAAGACGACCACATAGGAGGGAAACCATATCAAAAATTGGCTTTCCCGCCCTTGGTTAAGCACAGTCCACAAAGCAAAAAGAAGTTGCAATGATACACGGTCCGAGATGTTGCCCCTAGAGTCCCCCTCATGGTTCAAGAAGTTTGTCGCTAGGCCTGGGCTAGCCTTGGGATGCAGCGTGGACTTTGATGAACCGGGTAATTGCGGTTCTTGCCCCAGCCGCTGACATTTGTCAGTTTTGCCAAAATTGGAATTTCTTGTTAGCCTTAAAAAAGTTGAAAGCTGCCAATCATTTAATGAAAAGTTTCCTTTGTCCCTTGTTGATTGGAGACCGGACAAAAAGGAAAGAGCTATCTTGGACGAATCCACTTCACTTGGAATATTGTTGCTTCAAAAAATCCTTTCTTTGAAAAATCTCTTTTACTTATCTTGGCTGCTAGTTTTCAAAGAAAGTTCCACATGGAAAATTCATCCCTTGATCTTGCTAAGCAAATGGAAAATCTTCAGTTCATCGAGGAAGAACTTCTCAATACGTAGAAGATTGAAGACTTGGGAAAGGAACCGGTTGATGGTGAGGAAAGATGGATCATGGGTAAGCTTGTCTCACCAAGACTTGTTGATGGCTCTATGCTCATTAGAATATATTTCTCGATTTGGAAATAACACCGTTTGGAGGAGGCAACGGTCCTTGGCCCAAATATGTTCTTGTTCAAGTTCAAAAAGGAGGAAGACAAAGACTTTGTGCTTGGAAGGTGCCCTTCGACCTTTGATAGAGAACTCCTTGCACTCAAACCTTTCGATAGGATGCTCAGCCCAAAGGATTACAATTTTCAACCTCTCCCTATTTGTGTTTGTATCTATGATGTACCTTTGGGTTTCATGAATAATAGGGTGGGTGAAACCATTGGGAACAAGTTTGGGAAAAGTATAGCCACTGAATTGCGGTATGAGAATGGATGCACATGAGATTACCTTCAGATAAGGGTTGAGATTGATAGTAGCAAGCCACTTAAACGGTGCACGGCTATGGAGAGAAACATTAAGACTGGGCAGCCTCGCATTGGCATGAATTTCAACTCTGTCCGGACCTTCCCATTAGAGAACTTCCACCATTTCAGTTTGGTGACTGGCTTAGGGTCGAACTACCCAAAACAAGTGAATCTAATCGAAGGAAAATACGACAAGGGATATTGTATGTGGCAAAGGGTGTTGACTCGGCATCGAGCGAGAATGAGCAAGGCAAAGCAATTGAAGCAACGGGGAAATGAAAGAAGCATGTCTTTGGGAGAAAAGGAGAATAAGGAAGACTATGGTGCAACCAGGAAGATAATTAAGAGCTTGGTAGTAGTCCCGGCTCAATCGAAGCACAAAAACATCACGGGATCTAAGACCAAAGATGCAAAAAGATCTTTGAAAGGTAAACTTGAAGGAAGCAGCTCGAAGTTGGCAAAAAAGGCCAAGTCTATTTCTTGCTCACCCTCGAATGATGTTGAAGTTGGCCAAAAGGCGGTGTCCCCTCTTAAGGCACCCATATCAGTGGAGGCTGGTTCCCAGCCCCGTCGTGAGCAATAAAACCTTAGTTTGGAACTGTCAGGGCTTGGGAAACCCTAAGAAAGTTCAAGCATTGTCAAGGTTTGTAACCTTGAATGATACTGAAATGATGTTTGTAGGGTGTGTAGGTGTTCCCTTTTTCTAAGAGCGCAAGTGCACACTCCTGCCAAGTTATAGTATATAAGAGGTCGAATCCCACGAGGATTGGAATAGTTTCTTCGAGTGTGTATCTGCGCAGGAAATTTAAATGCACAATTAATTTCATGTTTTGGTTAAAGGAATAAAACTAAAAACACAATTAATTAAAGTAGGGGAGATCAGAGTGATAGAATGGGCCAGGTAATTGTTTCTCGGTAGTGTGTAGACTGCATTGCATAGGTTAAGGTTGGATTGCGCTGCCACGGTATGCTGCCTCGGCGGGTATGGCGGGCGGCAGGCTACGACCCTGTCACGCGGCCACAGCGGGTCACTGCCACTGTAGAAGTGTACTGTCTCGGCAGGTGGAACGAAAAGAAGTCCTGGCGGCAAGTCTGGCAATTACTCGAAGTTCGGCAGGATAGTCGACAGTGATCCCTCCTATTTCTAGGTTAGGATGCTCGAGAGCTAACTTGTGGACTAGTGTGGAATCAAGTTACTCAACTCAATTGGTAATCCCTTTTAGCCGATGAAACTTGTGGACTGGTGTGGAACCAAGTTAGTCACGCCTCAGCACGTTGTGACCGTACTTAACCCTTTCGTGAGCCTTGCACTTTCATGCCCGACAAATGGATTCACTCAAACGGCTGGTGTAGAAAGATTGAAAGAATGAAGAACAGTATATTAAGCAAACTTGGAATATTTATTTCAAAACAACTCAAAACCTAATACAACTGTTTCTCACAACTACTTTACAAGAAAAAAACCTAAACCCTACGGAGTTTAGAACAAATCCGACTCCCTCTCTCTATCTCTATCGATCTTTATGCCCCTATACCCTCACATACATGGGTATATATAGGGCTTGGTCTAAGGTTAAGTCCTCCTTGGAGTAGAAGTCTTCATTGATGATAAAATAGATTTAATATTTAATGCTTCATTCAATTCTGACTTAAATATGGACTCCTTTGGATGTTTACTTCTTCAGCAAGTAAGTATAAGCCACCTTGCTTATCGATCTTCAATCAGCTCTATAAACTTCTCTAGGCCTCAGAAAAATGCAAGATTGGGCTCAATGGACTCAGAAAAATGTCCTCTATCAAACGAGACTCATCTTGACTATGTCGGCGTATTTTCGTCTGGGCGGCATTCTGCGACGGCGACGTCCTACAGCGGCATCGTCTTTGGCGGCAACTGGTGCTGCTTCAGTACATCTCCTTCTGCTCCCTGCTTTCTTGTCCTCTCTTCCTCTACACAACTATAACACCTGAAATATAAAACTAAACTAAAAAAATATTTTTTTCTCTACCAAATATAAGATATTCAATAAAAGCGTGGTAAAAGAAGAAATATTGTTATAATGCATGATATGCAACTAATTATGCCTAACTAAGCTTAAGAACAACAATAATATGGGGCAGGAATGTGCATAAAATATAGAACTTCTTGACACACTAAAATGTTCATTAGTGAAACTTGAATTTTCAAGAATAAAGTGGATAGTATTCATAGAAGGCTTAACATGGTGGGTTTTTTGGATGTGGGAAAAAGTGAGAATTGTGTGGGTTTTCTTTTTCTTTGGAAAGACAGTTTGCAAGTCAGCTTACTCTCATTCTTGAACTCGCACATTGATGTTGAAGTGGCTCAAGGGACCTCTAAATGGCGTTTCATGGGTATGTATGGGACAATCGATCGACCTAGGAAGCACAAAGATTGGGAACTTCTCGATAGGCGTAAAAGGGAATCACAACTACCATGGCTCCTAAGGGGTGACCTAAATGATCTTCTTTGTATAAATGAAAAGGCGGGAGGGAGAAGGAAACTGAGGGTTGAGATGGATGTTTTTCGTGATGCTCTTGAGAAGAATGGCTTGTGGGACATCAAACAATATCGAGGATCGTTTACATGGCATTTTGGGGATGTGGTCAATAATCACATTATGGAACCCGATAAACACAACTAAATTGCTTGTCAAGTGGTGGAGAAGTGATAGTTTGGGTGTTTGTGGTGGAAGCAAAAAGATAGAAAAATATGAACAAGGATTTAGAGTGGTTTGACTTTCTAACCAAAGCCTACATCCACTACCTTAGCTCCTCACCAAGGATTTCACCAATTCACTAAGAATTCTTCCTCTTTTTTAGGCTTAGGAGGCAACCTTTTACAACCTAGACTTATAACCCAAGCCTAGCATCCAAAGCTGACAAAACGAGCTTTATGACTCTCTGAAACAAGAGAAAACTTAGCAAACAGAAATCCCTCTCTAAAGGTTGATGTTTGCACACTGAAGCACTCACCCAAATCCTAGAACACCTGAGCATACATTGACAATTTGAGCTCACAAGTGTTTGTCTGTACAAGAATGGACAATTTAGCACTAAGACATGATTTTGATCATAATGTTGTTGACTTCTAGATCATTTTCCTTCCATAGATACTTGGAGGTCTTTTTTATACTCTCAATTGAGTTTGTAGCCGTTGGAGACCGTTGGGATTGAATTGGAGCCGTTGGGACCTTTACTTCCCGTAATAAATGCAGTTCTGGAGATGTCTATATCGATACACGGGTAGTCGTATCAGTATAGGTTCTTTAGAAACTAGCCGTTGAAGTCTGATGCAGCTTTGCGTATCGATACACCTTGGTGCGTATCGGTACTTGGGATCGGTAGGCCTTTGTACCGTATTGGTACGGGGTTCGTTAAGCTGTAGGGAACTAGCCGTTGAGGATTATTGAAAATAGTCATTGGGCATTTAAAATATAGGGTATGGATACACCACATAGCGTATCGGTACGACCATATTTGTATCGGTACACCTAAGTTGTACCGGTACAGATTTTGGCTACTGGAAAAATACTATAGTTGAAACCCTAAAAGGTATCGATACGGTGTTCGACCTTTGTGCCCTATCGACCTATCTTCCTAATGGCCAGTTTACAAATTGCAAATGATGGTTGGAAAAATTGCTCAAGAATATGAACAGAGAACAATTCACCCTTCTCATCCTCCTCGTTTGGGAATCTTTGGAACCGGAGGAACAAGCTCGTCCATGATAACAAACTTCTCCCGATTCGAGCCGTGGTGGACTATGCACAGCTGCTAGTCACGGACTATTCTACCGCACATGAACCTACAAGCAACTCGGTCCCTTACAGTCGAGCCACGAGATGGTCCTGTCCGACCGAAGACACCATTAATGTGAATGTTGATGCCGCATTCGTTGCCAGCACGGGGGCCGCCTCGATTGGAATTGTGGCCCAAAACTCACATGGCTTGGTCCTTGATGCGAGAGCCCGCAAGCTGCTTGAAGCACACACTGCTGAAACTGTCGAGGCTTGTGCCTTCACCCTTGGCCTCCAGATTATCGAGGAAAATGATTGGCAAAATGTGATCATCGAAGGAGATTCCATGGTCGTTGTTAACAAGTTGAATGCCAAGATGCTTGATAGACCGATCACTGCCGCACATCCGCTCGATGCACATGCCATCCTCTCCGATCACGTTGGTTTCAAAGTCTAACACATAGGTCGTGAAGCCAATAGGGTTGCACACGCACTTGCACATTGGATCTTGAATTGTAATGAACCCTTTATTTTCTCCTATGATGTTTCATATTGTATCTCAAGCTTTGTAATTGACGATGCCATTTATGGCTAGTGAAATACAATCCATCTTTCAACAACAACAAAAAAATTTGATGACCATTTTATTATTAGATAGTTTAGTCATCATTTCTATAATTTACCCAAATAATGAATAAAATGACTTTTACTTTAAAAAAATCTTCTAGAACTACAACTACCAGTGGTAGCAAACACAAAGATTGACGAAATTTAACCTTAATAAATATCCCTATAAACTTTGATTAAACGTGAACATAAAACGGAAGCATAATTCACAAGCTTTGTACTTGTAACACAAGAAACATTTATTGTGCCGACACCCTATATTATTTGTCGGTTATCCAAAAATAATAAATATGTAATAAATATCTGACAGGTGGAACTTTCGCTACCATCGTTATCAAAAATAAATATAAATTTATATACATCAAAATTTATCTAAATATATTATTTCAAATACAATTATAAAAGGTTTGAGAACAAAATTCACTTATAAATATAAAAACACAGAAATAATTTTAGTTTTCAATATATATAGTTTTAGTAAAATCAATCCTTATTTTTATGTTCACTTGACTATTAATATTTAAAAAATTAATTGTTTTCTTTAAGAAAAATGTTGACAAAATATTAATTTTTAGCAATGTATTTAACGTAAATATGATACTATTTGTCTTAACTATCGACGAACATTGTTGAACACCACTAACGATGAACACTGATGAACACCATTAATTTTTTTAAAAAATTTAAAAATCTAAAGGACTAAAATTATAATTATAATTATCTCTTAAAAAAATAAAAAATCAAATTTAATAATTACTTTATAATATTTTTTAATAGGTTAGAATCAAATATACCCAATTCTCCTAAACCCTAACAAAATCAATCTCTTCAAAAATCAGTTTTATAATATCAAATTGAAGAAACAGGGAAGATTGCAAGAAAAATAAAATCACAATTACAAACACAGAATCAAAACTAAAAAATATTAAAAAAAATTAATCAGTTGTTTCAAGGACTTGATGGCCACTTCTTCTGGATTTCAAAGTGGTAATTCATATCCAAATAAGCTTTGCCATCATCATCTACAAACTGAGGACCAAATCCAATTTCTTGTCAGGTTTCAACACGCAATCATCTTCTTCATTATCTTCATGGTGATCAACATTGTTCTTTGTCTCACTATCATCAACAAACTCTTCACGGTTTCTTCCGTTTTTTTTAAAATCATCTTGATTGGATGCTGAAAAAATTCTTACAGCATCTGCATTTTTCTTTCTTTTCTCCCCTGTGAGGCTATTTCCACAGAAAACATTTAATATATAATGTGGGAAGGAAAGAACGAAAAAGCTTCACATTCAAAGTTAGTTACGTGGGGTTGAAAAATTGCACCAAATTTATATGATTTTAACAAAGAATTTATGGATTCTCATTGATGATTATCGCTTTTGTTTTTATGTCCATAAACATGGCTTGGTTGAAATGAGAAAAAGAAATTAAGTATATTTGATTTTAACTTATTAAAAAAAATATAATAAAGTAATTATTAAATTTGATTTTTATTTTTTTAAGAGATAATTATAATTATAATTTTAGTCTTTTAGATTTTTAAATTTTTTTAAAAAAATTAATGGTGTTCATCGGTGTTCATCGTTAGTGGTGTTCATCAATGTTCGTCGCCCGTTGTAGAATTTTCCAAATTATAAATATATAAATCTTAAAAATATAAAACAAATTGCATGCACGAATTATTTAGTGGAATATTCTTTAACTGTGTTAAAATTTTTATATTAAAATTTGACTTTTTAAAATTAAATGCTAAATTACAAAATAAGTGTTCAATTTATATCTTTTATTTATAATAGGGGCTTAAAGTAATTTTTGGCTAAAATATGTGCCTAAAGTTTTAATTTTAGCTTGTTTTAAAGTCAATTGAGGCTCCCACTTGGGCATCTATTTCAACCAAAAATAAAACTAGGCACCTATTTCAGCCCAAAAAATACTTTAGGCACCTATTTCAGCCAAAAGTGAAATTTTAGGCACCTATTTAGTCAAAAAAAATATTTTAAGCACCTATCTTAGCTAAAAGAAATACTTTAAGCACCTATTACAAAAAAAGAGACATAGTTTGGACACTTATTTTATAGTTAAGCTTTATGAAAAAGAATACACATGACAGAATTGTTGTTTAACATTCAAAATATAATAAAAAATTCTAAAATCTTTGAAGAGATTAAATTAAAATTTATAAAGAATTAAATTTCAATTTTTTAGGACCATGAATCCTCTAACCCTGGTTAGAGTCCACCCTAACTAAAATTTAACTTTCTAAAGATTAAAAGTAAGATGGTAATTTGACTCAGATTCGACAGGTTCTGATTTGACTCAACTTTATAGAGTCGAGTTTTTTCAAAGAAAATTTTGGTTTGGGTTGGGTTCATGTTAGATTTTTTAAGGATGAGGTCGGGTCGGATCGAGTTCGGGTTTAAAGATAGTTTAGTTTTATTCTAAATATTTAGGTATACTTGCTATAATACTCATGTCTTTATTTTTTCAGTTATCTCCCTATTTTGTCTAATAAAAATATAATAATTATTATAATACCTCCTCTCTATTTGTATTTCTTCAATTAATTCCCTACTTTATTGAATAAAAATGGAAAAACAATTTACTTATTTATATCGGGTCGGATCGGGTTCAAATTTTTACTCTAAAATTTGAGCCAGATTCAAATCTACGGAACATTATAAAATGCCGGGTTGGATTTAGGTGGAGGTGTTACATTTTTGGACTGGGTGCATTTTGTCCACGGAATGTAAGATTACCTCTAAGAATAGGATTCCCGTTACATTACCTTGTTTGGTTTATTTGCTAGGAATGTAAGATTACTGTGTTTGGTTGGAGGAATATAAGATCACTTAGAAGCAGAGGCGAACTTATGTAGGGTTTAGTGGGGTCAATTGACCCCACTTGATTATAGAGAATACTAGTAAAAATAGAAAAGTTTTAGGGTAGAGGGGGAAATTAAATATATTTGAATTCACTTGACCCCACTTAGATTGTTTAATTTTACTTTTTTGAACATACTTAATGCGAAGTCTAGATCCGCCACTGCCTAGAAGTAAACTTTACCAAATTGTCCATGTGTTATATTTTCATTTTAACATGCTAAATTTTCAATATTAAATTAAAAATATCTGCATAAAAAGTTATAGAACTATTTTTGTTATACTATCTAAAATTTGCAAAATTTATATATTTATCATATTATTAATATAATTATTATATTAAAAAATTAAAAATATATGTTATATTTGCACATCCTTGTTACTCTTTATTAAAATAATTTTGTGAATTTTCAAATGATAAACGTTTAATATGTTCAATTTCTTAGTTTTTTTATTGCTTATGACATATTTTTAAATAAATTAAAGAAAATAATAAAATAAATCCTAAAGTTATAAAATAGTGATAAAAAATTTAGATCATGAATTTAACCTACTAAAATATTTTATAATACGATAAAAGTCTTATAAATCAAAGAACAAAATTAAAAATATATCAACTACTAATTTATTAATTCTCAAGCAACGTGCAATCCAACATATAACCTATAAACATTATAAATATAATATTAATAAAAATACATTAAATATTAAAACAATATTTAAATTTGTGTAACACCATTTAAATATTAAATTAATATTGAACAAAAATATTTAATTAATTTACACCACAAATAATTAATCATCTAATTAAAATTTTAAATAAAGGATTTATATGAACAAAATTCATTAACTTAAGGGCACTATTGTCCAAAAGTGTAGGAATTGACAAATACCTAATAAATTGGTGGGAACGAAATTCCCACCATTTAGGGGGTAAATGACACTATTGGAAAAAAATTATTACGCTATAGACAGAATGCTCTCAAATCAAACATGAGAATATCATTTCGAAAAAAAAAGTATTACCCTTGATAATAATTTTTTCTTCGAACCAAACGACCTTAAAATTTATTTTAATCCCTTGAAAACATATAATTCATCGTTGACTCTCAAATTTAAAAATTTATAATGAACTCTTAATAAATAAATAAGGGTTATATTTTGATATATAAGTTTTGTAAAAAAATTACACAACCCTTCATATTTAAACTATAAAATCTAAAATTTAAATTTCTAACCCTAAGTCTTAAATCCTAAACCCTAAACTTTAACTTTAAATTCTACTCATAAACCCTAAATTTCACACTCGACAACCTAAACCAAAACTTTAAATTAGAAGGCTTGCCTGAATTTTAGACAAATTTATGTACTAAAGTATTTTTTAATAAATAAATAATGTTAGTTGTGTCACTGTATTTAGACGCGTTAGAATTGTGGCTTTCAATTTGATAACAATCACTTACTCATCTCAGTTCCTTTACATTCTTTTGGCAGATGAAAAGCTGAGAACGCAACGGATGAGCTTTTTATCTAAAATCCATAACGAACTCTTACAATTATCTTCCAACTCCAACCTTCCATATCAGCAAAAGGGAAACAAA
Organism: Hibiscus tridactylites; assembly: GCA_958450335.1. Lineage (NCBI taxonomy): Eukaryota > Viridiplantae > Streptophyta > Magnoliopsida > Malvales > Malvaceae > Hibiscus > Hibiscus tridactylites. The sequence continues at coordinate 36,184,572 of OY288265.1, read as the reverse complement.
AAGGGAAAGGATTCACGTCAATGGATTCCATTAAAGCTCAACGTCGACTTAACACCATTCAGAGCCACCTTGTCTCCGCCGTCAGCTCCACCGTCTCTCACTCCGACCTCCGTTCTAGCCCAACCGCATCCGAGTTCGTCTCTGGTACGTTTATACATGTATATTTGGTTGAGAAGAACAATGATGTATAGGCTTGGACTGGTTGTTCTGTTTTGTTTTTATGATTTTTTTGTGGTTCATATCCTTCCATGTAAAAAATGATATATCTTTTTATAGTACTATAAATGTATATTTTTTTTATCTGGGTTTTTGGTTTTGGTTGGTTGTTCTTTAAATTTTTGTATGCAATTAAATTTTCTTTTTTTTATATGCATAAGAAGCATAAAAGTCGATTGTCAAGTAAGATTCTTTGATCACAGAGGATTGTCTTTCCAAGAAGAACTTTTGTTGGCTTTAATTTTCTGTCAATTATATTATATATAGTTGATATTTTAAATTAGATTATATCTGATTTATGTTTTAGAAGCTGCCATTGATGTTGTTTATTGTATCTGTATTTAACTAACATATGTTGATATTGAAACTTTATCTTTGAGCAGATCAGAAATGCAGCGTTGTGTTACCAGAGAAATTGCAGACAGGAAAATGGAATGTGTACAGGTAACAGTCTGCTACTATCCTTTGTATATTTTGTCTCTGCTTCGTCCCTTCTTTACTTTTATGCCTTAAGACAGGTCTGCTCGCTCGCCATTGAAGCTTGTATCACGATTTCCTGATCATCCCGACATTGCTACATTGCATGACAATTTTGTGTAAGCATCTGGCAATTGTCCAATGCATCAACGCTTTATCATCCTTTTCATTTCGACCTACTTCGGATGGTTACTTCAATTATTGGTTTGCTTTTATGTTATTTAGACATGCCGTTGAGAACTTCGGAGATTACAGATACCTCGGAACAAGAATTCGAGGTGATGGAACTGTTGGAGGGTAAGTTTCCTAGTAACAAAATGAAGTTCACAGTTTGTTGTTAATGTTCTTCATTTGCTTTCATTTTTATGTTCTATTCATCAAGGTACAAGTGGATGACATTCAAAGAAGCTGCTGCAGCTCGGACAGCCATCGGTTGCGGCCTAATACATCATGGAATACTAAAGGTAGAGCAAGATTTCAGTTAATTGTATATTTGTTATTACGTGCTGCAGCATGATCTGCAATAAGTTTCTTGCCCGATGAACATATGTGCGCCACTTTTTCGGTCCGACTCCTCATTTTTTTTAAAGTACCTTATCGGCTCTAACACCCTGAGTCCTTCTTTATAAATGACAGGGCTCTTGCATTGGATTATATTTCATCAATAGACCAGAGTGGCTCATTGTTGATCACGCTTGTGCTGCATTTTCCCTTATATCAGTTCCTTTATATGACACTCTAGGTTTGCCACTGCCCCAAATGCTCTCCTTTTCGATTCAATGCATGTAAAACACGGCCTATTGCTACGATGCTATGTTGAAAACTATGTTTTTCCGCAGGTCCGGATGCTGTCAAGCACATCATAAATCACGCAGATCTAAAAGCTGTATTTTGCGTGCCTGAAACTTTGAATTCTGTAAGTTTAAGCTTTCATTGGTGCATATATATATATAGGGAATTATATTCCGCTTTCCATTTCGACAAGTTGAATCATTGATGATATAGTTTCCAATTTTTCGAGTGATAAGAACCATTGATTTCTTTCGTGGATACAAGAACAAACAATGGTTTCATGGACATATTTTAATGTTTTGAAGATTCTGAATTTGTTTCACAATATTAATTCATTTCCCCCATTGGAATTTGCAGTTGCTGAGCATTTTGTCCGAGATCCCATCCGTTCGTTTGATTGTGGTATAAACTTGCCAAACCATAACTTTCTTAGTGTTTAGTCCGGACCTCATAGGTGCAACAAAAGTACATACTGATTTGCCATGTTCTTTGGAGTAAAATCATTTGCTTCATTAATCTACAGGTAGTTGGAGGAATGGAAAATGAAGTGCCTTCGTTGCCATCATCAACTGGCATTCAGGTTGTCACATATTCAAAATTACTACGTCAGGTATGGATGTAAGTGTTGAATTTTATAATTTGAATTACTCTAAAATATTTTTGATACATTTACCTTTTTCTGCTTGATGAATATATTTAGAATAGATGAACGTATCTGGCAGTTTTACATGAATTTACTTAATTAGGATACATGAATACATTGGTTCATGAATGATTCTAATAGTCACCTGCAACCATTATATAAATTGTTGAATGCGATGAAACAATATCAGCAAGTTACATTTTAAGTCTACAAATCCTTCTCAAGAGTGTATCTTCCTCCACGATTTTGTTAATTTCTCTTCCACCTCCTCCTAACAAAATGCTATTCAAAAAGCTTGGTTCGATTGTGAAAAACAGACCAACAATGGAATGTTACCATTTCATTTTTCTCGTCTTACAAAAGACAACTATGAAAATTGGTGTATCCGTATGAAAACTCTTCTTAGCTCACAAGATATTTGACAGATCACTCAAAATAGTTATGAGTCTCCTCAAGACGAGGCATCATTGTCACAACCAAAAAAAATGTTTTGGCAAAGACAAGAAAGAAGGATCAATAAGCCCTCACCCTCATTCATCAATGTTTGTAAAAGTGGCTAATGCCAATACCGTATAGGAAGCATGAGAGGTTTTACAAAATTCTTTCGAAGGAGTTGACAAAGTAAAGAAGGTACCACTCCAATCATTATGAGGTGAGTTTGAAGCTTTGCGGATGAAGGAGTTTGAGTCAATTTTGGATTATTACTCAGATTATCATTCGTTCTTTGGTTTCAAAGTTTGATTATGTGATTTGTGTTTTTGAGTAAAAAGATTTATAGTCTATGACTATTGATCAAGTAATTGGTGATTTACATGCACAAGAAGACAAATTCAAGGGGAGAAAAGATGAGTCCTTAGAACAAGCATTCAAAAACATACATCTTTGAAAGATAGTTAGGAAAAAAAGAACCAAAAAGGTCAAGGTTATGGACGCGGACAAGGACAAGGTTATATCTAAAGAGGACGGGGAAGAGGTGATCGTGATAATGTGAGTTCATCGTCTAGAAATCAATAGCAAAGAGAAGAGGACCATTATCAAAGATCGAATGAAAGTAGGTATGACAAGTCTAAGGTTGAATGTTACATTTGTAATAAATTTGGCCATTTTCTTGAGAATGCCAATAATGATTCTAACAGAATCGAAGAGATGACCAATGTAACACCCTGATTCTAATCCGGATCCAAAGAGCTACATTCGGGTCACCCAAAACCAACTCAACAATTTTTCATTTGAAATCATAAGTTTAGCCTTTGTTAAAACATTCAACCCATTCATAATCTCATGAAGTTAACAATAGTATAAAGTCAATTTACAAAATAAGAGCTCCAAATTCAAAACACTGTATATCAAAATAATATATTTTAAAATAGATTTTACAAACTCAACCACTGTGAGGTCATACGAGTACAATAACCCAAGACTAAATATTAAGTACTGTACTCTGAGGCAATGCGGTGCTGGGATATCCTTCCACGATGTGCTCCTCGATCACGATCAACCTACTAACATGCGAACGGAAACAACGATTTCGAACGTGAGCTTACAAAGCTCAGTGGTATATTTCTACTCTACTACAATTCGTGGTTATCATAAAATAAGCACGTGAGATAAATATAGTTTATAGAGCATAAATAAGACTTCACTATCTACGAGTCATCATCTAGCCTACACAAGCTAAAGTTCTTATATCACTTATCTCAAAGCATCATTAAATCTAAAAGAAGTATTACATGTTACACAATGCTTCGCCATACTCGAGGCTACTTAGCCTATCGAGTTAATACACCCATAATCTATCATCTATAGCATCCATAACAACATACATAATTTAAATTCATACATCAATGTACAAGCCAACAAAGCCATACTTTACCCGTGCTCACACAGCCGTCGGGTTACCCGTGCTCACATAGCCATCGGGTTGAATGGACCATATCTGGATAACTATAGCCACAAACATATCCTGAACGTTATTGGACCACATTAGCCACAAGTCGTCCTTACCTAAGGTCACCCAGCCATCAGGTTACTCGAGCTCACTCAGCCTATCGAGTAGATTTCTATACGCACCCTAATCACTCAGCCATCAGGTACGTCGGATGTACTTGATCACATAGCCTTGAGTACATATCTCCTTATATAACAGCACCCGGATCACATAACCCTTGAGTACGTCGTATGTACTTAATCACACAGCCCTGAGTACAATTCCATTGGTTAAGTACCGTAGTACTGACTTTAGGACATCCAAATTCCTTTACTCAACAACCATAAGATAAGAAATGCTCCCCGAGCATTAATACATCTCATCCCAAGGTAAGCGGCTCCAAAGCCATGCTATCAAGCAAATGCACCAAGGGATGACACTAACTATTAAGGTTCATCTCTTGATTTAAACATCAACCACACAAGTGCCCACCGACACGACAAGGTAATACGATGCCAAGAATCTTCTAAGGGAGCTATTTAACAATAAGCCACTCATATACAATTATCGAGTCATTACACGTTATGCTCTTATTTAGGAGTAGGATCTCAGTTTCTCAATTTAAATATGTTCTATTCTCTCAATAAAAGCCTATTAGGCCATAGCCTACAATTTTCTAGCCTCTCAGGCTCAAATCAATATTTTTGGGTAGATTGCCCAGTTAGTACCGGTCTCACATGCATACCAATACCAAAATTACTCACTGGATTTCCTCATAGACTATTGGTACCGATATTGGGTCGACAATACTAGCACTCAGGCCTCGGGTATCGGTACTCACACATGTACCGATACCAAAATGGCTTACTGAAATTTTACAAGCCTGGGTCAACCACTCTTTCTTGCCAATAAGACATGGAATCAATACACGAACCAAAGATCTAGGAAGGTTTCACTATGAATTTCAAACCTCAAAAATTAAAGGAAAGCTTGAAAACCCCATAAAGTTCTAAACTTTCCAAAAACTCAAAAAGTCTCTTACCTCCTCTCCAAAAGATTTTGGTCTCTTTAGAAAGCTCTTCCAATGTAGATCAACATACTTGAATCTTAGACCTTGGATTGAAGAAATGAGTAACAAAGTTGGCTCTTTTAAATCAAAATGACTATGTGTTTCTGGAGAGAATAAAGATGAAGGAAGATGGGGAAAGTTGACTGTGAGAGAAGATGATCTCACAAAAGGGTTCTTTCCCCCTTAAAACCAACATCCAAACAAGCAACATTTGAGGGAAATCAGTCTTTTAATTCAAAAGGGTATAATCACCACATAGAACTCTTCACTCTCTCTTGGTATAAAACGGTCACTACTCAAACTTGCAAGGTCCAATTCTTATCCAATTAGGCTCAAACTTGGCCCAAGGGACCCGATTACTCAATCTAACACGAAGGTCCATAACTCGGTTCAACGCCCAAATGTTGACCTAGAAATCCGGGTCGTTACAACTAATCTCATTGAAGATCGACAAGATTTTAAAGATCAAACACTCGAGAATGAAGAGAATAATGATGCAAGCACTTGGCATCTTGATAATGGAACAAACAATCATATGTGCGGAGACATAGAGGCCTTTGTGGAGTTCGACGAGAAAGTTGAAGATAATATTTCATTTGGAAACTCTTTGAATTTTCAAATTCAGGGGAAAGACATCATTCTAATTTCTTTAAAAGATGGTCATGGTCTTATTACTGATGTTTACTACGATGTTAAGCTAAAAAGTAATATTTTCAGTTTGTGACTACTTCTTGAAAGAAGTTATGAAATTCACACGAAAAACTTCCATCTTTGGATAAGAGATCAATATGTGAAATCTTAGGACGATTGAAACAAAGTGTTTGAAGGTTATGGTGAAGGATGAAGTATAGTGTTGTCTCACTGTTCACGTTTGTATAACCTAACTCTCTCAATATTAAGCCACAGATCAATAGTTAACATGCATCTTTCGATAACTTTTACAATTAACTACGCATGAAGAACAATGAACATAATAGATAAAGAAGAAACAACTAAAGAATTGAAATAGAATAATTAAAACATAAATTCCCGGGACGCAATAATCCCAACTAAAATATTTAGCTTATGTCTGAGCCTAAAACATCCATAGTTAAAAGTATAAAGTATGGCAGTTTATCAAGCAAGGAAAAGAAAAGAGTCGAGCGTCCTTGACAAAACTCCATTCGTGCCGTCCAACTGTGCTGTAGGTCCCCTCTTCGTCAGCCTCTCTCGATGGCGTTGTTCGTTGAGGAGAACCGTCTAGCTTCTCCCCAATGGTTCTCTGCAAGCTTCGGACTAGGACTGTCGTTTAAAATCGCGCTCCCTTGAAGTAACGTTCAAGTCTTCCTTATACATGTGGTGAAACTAGGGCTTCAGTACCCTAAAGTACGCGCAACTTCAATAAAGAAAGCCTTTGGTTCATGAAAAATACACTATATCCCTAATTCCCTATACCCTAACACTAAACACTAACCCTAGACCCTAAACTTAATTTTTGATGTGCGGCATAGAAAGAGGCATATTTAGGGGACAAACAATTTCCATCCATGTTGAATACTATAATTTAAATTATTCTAGAATATTTTTGATACATTTACCTTTTAGCATTTATGTTTGATGAATGTATTTAGAATAGATGAATGTATATAGTAGTCATACTTGAATTTATTTAATTAGGAGACATGAATACATTGGTTCATGAAAGTACTTGAATGATTCTAAAATGTTGTATGTGATGAACCAATATAAGCAAGTCACATTTCAAGTTTATAAATACTTTTCAAGAGTGTGAAAAAGATTAAACATATTTATACTGCACACATATATGTATCCAACTTTTGTATTCAAATCTATGATTATATGTCTGCTATTTACTGATAAATTTGCTTACTAGTGTGCTCTATAATTCTTTTCCATGTGAATGGTGGTTCCATTAGGGCCGTAGTAATCTTCAGCCATTTTGCCAACCAAAACCAGACGACATTGCTACTATTTGCTACACTAGTGGTACGACTGGAACGCCAAAGGTATTATTAGCTTTCCCCTGTTAATTTTAACAGATCTTATCTAAGTAAAACTTTACTTAAAAAGGGCTTACCACTCTATCCAACAGGCAATGGTTTCTAAATAAACATTTAAATAAAAATGGAGGGTTTTTTTTTTTTAACACACCTGCTTATACTAGTCATAACTTTTGGCAAGGGAGCTGTGTTGAGCCATGGAAACTTGATTGCAAATGCAGCTGGGTTCACGATTTCAGTAAAATTTAACCCCTCAGACGTGTAAGTTGTATTGGTTTCAAATTCAAATGATGTATACACATTCACTTGTGCTGAAATATTTATATTTCTGCTGTCTTCAGTTACATATCGTATCTCCCTTTGGCACACATTTTCGAACGATTTAATCAGATCAATTTAGCTCATTTTGGAGTTGCAGTTGGATTCTACCAGGGGGTATGACAGTAAACCTTCACACATTCTACTCTGCTCTTTTTATCTTTGATTGCTTGTTTTATTATAGCATTCATCATGTTTCAAGTATCTCATATTATATAGATTTGTAATATCCATATTACTTTTCATGTCCTATATTCTGTCTCATTTGTTAAATATAACAATAATGTGAAGATAGATTAAAATGCTTGTGAAATTCTTTTAACATTTTAAATAATTATTCACATCTAATTGAAATACTCTGAAATATACCCAGATAACATCATTTTAATAAAAGATGATGTTTTTGTTATACAGCAAGCAACAATCTCACATGCATGCTTTGTATGGTTAATTTACCAAAATATTCTGCTTTTTTAATTTTTTAAAGAAATAAAAATTATTTAACAAAATATCTTCATTTTATACTCATAGAACAAAAAGTGCTTTCCGTCTGAAAACGCTACTGAATGAATGTGGCTTCTATCAACATTGTGTTTTTGTTTTATAAATAAGGAATTAAATATACATAGAAATTGTGCACAGTCAACAACCTTTTCTCGAAAGCACATCAAAAGAAAAGCACTTTCGTCCTATGTATCTAAAATGGAAATATTTCGTTAAATAATTTTGTGCAGAAATTAAATCATTAAAAAATTAAATTGGAGAATATTTAGATAAATTTGCCCCTTTGTATGATATATAGATGTTGAAAATCTCGGAGACTTAGGCACTTTTATGTTTTGCTACAAAATACTGTTTTATGTTTTAATGTTACAATGTTGTTATTTTTCTTAATAACTGTATTTAAAGTATTTTATATTTTATAAATTTTAATACATTAATGATTTGTGTTATTTTAAATATTTTGAGAATGCACATAACTTGCACACAAAGTGATTTTAAAACCACGTCTCTTAAAACGAATATTATCTATTTTTCTATTAGGATCATTTTTTAGTTCATTTAAATTCTAATATATATATATATAGTTCTATGTTTTACATTTTATTATATATTAATTATTATTTTTTTATATTTATAACGTATTAATTACATAATGTGCAGCTTTACGGAATCTCACTGACATGATCTTGGAATGCAGGATACCTTGAAATTAATGGATGACTTGGCTGCTCTGCGACCCACTTTATTCTGCAGTGTCCCTAGACTCTACAACAGAATCTATGCAGGGTACTACGTCAGATAGTTTAGGTGGTGAATTTATTAAGTAGCGAGAATATATATAAAAAAGGAATTTATATAATTTTAATATTAAATAAGTATAATAGCAATTTTGTTTTTGAATTGAGTAATAACAAAACTACTACTTGTTTTACTAAGTGGTATAAATTCAAGAGGTCAATTGGTCAGATATCATAATATATAAAAGTTATTTCATAAAAGCTTAAAAAATAAGTTTAAAACCAAAGCTTTTTTTTTTCTCCTGATTTAACCGGTTTCATATATATATATATATATATATAAATTGTGTCAAATTTTAGTTTACACATGTCTTTTAGTTTTAAGGGTTAAAGTTTTAGTTTAAAGGTTTATGTTGTAAGGTTTAGAATTTAAGGTTAATGTTTAGAATTTAGGGTATATATAGTTTAAGGCTTAGGGTTAATTTGTTAGGGTTATGAATTTAAGATTTAAAATAATAGTGTAAATGTGCAAACTTGTACTAATCATCTGTTTTTTATTCAATATATTTAATTGTTCTATTGGATTTTATTTATTTATTTAGAATAGGTTATGGTTGATTTGTTAAACTGAATCACCTTACCAGATTCTTCTTTTGTGCAGTATTCTAAACGCTGTTAAGGAATCGGGTTCCCTCAAGGAAAGACTTTTTAATGTTGCCTACAACTCTAAGAAGCAAGCAATTATGAATGGTAAACACTTAATTGCATTATTAGATTTGTTCTCTATCTTGCTATTTTAATCATTATTTGTTTTTTTTCGAGGATTATATCTTAACATATCTGAATAGGTTGAACATAAATATTTGAATTGAATATAAATGTGTTTGATACGACTGTATACAGGAAAGGACTCAAAGGGACTGGAGGGGCAGTCGCCCTTTAAAAAATTAATATTCATATATTATTTAGTTTTTTAAATTTTTTTTATATATTTTTTATTGAAAATTTATTTTCGCCCTCTAAAATTTTATAAGTGTGTTCTTCCTTAACATAAAATCTCGCGTTCGTCCTGAATATATATTTTATTTGGTTATATATTTAAAGGATTGTTTTCACATAAATATATGAAAAATTAATTTTGGATATAGATATATTAAAAAAAAGTTAAAGCAACAAAATACATGCCGGAGGACTAACTCCAGGAATAGGATACAAAGTGTATTTTTAGAGTTTAAGGTTGAAAATTTAAAATTTAGAGTTAAGACTTAAAATTTATTTTTTAATGTTCGGTATAGAAAGGGGCTCCAAAAAGGGATAAAAGATTTTTGTTGCAGCTAGAGTGCACATAGGTAATTAGGCAGGTATATATTACAAAATGAAAATGCCCCTTTGGTACCACCTTACTGCATTGATAGGTTAAATATAATGCACATAAACTCCTGTCCAGGAAAGAGTCCTTCACCTATATGGGACAGATTGGTGTTCAACAAAATAAAAGCCAAACTTGGAGGACGTGTTCGTTTCATGGTTTCCGGCGCTTCACCATTGTCTTCTGATGTCATGGACTTCTTGAAGATGTAAGATTTCGGTTTGTACACATTTGTTTTACTAATGTAGCATATATATGTTGTTGTAGCGTAAACTGGGATGGACCGTAGGGGGCAGTCGTCTCTTAAAAATTTAAAATTTGTATATAATTTAATTTTTTATGTATTTTTTAATAAAAATTATTTTCACCCCTTAAAATTTTATAAATTCACGCTTAAAGTTATATAGATTTACCGTAACATAAAATTTTGCATCCGTCTCTGAGCATAAAATAATGACTTTGCCTCCGTTTATATAAATCTGCAGATGCTTTGGTGGTCATATTTTGGAAGGTTATGGAATGACAGAGACATCATGCGTCATAAGCTGCATGGATGTGGGTGACATTCTTTCTGGTCATGTCGGTTCTCCTAATCCTGCTTGTGGTGAGTTATTACTCATGTTCCTTTTAAATTTTATTTTTTTAAAAGTATTAAAACATCTGATTATATTGAGATCTACTAATTGACCTAGCGATTAAAGATATTCATCTTGTTTTATTTTATATGAGTTCGAATTGTAAAACAAAAATATAATATCTCTAATTAATAAAAAAACATCTGATTATGCCCATATCTAATATTCATACTTATTCAAAGTAACAGATGTCTTATTATAGTTCTAATCTTATAAGACTATTTGTAGGGGTGTAAATGAACTCAGTTTGAACGAATAATGGTTTGCTCGTGTACGTTTATTTATTTTTAATGTTTTTGTGTTTGTTTGTTTTGCATTTGCGAACATGTTTGTTTAGCGTTCGCGAAGATGTTCGTTAATATGTTCGCCAAAATAGTAAATTACACAACTAGTTCTTAAGTTTCATAGTTTGAACTCTAAAGTTGGCCAATATTTAAAATAAACGAGTTGATAAACGAGCTTGTTTTTTAACATAAACAAAGCAAACACATTTGTTCTTGTCAGGGACTTGATACTCGGCTTGGGCTATTGTTGTAGTTTCATTCTTTTTAGCTCATAAATGATACTATCTTATTTCAGAGATAAAGCTTGTGGACGTCCCAGAAATGAACTATACATCAGATGACCAGCCTTATCCTCGTGGAGAAATCTGTGTTAGGGGTCCAATTGTTTTCCAAGGATATTACAAAGATGAGATGCAAACGTAGGCTTCACACATATCAATATGGGTCGATCCAGTTGAAACTTGAGACCATCATAAATAAACCTAATATTGAATGTGTCTACGTTTTTGACAGGAGAGAAGTAATTGATGAAGATGGATGGCTTCATACCGGAGATATAGGCCTATGGTTCACTGGGGGTCGTTTAAAGATTATTGATAGGTAAGATCTTAACTCATGTGTGGTAAGAAGTTGGATGCCTTTTAAATAAGTTATTATCTGCATTTCCAGGACATGTATATGTTACTGTAAAATGTGTGTATTGGTACAGGAAGAAGAACATATTTAAGTTGGCTCAGGGAGAATACATAGCTCCAGAAAAGATTGAAAATGTATATGCTAAATGCAAATTTATAGCCCAATGTTTTATATATGGTAAGATAAGGAGGTTTGTAATTTTTTCATTCTCCTGCTGCTCACACTTACTTTATTTTTCTTGGTAGGTGACAGCTTCAATTCTTCATTGGTAGCTATTGTCTCGGTGGACCATGATGCTCTCAAAGCATGGGCTTCATCTCAAGCCATTAAGGTCATCTCTCTCTATATGAAAGGATTTGATACCATCACATACAAGTAGTAGGGGCTCATCTTTTATCTTTAATAAAACTACATGAGAATTTCAAAATTAGATTATCAATATTGAACTTTTATCTCAAGTGCAGTACAAAGATTTAGAAGAGTTGTGCAATGACCCAAGAGCCAGGGCGGCTGTCCAGGCTGAGATGGATGCTGTTGGCAGAGAAGCTCAGGCAAATACTTGTCCATGAACTCGTTGTTTACTCCAATTACTTTTATTTTTTCTCCATCTCCTTCTTCACTAAGCCTTGGGTTTTGGATTGCTCCATTGTGGAACAGTTGAGAGGCTTCGAATTCGCAAAATCCGTGACGTTAGTGCTCGAACCATTTACGATGGAAAATGGTCTACTCACTCCAACATTCAAGGCAAGTTACTGGGGTTTTGAACCTTCAAATTGCTAGAGATTGGCAGCATGAATCAAATCAACTAAACTAAACCCGGGTTCTGATATCTTGTTAGTTTTTTTCGTTGCCAGATTAAGAGACCTCAAGCAAGGGAGTATTTTGCAAAAGCCATTTCAAACATGTACGCAGAGCTGACTACATCTGATCCATCTCCTCTTAAGTAATTGTGAGAATTCAATGCAATAAAACATGTCCTCTGTAATTGTTTTCTTCTTGTACACTAAGGAATAGAACCATTAGCATGTTGACTCTTCAGAGTCTGTCATCTTTGTTATATAAGATTTGACTACTCATACAAATTTTAACACTTGCTTGGCCAACTTAACCTTGAAAATGCTCCCAAAGAATGTCGTTGTTGATACCAAGATTTCCAATAAAAACTGGGGCAAACTACTACGGTGGAGTCACTCAATTATTAGTAAGATTACATTTAGGTCACCCAATTATTACAAATTCAAACCGGCGTTAAAATGTTTTCATCAAGTAACAAAGAGGTCACTCAATTAAAATTTAGTTACAATCGGATCACTTTTCTGTTAAAATTCAAACGGACATCTAACAAGACTTGATATAATGATAATTTAAGTCCTCGAAACTTATATATTCTATCAATTTAGTTCTAATTTAAAACAATTCAATAAATTTATCCCTTCATATTTAAAAAAATAAATAAATTTAATCACTTTTCTTCTCTCAAATCACTTGTATACCCTCATTAATACGGGAGTACTTCATTTAGAATCATTAATTAATCTAGTACACAAATTTATAAATGCAAAAAGATTTATATTTTTTTTAAATATTAGATCTGTAATTAGTATCTACATTAAAATTAAACTAATTGAAATCTATTTAAATTATTTATAAAAAGTTTTATAATCATTAATTTTTGTCCTCAAACCCAAAATAAATAAATAAATAAATACCCTAATTTAACATCCAAAAACTAAATCTACCTATCCAAATTATATTGGCCGTTGGATCATTATAAGACCTATGACCTAAACACCACTTGGTTAGACCCTAGCCATAATTGATGCAGTCGCTAACCCTTCTGTCAACATGTGAAGCCTCCATGAGCCACGTTCTTCTCAACAGCTCTTAACCGAGCCTTGGTTCCATTTTTTCGGGGTGAATCGCAAAAAATAGCCCTCCTGCATCCAAAATTCCTTAAAATAAAACCCAAAATTTTATATTTTTAGGACTAGCACAATTATACTGAACTTGTCGTATAAGCACGACGAGTTTAAAAAAATATTAATTTTTATTGAAGTTCGCCGTATAAGTACGCCGACTTCTATTTTTTGTTCCTTTCAAATATCGGTTTAAACTTAATCATGTAATTAATCTAATCCTAAATCAAACTCTCCGTTCATCTGGATTAACGACTTTTTAACGAAAAATGGTAAAACATAATGAGTATGTTTAGGGTTTTTCAAAGTAGGGTTTTTAGTTTCTATAAATAGGTAGTTTTGTTTAGGGTTAGAGCATACAAAAATTTTTTAACCTCTTCTGTTCGAGCAAAGCAAATGAGTTATATCAAAATTGTAATACCCCAATTATTAGCCGAGGAGAATGTTGCAATTCGATCACAAGTGAAATGTAATGTAGATGTCACTAAGGGCATGTTTTTGGTTGTGTTTTGCAACCAAAAATCACTTTTTAAGTGCTTTTAGTTAAAACAGGCTGTTTTTGGTTGCTTTTAAAACTAGCTTTTCCACCCAAACCAAAAAGCTGGATTTTATAGCTTCTTGGGTGGAAAAGCTAGTTTGAAAATAAAATTACTTTTTTACTTTTATTATTTAATTATAATTTATTGTTAAAATAATGTTTATGCATACATAATTGTAAAATAATATATATTTTATAATATTTATATTGAGAATAAAATTGTTTTATTTGTACTTTATTTTATATTTATTATTAATGTGTAAGTGGTATGTCCGTATATAATCTAGAATGTAATTTATATTTTTAAATTAAATTTTATAAAAAAATATATTTTTTATTATGATTGAAATTGATTTATTTCATAAATCATAACATTAATTAATTTGAACAATCACCCAAATTTACTTTTACTTTTTAATATTATGTCTAAAATAGACTTTTTATCTCATGAAAATCACTTTTTGACTTCAATGACAAACACTAACCAGTTTTTCAAAACTATTTTTCAACAGCTAGTTTGAAAATCACTTTTTTCACCACACTTTTTAAAAGCAACCACAAACTAAGCCTAATTAGATTGAAGGTGACCGAAATTTAAAACGAGAAGAAATTCATGACTAAATCCTAAGGACTAAATTGAATTCTAAGTAAAACTCAAAGATATTGCATGTTAAAGACTAAGTAACCTAAGGATCTATACACTTGTCAAAAGCATGAGTGAGCTAGGTGGAGGGGGGAAATGACTTACGGTCTTGAGGATTAAAGAAAGATGGACACATTTTATCATCTTCTTCCTTTTTTTCTTTTCCTCCATAACCGAAACTTAAAAAGAATGGTGAGAGAAAGTTTGATTTTTGGGATTATCCTAGCTCAATTGTTAGATTTTGTTTCGGAAGGGGTCTTGAATAAGGTAATCACTTGTTCTTTCTTCTTATTTAGGCGAGGTTATACTTAATTATAAGGATATATGTGTATGTAGCTTGAGAATGGTAAGAAAGGTTAGAGAAATAGATTGAGGATATATATATTTGGTGAATTTTGTAGTTATGTATTATATGTATGAATTTGAATCCTAATGTTGTTTAGATATATAGAATTTTCGAATGATTCATTGATGATTGTAGAATCAAATTGTGTTTATATAGTTTGATATAAAGATTAGAAGGCTGTTTCGAGTGTATATGAACTTATAGGGACTGTTTTGAATGAGTATAACAATGTTAAGGGCTGTTATACAACAAATTAGGACTGTTTTGAATTATAAAAAAAAAGAAAAAAAACTGAATTTGTGATTTAAAAACAGGGGGAAATGTTTTGCTAACTAGGTAAACTGTTTTATGCAAGCATGAGCATAAAAAATGGGTTGATTGGTGTATATATATATATATATGTGTGTGTGTGTGTGTGTGTGAGTGAACAATTGGACTGCTTCATATTTGAATTTAAAGAAAGGACTGTTTTGTTGAGTTTAGGGGACTGTTTTTTATAAAATAAAACAAGAGAATTATTATGTGAAGCCTTTAAAAGCTATTCTGTTGTAGATTTAATTATAATGGACTTTTTTTTATTATAAAAGTTACATTAATAAAGAAAAAAAAGTGGACAGTTTTAAGTATACATATTGTATGCCTATGAATTAAGGACTGTATTTGTAAGTTAAAAAGGAACTATTTTGTGATTAAATAGACTGATTTATAAAGTTAAAATAGGTACTGCTCTGTGATAGAAATGCAGTTTTGAAAAGTGCAGTTTTGGCTATGCAGAAATGCAGTTTGTAAAATACAGATTTAATTGAGAAGAAATGCAGTTTTGAAAAATGCAGAAATCTAGTTTTTTTTTTATAAAGAATGAACAACAATTTTGTTAATGCAAAAAGAAATTGTTAATGAAGTTTTGATGCACTTGTTGCCTTGTAATATTAAGGAAAGTATGATAAGTGCAACCATGGGAAAAATGAGTGCTTTCAATAGGTACTGTAAACAAATATGATTGTATGAGTAAAGTTATTAACATGAAGTGTAAGAATTTTTGTGGGCTGTTAGAGACAACTGAAAATGTTATAGACTGTTTTAAAAAAACATATGAACTTGAATAAGTAGGACTGTTTTGTGTATAATTGAAAGTATGTAAACTGTTTTGAAGCCTAAAAATATGTATGCAAATGTAATGGACTAATTTGGCATGAATCTAAATGTGTTTGGACTGTTTTGAGTACATGTATGTGTGTATGTGATAATTGGACTGTTTTGAATGTTTTAAGTTGCCGAGGAACTTGAATGATCTTGTACGGTTGTGTAGTGAACTATAATTATAAGATCGAGTTGAGCAATTCCTAATAATGGTTGCTTATTTTGAGGTACACACCGTGTTGAAGAAAATTAAGAATGGAAGTGGGAAAGAAAGATGTGATTGTGGTTAAGATATCCCATAACTTCGGGATAAGAGGTGAGTGTAGTTACATTCGATTTGGATGACGCAGTGTCATTCCGATCTTTGTTTCCATAAGTTATTAGGTTGGTTATCATTCATGTTGCATGGGCTCACATAGAGCACCTTGTATTGATTTCGTTCACGGCTTAGCATTTTGGTAAGCATTTATTGATGACGCTTGAATTGTTTATATTTGTACATTGTTGTGCCTTGAGATTTATTGGTGTATCGTTTAAGTCTAATAAACTTTGCTACGAAAATTCGAATCAATTTATGAGCTTTGATGCCATAAAACTCTATGATACTATTAAAATCTCTAATGTCATAAGACTTTTAAGAACGAAACCAAGCCTCAATGCTATAAGACTATAAACTCTTAATTACTCCGGAGATTAGAGCTCACTTATGCCATAAGACTTTTAATAACAAAGCCTAAAATGTATAAGTTAAAGAATCTTTAAGCCTACTGGAGCTATTAGCTCATCTTTGCCATAAAATACTAAGAAAAGAAACAAGTAAGTTTACTTGTGACATAAGATACCATCATAGCTTTAAAGTATAAACTACGTAAGTTGCCTAAGAAATGGAAGTCTTTGGACAATTGGTATGGTGCAGAGGTATATATTTTAGGGACTACGGTCCATGAACTACGGCTTGGGTGACAACCCATTATATGTGATATATTGGCGTCATTAGGATGTAACGGGGGAGATGGTAAAGATATTGGAGATAGTTTGGTTGGATGGTTGAGAAGTTAGGATTGTTATGTTTTCGTCACTAGCCATTGCTATGTGCTTTGAGCTATGTGTAACACAAACCAATAAGGTCAAACACGGACCAATGCTACCCATGACCAAATGTGATCTAAGGCAAACGTTCTAAAAGATATGAACTCAGATACTAAGCTTCAAAAAAGAAATTTTATAAGAAATGTTATGCACTCAGATAAGCTCAGTTATGATCTCCGATAAGTTTTGATAAGAACTTTGAAAACTTTGATAAGTTCTTGATAAGCTTTGAAAAGTCTTAAATAAGATAAGATAGGAACTTTGATAAGTTCGATAAGAAATTTGGTGAAACTTAGATTAAAAGTCCTGAAAGATATTAAGTTAAGACTGGAAAAAGTATGAACCTTAAATAAGATTTCGATAAACAAAGAATGTTTAAGATAATACTAAAGCATAAAAATCAAATGCTAATTTTCACTTGAACTCTTTGAATCTCCTTTTTATAACTTTGACCCTATGCTCTGCTATTTTGATGTCACTACCTCACTTAGGCTATATAAGCCTAATGCATTCATTTCCATGCACATGCAGTATATATGTCTATCCTTGACTCGTTTGTGTTGAAAGGTTGCAAGTCACATTGTAAATACCTTGTAGGTTGTCTAAGTTTTATCTCAGAACTCTTAGAATAGTGGCATACTGCATTTG
Organism: Hibiscus tridactylites; assembly: GCA_958450335.1. Lineage (NCBI taxonomy): Eukaryota > Viridiplantae > Streptophyta > Magnoliopsida > Malvales > Malvaceae > Hibiscus > Hibiscus tridactylites. The sequence goes on along the minus strand of OY288265.1, from coordinate 36,166,645 downwards.
TATTAGCATAGTTATAACTTACGTTGTTATTGTTTGTTTTATGTATTCTTGAATGTAAATGGTCCTATTATGCTTTTGATAGCTTGTTGGCTAAGCATTGTTTATTATGGTAATCGAATAATTGCTTGTTAAGCTAAGCTACATTTCATAGTATAAATTGTAGTATAAGGTATGTTTCATTTTTGTCATGAAATAGTAGTATTATGGATACTTTAAACAAAAGATATATAAGTGAATTAGATTTATTTGACTATCATGGTTGATAAAAAGATTGCCCGTGAATAAAACATTAAACAAGCTAAAGAAATTGGTTCCTTGCATGTTAAATAAGAATAACTATGATACAACTTATTCTTTAAATACATATTGTGTAATTCGAATTGGTTACATTAATAGAAAGATAATGTGTTATAGATACTTTGGATAGACATTTGATTTACTATCAAGCTTAAGTAAATTGTAAATATTGGTTGTTAAAGGAAGCTTAGCTTGAATCTAAATGAATAGCTAAAATTGGACTAGCGTATTAGGTAATAAAAATGTTAAGATCATGAATGAATAAATGGAATTTCTAAATGACTAGAACAAGACTAAAAAATGGCTCAAAATGTTTGTGTTGTTGAGAGATACTTGTTAGCTAGTTAATGTCTATAAATTTGTGCCCATGCATGTTTGAATGGTTTGGGATATTGATTTATATAATGTTTGATTTATTGTTCGATTAGTCGATACCTTACCATGTCTTGAGTGAATGGATACAATAATGGGTAAATACTTAGTCTCTAATGTATGCAACATGATAAAAGTCAAAGATTAGAATCTTAAGAATTTAAAAGTCTTAATAGATTATTCATGTTTAATGAATGAATATACATATATAGTTAATTAAATAGTAATTTTTCTGGGATAGATGATGCTTTAGTATTTACTTTTGTTCGAATAAGATAATAGTAATTGAATTAAAGAACTCACTTGTTTCTCAAGTATAATTCGATCAAAATGGAAAAGGATTAACGAAAGATGTGATTGTTTAACTAGGTATTCTATGGTGTCTTGTTTTTCGAATGTTTTTTGTAACACCCCAAAATTTCCCTAATTCAGAAATCTAAAATTTGAAAATCCTAATTCGGAAACCCTAAAATTTGGGAATTTTAATTTTGAAACCCTAATTTGATTAATGAATTAAATTAATCAACATTAGAATTTTATGGCTTAATTTAGGAATTTTGGGGTTATTTTGTAAAATTGGTAAAATGTTAGTGATGTTTTACAAACCCTAAATAACTTTAGTGGCTCTTAGTGTATTTTACCCATTAATTTGGGTATTTAATCCACTTTTTCAGCTTGAGAAACGGGTAAAAAAAAACAAATTAGAGTTGCAGCAGCCGCATCTCTTGTTTTTCCATCTTCCACACTCTCTCGGCATCCCTCACCCATCTCCGGCGAAGCTCCGGTCAAGCCTAAGCCGTCGTCCATTCGTCGATCGGAGACCATCACTGTGCTTGAGTTCTGTTGAGTGTGTAAAAGTTCTATTATTTACACCCTTTTTAACCCATATTTCTGCTGCATTCAAGCATTATTCATTGCATTTAGGTTAGTTTACAGCAAAACATCACAAATATATTAAAGACACAGATTCTACTAAGAATGACTATTTTTGCAGGTTGCTGCCATAGCAGACGGAGAGGGCAGGTGCTGGGCAGAGAAGCAGAAGAGCTGAACTGGACAAGCAGACAAAGAGGACGGTGCTGCCATGTTGATGCCCTGACAGCAGAGGACGACAACAGTTTTGTGGAGAAAAAGCAAAGTGGACCTCAACAGATAGAGAAAATTCAGCCCGTCTGTCGTGTGAAAACCTTATATTTTTCCAAGCCCCAGATCAAAAGATATGTCAAGCCCAAAGTTCAAGGAGAGAAAATCCTAAGAAACAAGGAAGACGGCTGGAAAGTAGATTCCTTGAAGATTTAGTCTTTATTAGAATCATACTTTTAATTAAAGTTTTAATCCTTGTTAAATTAGATAACTTGAGCCCAAAGCTTATATAAGGGCATGTATTTTAACCTAGGGCATATCTCACCACCCCATAACCGATAACCAAAAACCCTTAGCCGTTTTCCCGTCGCCGACATGTTCTAAATTCCCCCTAGGGCCACGGGTTGATTTGTAAAGTAGTTGCAAGGGTTGTTTTGTTTTAGAAATTTTCAGTTCAATAAAATAAACTTAAAGTTCTCTTATTTTGGTTATTAATATCTTGCAAGAGCATCGGGAGAGCATTGTGAGGTTACCTATTTACTTAACATCGGGAGAGTTAAGTATACGAAAGAAATAAGAGCAAGCTCTCTAGTTTAGAGTTGAACTATCTCGTGCCTAGGGATAGGGTGAGGTTAAGTGGCTAAAGAAGAATTCATACACATCGGTGTTCATCCTTCGATTCACGCCGGGAGGTATCATCAAGACGTGATCATCGACAAACTTGTACCTAGGGATAGGCCAAGGCAGATCTGGGATTCTTGCCAAACTTGAAAGTACTGAGTTGAGTGTTTGCTGCCACGACAATCAACGGACTGCTGCCGCGACAGGTGCTGCCGCGACAGGTGCTGCCGCGACAGGTGCTGTCGCGACGGGTGACGACGACAGAACTGGATTTCCTAAACTCTGCAATAGATGCACTACTGAGCAATTCAATACCAGCCCATTCTCTCTATCTTGATATCTTTACTCTTTTATTTACGTTTTCTTTATTATTTTCGTGACAACTCTCAAATATTTCCTTTACTTTCGCGCAGTGAATTAAGGTGAAGCTATTAGCCCAATCCCTGTGGAGACGATATCCGATACTTCGTATCATTTTACTACTTGCGTCGTGTATACTTGCACTACCATTGCGATAGATTATTTTACACGCAACAAGTTTTTGGCGCCGTTGCCGGGGATTGACAGCATAACTCTACCTTTTTTTTTATTGCACTTTTTGTTTTTATTTTTATTTTTATTTTTAATTTGTTTTTATTTTTATTTTTCTATTTTTCTTTGGTATATTCAACTCTTGCTTTTCACAAGGTTACTTGTTTATGCGCAGATCGAATCGAGGTAAAGATCCTGTGTATCAATTAGATCCGGAAATCGAACGATCATTCAACCTCAAGAAACAACTTCGTCACTTACTAGCCAGGAACAAGTACCTTGAGGAACAGCTAGAGAAGATGGCCTACAATGGAAATGACCCGCCTGTCGACGACCCGCCCGCCGCTGCCGGACGACGGTCCTGTCGTGACTACATGCTGAACGATCATGTAGAACTGGAAACCACGCTGCCGGACATTGATGTTGACAACTTCGAGCTGAAACCTGTTATGTTTAGCATGATCAACAATGCCGGTCAATTCAGTGGTGCTGTTACAGAGGATGCTAGGGAGCATCTAAAAACGTTCCAGGAGATCTGTGGTTCGTTTAGACTGCCAGGAGTTAATCCGGAGATACTGAGGCTTCGGTTATTTTCCCATTCATTGAGGGACAAAGCAAAGACTTGGTGGAACAAACTTACGCCGGGTTCAATTAGAACTTGCGCAGATTTATCTCGTGAATTTTTATCTCGTTTTAATCCTTCGCATTTATCTGAGCGATTACGTAATGAAATTGCTACTTTTCAACAGGAAGATGACGAGCCAATACACGAGGCCTGGGACAAATTTTCTACTCTTCTACGGAACTGCCCAATGCATGGATTCCTCGTCTAGAATCAGGTAACTAAGTTTTATAATGCTGCCAACTTACAAACTCGTATTCGAATTGATTCAGCAGCAAACGGACTATTATTGGATAAAGATCCGGACGAGGCAATGCAAGTATTGAAAAATCTGGCCAAGAATGAGGAGCAGTTTCCGACAGCAAGAAGAGGGGGTAAACGAGTACTAGCTGTCAAGGATTATGAAGCCGACATCACAATGAAATCACAGGTAGCATTCCTTACTAAAGCAATGAAAAGGTTATTGAATGATGATACACAACATGGATTTACTGTTGAGGAGGTTTGTGAAATCTGTGAGGGGAATCATAGTTCGGACGAGTGTCCTATACAGCTAGAAGAAGGAAAATATATTGGAAATTACAAGCCGAATTACAATGCCAACAATTATAATCCAAATTGGAGGAAGGATCCCAAATTTTCTTGGAGTAATCCTAATAATGCCCTGAATCCCCAAGCACACAATCAGAATCAGGGAGGACCTAGATTGCTGACGCGACAGCAACTGCCGCTGCAACAGCCGCCGCAGCAGCAACAGCAGCAACCAGCCGCCACGAACAGTATACTGGAACAGACTCTGGCCACCTTTATGTCTCAGACAGGTACTTATATTGAGAATATGAATCAGTTTGTCAAGAAAACAGAGACGTTCATGGATAAAACAGAGATGCGGATGACGAATCATGAAGCTACTTTGAAATCTTTGGAGACACAAATGGGTCAGGTTTCCCAACATATTAAGTCAAGGCAGACTGGAGGATTCCCTAGTAATACTGAAAATGCTAGGCAGCCCACACATGAGCAGTGTAAATCTATTACTACTAGGAGTGGGAAGAAATTACCAGGGCCGAAAAAAGAAGCTGAAACAGTAAGAAAATCAGCCTTGGACAGACCTGCCGAGGAAGCTGCCCCGACAGGTAACAAACAGACTGCTGCCGATGAGCCTGTCACGACAGCAGAAGCGACAGAGGAGAAAAATGATGAACCCAAACCTCCTCCGATTCGTATGCAGTGGGAAGGACGTATTGCTGATTATCGTCCCCCACCTCCTTTTCCTCAACGGATACAACAAGCTAAGCAAGAATCTCAGCTCAAAAAGATTTATGATATTTTTAAGCAGGTTCATATTAATATTCCGCTGTTAGATGTCGTTAGGGAGATGCCCGGTTATGCTAAATTTCTCAAGGATGTCATGTCAAAGAAATCTAAACTTGGGGAATTTGAAACGGTAAAGATGACAGAAGGTTGCATGAGTATTCTTCATCGGCAGCCACCCCAGAAAAAGAAGGATCCGGGGAGCTTCATCATACCTTGTGTAATCAGAGATAAATATGTGGGCAAGGCACTTTGTGATCTTGGTGCTAGTGTTAATTTAATGCCAAAATGTGTTTTTCAGAAATTAGGTATTGGAAAGGCGCGGCCCACGATAGTAACTCTGCAGCTGGCAGACCGCTCTTATGTTAATCCGGAAGGAAAAATCGAAGATATTCTGGTAAGAGTGGATAAATTTATTTTTCCTGCTGACTTTCTTGTTTTAGATTATGAGGCAGACGAAAACGCACCAATCATCCTTGGGCGTCCCTTCTTAGCCACGGGAAGATCACTGATTGATGTGGAGAAAGGAGAACTCACCATGCGAGTGAACGATCAAGAGATTAAGTTGAATGTTCTCTAAGCTATGAAGCATGCTGATGCAGACGAGGAATGCAAGGCTATCACTGAAGTTACCCTTGATCAACCCTGCATCAGGTCGGGCTGTCACGACATCAAAATTGGGCACTGCCGTGGCAGCCACCTACAGGGCTGTCACGACAGTACCGACGACAGCAACTTCTCTGAATTCGATACATCTGATACTGAAGATCAGGAGGAGGTAAACTGGATAGGCGATCGTCCAGGTAAGTTATTCGAACCTTTAAATTATACTTCGGATAACCATGCAATCCAAAAGCCATCTACTGTTGAGCCACCTGCCTTAGAACTGAAACCCCTGCCAGTGCAGCTAAAATATGTTTTTCTTGGTTCAAATGATACGTTGCCCGTAATCATCTCTTCTAAGCTACCGCAGGAACAAGAACGGCAGCTAATAGGGATGCTGCGGCAGCACAAAAAGGCAATTGGATGGACGATAGCCGATATTCAAGGCATTAGTCCGGCGTTATGCATGCACAACATCCTATTAGAGGAAGATCATAAGCCAACTATAGATGCCCAAAGGCGGCTAAACCATGCGATGAAAGAGGTGGTGCGTAAAGAAATAATCAAATGGTTAGATGCTGGTATTATTTACGCCATCTCCGACAGCAAATGGGTGAGCCCGGTGCAATGCGTTCCAAAGAAAGGAGAAATGACCGTGGTGACCAATGAAAACAATGAGTTAATCCCAACCAGGACTGTGACCGGTTGGAGGGTTTGTATGGATTATCGGAAGCTTAATAAAGCTACCCGAAAGGACCACTTTCCTTTACCCTTTATTGATCAAATGCTTGATAGATTAGCGGGTAAACCTTACTATTGTTTTCTTGATGGTTATTCAGGTTATAATCAAATTGCTATCGCACCGGAGGATCAAGAAAAGACGACTTTCACATGCCCCTACGGAACATATGCTTTTAGGAGGATGCCGTTTGGATTATGCAATGCACCCGCCACCTTCCAAAGGTGCATGATGGCCATATTCTCCGATATGGTGGAGGACTTCCTTGAAATTTTTATGGATGATTTTTCAGTCTTTGGGGACGATTTTGAGAGCTGCCTAGGCAATCTACAAAAGGTACTTGAAAGATGTGAAAAAGCCAACCTGGTCTTAAATTGGGAAAAATGCCACTTTATGGTGGATGAAGGGATAGTCCTTGGCCATAAGATTAGCTGCCGTGGCATAGAAGTCGACAAGGCCAAAATAGAAGTGATCGAGAAGCTACCGTCGCCGACCACAGTCAAGGGTATTAGAAGTTTCTTGGGACATGCTGGTTTTTATCGGAGATTCATTGCAAATTTCTCAAAAATCACCAAGCCCCTATGCCATCTTTTGGAGCAGAACCGACCCTTTGACTTTAATGATGAATGTACTGAAGCATTCAAGGTTCTGAAGGAAAAACTGGTAACAGCCCCAATAGTACAGCCACCAAACTGGACACAGCCATTTGAGATTATGTGTGATGCTAGTGACTATGCTGTCGGGGCAGCACTTGGGAAACGGAAAGATAAGTTATTTCATGTCAAATATTATGCCAGTAAGACACTGAATGACGCCCAAGTGAACTACACCACCACATAAAAAGAGTTATTAGCTGTGGTGTTCTCCATTGACAAGTTTCGTTCTTACATACTTGGAACAAATGTAATAGTGCACACAGACCACTCTGCCCTGAAGTATTTGTTCGTGAAAAAGGATGCAAAGCCTCGATTGATACGGTGGATCCTGCTATTGCAAGAATTCGACCTTGAAATCAAGGACAAAAAAGGGACAGAGAATCAGGTGGCAGATCACTTGTCAAGGTTGGAGAAGGGACAAAGTCTACCAACAGATGAGACAAACATACTAGAGACCTTCCCAGACGAGCAGCTCTTTGCTGCCGCAATCACTGTCGCGACAGCCATGGCGGCAGGTAAGTCTTCTGAACTCCCCTGGTATGCTGATTTCGTTAATTTTATAGTTAGCTGAATAATTCCTTCTGATCTTAATTACCAAGCCAGGAAGAGGTTCCAAAATGATGTTAAGCATTATTATTGAGACGAACCTCTTCTTTTCAAAATGTGTGCAGATCAGGTTATAAGAAGGTGTGTACCACAAGAAGAGCAAGAAGACATTCTTCATCACTGCCATGCTTCACAGTATGGAGGTCACTTAGGAGGCAACAAAACTGCTGCCAAGGTGCTGCAGTCAGGGTTTTACTGGCCATCACTATATAAAGATGCACAAATCTTCTACAAGAACTGTGACAGGTGCCAAAGGACAGGAAACATCTCAAGGAGAAACGAGATGCCGCTGCAGAACATTCTAGAAGTCGAAATCTTCGACGTTTGGGGGATTGATTTTATGGGACCTTTTCCATCTTCATGTGGAAATTTATACATCCTCTTAGCAGTAGATTATGTCTCTAAGTGGGTTGAAGCTATCGCCACTCAAAAGAATGATGCCAAGACAGTCCAAAGGTTTTTACACAAAAACATATTTTCTAGGTTTGGCATTCCTAAGGCGATTATCAGTGATGAAGGGAGACATTTCGACAATAGGGTTATTGCTGCCGCCTTGAAGAAATATGGTGTCAAGCATCGGATCGCGACAACATATCACCCACAAACCAATGGACAAGCTGAAATATCTAATAGGGAAGTTAAGAACATTCTTGAGAAGATGGTTAAGCCAACTAGGAAAGATTGGTCTTTACTCCTCAATGACGCATTATGGGCATATAGGACAACTTTTAAGACTCCATTGGGCATGTCTCCATACCGATTGATTTATGGAAAAACCTGTCATCTACCTGTCGAGATAGAGCACAGAGCATATTGGGCGATCAAGCCAGTGAATATGGACTTGGACAAGGCAGGCCAGAAAAGGCTGTTAGATCTGAACGAGATTGAAGAAATACGGACAATGGCCTACGACAATGCAAGAATCTACAAGGAGAAAACTAAGAGGTGGCATGACAGGAAGTTGCTGCCACGACAGTTCTGCCCAGGGCAGCTTGTATTGTTGTTCAATTCTAGACTGAAACTTTTCCCAGGAAAACTGAAATCTAGATGGTCGGGCCCATTCCAAGTCGTACAAGTTTTTCCCCATGGTGCCATCACAATCCGATCATTAAAAGACGGGCACCAATTCAAAGTCAACGGACAGCGCCTCAAGCATTATCAGGGGACTGAAGCCCCAGGAATGCAAGAAGTGGTTACCTTAGGAGATGCCCACCTGGCATCCCTAATTTAACCTAAATTTTAATTATTTATGTTATTATTATTATTTATTATTTATTAGGAAATAAGGTTTATTTTATTCAAAAAATGTTTTTATGTTTACTGTTTTTAGGAAATAAAGGAGTCAAGAAGAATAGGAGAAGTGAACCCAGCCCACCATCCATCCATCAGCCCAACAAAGCCCAATATTAAAGCCTGTCGTTCCAGCTGCCGCGGCAGACACGGAAAAGACAGGCTGTCACCAGACTATCACGACAGATGCGAAAACGTGTGACAGACGCGTAACAGACGCAGAAACGCGTGTCAGACGCGTCAGACACGCTAAAGCTCAACAGTCGCCCCGTTATTCACGCCTACCGTTACAGCTTCAACGGGCAGCAACTCCTCTTCTATAAAACCCCATTTCATTTTCATTTTCATTCACTTCTGCCTTTCTTACTTGCTCTCCCCCTTTAGTTTTCATTTGCTTTCTTTTACTTTCCACAACCCTTGCACTAACATGTCTTCTAGAAGAACCCGCCGCAGTGCTGCTTCTACTTCCTCACCGGCAGCAACTCCCCCACAGTCCTTTGCAACCAGAGATCTGTGGGAAGAACGAGGCTTCATTTACACTCCAAAGGCAATTAATCTGGGCCTCAAGCCTTTCATCGCAAGGACGATTAGAGCTCTTTTATGGGAATCATTTGCGGAGCAACCAGCAGAGATGAACGAGACGCTGGTGAGGGAATTTTATGCTGCCATCAGCAGCAAGACGGCAACAGAAGTGACTGTCCGAGGGAAAGAGGTGCAGTTCACAGCCGAGCGCATTAACTCTTTGTATGGCCTCTACCTAGGCCCCAACGATGATGCTCACCAGCAGTTCCTTGACATTTTGGATGATGCTGTCTATGACGCTGTTATGGCAGAACTGACGGAAGAAGGGACTGAATGGAACACAAGCCGAAAAAATCCTCACACAGTGAAGAGGGGGCAGCTGCTGCCGGAGGCAAAACTTTGAAATGCCTTCATCAAAAAGAGGATCCTGCCGTCGTCGCATCACACCACCGTTGACCAGCAGAGGTTAACCTTAATACACTCCATTCTAAATGAACGACCCATTAATGTGGGAAGTTATATGCGAGAGAGTATTTTGGAAAGTGCCCATAGACCGACGACCCTCCTTTGCCTCCCTTACCTCATCACGTCCCTCTACCGCTGTTATGATGTGCCGGAAGCCGACACCGATTCCATAGTGAAAGGAAGGGGTTGGACGAAAAAGAATATCATCAGCCTCATGGAGCTGACAGTGGCAACCCCTCTCTCATCTTTCAACCCCGCTGCCGCCCCAGCTGAATCATCAGAGAAGCCAAATCTTGAACCTGCCACCGCAGCAAGTGCTCCGACAGACCCCTCCAATTAGATCCTAGTTGCCATTCAAAGGATGTAGGACAAACAGTTGGGCCTTATGACATTCATCAAGGACTTTGCCGCATCCACGGTAAATTTTATTCACAATACTTTAAATTTCCCTGATGTTGTCTTCCCCACCTTCCCTACCCACTACTTCACTGTCCCCACACCTACACCTGCTGCTACACCACAAACACCATCTGCTGCCTCCATACCATCACCTGCCCCGACGGCAGCCGGCAGCCCCCATGCCGAAACATCCGCTCGAGGAACAAAGCGACCGGTGCCCTCGGATGACCTTGCTGCCTTTGTTGCTGGGTTCTCTTCCTCATCCGTCTTGGTAGACAGCGACACTGAACCCTCTATTCAGAGGAACCTGTCGAAAGAATTTACACCGGTCAAGAGGCAAAAAAGAATGGCAAACAAGAAAACTCTGCCAATGGCCAGCAGCAGCAGCAGCAGTAGCAGCAGCGGCAGCAGCTCTGACATTCAGGTTGTACAACAACCACCCTAGCCCGCCCCAAGAACCATAATCTGCCACCAAATCCGCCTCAGCAGCAGCAGTGAAGACAATGCTTAAAATTTAAGTTTCTATTTTTCTTATTACTGCCTGCTATTTATATATTTTGTGATGTACTGCCTTCATATGTTTTCATTTATATTTTGTCATTTGCATTGAGGGCAATGCAACCCTCGAGTTTGGGGGTGGCAACCCTCCATATTAATGGAGTTCAAGTACATCTTAGTTAATTGTTGTGTCTTTTACTTAGTTATTTTTCTAAAAAAAATATGAAAATTTTGGCTTAAAACTGTAAATTGAACTTACCTGTCGTGACAGCTCTGTCGTGGCAGTAACTTTAGGATAGTTTAAGGAAAAGTTTAGAGCCTTTCTATAGTTCTGAAAACTTAAACACCATTGTGACTGTTATACTGCTTAGACTTCTTTTAGCCAAACTAGAATAGGAAGCTTAGCACTTGAATAGCCCCTAGAGCTGCCTAACACTGGCTCTAGGAAAGAAGTTTAGCAAAAGAGACTCAACAATCCTAGAGGTGCCCGAAACTGGCTCTAGGAAGTTAACTAGAGGTGCCTAAAACTGGCTCTAGTAAAACTTTAGAGAAATCGAGTAAAAAAAATCAAAGAAGAATAAAAATGTGCCTTCAAAAAGATAAACTTTGGCATAAAAATTCGAGTTAAGAGTTGAACATTCTAGTGAAACTAAGAGAGTCTTGGCATATAACTGTTCACAAGCATGCACACACTACACGAAGACTATAGTGAGATTCCGGACAAATCCTAAATTATCCGACAGGTTGCTGCCATCACAGGGAACGAACGACGGGTAAGGGAAAGTTCACTGTTTGAAAGCCAAAACAAAAATATTTCATTTTTCTTTTAGGTCTTAGTTGCTTGAGGGCAAGCAAAAACTTGAGTTTGGGGGTGTGTTGAGTGTGTAAAAGTTCTATTATTTACACCCTTTTTAACCCATATTTCTGCTGCATTCAAGCGTTATTCATTGCATTTAGGTTAGTTTACAACAAAACATCACAAATATATTAAAGGCACAGATTCTACTAAGAATGGCTGTTTTTGCAGGTTGCTGCCATAGCAGACGGAGAGGGCAGGTGCTGGGCAGAGAAGCAGAAGAGCTGAACTGGACAAGCAGACAAAGAAGACGATGCTGCCATAGTGCTGCCCTGACAGCAGAGGACGACATCAGTTTTGTGGAGAAAAAGCAAAGTGGACCTCGACAGATAGAGAAAATTCAGCCCGTCTGTCGTGTGAAAACCTTATAATTTTCCAAGCCCCAGATCAAAAGATATGTCAAGCCCAAAGTTCAAGGAGAGAAAATCCCAAGAAACAAGGAAGACGGCTGGAAAGTAGATTCCTTGAAGATTTAGTCTTTATTAGAATCATACTTTTAATTAAAGTTGTAATCCTTGTTAAATTAGATAACTTGAGCCCAAAGCTTATATAAGGGCATGTATTTTAACCTAGGGCATATCTCACCACCCCATAACCGATAACCAAAAACCCCTAGCCATTTTCCAGCCGCCGACATGTTCTAAATTCCCCCTAGGGCCACGGGTTGATTTGTAAAGTAGTTGCAAGGGTTGTTTTGTTTTAGGAATTTTCAGTTCAATAAAATAAACTTCAAGTTCTCTTATTTTGGTTATTAATATCTTGCAAGAGCATTGAGAGAGCATTGTGAGGTTATCTATTTACTTAGCATCGGGAGAGTTAAGTATACGAAAAAAATAAGAGCAAGTTCTCTAGTTTATAGTTGAACTATCACGTGCCTAGGGATAGGGCGAGGTTAAGTGGCCAAAGAAGAATTCATACACATCGGTGTTCATCCTTCGATTCACGCCGGGAGGTATCATCAAGACGTGATCATCGACAAACTTGTACCTAGGGATAGGCCAAGGCAGATCTGGGATTCTTGCCAAACTTGAAAGTACTGCCACGACAATCAACGGACTGCTGCCGCGACAGGTGCTGCCGCGACGGGTGACGACGACAGAATTGAATTTCCTAAACTCTGCAATACCTGCACTACTGAGCAATTCAATACCAGCCCATTCTCTCTATCTTGATATCTTTACTCTTTTATTTACGTTTTTTTTATTATTTTCGTGACAACTCTTAAATATTTCCTTTACTTTCGCGCAGTGAATTAAGGTGAAGCTATTAGCCCAATCCCTGTGGAGACGATATCCGATACTTTGTATCACTTTACTACTTGCGTCGTGTATACTTGCACTACCATTGCGATAGACTATTTTACACGCAACAGGTTCTCTTCGCGATCAAAGCCCATGCCTCGATTTTCCCTCATCGTTGGTAGTTCGCCTGGAAACGCCAGAAAATCGTTTGGGTTTCCCTGCTGCGTTCACCTTCGCCGTTCGCACCACCATCGTCACGATCGTCCTTGAGTCGCGAGTAAACCCCAGCAATTGTATGGTCCTTGTCGACCGTCGTTTGGGAGAAAACAACGTTAAACCATTCGTATCCGTCGCTGCCCTCTCTTTTCTTCTTCGTTTTGGTTTGGGTAAGCCACCATGAGTTTCTCTCTTGCGTTAATCTCCCTGTAAATTGTGTTGTGGTTCTGAAATTATTGTGTTCTCTTTGAGGTTGCTGGGTTTTTAAATCCTTCGTTTTCGTTGTTGGCCGGAATAACCGTGGTGGTCATTGTTTGTGCTTTCAGTGAGCCTCTATCGTCATTATGCTTTTGAATCGCCGTCGCCGTTTGGGCATCCGCACCGGCAGCCATCGTCGCCCTGAGCGCTGTCGTTCTTGTGGATATGTTATGTCGCCATTGGGTGCTGGTAACCCTAATCTTGTTTTCAGAATATGAGTGGGAAAAAAAGGGGTTGGGCTAGCGTTTTGTTTGGGTGAGCCCAAAACCTTGTTATCTTTCAATGTGGCAAGCCCATGTCTGTGAACAACCCAAATCACTTAAGTGGATGCTTTGGTCTAGTCGGACATAAACCAATCCGAACCGGTCTTGTGATTCAAGTTAAATCGAACCAAATCAGTGAACATTGAATCGAACCATAAGTCTTGAATCGGACTGTTTGACTTGTTGACCTTTGACCGACTCAGTTGACCAGTTTGACCGTTTGACGGAATTGAACCTTGACTGTTTGACCTGTTGACCGTTTAGATTCAGCTACTGGTTCATCCGTTTAGATTCAGAGTCATGCATCAGTTCAGGCGCCTCACGGAGGTAGAGGGCAGTTTAGGTCAGTTGTTTCTGGTACTGCTAGTAGAGATACATATGCTTTGAGTGGTGGATCAGAGAGATCCGAGATTAGATGTCCAAGTTCAGTACATCCAATCGGAGCTCGTGTTGGATACGATGGTATACATGATGACATGAAAGGTACATCTTAATATGTTTTGGTTCCTTTTTCAGTTCTATGTTTCAGTAATTTCGGGTATGATATATCATGAATTCAGAATGGGAAAGTTATGAATGTTCAGTTGGTTTCGGGATCTTTTGTTAAGTTTGGAAATTTCGAGGACGTAATTTCTTATAAGGGAGAGAGAGTTGTAACACCCAAAATTTCCCTAATTCAGAAATCTAAAATTTGAAAACCCTAATTCAGAAATCCTAAAATTTATGAATTTTAATTTTGAAACCCTAATTTGATTAATGGATTAAATTAATCAACATTAGAATGTTATGGCTAAATTTAGGAATTTTGGGGTTATTTTGTAAAGTTGGTAAAATGTTAGTGCTGTTTTGCAAACCCTAAATAACTTTAGTGGCTCTTAGTGTATTTTACCCATTAATTTGGGTATTTAATCCACTTTTCAGCTTGAGAAACGGGTAAAAAAACAAATTAGAGTTGCGGCAGCCGCATCTCTTGTTTTTCCATCTTCCACACTCTTTCGGCATCCCTCACCCATCTCCGGCGAAGCTCCGGTCAAGCCCAAGCCGTCGTCCGTTCGTCGATCGGAGACCATGACTGTGCTCGGGTTCTCTTCGCGATCAAAGCCCAGGCCTTGGTTTTCCCTCATCGTTTGTCGTTCGCTTGGAAACGCCAGAAAACTGTTCGGGTTTCCCTGCTCCGTTCACCTTCGCCGTTCGCACCACCATCGTCACGATCGTCCTTGAGTCGCGAGCAAACCCAGCCGTTGTATGGTTCTTGTCGGCCGTCATTTGGGAGAAAACAACGTTAAACCATTCGTATCCGCCGCCGCCCTCTCTTTTCTTCTTCGTTTTGGTTTGGGTAAGCCACCATGAGTTTCTCTCTTGCGTTAATCTCCCTGTAAATTGTGTTGTGGTTATGAAATTATTGTGTTCTCTTTGAGGTTGTTGGGTTTTTAAATCCTTCTTTTTCGTTGTTGGCCGGAATAATCGTGGTGTACATTGTTTGTGCTTTCGGTGAGCCTCTATCGTCATTATGCTTTTGAACCGCCGTCGCCGTTTGGGCATCCGCACCGGCAGCCATCGTCGCTCTGAGCACCGCCGTTCTTGTGGATATGTTATGTCGCCATTGGGTGCTGGTAACCCTAATCTTGTTTTCAGAATATGAGTGGGAAAAAAAGGGGTTGGGCTAGCGTTTTGTTTGGGTGAGCCCAAAACCTTGTTATCTTTCAATGTGGAAAGCCCATGTCTGTGAACAACCCAAATCACTTAAGTGGATGCTTTGGTCTAGTCGGACATAAACCAATCCGAACCGGTCTTGTGATTCAAGTTAAATCGAACCAAATCAGTGAACATTGAATCAAACCATAAGTCTTGAATCGGACTGTTTGACTTGTTGACCTTTGACCGACTCAGTTGACCAGTTTGACCGTTTGACCGAATTAAACCTTGACTGTTTGACCTGTTGACCTTGACCAGTCCAGTCAACATTGACCGTTGACTTTGGACAGTTGACTTTGGACCATTAGTGTTGACTTTGACTTTGACCAAAGTTGACCAAGAGTTGACTTTTTTTCAGAAAACGTTTATCTTAACCTTTCTTGACGTTTTGAGTCTGAATCTTCTGCCCGTTTTGTCAAATTAGATTTTGAAAGCTCCGTTATGCTAATTTCAGTAAATTATTATTAAAATATATTAAGTTGTGGATTTCAGAATCTGATTCAGAATATTCCTGTGTTCAGGTGATAACATCTTCGAGGTCGACGAGTTACCTTCAGTTGTACAGACTGATCGTACACGTTCTTCGAGATCTTTATGCGAGTATATCTTCAGTTTAGTACTTAATGTTTTGTCGGTGGCCTATTGTTAGTAATAAATACTAATACAATATTCATACCTCATAGGTCCTGATTAAGCTAGATCTGAGCGTAAGATGCGCTTTTCCTGGCATTAGAGCTTCTGTTGCTTAAAGGTGTGTCTCTTCCTGTTTTATAAACTTATGTGTTTCTTTTTGTGCTATAAATTTTACGTGCTTTTCTGGATTAATATAAGTAAATGTTTTGTACATTTTGTGTGCATACTCTGTTATGATTGGGTGAATGTTTTCAGACATCATGCATAACATGTCATACTGCGATTTAAGTGAAATATCAGATTTTCGGAATCGTAAAACATTGGATTTATAGTATTGTGCAACTTGAATTTTCACAATTCAAGTTTCGGATCAGACTCGGATTTTAAAATCTGCATCATATCTTTGTGGGTATATGGTTTGAGATTTGTTCGGGGAAGTTCAGTGGTTTCTCCCTTCAGGCTGAATTCCGCTTCGGATCAGTGGTTCCACCCTTCGGGCTGAGTTCCACTTCGGATGGTGACGATGGAGAAAGTAGGTTCTGGGAACCTTACTTTTCGGTGTATCGGAGATGGGTACTATGATTCATGTGCATCAGACATCATATCATCACTATTCAGTTTTATTGTGTTTTCAGAAAAGTATTTATCAGAAAATAAAATATTGTTTTGTTTTGTTTTCGTTGCACTTTAGAGACACACTAAGCTCTTTAGCTTACACCCCTTAGTTTTTACTTTTCAGATATCTCAGATTTTTTAGGCGATCGGTACTTGGAGCATCTCTTGTTTATTCAGATAAATTATTATTCAGTACGAACATTTCTGTTATCTCAGAATTGTTGTTTTAATATTGTTTGAGATATTTGTGTAATATGGACATTGGAACAGTTAATAATTTGCGTTTTATTAAATGCATGCATTTATGAAGTTACTTTTTAATTTTTAATTAATTATCGGAACATCGTTTAAAAGATTGAGTTTTATTTTAATCGGAGTATTTGTTGAGTTTTACTTATGTAATCGATTCTTTTGAATTACAAAATATTTTAAACCTAAATTGTTTCTTGGGGGATAAGTTTCAAATCGCTACTTCTTAGATTCGGTCCATTTTTTCTGGGCCGGGTTTAGAGGGTTACATTTAGTGGTATCAGAACCTAGGTTCAACCCTCAGACTGTGGGGCTCACAAAAGTTGTTTTCAAATGTTTTTGACTTTTACATGCATCGAAAATAATTTGGGATAAATGGAGATTTTCTAAAAAATATACTATGGTATTATGTGAATTTGTGTTCAACGTTTTCAATGTGTTTTAAATACGAGACTCCAGTACCGATTCTGACTCTAGGTTATTAGCTTCTCGTATATAGTTCATTATGCCACCGTATAGGAGTCTTAATCTATCGTTTGTTCAAGGTCGTGACCGAGGCCGTATTGTTGTTTCTGGTAGTGATCACTCGCCTTCTGTTGGGCAAGTAGAAATTCAGAATAAGTTATATGTTGATGAGAACAATTCGTTAGGAGGATATCAGATCGGAAGAGATAACTCACTTTATATTCAGAACACTGATCGATATAGCAAAGTGTTAAGATTACTTTATGAATTTGAAATAGAATAACAAGTCAGTAAATGATTATGAGATAGAATTTCGAAGGCTGGTCAAGTAAGCTCATGAGTTAGTTTTGACAGAGAAAGATAAGTGTGATTTTTTTAAGGAACATCGACTACCAATTCAAAGAGATGTTGCAACACATCATGATAAAGTATTCATCTACATGGTTGATCGAGCTAAAACTTCTGAGAGGATAAATTTCACAAATGGAAAAAGAGGAACTTCATAATTTGTTAAAGTCGGGAAGCAACCGGACACATTTGTACAACCATGTTTTGTCAACTCGTTTGGAAAGAGACCTAGGGATGAGTTTGTTCCTCAGAGTTATCAGAATGTAAGACTTGCAGTATCGACAGTTCCGTCTGGCAGCTAGGGTGGTTCAAAAGTTCGTCGGCCTATTTCTGTATGTGGTTTTTGCAATAAAAAAAACATAACGTAGAGTGCAGATTAATGAATAGAACGTGTTTTAGATGTGGTTCTCAGGATCACTACTTAAAGAATTGTCCACGTTTAGCTACTGGTTCATCCGTTTAGATTCAGTCATGCATCAGTTCAGGCACCTCACGGAGGTAGAGGGTAGTTTAGGTCAGTTGTTTCTGGTACTGCTAGTAGAGATATATATGCTTCGAGTGGTGGATCAGATAGATCCGAGATTAGATGTCCAAGTTCAGTACATCCAATCGGAGCTCGTGTTGGATACGATGGTATACATGATGACATGGAAGGTACATCTTAATATGTTTTGGTTCCTTTTTCAGTTCTATGTTTCAGTAATTTCGGTTATGATATATCATGAATTCAAAATGGGAAAGTTGTGAATGTTCAGTTGGTTTCGGGATCTTTTTTTAAGTCTGGAAATTTCGAGGACGAAATTTCTTATAAGGGAGAGAGAGTTGTAACACCCTAAAATTTCCCTAATTCAGAAATCTAAAATTTGAAAACCCTAATTTGGAAACCCTAAAATTTGGGAATTTTAATTTTGAAACCCTAATTTGATTAATGGATTAAATTAATCAACATTAGAATTTTATGGCTTAATTTAGGAATTTTGGGGTTATTTTGTAAAGTTGGTAAAATGTTAGTGCCTGTTTTGCAAACCCTAAATAACTTTAGTGGCTCTTAGTGTATTTTACCCATTAATTTAGGTATTTAATCCACTTTTTCATCTTGAGAAATGGGTAAAAAAACAAATTAGAGTTGCGGAAGCCGCATCTCTTGTTTTTCCATCTTCCACACTCTCTCGGCATCCTTCACCCATCTCCGGTGAAGCTTCGGTCAAGCCCAAGCCGTCGTCCGTTCGTCGATTGGAGACCATCACTGTGTTCGGGTTCTCTTCGCGATCAAAGCCCAGGCCTCGGTTTTCCCTCATCGTTGGTCGTTCGCCTGGAAACGCCAGAAAACCGTTCAAGTTTCCCTGCTCCGTTCACCTTCGCCGTTCGCACCACCATCGTCACAATCGTCCTTGAGTCGCGAGCAAACCCCATCCGTTGTATGGTTCTTGTCGGCCGTCATTTGGGAGAAAACAACGTTAAACCATTCGTATCCGCTGCCGCCCTCACTTTTCTTCTTCGTTTTGGTTTGGGTAAGCCACCATGAGTTTCTCTCTTGCGTTAATCTCCCTGTAAATTGTGTTGTGGTTCTGAAATTATTGTGTTCTCTTTGAGGTTGTTGGGTTTTTAAATCCTTTGTTTCCGTTGGTGGTCGGAATAACCGTGGTGGTCATTGTTTGTGCTTTCGGTGAGCCTCTATCGTTATTATGCTTTTGAACCGCCGTCGCTGTTTGGGCATCCGCACCGGCAGCCATCGTCGCCCTGAGCGCCGCCGTTCTTGTGGATATGTTATGTCGCCATTGGGTGCTGGTAACCCTAATCTTGTTTTCAGAATATGAGTGGGAAAAAAGGTGTTGGGCTAGCGTTTTGTTTGGGTGAGCCCAAAACCTTGTTATCTTTCAATGTGGCAAGCCCATGTCTGTGAACAACCCAAATCACTTAAGTGGATGCTTTGGTCTAGTCGGACAAAAACCAATCCGAACCGGTCTTGTGATTCAAGTTAAATCGAACCAAATCAGTGAACATTGAATCGAACCATAAGTCTTGAATCGGACTGTTTGACTTGTTGACCTTTGACCGACTCAGTTGACCAGTTTGACCGTTTGACCGAATTGAACCTTGACTGTTTGACCTGTTGACCTTGACCAGTCCAATCAACATTGACCGTTGACTTTGGACAGTTGACTTTGGACCATTAGTGTTGACTTTGACCAAAGTTGAGCAAGAGTTGACTTTTCCAGAAAATGTTTATCTTAACCTTTCTTGACGTTTTGAGTCTGAATCTTCTGCTCGTTTTGTCAAATTAGATTTTGAAAGCTCCGTTATGCTAATTTCAGTAAATTATTATTAAAATCTATTAAGTTGTGGATTTCAGAATCTGATTCAGAATATTCCTGTGTTCAGGTGATAACATCTTCGAGGTCGACGAGTTACCTCCAGTTGTACAGACCGACCGTACACGTTCTTCGAGATCTTTACGTGAGTATATCTTCAGTTTAGTACTTAATGTTTTGTCGGTGGCTTAGTGTTAGTAATAAATACAAATATAGTATTCATACCTCGTAGGTCCTGATTCAGCAAGATCTGAGCGTAAGATGCGCTTTTCTCGGCATTAGAGCTTCTGTTGCTTAAATGTGTGTCTCTTCTTGTTTTATAAACTTATGTGTTTCTTTTTGTGCTATAAATTTTACGTGCTTTTCTGGATTAATATAAGTAAATGTTTTGTACATTTTGTGTGCATACTCTGTTGTGATTGGGTGAATGTTTTCAGACATTTTGCATAACATGTCATACTGCGATTTAAGTGAAATATCAGATTTTCGGAATCGTAAAACATTGGATTTATAGTATTGTGCAACTTGAATTTTCATAATTCAAGTTTCGGATCAGACTCAGATTTTAAAATCTGCATCATATCATTATGGGTATATGGTTTGAGATTTGTTCAGGGAAGTTCAGTGGTTTCACCCTTCGAGCTGAATTCCGCTTCGGATCAGTGGTTTCACCCTTCGGGCTGAGTTCCACTTCGGATGGTAACGATGGAGAAAGTAGGTTATGGGGAACCTTACTTTTCGATGTATCGAAGATGGGTACTATGATTTATGTGCATCAGACATCATATCATCATGATTCAGTTTTATTGTGTTTTCAGAAAAGTATTTATCAGAAAATAAAATATTGTTTTGTTTTTGTTTTGTTTTCGTTGCACTTTAGAGACACACTAAGCTCTTTAGCTTACACCCCATAGTTTTTACTTTTAAGATATCTCAGACTTTTTAGGCGATCGATACTTGGAGCATCTCTTGTTTATTTAGATAAATTATTATTCAGTACGAACATTTCTGTTATCTCAGAATTGTTGTTTTAATATTGTTTGAGATATTTGTGTAATATGGACATTGGAACAGTTTTTAATTTGCGTTTTATTAAATGCATGCATTTATGAAGTTACTTTTGAATTTTTAATTAATTATCGGAACATCGTTTAAAAGATTGAGTTTTATTTTAATCGGAGTATTTGTTGAGTTTTACTTATGTAATCGATTCTTTTGAATTACAAAATATTTTAAACCTAATTTGTTTCTTGGGGGACAAGTTTCAAATCGCTACTTCTTAGATTCAGCCCATTCCTTCTGGGCCGGGTTTAGGGGTTACATTTTTAGTTTTAAACAAGTTAAGCATACTTTTAAAATTAATAATATGTAGTCAAAAGGTTGGAATGCATTACACGATGATATAAAATATTGGATTGCAAATGTGGACAACATATTAGAACGAAAGTTTAAAACAAGTAATTTGGTTACTTGTAAACTATTCGATCACTTGTAAGTTTATGCTTGTAAGTTGGACATTATGTAGAAATGAAATATAGTAGTGTTAGGTGAATTTTTTTTGAAAGTCTGCCTTAAGTTTCGAAAGATTTATAATTTGGTCACTTGAATTCTAGATTGTGTCTTCGATAATAACTTCAATTTCAGTTTTCTTCTGAATCGGGTTGAGGGTGTTACAAAAATCGTGTGATTTTCTTAGAGCATCGATAAAAGCAAGCACACAAATATTTCGGAAGATTAAAGATAATGTTTTTTTTGAATTTTTACATTATGTTTAATTTTTTATATATGAATATATTTTATAAGATTTTTTTAACTTCGATTGATTTGTGATGTTTTAGGGTTTTAATTGCACATAATTATTGGGAAAAATACGTTATTAAGACTTAAATATTCCTACATTACGAAGAACATGGATTTATTGGTAAGAATGTTTTTTGTATTTTGCAATTTATTGTTTGTAAATGATAAAGTACTAATTTAATTTATTTTTTGTGTTTGTAGACCGAGGACGTAAAATTTCGGCCTCACTTGATATGAAGCGATCCACCAAGCCTGTATATAAGAGGATTTATGGAGATAGCCAATTTTAGATACGCGTCAAAAATTCGTGGCCTCCAAATCATGCCGAAGTTGATTAATGGGTTGGTCGAGTGTTGGAGACCAGAGATGCATACCTTCCACATGCCATGAGGGGAGTGCATAATCACCCTGGAAGATGTGGCTATGAATCTTGATGTCCCAATTTCGGGCAGTCTAATTATTTCTCAGAACCTATATGTTCCTGGAGTTTACTGCATCAATTTTTTGGGGAAGCTACCACTGGAGTAGACTATTGATGGTAAACGTGTGAAACTAACACGTCTGAAGAGTGCTTTTCAAGTGGATGAAAATTCCACATCGTCATATATTGAATGTTGTGCTCAAGCCTATATATTGCTCCTTCTCGGTGGTATGCTACTGCTGGACAAATCGAGTTCTCACGCGCACACGTAGTACCTCCCGTTCTTGCAAACTTTGTTCGGAGAAAGAAAATTCAGTTGAAGATCTGCAACATTAGGTTTCCTCTACCGTGAGTTGTGCAAGGCAGCCAAACAATCAGTCATCAACGAAAGATTCTTGAACGCCATATTGGTGGGTGTGTGGTGCTGCTACAGTCATGGGCCTGGTACAAGCTTCCATTCCTGGAACCAATTTGCGATGCTCCATCTGAATTCCCACTCGCTTCAAGGTAATAATGTTTATTCACATAATAATTTTAGATGTTATTAATGGAAAGCGTGATGTATGTATTTGTATTATACAGATGGAGCCGGAAAGCATGATGTATGTATTTGTATTATGCAGATGGAGCCAAACATTCAGAAAGAAGGGGTTGGTAGTTTAATTTAATCCTCAAAGTTGGAATGAAGTTTGACATGTATTGTGAAGAGCAGGTAATGCAAATTTGCTTGTGGTTAGTAGTTGCAATATTCAATTTATTTTTATATATTTTTGTGATTATGAACGTATTATTGTAGTTCCGATGGATGCCATATGAGGATGATGATATTTGCGAGGCGTTTCTGAATGATTCTTATGAAGATGCCGAAAATTGGTGTTCGATAATGTCATTGTTACATTTTGTGAGTGTTGAGTTGTTTTACAACAATCAGGTTCTTAGGTAGTTCGGATACCATCAGCCCGTGTCAGAGTAGTCGGTCAATATGGATGATATGGAACATGTGGACTTATGGGGTAAGAGCAAAGTGAATTGGCCAAATAAATATTCGTCATACATAGCATGGTGGCATGACAGGTCACGTAGGTTGCTGGATCGTGATCCCATTGGACCGAATACTTTTGATTTTATGATTTTTGAGTACCAATAGTAGTTTGTAGCAATCAACAAACTAACTTGACGACCACATTCCAACGAGAAGGTTATCTTGTTTTTTTTAAAAATTCGACAAGCCCAGGGAGTATCGAGTGAGTCGTCATCAGGTGCGGGGTCATCTAAAGACAGATTCAGGAGGAGATCTAGAGGTAGATTTAGGCAGGCGCTTAAGAAGAGAGGCTGAACCGGAACCCAAACAACCTAATGTGTATGTTGAAGCTTTTGATGTCGGCTCTTATCCACCATCAGATGGGTCCCCGACTTGGGAGCAAGCTCTGCAGAGTACACATGGGTCATGGAACTTGCAGACTCAACAAGTTCCAATGGCTGATGGCATGGTTTGTCAAAGACAAGTCTGAATGGGGAAGTACTCAAAGGAGTTTTAAATGCAGTCATGTTAGCCCACAAGGAGTTGTGTAGCCTCAAAGACTAGTCTTTCCTTGTTGGATTTACATTGTTCTCTAGAATGTTCTTAATCTCCTTGATTGATATCTCGGCTTGCTTGTTTGTTTGTGGATGATAGGCTGTATCGATTCGCTGCTGAATTCCATACCTGTACAAAGCTTTATAGATTAAATTACATTTAAAATGAGTAACCTTATCATGAATGATCATTCTAGGGGCACCAAATCAGAGTAAAGATGTGCTTGTGCAAAAACCTGGGAACAACCTTGGCATCATTTGTTGGTAGAGTAACAACCTCTACCCACTTTGATAAGATCTAAATTTATCAAAAGCAAATACAACCGCAAGAAACTCTCTCTTGGTTGTAGAGTAATTCAGTTGTGCATCATTCAATGTTCTGCTGGCATAGTAGATGACATGGAAAACCTTGCCATGCCGTTGTCCCAAAACTACTCCAATGACATAATCACTGGCATCACACATGAGCTTGAATGGATTATTCCAATATGGTGATACGACTATAGGGGAATTGATCAATCTCTCTTTAAGTTCCTAAAATGCTCTCAAACAAGAATCGTCAAAATCAAAGATGACATCCTTCTCTAACAACAAGCATAAAAGTTTAGAGATTTTTGAAAAATCTTTAATAAATCGCCAATAAAAACCGGTATGACCTAGAAAACTCCTTATACCTTTAACACTTGTTGGAGGTAGCAATTGCTTGATTACTTCCACTTTGGCTTGATCAACTTCTATTCCTCTCTTGGTTACCTTGTTACCAAGAATAATGCCCTCCTTCACTATGAAGTGGCATTTCTCCTAGTTCAACACTAGGTTTGTCTCAATGCATCTCTTCAAAACTTGCTCCAGGTTATGGATGCATTCCTCAAATGTTGTACCAAACATTGAGAAATCATCCATGAATACTTCCATGTTGTGTTCGATCATATCATAAAAAATGGTCATCATGCAATGCTGGAATGTTACTGGCACATTACATAGACCGAATGACATCCTTCTGAAGGCAAATGTCCCATATGGACATGTGAACGTGGTCTTCTCTTGATCATTAGGGGCGATGACAATTTGATTATAACCTGAATAACCATCCAAAAAACAGTAAAAAGTTTTACCTGTCAACCTGTCTAACATTTGGTCAATGAAAGGCAATAGGAAGTGGTCCTTCCTTGTAGCCTTGTTTAACCTTATGTAATCCATGCACACTCTCCATCCGGTGATGGTTCTAGAGAGAATCTATTCGGCTTCACTATTTTGTACAACAATCATGCCACCTTTCTTTGGCACGCACTGCATCGAGCTTACCCAAGAGCTATCCGAAATGAGATTAATAATTCCGGCATCAAGCTATTTTATTATCTCTTTCTTAAAAACCTCTTTCATGCTCGGGTTTAGCCGTCTCTGACCATCAATAGTCCTCCCTTTGTATTCCTCTAGAATGATCTTATGCATGCAAATGATTGTGGTAATACCTTGGATGTCTACCAAGGTCCAACCCAACGCTTGCTTATAACCCCTAAATATTGCCAACAATCTTGCCTCCTGATCATTAGTGAAATCAGTGGCAATAATCACTGGTAGAGTTGAGTGCTCACCTAGATAGGCATACTTCAAGTGTTCTGGCAGTGACTTAAGCTCCAACTCTGGTGGTTCCTCAATTGATGGTGTAACTCCCTCGACCCAGTCTGGGCGAAAGTCCAAACCGAACGGATCACACGGGAAATATTGACGTAAACCGGAAGGTTTAACTCAATAAACAACCCTATTTTTTCATTTTATCTTGTCTAGATGCTCTTTGGGATCCTAGGTATTTAACATTGCAGCAGAACAATTTGCAATTCGATCAAACAACAAAAAGAAACTCAATTGCATTCAAATACATTTTAGGGACCATCTTACAATTTTAACATAATAAAAGGACTTAACAACTTTTAAAGTTAACAACATTTAATTAAACATATTTCATGCTTCTCAGCCAAAACTCAGCTCAAAATAATTATCCATGCTCATTTAATTGCATTCACAACATTCAGGGACTGAAACGTAAAGAATCAAAACTTCAGAATATTCCAACAATTAACATATCAGCTTGTTGTTTCGGTACAGGCTAGCCCTGTATCGAAATAGGCGTACCGAAACAGGTTCTTATGGCTCGGAACACGGGCCCGTATCGAAACACCTTTGAGGTGTTTCAGAAGGATGCTTCTAGTAGCAAATCATACCGGAACAAGCTTCCCTTGTTTCAAAACCCCTAGTTCATTTTAGGCTCACTGTTTCGGTACAGACTCGAGTGTACCGAAACACCTGGGCCTGTAATGACATTTTTTGCTGGTTTTTCACACTTTAATCTACATTAAACCAATCCAACATGCTACTAACATACATACAACATTTTTAGAACATCAAACCACAACATATATGGTAGAAGCAACATCATAGCAAGTCCATAGGCATTAATAGAATCTATATGCATGCATCCTATGCAAATATAGCCACGTAGAAGTCAAAACACATACCAAGCCGTTGTCACTAAATTTTCACCGTAACTTTTAATAAAAGAAAAAAAGAAAGAGAAAATTGAAAAGAAAAGAAAAAAAGAATAAAAAATAAAAAAATCCTTTTAAAAGTCCATTCTTTTTATAAAAACCCATTTTTAAATAAAAACCTATTTTCAAGAAAATTCCATTTTTTAATAAAGCCCATTTTATGTTGAAGCTCATTTTTAAGGTAAAAAGCAAAAAAAAAAAAGAAAAGAAAAAAGAAAGAAAAGGAAAAAAATATTAATGATGGTGTTTAATAATTTTTTTATAAAAAGGAATAAAATGAGGTAATAATTAAGTGTGAAAAAAGAAAAAAAACAGCAACAAAAAGGGGTCAAAAACATGAATAAATAAATAAAAAAGTGTGTGTGTGTGTGTGTGTGTGGGGGGGAGAGCCAGACCGCGCGTCACGCGCGCGGGGCTGGGCTCTCCAAACCCTTGCCACGAACAAGCTGGCCACCATTCTCCGTCCACCAGTCGCGGCAGCCGGCGTTGTTGGTGCCGTTCGGACCGCCTGGTTGCCGCCGTCCATTTGCCACCGATTTCACTTGTTGCCGTTGCCTATAGCCGCCGAAATCTGCAAAAAACACAAACAAAATAATAAGCCCTAGATTCGAATTAAATACGAAATTTTATCCCGAATTTGGATCAAAATGGATGATTTCTTAGGGGTTTTACCGGGTATCAAGTTTCTTGTCTGATTTTAGCTCCAATTTGGGGATTGAATTCGAAATTTAGCTTGATTTTGAAGCTCAAAAATTTAGTATAAAACCTCCCCTTCACCCACTTGTTCAACACACCAAATTTGAGAGAAAAAACACTAAAAAGGGTCAAAGAAAAATTCAAAAAATTCTCTGAAATTTTCTTGAGTTGGTTGGAAATTTTTGGAGGAAAAATTTGAGTTTGGAGCAATTTTCCGTAGGTGGTTTGAAGCATTTCGAGAAGCTTTAGTTCGAGTTCATCGTTCGTCGGTTTCTCGATAAATTTATTATATTTCCTTCGTTTTTTTATGTTGATTTTATTGTTGTTCTTGGTTGAATTTTGGTGTTTTTGTTTGTGTTGTTTGTGACTTTTAGGTTGCTTTCTCAAGGTTGGAAAATTGTTCTCAATTTCGGTAATCTTCTTTTGTTTTGAATTTCGTTAAAATTTCTAGTTTTGATCTTAAATTTTTTGCATGATTTTAGAAATATTGTTAAAGTGATTTTGATCTTTAGAAATGTAGAATTTAATTTAAAAGGTGTTTTGGATTTTAAAATGCATGAATAAAAAATAAATGTGGTTAATTAGAAAAACTTGAATTTAGGGATTTAATTAGAAGAAGTAATAATGTGAGGTGTTAAATAATAAATGGCTTAATTTTAAAAAATAAAAAAGATTTTTGTGAAATTTAGCTTTAAATAATAGATGGGCAAAAATGATTTTAAAAGAGAAAATTAAATAAAAATGTTTTTTAGAAAAGGAAAAAAAATGTTTTCAAAAAATAAAAGAAAATAAAAAGGGTTTTAAAGTACAATTAGGGTATAGGATTTAAATAATTTTTTGAAAAGGGAAAAACTTAAAAAAGAGTTTCTTAGGAAAAATAAAATTTATTTTTTTTAAAATGGGCTGTTTTAAAAGAAAAAACTTAAAAATGGAAAAAATGAAAAATGAATTTAAAAAGGTGAAAATGTTATAAATAAAATAACAAGAACAACGAACAAGAATAAAAGAACAAAGAGATGAGAGAAATAAGAAGATTTCTATTATTCTCAAATATAGACTTGTATACAACGCCTTCATCAAGCCATCTATTTATAGGCATAAGAAGTACATATTACATTGAACTCTAATTAAATGAGATAATATTCCTAATGATAAAGTAAATCAATATCCTTAGATAAAGTTCTTGACACGCGTCGTAACGTGTCAAGAATAATTTCCTTCTTCCGAATAATAAAATAAATAAAGAAATTAAATTAAGTGTAGACAGGGAAGTAGGAGTCGAACCCACAGGGACTTAGAACTTTCCTTGCTGCGCTTTGTAGTTTTTGAACCAAGAGTTATCGATGAAGCTATGTTGAGGTGATTTAGGTGGGGGGGGGTTTGTTGTAATAAAATGCAATTGTTTAAGAAAGTAAAAGAAAAGCTTTTGAAATAGTTTAAAGCAAATATGAGATTATCAGCCTCGGGCTTTCGCGTTGACTTGTTCTACTTGGTTCCTTGGTAAAGATTTTTATTTCGAAAAACCTTGTTGGCAAAATTACTTCAAGGTCAATCCTTGTGTTTTTGTTTGTAAATTGAATTTCCAAAATTAATTTTTGGTTTCAGTTTTGATAATTTGTCTAAACCAACTCAATGTTTGAGAAAACAAATTACTTAAGTTTGTAACCAACTCAAAAAGTCATTTCTATAAAAACGATTCGATCTCAATTTCCCTTAGTAATCTATTTACTAAGTGTGTTCCCCGGAAGTCGGATTTGTTTCAATAACCGATCCTCCCTCCCACTTGATGGATCAAAACAATTGTTTTTCTCCAAAGTCAATCTTTGGGTTTAAAAAAAATCATTTTGATTTAGAAAATAAAATTTGAAGAAATTGAGAGAATTTTCGAAATGTTTGAAGCATAGTTTCAAACCTCGCCTTGAAAACGCGTCATTGCAAAAGCCTTCGGCTTATAAAGATATAGTCGAACATGATTATCAAATTAATCATGCTCGACATTTAGGAAATAATTAAAAGAAAAGAACTTTAAGAAAAACTAAAAAGAGAAGAATTTCCAAGAGAAGAAAAAATGATGTTTAATTGCTAATTGAATGATGACAATACTTACCCCAAAGAGGGGTATTTATAGTGTTTCAAAATAACCTAGGTAAAACCTAATAGATAATTAAAATTAAACAAAATAATTATCTAAAGTTTAAAATTTAAAATTTAAAATTTAAAATTTTAAAAAATATGGTGATAAGCTATCTGATAAGCGGCCTGATAAGCTATCACTGCTGGTGACGTCATCTTCTAGAAGACGCTGACGTGGCGCCCAATCAGCATTCATGCCCTGGTTCATGCCCATGACTCCAGCATTTTCTGCAGAATTCTAGCTTATTTTCAGCGTCACGTCTCCTGCATGAAAACATCATAAAACAACCCAATTAAGTCCCTTAAACATATATTTAATCAAAATAAGGACCAAAAACACAACCAAAATAAATACTCATCAGTTCTAATCATGATAGACATCCACATAGATAAATATTCATAACACTCCCCCTTGGATGTCTATGAAGATAATGTGCCTCGTTAAAAACCTTACTAAGATAAAAACCCAGTGGGAAAAAAATTTCTTTAGTAAAGGAAAAAGAGCACACATCTTTGATACGCATAACATGTTGCCTCATTAAAAACCTTACCAGGAAAACCCATTGGGACAAAACCTCGGTTAAGGAAAAAAGAGTGCAACGCATATTTACTCCCTCTCATGAAAACATCACAGAAGATCTTTGAATCTTCATAATTCAATCTTGAATATTATTTTTCTAAAGATCGTGAGGGATGAAACTTTAGAGTAATATGTTCCATGATGTATACACTTCCAAACTGAAATATACATCTTGCATTATCTTCACACAAGATAGCTTTTATCATATCTTGTAAAAGTAAATCCACATATCTTTTGGATATGTTGGGTCAATGGTCTTAGCCAAACACATTTTTTGGCTTGCCTCGTGCATAACAATTATTTCTACAAGATTTGAGGAGGCATCGACGAATGTTTGAAGATCTAAATGTAATGATCTTTGTATATTCATAGATATTTCCTGACCAACTAATATATAGTGCTTCAAGACCAAAAAAAGATGTAATTATCTTTATTCACATCAAACAATCTTACAACTATTGGGATACTCAATAGATATGCTCTATACATATTGAACCTTCTTTAAGATTCTTTCTGCTTATGTCTATTTATAGACAAAAAGAAATATATAAAAATGCTCGATCTTCAGGTCGAGATAAACTTGATGTCAAGATTCAAGTACTTGTATTGAAAGTACTTCATGAGTTTCCAATTTGAAGCTCTTTAGGAGTTCTAAAATTATCATAATGGATCTTGATCCAAACTCCTTTATAAAATACATAAGGAAATCTGATAATTCTTATAGTATTTTCTCAATTAGTATTCACTAAGGCGATTATACCAAATGCGCCAAAATATTCATGAGACATGTCTAAATAAATTTCCTTGAAAATTTTCAAATGCTTCTAGCATTTTAAATCCTTCAAGGATAAGTATGGATCCACAAATAATTAGACGCATGAAAATTTTTTCATAACTTCCAAAGTAATTGCATCCACCATGAAGTAATTAAAACTTTTCATAAATCATAGTTCAAGTCGTATTTACGACTACTTATTTCTGCCTCACTTGCATTACACCTTTAGGTGTTTGGACTGCTGGTCCAAATACTTCTATTTTAGAAGTTCAAAGCGTCTTTCAACATCAGCCAATTCAATATCTATACTTTT
This sequence comes from Hibiscus tridactylites, assembly GCA_958450335.1. NCBI lineage: Eukaryota > Viridiplantae > Streptophyta > Magnoliopsida > Malvales > Malvaceae > Hibiscus > Hibiscus tridactylites. The sequence goes on along the minus strand of OY288265.1, from coordinate 36,136,037 downwards.
GGATAGATTTTATACAAGATCCTCGATTTCTTTCTTTACTTCTATAGAAGTATTTTATGTAAAATTGTTTGTAAAATCGTTGTCGACAACTTTTCAATTTTCTGGTTTCATTCTCGTAATGACATAACTCATCGAGATCTCTTCAAGATTTCAATCTTTATTTCAGGTACCTGAAACTCTTCAAGAGTTTTATTATTGGTTAAAGGTTGGTAACTTAAAAAGTGAAGAAGTTATTGTAATTTGGTAAAATTGCCAAATGGTCCCTAAAACGTGTTTACATACAATTGAGTCCCTAATTGTTGTCTGATTAAGTTGTAAATTGTTCCACTGCGATGTTTATCACATAGGATAATAATGAGCATCTAGAAAAGATAAATTGAAAAAAGGGTCGTTTATTGAGGTAAACTTCCCGGTTTACTTCAATATTCCCCATGTGATCCGTTCGGTTTAGTCTTTCACCCAGACCGGGTCGAGGGGGTTACACTTGGAGGTATCATAGCCAGGTTACAAAAGAATGGGATGATGGTAAGTTATTTGTAAGTTGACGTGATGTAATTCTAAGTGAATGATGATGTTTGCTTTGCACGGTGATTGTTATAATCATGTTGTTGATGAACAGATGATATTGATGCCATGCATGATGATTGTGATATATGTGTAAGTTTTTAATGAAACCAAACTTTTTGATTGCCTCATTAAAACGAAGATTCCAACTTCGAGAAGCTTGCTTCAACCCATAAATGGATCTTTGTAGTTTGTATACTTTTAAAGCATCTTTTTGATCGACAAAACCCTCAGGCTGTGTCATGTACACATCCTCATCTAATTTTCCATTAAGAAAAGCAGTTTTGACATCCATTTGCCAGATTTCATAATCGTAATATGCATCTATTGCAAGCAATATCCGTATAGATTTAAACATAGCAATAGGGGAAAAGGTTTCATCATAGTCTATACCATGAATTTGACGAAATCCTCTAGCGACCAATCGCCCTTTGTTTGTTTGTACATTACCATCCATGTCGGTTTTCATTTTGAAAACCCTTTGGCACCCTATGGGCTTAACCCCTTTGGGTGGGTCGACCAAAGTCCATACTTGGTTTTCTGACATGGAATCCATCTCGGATTTCATGTCTTCTAGCCATTTATCAGAGTCTGGGCTCTCCACTTCTTCTTGATAAGTCTTAGGTTCATCTTGGTCTATGAGAAGAACGTCTCCATGCAATGTGACAAGAAATCCATATCTCTCAGGCGCATTGTGTTCTCTCATAGATCTCCGCAGTGGTTGTGTTTTAAGAACGGTTGAATATTCCTCAACTATTTTTGGAACTAGTGGTTGTTCAATCTCTGGTTCAGTGATCTATGTTTGATCTTGAATTTCTCCAAGTTCAATATTTCTCCCACTTCCCTTTACGAGAATAAATTCTCTTTCGAGGAAGACTCATGTTCGAGCAACAAATACTTATTTCTCGGATGGATTGAAGAAATAGTATCCTTTAGTTTCTTTAGGATACCCTACAAAATTACATTTATGAGATTTGGGGTTGAGTTTTGTAGACATCTGATGTTTAACATAAACTTTGCATCCCTAAATTTTCATAAAAGACATACTAGGACGCTTCCTAGTCCACATTTCAAATGGTGTCTTTTTGAACCGATTTAGACGAAACACGATTTAGTGTGAAAGTAGTTGTTTCTAGCGCATGTCCCCAAAAAGAAGTTGGAAGATCATCATGACTCATCATTGACCAAACCATGTCTAACAATGTTTGATTAGAGTCATTTGTTTTTGATTTTTTTCCATATTTATGTTATATATGGAGTTGTCTTGATCTAAGATATAGCGGTCATTGATTAATTGAGCCGTACCATAGAAAATATTATTAAGGGAAAAAGAACAACTATTATTCTTAATGATAATCTCAAATCCAATCTTGTCCAAATAAGAAATTGAAATAATGTTTTTAGTTAAACTAGGTATGAAATAACAATCCTCTAAATCTAAAACAAGTCCACTAGGTAATGACAGAGTATATGTTCCTATAGCTAATGCAGCAACTCTTGCTCCATTTCCCACTCGTAGGTCCACATCTCCTTTTGCCAATTTTTCTACTCCCTTTTAGTCCATATATAGAAGTACAAATGTGTAAACCACAACCGGTATCTAATAATCAACAAGTAGATGTTGATATATTAATATCAATAACATAAATACCTGATCCGAACTGTCAGTTTTTCCTTTGTTGGGCTTTGGCTTTGCCTTGGTGTTGGGCTTTCCTTTTCTGTTATCCTTTCGGACCATCAGAATAGGTTTACAACCAACCTTTTTCATGTTGTTTTCTGCTGTTCTTAACAGACCAAGCAATTGGGGCAACGATTTGTTAATTTCATACATATTGAAATCAAGAACAAACTGGTTAAAACTATCCGGCAACGATTTTAGGATAACATTAGTAGCCAATTCAACGCTTAGAGGGAAGCCCAATTTTTCAATGGTCCGAATATACCCTATCATTTTGAGAACATGAGTTCCCACTGGAGTTCCATCCAACATTTTGCATCGAAAAAAAGCCTTAGAGGTCTCATACCTCTCTTGACGATCTTGCCCCTCATATAATTCTTGGAGATTTTTAACCATTTCATAGGGAACCATGTCCTCATGTTGCTTCTGAAGCTCAAGGGTCATGGTCGCAAGCATCAAGAATCCAACATCTACCATGTCATTTGAGTATTTCTCAAAGGCTTCCCTTTCATCTTTGGAGGCATCATCCGCTGGCTTTTTAGGGACATGTTCTTCGGTGATTTGCAGTTTCCGTTCTTTCTTAAGGACAATCTTTAAGTTACAAAACTAATCAAGGAAGTTCAAGCCATTCAATTTGTCCTTCTCAAGGACGGATCACAATGATAATGTGTTTGAGTTTGCCATAAAATCTACAATGATAAAATATGATTTATAAATACCTTTGATCATGTTTATAAAGAAATTACTTTCCCACTATTAAAAACCCTCAAAATTGAAAAACTTACTAAAAGTATTTCTAGTGGGTAAGGATCCATATTTAATTTTATTCCAAGTCATATTTGGCTTTACTCTTAGAATCTAATTATTTAGGTAAGCAACACTTGCTAATTACATCTCATGTAATTCCTATATTTGATGAACACCTATTTGTCCAAAACAAAAGTTCATATGGTCTAATAGAAGGCACAATAATGAACAATGCACCAAGTAGGTAACTTATGAGAAGAGAGGTGGTGTACTGGGCACGCTTAAATACAAAGTCTTTCAAAGAACCAATCCTAGACATGCACTTTCGTATTGTATTTCAATTACCAAAGTCGTTGAACAATCATTAGTCTTTAGGTTTCTAATCTTATTAGAACAATCTAGTTTAACCAATATTACTACCATTGAATATCACTTGCTTATTCTTCGCGTTTAACCAAGATAGATCTAAGTATTTTTCTTTGGCAAAACCTACATAATACCGATCGAGGTTTTAACGAGGGTTAGTATTGGATGACTAGTTTTATTAAATATGGAGGGTTTTTGTTATATTAATCTCACCATTCTATTATGATTTAAGTAGTAAACATCATGCTAAAAAAATACATTGTATCACATACATGTAAAGCAGTAAATATAAATGCAATGATTATAGCCCTTAAAGCTAAGGTGTCCCATCCCAAGCCAATGGGAGAACCAAAATTACTAAAGATAGAACTTACTTCTCAAGCATCTAATCCACCTTTGATCGACCCATCATTCTGCTCCTTTGGTCCAAGCTTTCTCTGCAAATATTACAATTTTTCAAAATCTAGTTTTTCATAAGAGAGAATAAGATGAGAAAAGAATTACAATAGAAGAAAGAAAAACATGACACACATGCCGTATTTATTTAAAACCAAAATAAAAGGGCTATTGGGATATAACCATGCATTTCAAACACCGTGCACATCGAACATAACATCGATCGGTTTATTATTGAGGTCTTGACATATTGTACCTACACAGGGGTCAAGGGGCGAAGCCCCTTGATGTGACCCAATTCAAGGACTTTCCACCACCTTTAATTCATGGAGTTCCTTCATCACCTTACTTTAATATTAGTTTTATGATGATAGAATTTAACATATGAGTTAACAATTTTAACTTAACTAATTTTCATTATTTTAAGTTATATTCCTCATTTCAATTCATGATTAACTACCTATGTTGCGAGACACATTTCACTTACCATTGTTTATTATTTTGCAAGGACAAAAATTCATACGAGAGATGGATATATGAAGAAGAGAAGTAAACTTTTGGATGGACAAAATACTATCCATGCACGTAGAATAAAATCATAGAAGATGCCTACTTGGATTCGGCTACAAAAAGGAAGAAAGCAAAATTTTCAAAGTGAATCATTGTGTTCTTTGGACTCCAACGTTCAAATTAATGCAAGCAACATGAAATTGATCAACAATATAATTATATCATATGATATAATTATAAAATAAGCAAGAATTCAAGCCTAATTATGAAGCAACTATTCGACAGCCTAAGGAGACTCTTCATTCTTACTGAACCAATGCAACCATTCAAGAGCCGTTGTTTCATTTTCAAATTGGAACCCTTCATGGCCGAATAATTTCATGTCTTTTTGGCCAAAGGAGCATTATAGCATTATAAATAGCCTTGTAGCTTCAATTGAAAAACATCTTTTGTCATACTCATGAATTATTGAAATCAAATTTCATTTGTGAACATAGAATTTCTTTAAGAGTGGAGCATTGTAAGTACTATTTTTGTAATCTTGAAGACGAAGATGCATATCATCTGTTCATAAAGTGTGAGCTTTCGGCTACCGTTTGTGAGAAATTTTGATCTTGGTGGGAGATTAGTTGTGGTAATTTTAATTCTTTATTTGATTTGTTTTCATTTTGTTTTAATGCGGATTTTTTGGGGTTAGCAAGAAGTGTTTGGCGTATCTCTTGGGGGGTGCTTTTTGGAGCCTTTGGTTTATGAGGAATGAAGTTGTGTTTAATGGAGCTGTTGCTAAAGTCTCAGATTTGTTGTTCTACACTAAATTGAGAGCGCTTTTTGGTTGAAAGCATCTAAGGATAATTGCTTCACTAAGATTGAAGGCTGGTGGTTATCTCCGAGGGTTGGTTTGTTGGGTTCTAGCAAGTTACATTATAAACTGTTATCGTGGAAGCCACCTGTGATGGCAACACTAAAATTTAACATTACAAGTGTAGTTCGTAGCAAATGGGCTGGGTTGGGAGGTGTGATGTGAATGGAGGATGGGGTTGTTAGATCATTATTCCCGGGTCCTTCTAAGGAGCGCTGTGAGGAGTCTGTTTTGTTGGAGGCATTATTGATAGCTTTGGAAATCTTTGTTGCATTAAGGTTGGCTAGTAGTTTTCATCTTATAGTTGAAATAAATTCAAAAGTGGTGCTGCTTCAGATGGAAAATGTCTTCCATAGACCTTGAAACGGTGGGAAGATTCTTGAAGAATTGGATATCTTGATTTCTAAAGTCGGTGGGGTTAAGTTTGCTTTTGTGGATAGAGATTGCAATGTGATGGCTAATTGTTTAGCTTGTGATGGGATGGATCGAATTAATGTCTTCAAGGCTTGGTGGTGAGGTAGCTTTTTGGATTATCCTTTTGTTTGGTCTACTATGCTTTTCTATTTGTTTTTTATATTCTCTATTGGTGTTGATTAGTTATGAACTTACATTGGGAGTTTTGTTCATTTGGCTGTGTGTTTTGTATCTTCCTGTATGTGTTGTACTCTTTTCCTCCGCATATGTTTAGGAAGGTTTTTAACAAGGCACACATACAAGTGTAGGCGACTTCTTTCTTTAATAATATTGTCGCTGTTCTAAAAAAATAAAAAAAAATTCATTTGTGAGGTTTTTCCTTCACTTTGTTCTTTGCGAACATATCACTTTCAAGGAAGCATTGTTTACTTTGGAGTCTTCGATTCCATCCATTGATACTTGTGGTTCCTAGATTGCTATCTAGAGTGTCCAAGTCCACCCAACCGGTTAGATAAGTGTCACAAGATTCGGGTCTTAAGTCTCTAATACTTAAGGTTCATCTTACCTTTGAAAGCCACCCTTCTTTCCTTCTACTTTCATCAATTTAATTCCATCTACCATCATCTCTTCTTCCATTTCTTTTATTCATTTTCAATTTCCATATTTAAATTTGAGATCTGAAAACTTTCATCTCATTCTATTATTTCTAGCCCTTTCAGTTTCACCCATCTTTCACCATACTTCATCACCAAAACACCAAAACAACCCATTCTTCCTATCATTTGAAATCTTTCAATTCTCAACCAAATTCTTCAATTATTTTGACCAATCTCTTCATTTATATTCCAATTTAAAATCTGGAAAGTTTCATAATTTTCCAATTTCATTTGGTCGGTCAATTGAATACTTCTTTCCAACCTACCCTTAAAGAATACCCTTTCAGCCTGTTTCGACCACCCTACTTTCCAGCCCTATAACTTTCTCATTCCTAAACTTTTTTCCAAAATTCTTGATCCTAAACCGTAGCCCTACAGCCCATCTACAATATACCAAAAATGCTGCCCTTTCTAAAACCGTTTAACCTTCCAATCGAACCCTTAAAATACCCTACCCGAAAACTATCCAACCAGCCTTATTCGACCCTACCACCCTTCCTAGCCAAACATTCTCTCAATTGCTTCCATTATTCTCTATACTAACCTATACCAATATTGTTCTTTGTTGTATCAAGTATTTGTTTGTGCAGGAATACTTGCATTCGGAGGGAGAATTGCTTGCCTTCTAGGTCCGGGAACAATCATAGATCAAGTTGTCCCTTCAAGTGAAGACATCACCAATTTGGTCCTTGATTGCAACAATTAGACCTCCCAAAGCGGTTCGTATCACCCCTTGCGGGGTCAAACGGCAGAGCCCTTTACGGGGGTCCAGCGGCCCTACAGCCGGTGGGGGTGCTGCTGCCCAGTCAGCAGTGGGGAAATTTTTAAAAAATCATCATCTTAATTGCTGTTGAAAAACCTCCTGATTTGATAACTTTTATCAACATTATCGCTTTTTCAGGATTTCAAAATCCATGAGGTTTTTACTTGAACAACTATTTGTTACTTTCCTCGCGCGTTATCTATAGACTAACCATTAGTTTGAATATAATTGTTACCCATATATGTTAATGCTTAACATATGAAAACACTACCATATATGTGACTAACTTTTTAATCACTTGGAACAATCTATTTAATTTATTCAGATTAGGCGTAAAACGATCTAATGTGTGAAAATATCATATATTTGTCAAAATCAAATAAACCCTAATCTAATAACATGCATCTCATACAAAAGCATCATCCAAGTATTTACGTCCGAATTCGTATCGTACAAGTGGCTCTGATACCATTGTTGAGAAATGCCGGTACACCCCATGGCGTAGCGAAAAACTATCTGGCGAATTTTGTAACCCCCTTAACCCGGTCTAGACGGTTAACCCGAATTAAGAAAGTCACACGGGGAAAACCAAAGTCAACCTGAAAGTCAACCTTGATTAACGACCCTTTTTTTTCTTTTTAAACTTGTCTAGATGCACATTAACCTTAGTTATGATCATTCAAACAGCAAACTCAAAGATCATAAACATCAGAGATCAAACAGGGACCCAATTGAACAATTTACAACTTTAAGGACCAAAATGTAAATTCTATAAACTATAAGGTCTTAATCCGATTTAAGGTTACCAACTTGAAATTAGTCACATTTCATGCTTCATTGCCAAATTTCAGCTCAAACGGACATCCCAAGCGCATACAATTGCACAAACAAGATTCGGGACCAAAACGTAAACATTCCAAAACATTAAACTGCCAATGTCAGCCCCCAACGGTCGACCGTTCCGAAACAGGGAGAGCCTATTTCGAAACGCGGGGCCGTTCCGCAACGCGTACCAAAACGAGGACTGGCAGAGAGCTTTCTGTTTCGAAACGGTATCTCCCGTTTCGGACGCCTGGGCTGCTACAAGGCACCCGTTCCGAAACGGTAGCCACTGTTCCGAAACGACCTGCACAGATTGCAGAAATATGCTTGCTTAAACATGCAAATGATCAACCAATCATGCCCCAAATGCCACCAAACTTTACCAGCAACTCATACCATATACAAGGAACATTTAAGCATCAAAATCTAGATTCATGACCACCCCTAGGTGCACCAACACATTTAACACATTCAAAAACTCATTCATGCTTTAAAACAAGAAGCATAACAAATCAACTTAAGCATAAGATGATCCAAACGTTGCAACATTAAACCACATGATTCAACATCATAAACCAAACTTGTCCAACATACACAATCTCGTTACACATCAACATAAAAGATTCTTCCCCCATTGCCTTTATTAACTATAGCTATTAACCGAGACATACATCTCAAGTGGAGTCCTCCTTGAATCCCTTGCTCCTTGCTGTTCCAACTTCAAAGATCTGCATTGATGGACAAAAAGGAGCGTAAGCACATAATGCTTAGTGAGGAATGCTCAAAACCAAAACACCATCAATGCAGCGAGTCATAAAACCTCTTTGAGAAGCAACTCGATTTGTTTAACCAAGCAATGTTTGGAAAACCCCTTTTCAACAACAATCTCAAAATCATGTATAGCTCAAACATGAAAACCAACCCTTAGCTTAGCAAGCTAAGTAAACCTTTTCAAGCACAATTTGCAAAACCATAAATTTAACCATTTCATGCATAAGCACCATATGCAAAGTTAAATTCAAAACCATGGAAAACACTTCCATTGAACATCATATATTTCTCATATTTGGATATTATTTCAAGCAAGAAACCTTTTAAAACCATTTAATCGATCAAGCCAACACATGCGTTAATCAAATGCAACATATGAACCTCATCATCAACATTTGCATCATATGCCTTTAAAACAAGTCTTAGCAAGACTCCAATGCACTAAAGAGATTTCATGCACACATGCATCACCCTCAATAGTTAAACAATACTTGTTCAAGCTTAACAAGCAACATGCATTCTTAATACATTATGCACATCCCATGCAACCATGCATCATTCCAAGCATCTCATGCTTCATTATAAACAAGAACATCATATTGGCTTTCAAGTGATCATCCATATCCACTTTTCAACTCAACACCCAATCGGATACGCGGATCACAAGCGTTGTCCCTACGCTTCATACACACTACCAATCCAAGGTCCCCAAATGGACTTTAAAACACCATTTGACCTTACCATTCACAAGGTTCCCATGTATGGACTTTTAATCACCATACAACCTTAACTTCCACAAGGTTCCCATGTATGGACTTTTAATCACCATACAACCTTAACTTACACAAGGTTCCCATATATGGACTTTTAAACACCATATAACCTTAACATGCACAAGGTTCCCATGTATGGACTTTTAAACACCATACAACCTTAGCATCACCGATTGGTAGTTGTATAACATCACTAACGAGATCCGGGACACCCTATACAAGATCCACACATGGACTTTACACCACCATTGTGATCTTAACAAGCACAAGGTTCTCCTATATGGACTTTTAATCACCATATAACCTTTGCTTACCCAAGGTCCTCGAATGGGAATCTCAACCTCCATTATGACCTTAACCATCTCGTTAGGATACTTGGATGGAGTTTACCGGTTCACACTTAACCACTCCACATCCAAGGCGACTTTATTCACGGTGCACCCAATCCTATAGCCGGCTAACTATATCCGATCAAAGAAACCAAAACCACTTACATCACTTGCCAATATAACCATCTTACCATATTAGTCCAATGATTCACATGCATAACCATAATGCAAAAACCATCATTTACCATCATCAATCCACTGTTTTAAAGCATTACACAAAGCCATTAAACATCATGCAACACTATGCATCAAAACCACAATTTCAATGTATAAAACCAAGGATCTCTTACCTTGAGCATCCTTCACATATGGCTTCCAAAACCAGCATTAAACCATGCTTAAATATGCTTTCAAAACAGAATTTTAAACATGCAAATCAAATGCATTGCAACCATCAATCACAATTGCTATTTAAGCCAAATCACAACACAACCAAGAGCGAAAATCCATTTACTTAATCTTGAGCTTAGTTAAGTTGTTTAGACTTAAACTAAGCTCCCAAAACCTTCAAACCTTGGTTTAAAAGCTGAAAACCCAACTTCACTCACCGATACACAAAACAAGGCTAACCAACAAGCCTTCCAAGCATCCGAAACCTTCCGCACCACCTCTAATGCTCACGAATCAAACTCCCCTGTTTCAAGCACACAATAACAGAGGATTAATGCATCATTATGCATTAAAAACACCAGCAACACAACTAAACTCGCTGCTCAACACAAATCCAACAATTCGGCTACCAAACACAACTGAAATCACCTCCAAACACTTCCAAAACTTAACCCGGCCAAGATCCATCACTTCTAACCATTTTTAAACATCAATTAACATCCAAAATGATCACAAACACGTCCTTATACCTCCAGCTATAACAGATCATCAAAAACACTCCAAAAACAACAAAAAACTCAAGTAAAACTTAGGAAATTCAACCTATTCGGGATTGCATTGATAAAACCTCAATTCCTTATCAATTTAACATTCATTTACTATCAATTTGACACCTCAAAACACTGCCCAAACAGATCACACGAAATTTCACCAAAAATCACCAAATCTTGCATTTTAAAGCCAAAATCAAGATTCCAATTGAAAAGCCTTTAACAAATCACAAATCAAGGATTGAGAACTTAGGAATTTCAGTAAAGAACTGAGAGTTTAGAGGAGAAGGACGTTCTTACCTCCAAACTTGAGTTTCTCCCTTTTTAGGATCAAAAAGCTTGAAGATCCAATTAGCAAATGGTGAGGTTTTGTTGATGAGATGATTTGCAATCAAAAGAGAATTGAAATGAGTGATTTAGATGACAAAATCAGAGGAAAATCTCTGGAGAGAAAGTGTTTGGGTTGAGAGAAAATGAGATAAAAGGAAAATGAGATTTTAGGAAAATTAGTTAGAAAATAACTTCCCTCCACTTTCTTTATGTTTAAAAATCAGAATTAAAACATAAAATATCTTAGAAAAATCTGGAGAAACTCCCTTTGGGTAAATAGCTCCTTAAAGATTCAAAGTTTCAATCCTTTCTAAAACAGTCACGCAACTTTCAAAAATTACATTTTGGTCACTAGCCAAAATGTCACCCTTCCAAACCTCATTTTGTAAAATTGATTTCACAGTTCACTTACATATATTAAAAGATGATTTTAGAACATTTTCCATATTTTTAATGCAACCCGAACTAGGCTTTCCTAATTTCACCTCTTTATATTCGAACAGCACTTTGACCGAACCGGTCAACGCCCAAAACTTCTAAGCCCAAAACCGGGGCGTTACAAATTTCGCCAGTGATCCATGTACAAGGGACAAATTCAGGGTGAGTAGGGATGCAATATTACCTTAATAAATTTGGTATCTTGATATCCTTAGGGAGTTAGGATAAACCAAATCAAATTTGAGTCGTCACAATAGCGCTCCGACCTTTAAGCAGTCCACCCGAACGAAACGAACAATATTTTATCTTCTCTGATTGTTAGAGAGGTTTCCCGAAAAAGCCTACTTTATGCCTTTATATAGCATTAAAAACATAATTCAAATTTAATTCACATTCATTAAATATACATTATATTTAACAGAATATTATTAAATGTGTAGAAGCTAATTCTACTTTAATTTGAATTCATTAAATATACAATATATTTAACCGAATACAATTAAATATGTAGAATCTAATTCTACTTTAATTAGGTTTCTTTAGGAATATATAATTTTTAATAGTGTTTGATAATTACAATAATTATCTATTACTAAAATATATATAAACGAGATTATCTATAATTATAATAATTTTGTCTTTAATAATTATTACGCGTACAACAAGTTTGTACACATGCTATCTAGTCGATATTTGTTTGTTTCAATCATAGGGTGTGACCCTTGTAGGTTCTTGTAACGTTAGTAGTAATATCTGGAACAATTCTAATATTACAAACAATGAGTGGCATCGAGCAATATATCATTGCTACCTAAGTTACATGAAGTCGTGGTTTGACTTTACCTTTTTCCATGATTAACTTCTTTTATGTATCACATCCTTTTGTCCTTATAGATCGAACACAAGTCATGGATTAGTCACACTTGTATAGTCCATCTAATACTTCTTGATATCTTGAGTAGACTATGATAAACAAATAACTATGAAATTCTATATCAATTTATTCAAGCATGGTCATTCATTTTCTAGTCTCACTCAATCAAGTGACCTACGATATTACTCCTATTATGTAGGAGGGACAAATCATATCTTGATCTTCCATATTTCGCTATATAGCGTGTGACATATCCAATATCAGTCTTTATAGTGTAGTCTGTTACAACACACGTTTGACTGCATAAAAATATGTCACTCTTGATATTGAAATAATGATGATCTCAAGTCTGAAGATCATACACTTAGTTATCACCATGAGCAATGTTGTGACTGTCACATAATAATCCAAGAAACATGCTCATAGCGGGTCAGTCCAGTATGTCGTTCTATAACACATACTTATGTATTGATTTTGACATCTCTATGTCAATAACAACACTTTGTTATCAATCAACTACATATTAGTCTTAATATATTATTGTTGTCCATGCCCACAATAATTCTCGACTAAGGACATTCAAGAATAACTATATTATTCTAAGGACTTTATTATAATTCAGTTTATTTATAGATGCACAGAATAAGACTGAAATAATAATAATAATAGCTTTATTAATAAATAAGATAAAATAAATATGTCTTTTACAATCATCTCATGATTGATATTTGGACATACTCCAACACTCATGATCTAGAGCTTGCTGCAGTTGTGTTTGCTTTAACGATTTGGAGGCATTACCTTTATGGTGAGAAGTGTATGGTTTATACGGATCATTACATTTTGAAATATCTAATGTCTCGAAAAGAGTTGAATCTTAAGCAACAAAGATGGTTGGAGTTGCTTAAAGATTACGACTTGACAATAAAGTATCACCCTGGAAAGGCCAATGTTGTGGCAAATGCCTTGAGTAGGTAGGTGGCTGTAGAATTGATAAGGATGTTTTCTCGATTGAGTATATCGTGTGATGGTGGGTTGATAGCTGAGTTACAAGTGAAACTTTCCTTGGTTCAGTTGATTAAAGAGAAGCAGTTGCATGATGATTCTTTGGTGCCCCATGCTCAAGATATAGCAGATGGTAACGCAACAAACTTTTGTTTCAATGATGATGGTGTTTTGTGCTTTAAAAGTCGAATAGTGGTGCCAGAGGATGTTGAGCTGAGGTGCACTATCTTGACTGAGGCTCATAGTAGTCCTTTTGCTATGCATCCTGGTAGTACAAAGATATATCGTGGGTTGAAGAAGGATGTTGCTAAATTTGTGAGTAAGTGTATGGTTTGTCAGCGTGTGAAAGCTGAGCATCAATTTCTTTCTGAGGTGCAACCTTTTAAGATACCGAAATGGAAATGGGAGAGGATTATGATGGATTTCGTGTTCGTGTTGCCTTTGACCCCGACAAAGAAGAATTCTATTTGGGTGATTGTGGATCGTCTTTTGAAGTGTACGCATTTCATAGCTGTGCATACTACGTATACGTTGGATAAGCTAGCAGAGTTGTACATTGCGAAGATTGTGAGGTTGCATGGTGTACCTAAATCTATAGTGTTGGATAGAGATTGGAGGTTTACAACGAGGTTTTGGGAGTGTCTACATCAAGAGTTGGTTACGTGATTGAATTTCAGTACATCGTGTCATCCTCAGACGGATGGTCATTCTAAGCGAGTTATCCAAGTGCTTGAGGATATGTTGAGGTGTTGTGTTATATATTTCAAAGGTTCTTGGGAGAAACGGGTGCCTTTAGTGGAGTTTGCTTATAATAATAGCTATCAAGCGTGTATACTAAGGGCTCCGTATGAAGCCTTGTATGGTAGGAAGTGTAGGACGATTCTTTGTTGGGCGAAAGCGGGGCAAAAGTTGGTTTCCTTGCCGAATTTGCTTAAGGGAACGACAGAGAAGGTAAAGCTTGTTTGTGACCGGTTGAAGGCAGTATCGAATCGTCAAAATTCTTACACGAATTTAAAGCGTAAGGAGATTGAGTTTGCGGTTGGTGATCGCGTGTTTTTAAAAGTGTCCCCTTAGAAGAAGGTGATGAGGTTTGGACATAAGGGTAAGCTTAGTACAAGGTTTATTAGACCATATGAAGTGGTGGAGCGTGTTGGTCTTGTTGCATATCGGTTGAGGTTGCCTCCCGAGTTGGAGAAAATTCATGATGTGTTTCATGTTTTGATGCTACGAAGGTATAGGTCAGTTTCGTCTCATGTTATGCATGTTGAGGAGATTTAGTTGAACCCGTATTTGTCTTATGATGAGGAAACTGTTGATATTCTTGATTCTAGTAGCAAAGTTCTTCGTGTTTAGACGGTTGTGCTTGTGAAGGTGTTGTTGTGACATCAAGGAGTTGAAGAGGCCACGTGGGAAAGCAAGGCGGAACGGTGAAGCAGTTTTGGCACCTTTTTCCTTTAGGTAAAATTTTGATGAAGAGGGAGAGTTGTAACGCCCCGATTTTGGGCTTAGAAGTTAGTCAGGTTCGGCTAAGAGGTTCGGGTGAACCGGTTCGAGTGAGTTATGCTAGTTTTGGGATTAATTGGAAATAAATGGTTTTTGAGGGAGATAAAATATGGAAAATATTTTATAATCTTAAAATAATGTTTTGAAGGTTTTGGAGAGTTCAATTTGATGAAATTATACTGATTTAATTGGAATTTTGAAGAGGGCCAAAACTTAGAATCCTTAGGGAGTTATTACACCAAGGTGTTATCAGCCTTTTCCCTTGATTTTGTGTTTTTAAAATGATTTAATTAATTGATTTATTAAATGAGATTTGATAAAAATACGATTTTAAAGCTAAACATTTTCTTACGTAACTACTTTTCTCCTAAACTTTTCTCTCAACTTTCTCATCAGCCAAACTATCTTTCCATCACTAAAATCTCCAGAGATTTACCTCTTTTCATCCACTTTTGATTTCTAAATGATTCTCATTGATTTCTACATCAACTAGTTATGGATTTCTTGAAGGATTTCTTCTAAATCATTACAAATCAAGGGAAAAGCTTGTATTAGAGGTGATCTTTCTTTTCTCTCCTTTAATCAAGGTTCTTTATTGAAATTCCCAAGTCTTTGGCTCTCTAATTATGTTTAATAACAAGGTTTTATAATTTAATAGATTAAAATGGCTAAATCAAGCTTTGTAAGATGATTTCTCAATATTTTCGTAATGGTACTGTTTCAATTGATTTGAGATTGATTTTAATCATGTTTTGGATGTTAAATGATGTTGAAATAAAGGTTTTATAATAGTAATCCCGAAATGAGTTGGATCTCTAATTGTTAGATTGTTAGATTTGGGGTTTTGTGGTGTTAGTGTGAAATCTGAGTTGCTGGAGGTATAAGGATGTAATTAGGTTGATTTTGGATGTTGATTGATGATTAAAAATGGATGAAAATGATAGGTTTTGTGGTATAAACATAGAAGAACATTTCGGAAGCAATCGATGAAGGTTCGTGAGTTTTGATTGCTTGGATTCGTGTCGGCTAGTTGAGTTTGCACGTGTTGGTGAGTGAGAACGTTAATTTCAGTTTTGAAAGCTTTAAAAGATGATTTGGGAACTTAGTGGTAAGCTTGAAACGCTTAACTAAGTTCGAAAGTAAGTGAAAGGAATTTCCTCTCTTAGTATTGCTATTATGTGATTATTTATGCACTATTTTGAATTAATTATTTTACCTACTATTAAAGCATGTTTATAAGAATGTGGTTACTGTTTTTATTGATGTAATGTTGAAGGATGCACATGGTAAGTTATCCTTGAAGTCAATGAGTTATACTTGTAATTTTAAGCATGGTGTAATGCTTGGAAATGTGATTTATTGATGATGCTTTGAAAATAGTGAGGTATGTACTAAATGTGAATTATATTGGCAAGTGATGTTGCGAAATGGTTTATAAATGAAATCGGATATAGTTAGCCCGCTATAGGATTGAGTGCACTAAAAACAAGTCACCTTGTATGTTGAGGGGTTTATACGGTGTACCGAATACTACATCCAAGTACCCTAACGATTGAGGAAAGTGTATGGTATCTCGTCTCTCTTTAGTGGGGTTATACATCTATCGATGAGTGGTGTTGAGGGGTTTAAATGGTGTATCAAATAATCTACCATGGGTGTCACAACGGTGGAGGGTAGCTCCCGTGTGTGAACCATGAGATGTCGATGAGAATGTATGAAGTGTTGGGACAACACTTGTGAATCCGCGTATCCGATGTGGTTTTGAGAAATGAGCATGTTGATGATAACTTGTAAGCCAATATAATTGATGATGTATTATGAAATGGTTTATGATGCATAATATGTAAATGCATTTTTTTACTCTTTAAGCTTTGCATATGATAGCTATGCATTGGAAGGCTTAAATTGGATGTTAGCAATGGGATTTGCTGTTGGATTCCTAATACATGTTACATGATGTTTAACATGTTCATTTTGATTAAGGAAAGTGCATAGTTGCAAAAAGGGCTTTATGGTTTTCAAACGATGTTTTAGCAAATTGAAATGAGATTTCAATGTGGACATGAAAAATGGTTTTAATGCATCGATGGTGTTTTGCTTATGAGCCTCCTCAATAAGCATTGTGTGCTTACGCTCTCATTTGTCCATCAATGCAGATAATTGAGGTTTAGGAGGCAGCAAGAGGGAATGTATTCCAAGAGACTTCTCTTGAGAAAACATGTTTCAGTTTAGACTAAAGTAATAAGGGCAATTGGGGGATCCATTGAATTGTTGGGAGATTTGTGTAAACTCCCTTTTGTGCAAGTTTGGTTTGCTGTTTTAGACTTGTAAATGGACATTGATATTTGGTTTATGCTTTAATTTGTATTTTGGTATCTTATGTGGTTTGAAAATAGATTGCATGGATATAGTTTACCTTTGATGCAAATGTTCATGTTATGCTGATGAATATGCCATGGATGCATAAGGATTGATGCTTATATATGTTGTATGCATGTTAAAAGCATGCTGGATTGTTATAGATTGGATTAAAGTATGAAACACTAGCAAAAAGTGTCATTACAGGACCAGGTGTTTCGGTACACCTAAGCCTGTACTGAAACAGGGTACCTGAAATGGCCTTGGGGTTTCAAAACAGGGAGGGGCGTTTTGGTTTGTTTGGCTACTGTAAGGTTGTGTTTCGAAACAGGTTTGAGGTTGCATCAAAACAACCTCATGTACCGAAACAAACAGTCTTGTTTCAAAATGGGCATTTCGATACGGGGCACCCTGTACCGAAACACCCTACAGTTACGTTGGTTAGTGGAATCTTCTAAAGTTCTGATTCTTTACGTTTTGATCCCTAAATGTTGTGGATGCAATTAAAAGAGTTTGGATGATTGTTTTGGGTTGAGATTTGATAGAGATGCATGTAATGTGGTTAGTTAAAGGTTGGTAACTTAAAAAGTGAAGAAGTTCCTGTAATTTGGTAAAATTACAAAATGGTCCCTAAAATGTGTTTGCATGAAATTGAGTCCCTAATTGATGTCTGATTAAGTTGTAAATTGTTCCGCTGCGATGTTTATCACATAGGATAATAATGAGCATCTAGAAAAGATAAAAAGAAAAAAAAGGTTCGTTTATTGAGGTATACTTCCCGATTTACTTCAATATTCCATGTGTGATTCGTTCGGTTCGGTCTTTCGCCCAGACCAAGTCGAGGGGTTACAATGTCGATATCGCTTTGGCATCCAAGCTTGGCACAAAGTTGCCAACTTCACTTGGAACCATTTTATTCACTATTTTTTTGGAAGTTGATCTAATTGCGATCTTTTAAGAGCCTGATCCTTTCCTATTTTTTCGGGGGTTCATCATCTCTTGGCATGGCATCACTAGCATCTCACTGCTAACAAGTGCTTGGCACACCATTGGTCCATCTGTGCCCACAACTCTTGGCATTCACTTTGTCATTCCTAATTGTGTTGCTTTCCTGTGTCCATTCCTCTGCCAAATTCTACGCCAAACCTGCAAAATAGCCACAAAACAACCATCCACTCTGGCATAGGCAACCTACTAACTCCTTGATGAAAATGCATGATCCTAACAAATTAATGCAACTAAATCAACCCTAAAACAAGCAAAAGCATATCAATATAAGCATGAAAAACAATACTTTTGAGGAGGTAACAATGTCTTAGAACTTCTGATTCTTGGGGGTTGCTCTGTTCGGTTTTAGGATTATTAGGTTTTGGTGGGGAGCATTTCGAATTGTCCATTGATAAATTGTGAGTAAATTGACTAATATGGATAACAATTGATCTTGGGAATGTCCTATATATGAATCTGTGTTGTTCTGTATTGAAAATTATGTGTATAAATGACGTTAAAGGCTTATGGAATCAATTGGAATGTAGAAATTGCTTGAGACAAATCTGTCCAAAGGAACATGTTTTGTGTTTGATGGAGTAAGCTTGATAGAAGTCTTAAATTTATGCTTAGAAATATGATTGTTTTTAATGTGAATTATAATAGAATTCAATAGAATCTAGAAAATTGATTGAGGGAACCTTCAGGGCAACTTAGATAAATCAACATAAGTTCGAGACCTCCCTATTTTGAACAGAACAATAGGGGACTGTTTTGTAGGAAATTTGGTTAGCTAAACTAGTATGTAAATTGAGATAAGTGTTAAAATTGATAATTCCATTGAAGTATGATTAGTCAATGAAAATTTGAGAATGAATGCTTGTTAAAAAAGTAGTTTAATTGAATAAAAGAGCATTGTAGTGTAGGAAGGGCAATTTCAAATTAAAAGGAACATTAGGGAACTGTTTGGTTTGCTGGGATGATATTTGAATTGTTTTGTCAATAGATTGTTTCTAATGCATTGTTAAACTATTGTTATAATTAGACAACATGGGAATTGACCAAGAGGACAAAAGGAAAAAGGGAGTTGTGATCCACAATCAAGAATAGCTCAGAGTTTTAGTGAGTGTAATATGTTTTTTGAATACGTATGGATTTGTTAATTTGGCTAAATTGCTCGATTGTTACATGTGGCTTGAATGCCTATGCTTGTCTTGGTTTGCTAGAGCTTGGTAAGTTAAATGTATCCAGGTAAGTATGGTTACTAGATAACATTATTAGTATGATTATATGTTGGTTGCTTATAATGCTTAATGTAGTATCTTGTGCATATGGCTAAGTACTTGAAGAGTTAAAGGAGTATATGTAGTGAATTATTGTAATGTTTGTAAGAACCTTGACTAGTTTTAGCCCTAGCTAGATTGGCATGCCAATAGTGATTCATGATATCTGCCTGAACTAGACTAAGGTCCCCTAAATGGTACTAAGGTACTCTTGAATGACTTGGAAAGATTATATGTTTCAATGGTAATAGATTACATTGCCTAATAATGTTTTGATTGAATATGTGCTTCTAGGCTAACAACTAGTCAAGGCCATGTTATACAACTAAGGTTGCTTTTGATAAATTGATTGAATGTTTAATTGAGTAACACCAAATGGTTTCTGTTATTATATGATACTTTTTTGTAAGCGTGATAGTTGGTTGAAGTTAAATTAAGCTTAGTATATGCTTCTTGATGATTGTATTGTGAGCATGTACCCAATTTGACAAATGCTATTTAATATGGACTAGTCTCGATAAGGAGCTTATTTAAGATTGATGAATTGTATAATGTGCATAATAGTTAAGCTGATTCACTCCTTATTTTGTTAAATTTCGAGGCTATCTATCTAATAGCTCAATTTGTTAATTTGCAGGAAAAGCTGATTGCTAGATCTAGTTTGGGGAACCATAGCAAGGTCACCAAAAGCTCCAATGTATATCTTGTTTTTTTTATAGTTTAACTCCTAGATTGTGGCACTAGTTAAATGTTACGATCAAAATCTTTTGAGTACTATAAGGGGGATGTAAATAATGTTTTTCAAAGACTTGTATATCATGTGTTTGGTTTGGTGCTTGGTGATAGTGTAATTTAGCTTGAGTTAACAAAGTTGGTTGTTTCGAATAGCATAAATGATCTTAAAAGTTGATATTGATTGTTTGATGTTAAGAATAGAAAGGTTGCTTGTTGTGTATGTGGAGTTATTGCATGCTTGAACCTTTATGAGAAAGAAAGAGATTGGAGTTGGCTTGTAAGAATAGCTTGTTAATGATCATACGTAGAGTTTATATAAGTCTAAGAAGAAATTTTACTAGATCACATTCATACCATGAAACTCTTGGATCTCGATGGTTATTAAATGATTTGAAAATGCTTAAATCGACATGCCTTGCTTGTAATGAGTTGTATAGATTAATATGGCCTAATAATTCGAACCATCCTAGGATTAACACCTAAGCTAAAGCTAGTAATTAAAGTGCTTTTATGATTCTTAGCAATAATTTGTGTGATAAGAAATTCTAGTCTTTTTGGTAATTATAGCTTAGCTATGAAAATGCTTGATCTTCAAGAATCTTGATGGTGTATCATTTCCTTGTTCGAACACTAGCTTGTTATTACAATTTGGTAATCAGAGCTAAGGTTTAGTTGATCCTATGACTAAACCACTTGTGTAATCAGTTATGTAAGATTCCACCTAGGAGTTGAATTGAATTGTGCTTGTGACCTTGATTGATTAAATCCCCCTGTAACACCCCGAAAAACGGTTTAGTCGGAATTAGGTTATGAAAATCTAAAATCCTACACCGAACAACTTAAGTATTGCATTTCCATTAAGTTTTATGATCTCTTTTATTGATGAGAGACCCTAGTGAGTCCATACTTTTGATTTGAAAGCCTTTTAAATGCTTAAAATGATATTTTCAGCTAGGTGTTTCGATACAGTAAGACCCGTACCGAAGCAACCTAGGTAAGACATTTCGAAACGATTATAGGGCTTTCCAATACAATTCTAACGGTTTGTAACACCCCAAATTTGGGCCTAGATGTTTTGGAGTCCGAATCGGACCGGTCAGAAAATGGTTCGAATCTTAAAGGGAGTTTTAGGGAATACCTAGTTCGGGATGCTTTAAAACTATAGAAAAATATATAAAAATCCTCATTTAAGCTTTTGTTTAAAGCATGGCAAATGTTATGGTTTTGAAATGAGATAAGAATGTTTTGAGAATTGTTGCATGAAAAACAGTAGGTGAGATGATGATTTGACATAATATATTGACATAGATGTTGAGATACTTACCAGATATAATTGATTGATCAATAGGATGAGAGTGCACTATAAACTAAAAATTCGTACGTGCTCTTTGGTTAAGCCAAAGGGAGAGAACCGATTATGGGCATTCCATCGGGTAGAACTTGGTGAAATACCCAAACTTTGTGGCGATGAGAGATTCCGCCATGTGAGTACGATGATGTGAGATTCCACCAGAAATTATGTTACTAAACGAGTGAGTACGGTGATGGTAGATGCCACCGGAAGTGTCTAGTGAGATGTCCGCATATCCGAGTAATAATGAGATGTGAAATGCCAATATAAAATATGAAATGATTTTTGATTCACATGTACCTTTGATGAAATGATTTATGCTATGAGAAATGCATATGATATTTGTGTATGAAATGCTTTGGTGTTACAAGCATGAGTATGGCTTTGCCATGAGTTTTGCATTGGTTTAAATGCATGAGATAGAATGAAGGTACATGTGTTTTCAATGAGAGGTTGCTTTGAATGGTTTTCAAGCATGAGATAGAATGAGCATGTTGTTTAAAAGCTTTTGAGAAATTGTTTTCAAGAAATGCATTATTGAGTTGGTTTTCTTTAGAGCATGCCTCACTAAGCATTTGTTCTTACGCTCTCTTTTACCAATAATGCAGATAATTGAAGTGTTTCCGGGCATCAAGGAGGATAAGAACATCCAAGGAAGTACAAGCTTATGTATGGTGATGTTTTCATACACTTTAGTTTTGATATAATGGCAATGGGAAACCAAGGATGTATTTGGGAGATACTTTTGAACTCCCTAAGTTTGTAGCATGTTTATGACGACATTTTTTTGGTTGTAAGTGGCCTTAAATGTTTGGTTTGATCTTGGATTGCTTGTATTGGTTTTGAGATTAGGGAGCATGCCTTTAGACTATGTGATTTTGTGTTTGATGCCATGCTTGTGCTAGAGAGTCCTAAATATGTTCCTTGATTGTATAGTGGTTTGCTGGTATGTTTTGGGAATCTTTGAGACATGTTTGAATGGGTTAAAAGGTGAAAAACCAGCTATATCTGTTGTTTCTGGGCAAGGTGTATCAAAACACCCTCAAGTGTTTCGAAACGGGGGCCTGTAATGGTCTTAGTGTTTCGAAACGGCTGAGGTTGTTTCGAAACAGTTTGGCTACTGGAGTGCCCTGTTTCGGTACTGGTCTTGGAACATACCCGCGTACCGAAACAGTCAACACTGTTTCGATATGTGCGTTTCGGTACGTTGGGTAGGCGTTCCGATACAGTGACCGTTGGATGCTGATTTGAATTGCTTTGAGTTTTTCATGCTTTACATTTTAGTCCTAAATTTTGTGGATGCAATTGCTTGGGTTTGAAATGTCTTTTTATGCTGAAACTTGACAGTAAAGCATGTAACATGATTAATTTCATATTGGTAATCTTAAAATCAGTGAAGCCCTTCTAATTTACAAAAATTACAATTTGGTCCCTAAACGAGTAAATTAAGCAATTGAGTCCCTAAATGATATCTGATCGCTGTGCCTTTCTCTTACGTGATACGTGAGTGCTCACTTAGGTTTAACATGTATTTAGACAAGATTAAAGTAAAAAACGGGTCGTTAATCGAGGTTGACTTTCGGGTTGACTTTAGTTTTCCCCGTGTAATCTTCGTAGTTCGGGTCAAACGTCTAGGCTGGGCTAAGGTGGTTACACGATTTTAACTAACTTTTGGACTTTTTCTTAGTCGTTTTGATACAACTTCATGCGTTTCGAAATGGGTCCCCTGATTCAAATTCGTTCGATGGTTGAATTAAAAGAAAATGAAGTTGTGATGATTCATTTACTTGAGTTTGTTCTTCCCATGTGGAAGCTGGTTAGAGAGGATGGCTAGTAGTCATCATTTTCCTTGAGTTGATAAAAAGTTGAAAGGATAAAGAAAATATAGAAATTATTATTTTTATACCTTACCCTTGGTTGAGGGAAATCTCTTCATTGGTCCTTGGTGAGGTGGGGAAATGATTAGAGCTGTAGTTATTTTAAAATAGGAGAAATGGGTTCTCATCCTTGTTTTGCTTTCACCGAGATTAACTCCATCTCCTAATTTTGAAGAACAAGCTCACACCTCCATTGTCTTCAATCTTGAGCTTCTAAGCATACACCTCTCAATTTGTGATCCTTAAGCTTATGCTTTCTTTGATTTAAGAACATAAATTCATAGCTACCTATCGGGTAAGTGGAAACCCTAAATCAATTATCAATTATCCTGGTCATTGAATGCCTAATTTCAAGTTAAAAGCTTTAAGAAAAGCTTTTGTCTAATAGCTAATAGTTATTCCAAGTATCGATATTGTCATATTGATTCTAATAAACCATTATTGTTCTTCCTAGTTCAAGAATTTAAAAAGACCAATTTACCGTCTCCATCAAAAGCTAGGAATAAAGGGGTAGTCATCTAGGAGCCGTAGAAGCTTCGGGTTATCGAGGTGAGTGTAGCCGGAGTCTCGAGAGTGGCTAGGTTCCATCTCGAATTATTGATTATTGATTTACTAACCATCGAATTATTGTCAGTAGCACTGTTATTACTGTCATTGAAAGCATTGAAGCATTGACATATAGAATCATTGATTATTGAATATTGAAGAGGGAATTGGAACATCGATTATGAATTGTTGTCATTAATATTGTGTTGAATCATTGCTATTGTTATTGGTATATTGCTATCGAAATACTGTTATTGGACTATTGATTATTGAACCTTTGATTTGAAGTATTGGATACAATTGGCATGCCATAGAATTCATTAGCTCATTGGTACGGGTATTGGGCTTCGACCATTGGTGCGATGGAGGAATGTGTTGTGTGTTGGTCAATTGGTGCGGCGGGGGGATTATGACACAACCATTATTGTTATTTTTGGTGATGTGGTGGAATTCGTGTATCCAATTACCGTGAATCAATGCAAGGAAAATATTGGTTATTGCTATTGCTTAGTTATGGTATTATGATACTATTATTTGAAATATGATGATTGATATTATGCTTTTAATATGAAGGAGGAACATGCCATGTTTATTTACATAATTAATATTATGATTGTCATCATGATAAATGGCATACCATGTGCATACATTGTTATTGGCTATCTCACTTAGACTATATAAGTCTAATGCACTCATTGTCCATATATTTTAGGTTAAGAGTTATCGTTTCAAGATCGGAGCTAGTTGGTAAAGCGACAAGTCACCTCGAGCCTAAAGTAAAGTATTTTGTCTCTGTGAACTCCTACAATGGTGGCAAAGTAGTTAAACTAGTTGATCTTGATGTTTTGTCTATGTGTATAAGGATAAGTGATATGTGTGGTTTAAGTGCTATAAATGACTTGTTAAAGATTGCATAAAGATGGCTTAAATTGCATATTTCGCTTAAAAAGGTGAAAACATAGTAAACAGATTCAAATGATCATAGAATTTGGCATGCCAGTATCTTATAGTATTGAAATATTGTGTGTAAAGTTTCATTGCGTTTGAACATCGTTTGGTAGGTCAGTTCGATTAAAACAACCAAAAATCTATCATTACAAGTCATGCCATATCGATACGGGGTAATGGCATATTGATACGGGTAGGCATCATTGAACTCACAGAACAAGGCGTATCGATAAGGTTTAACCTGTATCGAAACAGGTCAAAGTCAATAAGAGTCAACCCGTATTGATACAGGGCTTGCCCGTATTGATACAGATAGTGAGAAAAGTCAATCAAGGTTGACCATCGTGTACCCGTATCGAAACAACATCAAAGAGTTGTGATACATGATTAGTTATGTTGGTTAAAAGGTATGAATTCAACAGTTTACATTGTTCACAAAATGGTCATTGAATTAAGGATGGTTATATTGGATGAGTTAATGAATTTAGAATTGCATGAAAATTTATAGACTTATTAATATTGCATTGAATTTCACTGTGGTATGGTCAATTGCATCGAAGGACCCCTAAATTTTCAGATTTTGCAGTTTGGTCCCTAAAACTTATAATAGTTAGGAATTAGTCCTAAGTGATTGGTTTATATTTCGTAATGGACTAAATGGACTAAGATCCATCTCGGTAATGTGTTAATGTATATTATTATTTAAGTGTTAATTATAAAACAAAATTTTATTGCATTGTTCACCGTATTGTTCATTGGTAGCACCTTCCGACTCGGTTCTCGACCAAGTTGGGAAGGGGTGTTACATTTGTGGTATCAGAGCTAGAGTTTAGTCGGTTCTGGACTAAACCTATGCTTGTCTATATTGTATATTGTGTTACTTTCCCACATAGGAGTTATTTATTGTGTATTGTGATTTGCCGACTAATCCAATCTTTATTTATAGATGTCTAACCCTGTTAAGAATTCTGATAGCTCAAAACAAGAAATTGAGTATCCCATTTGTAACTTTTGTCAAGGTAAGCACCCTGAGGGGCAGTGTCGTAAGAAGTCTGGAGCTTGTTTCTTTTGCAATAAAATGAGACACTTCGTCCAGAATTGTCCAAGGAACCCCATCAATTCCAATTCTTCCCGATTTTCTAAAACTAGAAGAGATTGGCCAATATCCTTTGGAAGAACGAGGGATTCGACACTAGATGAATCCGAGCCTGAGGAATGCTACGATGATCAACACGCTAATTCAGGTAAAAATTCAAGGATGAATTTTTCTTAAGGGGGGGAGAGAATTGTAACACCCCGAAAACCGGTCTAGTCAGAATTAGGTTCCGACAATCTAAAATCCCACACCAAAAAGCTCAAGTATTACATTTACATTAAGTTTTATGATCTCTTTTATTGATGAGGGACCTTACTGAGTCCAAACTTTTGATTTGAAACCCTTTTAAATGCTTAAATTGATGTTTTCGAGCTAGGTGTTTCGATACAGTAAGACTCGTGCTGAAACGGCCTAGGTAAGACATTTTGAAACAATTATAGGGCGTTCCGATACAGTTCTAACTAACTTTTGGACTTTTGCTTAACCGTTTCGATACAACTTCATGAGTTTTGAAACGGGTCCCCTGATTCGAATTCGTTCGAAGGTTTAATTGAAAGAAAATTAAGTGGTGATGACTCACCTGCTTGAGTTTGTTCTTCCCACGTGGAAGCTGGTTAGAGAGGATGGCCAATAGTCATCATTTTCCTTGAGTTGATAAAAAGTTGAAAGGATAAAGAAAAGATAGAAATTATTATTTTTATAGCTTACTCTTGGTTGAGGGAAACATCCTCATTGGTCCTTGGTGAGGTGGGGAAATGATTAGAGCTGTAGTTATTTTAAAATAGGAGAAATAGGTTCTCATCCTTGTTTTGCTTTCACCGAGACTAACTACATCTCCTTATTTTGAAGAATAAACTCACACCTCCATTGTCTTAAACCTTTAGCTTCTAAGCATACACCTCTCAATTTGTGATCCTTAAGATTAGGCTTTCTTCGATTTGAGAACATCAATTTATAGCTACCGATTGGGTAAGTGGAAACCGTAAACCAATTATCAATTCTTTGGGTATAACCTGTATCAAAACAGGTCAAAGGTCAAAGTCAATAAGAGTCAACTTGTACCGATACATGGCTTGCCCGTACCGATAAACGTAGTGGGAAAAGTCAATCAAGGTTGACCATCGTGTACCCGTATCGAAATAACATCAAAGCGTTTCGATATAGGGTTAGTTAAGTTGGTTATAAGGTACGAATTTGGCAGTTTACATTGTTCACAAAATGGTCACTAAATTTGGGATGATTAAATTGGATGAGTTAATGAATTCAAAATTGCATGAAAATTTATAAATTTATTAATATTGCATTGAATTTCATTGTGGTACGGTCAATTGCATAGAAGGACCCCTAATTTGTAAGATTTTGCAGTTTAGTCCCTAAAACTTGTATTAGTTAAGAATTAGTTAATGTTTCATAATGGACTAAATGGAATAAGATGCGTCTCGGTAATATGTTATTGTATATTATTGTTTAAGTGTTAGTTATAAAATGAAATTTTATTGCACCGTTCACCGTATCGTTCATCGGTAGCACCTTCTGACTCGATTCTCGACCAGGCCGGGAAGGGGGTGTTACACCCCCTTGAATGTTAATTTTAGATGTCTGAGACACATCTGGCCCGGGATAGAGATAGCTCGATTGGCTCCTCCAATTAAGGAGGGAGTGTTAGATTGGGTCAGGAGCAAGCAAACCCTCAAAATGCTACAGAACCACAATCTGAAGCTCCTCAAATAAATCGGATTCAAAAGGAATGTTTTCTTTGCATGATTGAGATGTTCAACCAATTCATTGCTACCATGAAAGCAAAATGATCCTCTTGCACCTGCAGTGGTTCAAGCAAGAGCTCCTATCGATAAATTGGCTCAGCACCGAGCCTATACGTTCATGGGATCTGATGAAGAGATCCTAGAAGCAGCTGAGTACTGGTTGGAGACTACCACTAGAATTCTAACCTAAGATCTCCAGTGTTCAAATACACATGAATTGGAGTGTGCAGTGCCTTCACTTGTTGATGAAGATCTGAATTTGTGGGAAACTACGATTCTCACTGCCCCAGAGGATGCTGTCACCTGGGAATTTTTCTTAAAGGAATTCCGGAAGAAGTATTTGAGTGAGCAGTACCTAGGGGAAAGAAGAAGATGTTTCTTGCATCTAAAGCAATGTGGTAGACCTATAGAACAATATGTTAGCGACTTTTTCAAATACTACAAATACGAGTCTAAATATATCAAGAAGGAGGAGGACTAATGCAGAATGTTAATTTAAGGGTTGAATGATGTGTTGAGCCTAATGTTTACGTCCCTCAGAATAACCGACTTTCAAGATTTGGTGAACTGAGTGATCGCTACGGAATCTAGAATGAATGTAGCTGACAAAAGAAGAGAGCTATTCAAAGAATGATAAAAGATACGAAAGTGATAACAAACCTCATTGGCCTTCTAAGAACTCGAAAAATCAAGGAGGAAACTTCTCTAGTCATGTTTCTTCTCTAAGGGGTAACTTCATTCCAAATCCCCAAACAAAAATCAAATCCTCTGCACCTACAATCTCAACAGCTCGGGGAATTTGGGTAGAGACCCTTAATCTCGACATTGTAATGTTTGTCAGACTATCATTCATTCCAGTGTAGAAAACAGTCGAATGCTTGCTTCTAGTGTGGAAGCTTAGAACATTTCGTTCGAGATTGTCCTCAGAACATGGATAAGCCTTCAGTTTGTGTGGCTTCAAACATCTGATTCCATCTCCTCAGGGAAAAGGGCCGAAACAAGCACAATTTGGGAATTCAGGAAGAACTTGTGGTCAAGCGCCTGCTCCTACACACCAATAGTCTCGAGACCCTGCTCGAGTATACCACATTCGGGGCTGTGATGATGAAGAGGCACCTGATGTAATAGCAGGTACTATTGAGCTAAATGATAATCTTGTATATGCATTACTTGATTAGGGTTCAACTCATTCTTTTATTTGCTTCTTGTTGATAGAAAAACTTAATTTGAACTTTGAACTTGTCAAAAAAGGCCTTGTAGTTTCGAATCCATTAGGAGAAAATGTAGCCTTAAACCTGATATGTAAGGAGTGTCCTTTGTACATTCAAGGCATTCCATTTCCCACTGATCTTTATGTTTTATCTTGTTGTGAGTTCGATCTAATTTTGGGACTATATTAATTAGGAAAACATCAGGCTTGGGTAGATTGTCATAAAATGAAACTTTTTCTTCGTGGTTTAGGTAAATAATCCATCATTTTGATTGATAAGAAACCCATGTCTATTTTTGTTGCTATGATTAAACGAGATGAATTTGATGCAATTTTGACAAGTTTTAGGGACAAAACTATAAATCTTGACAAATTAGAAGTTCTTCGATGCAGTTGATTATACCTTAATGAAATTCAACACAATAACAACAAGCTTGTAAAATTTCATGCAATTTGGAGTTCATTTACTCATCCAATTGATTCGTCCTAAATTCAATGACCAATTTGTTGTTCCATATAATCTTGACAAATTTCTAATTTGTCAAGATTTATAGTTTAGTCCCTAAAACTTGTGATAGTTAAGAATTGGTCCTAAATGATTAATTATTGTTTCATAATGGATTAATTGGACTAAAATGCATTTTAGTAGTGTATTATTGTATAACATTGTTCAAGTATTGACTATAAGTTGAAATTTTATTGCACCGATCACCGTACTATTTTACGGTATGACCTTCTGACCCAGTTCTCGACCAGACAGGGAAGGGGGTGTTACAGAGACTCAACCTGGAATGAATCCTATATCCATCACTCCTTACAGAATGGCTCTAGTGGAATTGAAAGAGCTTCAGAAGCAGTTACAAGAATTGCAAGACAAATGGTTCATTCGACCAAGATCGTCTCCTTCGGCAGCCTTGGTACTCTTTGTCAAGAAGAAAGATGGATCGATGAGATTGTGTATAGATTACTGACAACATAATCAAATTACGATTAAGAACAAATTCCCAGTTCCAAGAATTGAAGACTTGTTTGATCAATTGAAGGGTGCTTTGGTATTTTCCAAGATCGACCTTAGAACGGGATACTACCAAATAAAGGTCAAGGAATCGGACATACTTAAAACTTGTTTTAGGACTCGATATACAAGTTCGTGGTACTGCTATTTGGTCTAACAAACACCCCAGATGCATTTATGGATCTCATGAACCGAGTCTTCAAACCCTATTTGGATAACTTTGTTGTGGTCTTCATTGATGATATTCTTATCCACTCAAAAAATGAATCTGAACATTTAAAACATCTCAAAATCGTGTTACAAACAATGGGAGATAATCAACTCTATGCCAAATTCAACAAGTGTAACCGCCTAAGCCCGGCCTAGACGCCCGACCTAAACTAAGAAGATTACACGGGGAAAACTAAAGTCAACTCATGAAAGTCAACCTTGATTAACGACCCTTTTTTCTTTTTAACTTTTCTAGATGCACATTATTAACCTACGTGATTAGTAAAACACTTTAGCAGAAGCGGCACAGCGAACATAGCTCATTTAGGGGTTTAAATGCATACAAACGTCTTTTAGGGACTAATATGTAAATTTCTGGAATTATTAGGACTAAACAAGCTTTTAAGTTACCAATCAAAAATTAATCATACAATAAGCCTGCATGACAAATTTCACCTTAAACGGATCATTCAAACTCATTTAATTAAGCATTTAAGACCTAGGGACCAAAACGTAAGAAAACAAAAACCTAAAACAACTCAAATTCAACTCCAACGGTCATCTGTTCCGGAACACTATACCTTGAATCGAAATGGCCGTTTCGAAACCATGTTGACCGTTTTGAAACTCGGGTGCGTTCTGAAACCAATTTCGAAACCAGGCTTCACAGTAGCAAAATATTTCGGAATGATCACACTAGTTCCGAAACCCTCTGGCCAATACATGCCTTCGTTTTGATACGGATGAGGGCGTTCCGAAACGTCCTGCCCTGCAACAGCAGATTTTGCTGGTTTTATACAACTTTTCACATCCGAAAACATTCCGACTCATGCCACAACACACACACAACATGTATAAGCATCAAGGATCAACATTACGAAGCACAAGCTACAACATGGCATCATTCATGCAAGCATTAAAACTATAGGCATGTTCCCTAGTCTTCCAAAGCCATACAAAGCCAAAATCAACATTTAAACAAAGAAATCCTCAAAGGCCATTTACAACCCAAAGATAAGCAACCAAACATGCTCAAGGTAATTAACATCATCCTCAAACATCCAAGAGTAGAAATCTCACCCATTGCCTCTTATTACACCAAAGTAAAACCACATACTTTGCTAGACAAAAGTGCTTGGATTCCCCTTGCTTACTTGCTACCTCAAAAGCCTAATTCTCTGCAATGATGAAACAAATGAACGCAAGCATAAAGCTTAGTGAGGTTCGCTAAAACAACATTCATCAATGCATTTCACTTAACCGGCAAAACACCATTTATCTACACTTGCCTTTACTTAATACATGCCCTCATAAGGCATTAATGCACTTTTTAAAACACAAGCTCGTATGCATTACTTAAAAACAACAAATAAACCTTTTCTCATGCTTTACCAAGCATCACATGCATTGTAGCATAAATCACAAGCATCTCTTGCATAAACCATTAATCAACAACATTATATTGGCTTACAAGTGATCATTTCTCAAACCATACCAAAACCAACTCAATAGACACAATCGGATACACGGATTACAAGGGTTGTCCCACATGTTTCATACATACTACCGGACTACACAAGTTGGAGATACATGGCACAATTACAACCCCTCAACACCCGTGATGGAGATTAATGGCACAATCACAACCCCTCAACATCACTCATCGGTTGTTGTATAATTCCACTAACAAGTGTACGAGATACATACCACAAGATTCACACACGGGATTAAACCATTCACCGTTGTGATCTTAGCCTCAATCGTTAGGGGTGCTTAGATTGAGTTTATGGAACAATCACAACCCCTCGACATCCAAAGCGACTTTACTCACGGTGCACCCAATCCTATAGCCGGCTAACTATATCGGATTACAAGAATCCAAAAACCACTTTCATCACTTGCCAATATAATCTATAACATCAATAATCCACTATTTTACAAGCATAAATACAATGCCATTTCCACAAGTATAGACATGCTTAACATCATATGCATTTTTCATATGAAACCAAGGATCACTTACCTAGTGCATCCTTAACACAATGGCATTAAAATCCAACGTTAATCATGCTTATAACATGCTTTAAAACAATAATTAAAACCATATTTAACTCAAGTGCATTTCCATCAAAACATAACACATTTCTGAGAGAGACTTTCGAATCACTTACTCTTGAGCTTAGCTAAATGTTTCAAACTTACACTAAGCTCCCAAGACCACGCTCAAAGCGTTACAAAGCTGGAAAATCCATTTCCATTCACCTATACGCGAAGCCTTGCTCGCTGACACGAAAATTACTCTTTCGGAGCCTCCAACAACGCTTCCTTTGCTCCCAGATCAAGATCCCCTGTTTCCACATCATCAAAATAGATATCTAAATGCATTAAAATGCATTTCAATACCAACAACAAACCACAACTCGTTGCTCACCCAAACTACACCAACTTACTCATCTGAAACAACCGAAAACTCAATCGATTGCTTTCTAAACCAAACCCAGCCATCATACATCACTTCCAATCAATTATAAACATCAAAACACATCTAATAAACAACCTAACCCATCATTATACCTCCAGCAAGCACGATTCCACCATTTCACCTCAAAAACTCACTTAAAACTATTAAGAAACTCAAGGATCTCAAGGCTTTCGGGATATATGTTATCAAAACCTCATTTCAACATAATAACCAACTTAAAAATCAATTAAAATCAATCCAAAACAGAGCTTAACAAAACAAATCCGAAAATCAAGATTCCAACCATATTTTACAAGATTTTGATCTCAAATCAAAACTATAATGAAAACTCAACCAAAAACATTAATTAGAAGCCAAAGATCTTGGGAATTTCAATAAAGAACTTTGATTAGAGGTTGAGAACGAGATTTACCTCCAATCCTTGCTTTCCTCAATGAAAGACAAGTTTTCCTTAGCAAAATCTTGAAGAACTAGAAAGGATTTTTTGAAAATTGTTTAGGAAATGTTGAGAGAGTGTTTGGGAGAAAAGAATTCTGGAGAGAAATGGATTAAAATTGTGTTTGGCTGAAAATGAGAAGAGGATGGTAGTTACGTAATGGAATCTCACAAATTAACCACCTAATTAATCAAATCAAATCAAAACCAATTAAAGCTATTTAATTAAAACCATTTTAAACATATGTCATATTAAGGAAAGGCTAAATTGCCATAAAGCCCCCTAAAGATTCTAAGAATTTCGCTTCTCCTTTAAAAATCACATTTTCCA
This sequence comes from Hibiscus tridactylites, assembly GCA_958450335.1. Lineage (NCBI taxonomy): Eukaryota > Viridiplantae > Streptophyta > Magnoliopsida > Malvales > Malvaceae > Hibiscus > Hibiscus tridactylites. The sequence continues at coordinate 36,102,671 of OY288265.1, read as the reverse complement.
CAGTTATAAAACTTTACAATTTGGTCACTACTCAAAATGTACCACTTCCGAAACTCTTTTTGTAAAATTGATTTGACCAACAATTTGGTCACTACTCAAAATGTACCACTTCCTTGATTTCCTTAAATCACCTTACGCGATTCGAACCGTTCTCGACCGGTCCGGTTCGATGTCTAAAACATCTAGGCCCAAAACCAGGGCGTTACAACTCTCCCCCACTTAGGAAATTTCGTCGTCGAAATTTTACCTGAAGGAAAAAAGGTGCAGAAACTGCATCAGCATGTCCGCCTTGCTTTCCCATGTGGCCTTCTCAACTCCCCGATGTCGCCACAACACCTTCACAAGCTCTATCGTCTTGCCACAAAGAACTTTACTGCTCACATCCAGAACCCTCACTGGTTCCTCATCATGTGACAGATCCAAATTCAACTCTATCTCCTCAACAGGCATCACATGCGAAGGATCCGATCTGTACTTCCGCAACATAGAGACATGGAACACATCATGTATCTTTTCGAGCTCCGAAGGAAATCTCAACCGATATGCCACAGGACCAATACGTTCCACAACCTCATAAGGTCCAATGAACCTTGGGCTAAGCTTACCCTTACGCCCAAATCTCATCACCTTCTTCAAAGACGATACTTTCAAAAGCACACGTTCGCCAACCGCAAACTCAATCTCCTTATGCTTCAGGTCCGCGTAAGACTTTTGCCTATCCAATGCTGCCTTCAACCGCTCACAAATGAGCTTCACCTTCTCGGTGGTTCCCATTAACATAGCAGGCAACGAAATCAACTTTTGCCCAGCTTCTGCCCAACAGAGAGGGGTTCTACATCTTCTCCCATACAAAGCCTCGTATGAAGCCATTTGAATACTTGCCTGGTAGCTGTTATTATACGCAAACTCAACCAACGACAAGTGCTTCTCCCAAGAACCCTGAAAATATATCACGCAACATCTCAACATGTCCTCAAGCACTTGGATCACACGTTCCGACTGTCCATCCGTCTGAGGATGATATGAAGTACTAAAATTCAACCGTGTACCCAAGGCTTGATGCAAACATTCCCAAAATCGCGCTGTAAACCTCAGATCCCTATCTGACACTATAGACTTTGGCACACCGTGCAACCACACAATCTCAGCTATGTACAGCTCATCCAATTTATCCAAGGTATATGTAGTGTGTACAGGCAGAAAATGTGCACACTTCGTGAGCCGATCTACAATCACCCAAACCGAATTATTCTTTGACGATGACAATGGCAACCCAAACACAAAATCCATGGTAATTCTTTCCCACTTCCATTCTGGGATTCTCAAAGGCTGCAACAACCCAGAAGGAACCTGATGTCCAGCCTTCACTCGCTGACACACCATACACTTACTAACGAATTTAGCCACACCCTTTTTCAACCCCACCCAATAGTACTCATCTTTCAAATCACGATACATCTTTGTACTACCTAGATGCATAGAAAAAGGACTACTATGAGCTTTTGTCAGAATAGTGCTCCTCAACTCAACATCACCTGGCACCACTATTCGACTTCCAAAGAACAAAACACCGTCATCATTAAAACTGAAATCCGGAGGTCTACCCTCCGCAATGTCCTGAACATGCGAAACAAGAGAATCATCAAGCAACTGTTTATCTTTGATCAACTGAATCAGAGATGGTTTCACTTGCAATTCCGCAATAAGACCACCATCACGCGATATGCTCAAGCGAGCAAACATCGCCCTCAACTCCACAGCCACTTTCCTGCTCAAAGCATCGGCTACAACATTAGCCTTGCCTGGGTGGTACTCGATCGTCAGATCATAATCCTTAAGCAGTTCCACCCAACGACGTTGCCTAAGGTTCAACTCGTTCTGAGACATGAGATACTTCAAACTCTTATGGTCCATGAACACAACACACTTCTTACCGTACAGGTAATGCCTCCTGATCTTCAAAGCAAACACAACAGCCGCAAGCTCAAGATCATGGGTAGGGTAGTTACGCTCATGCACCTTCAATTGTCTAAATGCATAGGCCACTACCTTACCTTCCTACATCAACACACAACCCAAACCAACAATGGACGCATCACTATAGACCACAAACTCCTTACCGGATTCAGGCTGAATCAGAACAAGAGCTTGCGTCAAAGTTTCCTTCAGCTTCTCAAAAGCTTGCTGCCTCGCATCCGTCCACTCAAAGCGAACATTCTTCTGCGCCAACTTGGTCAAAGGTGCAGCTATCTTTGAGAAACCCTCGACAAACCTACGGTAATACCCAGCTAAACCAAGGAAACTTCGTACCTCTGTTACCGACTTAGGCACTTTCCAACTCATCACAGTCTCTACTTTGTGCGGATCAACGCGAATACCCTTAGTTGACACAACATGCCCAAGGAAGGCCACCTCCCTAAGCCAAAACTCACACTTACTTAGCTTGGCATACAATTGATTTTCCAGCAACGCTTTCAAAACTATTCTCAAATGTCTATCATGATCCTCCTCAGTACGAGAGTACACAAGGATATCATCGATGAACACCACCACAAACTGATTCAAGAATTCATGGAATACACGATTCATCATGTCCATGAAAGCAGCAGGTGCGATGGTCAAAGCAAACGACATCACTAAGAACTCGTAATGCTCATACCTCGTCCGAAAAGCTGTCTTCGGTACATCCACATCCTTCACCTTCAGCTGGTAATATCCTGACCTCAAGTCTATCTTAGAAAACATTGAGGCTCCCCAGAACTGATCGAAGAGATCATCAATCCTAGTCAGGGGATACTTGTTCTTGATCGTCAACTTGTTCAGTTGCCGATAATCTATGCACATCCGCATTGTCTCATCTTTCTTCTTTACAAACAAGACCGGTGCACCCCAAGCTGACACACTCGGCCGGATGAAACCTCGATCCAACAACTCCTGTAGTTGCATTTTCAACTCCTTTAGCTCTTTAGGTGCCATGCGATAAGGAGCAATGGACACCGGAGTCGTATTCTTGTACAACTCGATACCAAACTAAACTTCCTTGTTTGGTGGCGACCCATACAATTCTTTCGGAAAGACACCTAGAAAATCACGAACGATTCGAATATCCTGCACACGCACATCCTTGGTGCCATGATTCATCACATAGGCAAGGTAAGCCTCACAACCCAACTTCATCATACGGTTTGCTTCCAAAACCAAAATCACATTCGACAAGAATTTCACATTCTCGCCTACTACCACTACTTCATAATCATCGACAAGCTTTAAGGTGACCCGCTTGACATCAAAGTCAACCACTGCTCTATGCTCAGTCAACCTATCCATGCAAAGGATTTCATCGAATCCGTAGAAGGGTAACTCCATCAAATCCACAAGAAAAACATGACCTTGTACAGAGAAATGGCATCTCCTATACAACCTCCTAGTGACTACAGTCTCACCAAAAGAACTAGTCACTTGCATTCCTACCTCAAGCAAATCAACAGGTCAATCAAGCAAATGCGCATGCTCACTCAAGATATAAGAATGCGTGGATTCAGAATCAATCAAAGCCCACAATGATAAAGACTGAAGAGAAAATGTACCTGCGATAACATCGGTATCATTGCGCTCCTCGCGCTGAGCATAGACCCTGGCAGGACTACCTCCCTTAGGCCGAACTGCCACCACATGAGCAACGCCTCTCTGACCCTCGTCTCTCCTCTGGAAGTTCCCCCGGCCGCGCCCACGGTCTCTCTGAGGTGCAGCCACATCAGGTGCACGTCCTTAGCCCCCACCAACCAACGAAGGACACTCCCGACTCATGTGATCCGCTGAACCATAATTCCAACACAAATTCCCTGTCACCACAATAGGAGCATGAACCTCTCTAGCTGCTCGAGGACAATCTCGCCTCAGATGGTCCCTCGACCCACATGTCCAGCACGTGTGCTACTCAGCCCTCACTCAGCCTCCCTGAATCTGACCGCCTCGACCTGGAGCACCTCGCCTCCCCTCAGGCTGATGTCTACTATCTCGACCTCTTTTGTTTCGTCCACCCCCGGAACTATACTCAGCTGCTCTCTTCCTAGAGCTAGAACAACCACCTCGAGACGACAACCCAAATTCTGTTCGATGTCTTTGGCTCGAAATACAAGCACATCGAAGTCAGTATAATCCGCAGTCAACATGTACGTCTTGACTTCCTGTACCAGCCCGTATCGGAAGCGATCACATCTGTGCCTCTCACTAGGTATCAGCTCAGGGGCATACTGGCTCAGGCGTACGAACTGAACCTCGTACTCAGTCACAGAAAGATTGCTCTGAACTAGCGACATAAACTCACGTTTCTTCTCGTCCAAGTATCTCACCCGAGATACTTCCTCTTGAAGGCACCTCTGAAATACTCCCAATATACCTCATTTGGTTCCAAACCAGCAGTGGTAGTCGTCCACCAGGTATAGGCATCGCCTTGCAACAAGGAAATTGCACATCCTAGCTTGCGCACGATGTTGCACACCATTTGATCCATGATAGGGATCGTACTTGCTAACCAGGCTTCAGACGCCTCAGGAGACATTCCAAAAAACTCCACATCTCCTATGCTCCTCAACCTCACCAATGGCCTGCCCAGCTGTAGGGGCCTGTACATGCGCTCCGGTAATAGCAGCCTAAAATGCCCCGGTGATCGCCTGAACCAACAGCGTTAAATCACCCAAACCCAGACCAACAGGTCCTTGCTGCTCCTGATCCCCACCTCCAGGTGGTGGCGGAGGGGGTAAATTTCCACCAGGAGGGACATCAGCCCCTTGTTCACCCTGGTCGCCTTGAGGCACTACTGTGTTCGACCTCAGCTCTCTTCTCGGCCCCAAAATACTATTTTAAACAAAGCATAACAATAAAAACAAATCAAACCATTTAGGCCAGCCTCAAGCAAGGGTCCAAGTTTACAAAAACATTTATTAGTATAATAAGGCAATGGGCACCCCGATTTCCATCAACATAGCATAGCATACAATGACACATCAAGCTCAACATGCTTTCTATCATCCAAAATCAGCACATATCAACATCGCATCATTATCATACAATCATATTCATTCCACATGCGATCCACATCAATCAAGCATAACATAAGCTCCAAAATTCAACCAAAATCATGCTTTTCAAACAACATACGTCAATACATATCAGCTTCACATACTAACATCCCCAATTCTTTCGTAACATGGCTCTGATACCAACAAATGTAACTCTCTTATCCCAGCCTAGACGCCCGACCCGAACTAAGAAGATTACACGGGGAAAACCAAAGTCAACTCGTGAAATTCAACCTTGATTAACGACCCTTTTTTTTCTTTTTAACTTTTCTAGATGCACATTATTAACCTATGTGATTAGTAAAAGACTTTAGCAGAAGCAACACAATGAACAAAGCTCATTTAGAGATTTAATTTCATACAAACGTCTTTTAGGGACTAATATGTAAATTTCTGGAATTGTAAGGACTAAACAAGCTTTTAAGTTACCAATCCAAAATTAATCATACAATAAGCCCGCATGACAAATTTCATCTTAAACGGACCATTAAAACTCATTTAATTAAGCATTCAAGACCCAGGGACCAAAACGTAAGAAAATAGAAACCTGAAAACAACTCAAATTCCACTCCAACGGTCATCTGTTCAGGAACACTATACCTTGTATCGAAACGGCCGTTTCGAAACCATGTTGACTGCTTTGAAACTTGGATGCGTTCCGAAACCAGTTTCGAAACCAGGCTTCACAGTAGCAAAATGTTCTGGAATGATTACACCCATTCTGAAACCCTCTGGCCAATACTGGCCTTCGTTTAATACGAATGAGGGCGTTCCGGAACGTCCTGCCCTGCAACAGCAGATTTTGCTGGTTTTATACAACTTTTCACATCCGAAAACATTCCGACTCAAGCCACAACACACACACAACATGTATAAGAATCAAGGATCAACATTACGAAGCGCAAGCTACAACATGGTATCATTCATGCAAGCATTAAAACTATAGACATGCTCCCTAGTCTTCCAAATCCATACAAGACCAAAATCTACATTTAAACAAAAAACAATCCTCAAAGGCCATTTACAACCCAAAGATAAGCAACCAAACATGCTCAAGGTAATTAATAACATCCTCAAACATCCAAGAGTAGAAATCCCACCCATTGCCTCTTATTACACCAAAGTAAAACCACATACTTTGCTAGACAAAAGTTCTTGGATTCCCCTTGTTTACTTGCTGCCTCGAAAGCCTAATTCTCTGAATCGATGAAACAAATGAGCGTAAGCACAAAGCTTAGTGAGGTTCGCTAAAACAACATTCATCAATGCATTTCACTTAACCGGCACACCACCATTTATCTACACATGCCATTACTTAAAACATGCCCTCCCAAGGCATCAATGCAGTTTTTGAAACACATGCTCGTATGCATTACTTCAAAAACAACAAATAAACCTTTGCTCATGCTTTACTAAGCATCACATGCATTGTAGCATAAATCACAAGCATCTCTTGCTTAAACCATTAATCAACAACATTATATTGGCTTACAAGTGATCATTTCTCAAACCATACCAAAACCAACTCAATAGACGCAATCGGAAACGCAGATTACAAGTGTTGTCCCACACGCTTCATACATACTACCGGACTACACAAGGTGGAGATACATGGCACAATCACAACCCCTCAACACCCGTGATGGAGATTAATGGCACAATCACAACCCCTCAACATCACTCACCGGTAGTTGTATAATTCCACTAACGGGAGTACGAGACACATACCACAAGATTCACACACGGGATTAAACCATTCACCGTTGTGATCTTAGCCTCAATTGTTAGGGTACTTGGATGTAGATTATGGCACAATCACAACCCCTCGACATCCAATGCGACTTTATTCACGGTGCACCCAATCCTATAGCCAGCTAACTATATCCGATTACAAGAATCCAAAAACCACTTTCATCACTTGCCACTATAATCATTTAACATCAACAATCCACTATTTTACAAGCATAAATACAATGTCATTTCCACAAGCATAGACGTGCTTAACAACATATACATTTTTCATATGAAACCAAGGATCTCTTACCTAATGCATCCTTAACACAATGGCATTAAAATCCAGCATTAATCATGCTTCTAACATGCTTTAAAACAGTAATTAAAACCATATTTAACTCAAGTGCATTTCCATTAAAACATAGCACATTTCCGAGAGAGACTTTCAAATCACTTACTCTTGAGCTTAGCTAAGTGTTTCAAACTTACACTAAGCTCCCAAGACCACGCTCAAAGCATTACAAAGCTGGAAAATCCATTTCCACTCACCGATACGCGAAGCCTTGCTCGCCGACACGAAAATTACTCTTCTGGAGCCTCCAACATCGCTTCGTTTGCTCCCGGATCAAGATCCCCTGTTTCCACATCATCAAAACAGAGATCTAAATGCATTAAAATGCATTTCAATACCAGCAACAAACCACAACTCGTTGCTTACCAAACTACACCAATTTACCCATCCGAAACAACCGAAAACTCAATCGATTGCTTCCTAAACCAAACCCAGCCAACATACATCACTTCCAATCAATTATAAACATTAAAACACATCTAATAAACAACCTAACCCATCCTTATACCTTCAACAAGCATGATTCCACCATTTCACCTCAAAAACTCACTTTAAACTATCAAGAAACTCAATGATCTCAAGGATTTCGGGATCTATGTTATCAAAACCTCATTTCAACATAATAACCAACTTAAAACTCAATTAAAATCAATCCAAAACAGAGCTTAACAAAACAAATCCGAAAATCGAGATTCCAACCATATTTTTACAAGATTTTGATCTAAAATCAAAACTATAATGAAAACTCAACCGAAAACATTAATTAGAAGCCAAAGATCTTGGGAATTTCAATAAAGAACTTTGATTAGAGGTAGAGAACGAGATTTACCTCCAATCCTTGCTTTCCTCAATGAATGACAAGTTTTCCTTAGCAAAATCTTGAAGAACTAGAAAGGATTTCTTGAAAATTGTTTAGGAAATGTTGGGAGAGTGTTTGGGAGAAAAGAATTCTGGTGAGAAATGGATTAAAATTGTGTTTGGTTGAAAATGAGGAGAGGATGATAGTTACGTGATGGAATCTCACAAATTAACCACCTAATTAATCAAATAAAATAAAAACAAGTTAAAGCTATTTAATTGAAACCATTTTAAACACATGTCATATTAAGGAAAGGCTAAATTGCCATAAATCCCCCTAAAGATTCTAAGAATTTGGCTTCTCCTTTGAAAATCACATTTTCCACAGTTTTGAAACTTTACAATTTGGTTACTACTCAAAATATACCACTTCCGAAACTCTTTTTGTAAAATTGATTTGACCAATATCCTAAACATATTTTTAGATGATTTTAGCAATTTTTACCACATTTTTATCCTATCCCGATCCTTGATTTCCTTAAATCGCCTTAAGGGATTCGAACCGTTCTCGACCGGTCCGGTGCGATGTCTAAAACATCTAGGCCCAAAACCAGGGCGTTACAACAAGTGTGAATTTTGGTTTCCTGAAGTATCCTCTCTAGGACAAGTAATTGTTAGATCATCGACGCACCCCATGGTGCATCGGAAAAACAAACACGACAATCTCATTGGCGATCTATGTACGTTTAATCCGAATTCATGAGGAAGAGAAAGGTTTACTTACATTGAGTTCCTTGATAAATAGCACGAACAGAAACGTCTAATAATCTCACGAACGATACAAATCTTAGCCTCCACGAATAGATCGTCTCAGCCTCTACTCAGTTCACCCGGTTGAAAAGTTGAGAGCAATTTTCTTTTTTTTTTTCACAAAACGTTTTTTAGAAAAATACGTTTCAAAGGGTTAGACGACTGGAAGACCATTAACCCCTTTTCATAGTATGTTACCCTAACTGCATAGGATTTTTAATTAATTCTTAAATATAATTAGTTTAATTATTTTAAATTCAGAATTCTATGTATGATAAAATACTTTAGCATATATATCAAATATATATGTCTTAATATTAATTATACATGTTATATACGTACAACTAAATTGTACATATGTAACTTATTTATTAATTGCTCTTTTCAAAACTGGGGTGTGACCCTGTAGGTTCCAGTAACATTAGTAGTAATTATCAGAACTATTCCAATATCACAAACAATGAGTGACATCTAGCAATGTATCATTGTCGCCTAAATTACTGGAAGTAAAGATTCAATGTAACATCTTCTTGATCAACTATTCTAATGTATTATATCCCTTTGTCCTTTATATCTAGAATAGGCACAAATCTTGGAATAGTCACACTTCTTTTGCCTATCTATTATTTCTTGATATCTAGAGTAGACAACAAACAAATAATATGTGATATCGCATATCAACTTATTCGAGCAGGGCCATGCATTTCTAGTCTTAGTGAAGTGGCCTGTGATATGTTTCCTATTATGTAGGAAGGACAAATCTTATCTCGACCATTCATACCCCACTACACATATCATGATATGATCAATGTCAGTCTTTATAGTGTAACCATTTACGGTGCACGTTTAACTGCATCAAAGCACACAACAATATATGTTAAGATAGTAATGATCTCAAGTCAAAGGATCATACATATAGTTATCATGATGAGCAATATCGTGACAATTACATAATAATCCAAGACATATGCTCATATCGGGTCAATCCAATATGTTGTTATCCAACATCATATTCATGCTTTGATTTTGACATCACTATGTCAATGACAACACATTGTCATCAATCAACAACACGTTAGCTTTAAACGTATTATTATTATTATTATTATTATTATTATTATTATCCATGCCCATAATAATACTCAACTAAGGATCTTTTAATAATAATCATATAATTATATGGACATTATTGTCTTTTGTTAATTTGATGCACATAAATATAACAAAAGAAAATAACGGCAATGCCTTTATTTGATAAAATCGGTAAAGATAGTATGTCAATACAATCATCATATGATTGGTCTTTAGGCATACTCTAACAATCTCCCACTAGCACTAAGACCAATCACTCACATATGTAATACCAAGTCACTCAGTGTGACGGTCATGCTTTTGCTGTGCAAAAGGCTTCGTCAGGGGATCAGCAATGTTATCATTTGTGTGTACTTTTCATATTTCCACATCTTCTCGATCTATGATCTCTCGAATGAGATGAAAACGCCTCAGAATGTGTTTGGATCATTGATGAGATCTGGGTTCCTTTGCTTGTGCAATGGCTCCATTGTTGTCACAATGGAGTTCTATAGCATCTGCTATGCTGGGAACAACCCCTAGTTCAGTTATGAACTTCTTGATCCAAACAGCCTCTTTTTCCACTTCGCTAGCTGCAATGTACTCAGCCTCCGTTGTAGAGTCAGCTACTGTGTCTTGTTTTGAACTTTTCCTGCTCACAGAACCTCCATTAAGACAAAACACAAAACTAGATTGTGATCGCGAGTCATCCTTGTCTGTTTGGAAGCTGGCTGTTGGGTCACGTCGGCACGTCCCGTGGCGCAGCGGAAAAATTAATCCGACGTAATCCAGCCAGGATCCATGTACATGAACGAATCGGGTGAAAAGATGAAGAGTTACCTTTTAAAACTCTGGAAACTGGAAAACCGACGGTACGTCGGAATAACCACGTCAAGTAAAACCGTAATCATCATAGGTTCCAACGACCTCTACGGAGTCCACCCGAACAAAACGAACAAAGTTTTCGCCTCCCTAACACTTAGGGATAAATTTCGACAGGTTTGAACACCTTCCAGGGAGAAGTTGAAATCCCTCTAGGGATTCCTGAGGGAGTCTGAAATCGACCAGGAGTTCAACCGGGACTTGCAATCGAGCAAGGGAACCTTCAAGGATTTGCCAGGGGAAAGTAGAACACCAGAAAAATATCGAACAGCTTCTCAGAGAGCTTTCTGGGATATGTCGAATTCCAGTAGGGAATCCATAGGGGTGTTGTCGAAATCTTCAAGAGGAGGAAGAGGGATGATTTGGTTGCTAGCCCTTGTCCCTTTAAATAGTATTCAGAGACTTAATTCTAGTTGAATACCTTAAATCCAAGTTCAACCAAAATTCATAGAATCTATGTAACGCCCCGGTTTTGGGCTCAAAAGTCTTGGGCGTTGACCGGTTCGGTCAAAGTGCTGTTCGAATCTAAAGAGGTGAAATTAGGAAAGCCTAGTTCGGGTTGCATTAAAAATATGGAAAAATGTTCTAAAATCATCTTTCAATATAATTAAGTGAACTGTGAAATCAATTTTGGAAAATGAGTTTTGGAAGGGTGACATTTTGGCTAGTGACCAAAATGTAATTTTTGAAAGTTTGGTGACTGTTTTAGAAAGGGTTGAAACTTTGAATCTTTAAGGAGCTATTATTCCAAAAGTAGTTTCTCCAGATTTTTCTAAGATATTTTGAGAATTATTCTGATTTTAAAACATATTAAAAGTGGAGGGAAAGCCATTTTGGCTATTTTGGATAACTAACTTTTCCATTTTCTTTCTCTCATTTTCTCTCAACCCAAACACTTTCTCTCCAGGGAATTTGATCTGATTTTCTCACCTAAATTCCTCCTTTCAACTCTCTTTTGATTCCTAATCATCATATCTACAAAACCTCATCATTTGCTACTTGATTCATCAAGGTTTTTGATTCCAAAAAGAGGAGAAACTCAAGTTTGGAGGTAAGAACGTCCTTCTCCTCTAAACTATCAGTTCTTTACTGAAATTCCTAAGTTTTCAATCCTTAATTGATGTTTTATTAAAGGCTTTTGAGTTGTGAATTGGATCTTGGCTTATAATGCAAGATTTGGTGATTTTTGATGATTTTCGTTTGATCTGATTAATCTGTGATTTGAGATGTGTTTTTGATGTTAAATGAACACTAAATTGATAAGGAATTGAGTTTTGATCAATGCAATCCCGGATAGGTTGAGTTTCCTAAGTTTAGCTTGTGTTTCTTGGTTGTTTTTGAGGTGATCTTGTGGATCTGTTGTTGCTGGAGGTATAAGGATGTTAATAGGTTGTTTTTAGATGTTATATGATGTTGAAAGATGTTTAGTGTTGATGGTTTATGGCTGGGCTTTGTTGAGAAGAGGTTTGGATGCATTTTCGGTTGTGTTTGGTAGCCGAAAATGGAGTGTGGATGAGAGCAGCATGTTTAGGTGCTTTCATTGAAGCAATTAATGCATGATGATGCATTAATCCTCTGCTTTGATGTGTTAAAACAGGGGAGGCATCTTTGGATCCAAGAATTGTTGATCCGGAGGCTTGAATTGGTGCTTCGGCAAGAGGCGAAGTGGAATCGGTGAGTGAAATTGGGTTTTCGGCTTTGAAACCAATGTCTTGGGAGCTTAGTTTAAGTCTAAACAACTTTTCTAAGCTCAAGTGTAAGTTTTCGGAAAGTACTCTCTAGTGGTGGCCATGATTTTGTTGTGATGCAATGTGGTTTATTGCATATTTTAATTACTATTTTGAAAGCATGATTTAGCATGGTTTTTGCTGTTGTTGTAAGCCATATGTTGAAGGAAACTCAAGGTAAGAGTTCCTTTTTTTGAACATTGATTAAATGTGGTTTGATGCTTTAAAAGGCATGATGAATATGGCTTGGTTTAATGCTTTAAAACAGTGGATTAAATGATGAAAATGATGTATATTGGCAAGTGATGTTTTGAAAAGGTTAAGGTCACTAAGGTGGTTAAAAGTCCTTGAGTGAGCCTTGTATTCTTAAGATCATCAAGGTGGTTAAAAGTCCTTGGATGATTCTTGCAACGGACACAAAGGTGGTTAAAAGTCCTTGTGTGATCCTATCCATGGTGTTTAAAAGTCCATGGGGCCAAGGTGTTTAAAAGTCCTTGGGGCCAAGGTGTTTAAAAGTCCTTGGGGTGAAACTTGATATGGACACAAAGGTGGTTAAAAGTCCTTGTGTGGTCCTCTTTCATGGTGTTTAAAAGTCCATGGCCAAGGTGTTTAAAAGTCCTTGGGGTCAAGGTGTTTAAAAGTCCTTGGGGTGAAAGTTGATGAACTTGTTTTTATTGAAATGGAACTTATCACTTGTGGCCAATATGGCATGTATTATATGAAGCATGAGATGCTACTTTAAAGTATGCTTTTGAGCATGTGCAAATGATGATTTGAAGCATGATTTATAAATGTTTTATAAATGCATTATTGAATGGTTTATGAGCATTCCTCACTAAGCTTTTGCTTACGCTCTCTTTCGTTTTCTTAATTCAATAATGCAGAACATTAGAGCTCTTTGAGGGCAGCAAGGAGGGCAAGTATTCAAGTGAAAGAAAAGCTCAAAGTATGGAAGGTTTTATAAGTGCATTTCTAGCTTTTGATAATTTGGCAATGGGGGACCAATGTGTATGTTTTGGGAGAGGTTTTGAACTCCCTAAGTATGTTGAATGTTGATGAGAATGCTGGTTTAAGTGTTTGGCTTTTATATGCTTGAATTGGAAGTTTATGCTTGAATGGCTTACTTGTGTAGGAAGCATGCCTATAGATTTGGGGCTTTCCATATGTGATGTTGTTTTGATGAATTGTTGATGGAAGTATGTCTTATATATGTTGAATTGCATGCTGGTAAAGTTTGGTAGCATTTGGAGCATGATTGGATGTTTAATTGCATGTTTAAGAATGCATTTTGGGGCAATCTGTGCAGGGCGTTTCGGAACAGTGCAACCCGTTTCGGAACAGGTGCCTTAAACAAGCCCAGCCGTCCGAAACGGGAGGGACCGTTCCGGAACGGTTTGGCTACTGCCAGCCCGTGTTGCGGTACGCGTTGCGGAACGGCCCCGCGTTTCGAAACGGGCTCTGCCTGTTTCGGAACGGGTGACCGTTAGGGGCTGACATTGGCAGTTATATGTTTTGAATTGTTTGCGTTTTGGTCCTGAATCTTGTTTGTGCAATTGTATGAGTTTGGGAAGTCCTTTTGAGCTGAAATTTCACAGTGAAGCATGAAACCTGACTAATTACAAGTTGGTAACTTTAAATTGGGTTAAGTCCTCATATTTATCACAAATTACAATTTGGTCCCTAAAGTTGTAATTTGTTCAATTGGGTCCCTGTTTGATCTCTGATGTTTGTGATCTTTGAGTATGATGTTTGTGTGATCACAATTAGGGCTAATGTGCATCTAGACAAGATTAAAAAGAAAAAAAAGGGTCGTTAATCAAGGTTGACTTTCGGGTTGACTTTGGTTTTCCCCGTGTGACTTTCTTAATTCGGGTCAACCGTCTAGGCCGGGTTAAGGGGGTTACATTTGGTGGTATCAGAGTTGAGTTCTCGGGTAATTGGGAATGTTTGTATGCATGATTGAAGTATGTTTGCCTTGTATGCTTGTTGATTAGAAGCATGTTTAGTGGCTTGTGATTTTGGATGCAAATTGAGATGTATGCTGTGATGTAGCATGATGTGGGTACCCATTGCCAAATCAAAGCTAATGAAATGATGTTGATTTTGAATGAAATTGAGCTTGAATACTTGGATTGCTTACCTTGCTGGGCCTGACTCTGTTTTACTTGTATTGTTATTGCATGGTAAAAGTATGGCACCACGTAGAGAGTTAAGAAGTAGCGTGAGAGCTACGACCCCGGATGGGAATGAGAACGAAGAGAATGCGGGTAGTGCTGTGTTACCTCCTCCTCCACCTGGTGGTGGTGGTGCGGAGAGAGAAAGAGCTGGAGCTGCAGCAGCTGATGCTGGAGCTGCTGGACCAGAGGTTGGTCAGGGGCAAGCTATGCCTGATATGTCTGTGTTGGTACAAGCTATTGCGGGTGCATTTCGAGCAGCAGTAGCTGGAGCTCAAGGAGCTGGGCATCAAGGAGATGCTGGAGTTAGACTGCCCTTGGAGCGTCTGCGCAGTCTTGGTGGGACTGAATTCAGGGGTATGTCTGCTGAGAGTTCTGAGGCTTGGATAGAGAGTACCAAGCGAATCTTGGGTCAGATGAGTTGCACTGATGTGCAAAAGTTGGGCTGTGTGGTATCCTTGCTTCAGGACGATGCTTATACGTGGTGGACGACCACAATCTCTGGGATGGCTGAAGCTGATGTGACTTGGACATTCTTTCAGAATGTGTTCAAGCGGAGATATCTTGGTGTGAGATATCTTGATGAGAAGAAACGTGAGTTCATGACTCTTACCCAGGGGAGTATGACAGTGGCGGAGTATGAGGTGCAGTTTGTGCGACTCAGTCAGTATGCACCTGAGCTTATTCCTGATGAACGGGAGAGGTACGAAAGGTTTCGTTATGGTCTTGTAACGGAGCTAAAGATGTATGTGCTGGCCACCGAGTATAATGATTTTGATGTGTTGGTGGGCCGAGCCAAGGACATAGAGATGAACTTGGGTTTGTCTGCGAAAGGTGCTGGAGCAAGTTCTGGTAAGAGAGCTGCTGAGTATAGTTCCGGAGGTGGACGGAACAAGAGGGGACGTGATCAGAGGTATCAGTCCTCAGCTAAGAGAGGTGGTGGTGCACCTGCTAGGGGTGGCAATGCTAGAGCTGCTCCGAGTGTTTGCTGGATCTGTGGTTCACGTGGTCACATGAAGCGTGACTGTCCTCGTGCTGTGAGGGAGGTGCAAGCTCCTGTTGCGGCTGCTGGTAATGGATGCTGGAATTGTGGATCCGCAGACCATCTGAGGCGAGATTGTCCTATGTTGGCTGGTGGCCAAGTGCGTGCTCCTGTTGTTGCTGCACCGCAGAGAGGTCGTGGGCGCGGCCGTGGTAATTTCCAGAGGCGTGAGGAAGGTGGTCGTGGAGTAGCCCATGTTGTGGCTATTCAGCCTGAAGGTGGAGGTCAAGCGAGGGTGTATGCTCAGCGTGAGGGAAGGAATGATGCAGATGTGATTGCAGGTACCTTTACTTTGCAATCCTTGTCATTGCTTTCTTTGATTGATTCTGGATCTACGCATTCATACATTTTGCGTGCGCATGCTGAATTGCTTGGTTTGCCTGTTGAGTCTTTGGATGTTGGCGTTCGTGTCACTAGTTCTTTTGGTGAAACTGTTGTGACTCGAAAGCTTTATAGAAGATGTCCTTTGGTTGTTCAAGAGCATGTTTTTCATGTTGATCTTATGGAGTTGCCCTTTTATGGTTTTGATGTGATCCTTGGTATGGATTGGCTTGCTGAGCATCGTGCTGTTGTGGATTGTGAAAATAAGCGTGTTTCGCTTAAGCTTACGGATGATTATGAAGTGGTTGTGGTTGGTGAGAATGTGAAGTTTCTTGCCAATGTTGTTTCTACCTTGGAGGCAAGCAGGATGCTGAGGCAAGGTTGCGAAGCTTATCTAGCTTTTGTGATGAATCCTAGCTCTAAGGAGTTGAGGGTGCAAGATATCAGGGTTGTGAAGGAGTTTCCTGGTGTTTTTCCTGAAGAATTGCCTGGTTTACCTCCTAATCGCGAGGTGGAGTTTGGAATTGAGCTGTATGAGAATACAACTCCTGTGTCCATTACTCCCTATAGAATGGCACCTAAGGAGCTGAAGACGCAGTTGCAAGAGCTGCTTGATCGTGGTTTCATCCGGCCGAGTGTGTCACCTTGGGGAGCACCGGTCTTGTTTGTGAAGAAGAAAGATGGCACTATGAGGATGTGCATTGATTACCGTCAGCTGAACAAGTTGACTGTCAAGAATCGGTATCCTTTGCCGAGGATTGATGATCTCTTTGATCAATTTCAGGGAGCTCCTGTGTTCTCTAAGATTGACTTGAGGTCAGGGTATTATCAGTTGAAGGTGAAGGATGTGGATGTGCCTAAGACAGCTTTCAGGACAAGGTATGGGCATTATGAGTTCCTTGTGATGCCGTTTGGTTTGACAAATGCTCCTGCTGCTTTCATGGACATGATGAACCGTGTGTTTCATGAATACCTGGACAAGTTCGTTGTGGTGTTCATTGATGATATCCTCGTGTACCCGCGTACTGAGGAGGAGCATGAAGAGCATCTGAGGATTGTTTTGCAAGCTTTGTTGGAGAATCAGCTTTATGCTAAGCTGAGTAAGTGTGAGTTCTGGCTTAAGGAGGTGGTGTTTCTTGGGCATGTGGTCTCAGCTGAGGGGATTCGTGTTGATACTCAGAAGATTGAGGCGGTGATGAACTGGAAGGTTCCTAAGTCTGTTCATGAGGTCCGTAGTTTCCTTGGTTTGGCAGGATACTACCGGAGGTTTGTGGATGGTTTTTCCAAGATTGCTGCTCCCTTGACAAAGCTGTTGCAAAAGGATGTTAAGTATGAGTGGACGGAAGCGAGACAGCAGGCTTTTGAGAAGCTTAAGGCGGCTTTGACGCAAGCTCCTATCTTGGTTCAGCCTGAATCAGGGAAAGAGTTTGTGGTCTACAGTGATGCATCCTATGTGGGTTTGGGGTGTGTGCTGATGCAAGAGGGTAAGGTGGTTGCTTATGCATCGCGGCAGTTGAAATTGCATGAGCGCAATTATCCTACGCATGATATTGAGCTGGCTGCAGTGGTTTTTGCTCTGAAGATCTGGAGACATTATCTGTATGGTGAGAAGTGTACTGTGTACACGGATCACAAGAGTTTGAGGTATCTGATGTCTCAGAAGGAGTTGAATCTTAGGCAGCGGCGTTGGTTGGAGTTGCTCAAGGATTATGATCTGACGATTGAGTATCATTCTGGTAAGGCTAATGTTGTTGCGGATGCCTTGAGTAGGAAGGTAGCTGTTGAGCTGAGGGCTATGTTTGCTAGCTTGAGCATATCGCGAGATGGTGGTCTTGTTGCTGAGTTGCAGGTGAAACCATCGTTGGTTCAGTTGATCAAGGATAAGCAGTTGCTGGATGATTCTTTGGTGTCTCATGTCCAGGATATCGCGGAGGGTAGGCCTTCGGATTTCAGCTTTAATGATGATGGTGTGCTGTGTTTTGGGAGTCGAATAGTAGTGCCCAATGATGCTGAGTTGAGGCGTGCTATTCTGACTGAAGGTCATAGTAGTCCTTTTGCTATGCATCCTGGTAGTACTAAGATGTATCGTGATCTTCGTGATGAGTACTATTGGGTGGGTTTGAAGAAGGATGTTGCAGAGTTCGTGAGCAAGTGTTTGGTGTGTCAGCGAGTTAAGGCTGAACATCAGGTTCCTTCTGGGTTGTTGCAACCGTTGAGAATTCCTGAATAGAAGTGGGAAAGGGTTACCATGGATTTTGTATCTGGTTTACCTTTATCTCCTTCGAAGAAGAATTCTGTTTGGGTGATTGTGGATCGCCTGACGAAGTGTGCACATTCTTGCCTGTGCATACTACGTTTTCTTTGGATAAGCTGGCAGAGCTGTACATTGCTGAGATTGTGAGGCTGCATGGTGTGCCTAAGTCGATTGTGTCGGATAGGGATCCGAGGTTCACATCGCGTTTCTGGCAGTGTTTGCATCAAGCTTTGGGTACAAGGTTGCATTTCAGTACATCCTATCATCCTCAGTCGGATGGTCAGTCTGAGCGAGTTATCCAGATCTTGGAGGATATGTTGAGGTGTTGCGTGATCGAGTTCCAAGGTTCTTGGGAGAAGCATCTGCCTTTGGTTGAGTTCGCTTATAACAATAGTTATCAGGCGAGTATACAGATGGCACCTTATGAGGCTTTGTACGGGAGGAAGTGTAGGACTCCTCTTTGTTGGGCTGAAACTGGTCAAAAGTTGGTTTCGATGCCGGCTTTGTTGAAAGGGACCACTGAGAAGGTGAATTTTATCTGTGAGCGGTTGAAGGCTGCCTCTGATCGGCAAAAGTCTTACGCGGATTTGAAGCGTAAGGAGATAGAGTATGCGGTGGGTGACCGTGTGTTCTTGAAGGTTTCGCCTTTGAAGAAGGTGATGAGGTTTGGCCGAAAGGGTAAGTTGAGCCCTAGGTACATTGGACCATATGAGGTGGTTGAGCGAGTGGGTCCTGTTGCGTATCGGTTGAGGTTACCTCAGGAGTTGGAGAAGATTCATGATGTGTTCCATGTTTCTATGCTCCGGAAGTATAAATCTGATCCTTCGCATGTGATGCCTGTGGAGGAAGTGGAATTGAATCCGGATTTGACCTATGATGAGGAACCGGTGAAGGTTCTGGATTCGGATAGCAAGGTTCTTCGTGGCAAGACCATTGAGTTGGTGAAGGTGCTGTGGAAGCATCGAGGTGTTTAGGAGGCCACGTGGGAGCGGAAGGAAGACATGCTGAAGCAGTTTCCTTATCTCTTTCCTTCAGGTAAATTTCGAGGACGAAATTTCTTAAGGGGGGGAGAGTTGTAATGCCCCGGTTTTGGGCTCAGAAGTCTTGGGCGTTGACCGGTTCGGTCAAAGTGCTGTTCGAATCTAAAGAGGTGAAATTAGGAAAGCCTAGTTCGGGTTGCATTAAAAATATGGAAAAATGTTCTAAAATCATCTTTCAATATAATTAAGTGAACTGTGAAATCAATTTTGGAAAATGAGTTTTGGAAGGGTGACATTTTGGCTAGTGACCAAAATGTAATTTTCGAAAGTTTGGTGACTGTTTTAGAAAGGGTTGAAACTTTGAATCTTTAAGGAGCTATTATTCCAAAAGTAGTTTCTCCAGATTTTTCTAAGATATTTTGAGAATTATTCTAATTTTAAAACATATTAAAAGTGGAGGGAAAGCCATTTTGGCTATTTTGGATAACTAACTTTTCCATTTTCTTTCTCTCATTTTCTCTCAACCCAAACACTTTCTCTCCAGGGAATTTGATCTGATTTTCTCACCTAAATTCCTCCTTTCAACTCTCTTTTGATTCCTAGTCATCATATCTACAAAACCTCATCATTTGCTACTTGATTCATCAAGGTTTTTGATTCCAAAAAGAGGAGAAACTCAAGTTTGGAGGTAAGAACGTCCTTCTCCTCTAAACTATCAGTTCTTTACTGATATTCCTAAGTTTTCAATCCTTAATTGATGTTTTATTAAAGGCTTTTGAGTTGTGAATTGGATCTTGGCTTATAATGCAAGATTTGGTGATTCTTGATGATTTTCGTTTGATCTGATTAATCTGTTATTTGAGATGTGTTTTTGATGTTAAATGAACACTAAATTGATAAGGAATTGAGTTTTGATCAATGCAATCCCGGATAGGTTGAGTTTCCTAAGTTTAGCTTGTGTTTCTTGGTTGTTTTTGAGGTGATCTTGTGGATCTGTTGTTGCTGGAGGTATAAGGATGTTAATAGGTTGTTTTTAGATGTTATATGATGTTGAAAGATGTTTAGTGTTGATGGTTTATGGCTGGGGTTTGTTGAGAAGAGGTTTGGATGCATTTTCGGTTGTGTTTGGTAGCCGAAAATGGAGTGTGGATGAGAGCAGCGTGTTTAGGTGCTTTCATTGAAGCAATTAATGCATGATGATGCATTAATCCTCTGCTTTGATGTGTTAAAACAGGGGACGCATCTTTGGATCCAAGAATTGTTGATCCGGAGGCTTGAATTGGTGCTTCGGCAAGAGGCGAAGTGGAATCGGTGAGTGAAATGGGGTTTTCGGCTTTGAAACCAATATCTTGGGAGCTTAGTTTAAGTCTAAACAACTTTGCTAAGCTCAAGTGTAAGTTTTCGGAAAGTACTCTCTAGTGGTGGCCATGATTTTGTTGTGATGCAATGTGGTTTATTGCATGTTTTAATTACTGTTTTGAAAGCATGATTTAGCATGGTTTTTGCTGTTGTTGTAAGCCATATGTTGAAGGAAACTCAAGGTAAGAGTTCCTTTTTTTTGAACATTGATTAAATGTGGTTTGATGCTTTAAAATGCATGATGAATATGGCTTGGTTTAATGCTTTAAAACAGTGGATTAAATGATGAAAATGATGTATATTGGCAAGTGATGTTTTGAAAAGGTTAAGGTCACTAAGGTGGTTAAAAGTCCTTGAGTGAGCCTTGTATTCTTAAGATCATCAAGGTGGTTAAAAGTCCTTGGATGATTCTTGCAACGGACACAAAGGTGGTTAAAAGTCCTTGTGTGATCCTATCCATGGTGTTTAAAAGTCCATGGGGCCAAGGTGTTTAAAAGTCCTTGGGGCCAAGGTGTTTAAAAGTCCTTGGGGTGAAACTTGATATGGACACAAAGGTGGTTAAAAGTCCTTGTGTGGTCCTCTTTCATGGTGTTTAAAAGTCCATGGCCAAGGTGTTTAAAAGTCCTTGGGGCCAAGGTGTTTAAAAGTCCTTGGGGTGAAAGTTGATGAACTTGTTTTTATTGAAATGGAACTTATCACTTGTGGCCAATATGACATGTATTATATGAAGCATGAGATGCTACTTTAAAGTATGCTTTTGAGCATGTGCAAATGATGATTTGAAGCATGATTTATAAATGTTTTATAAATGCATTATTGAATGGTTTATGAGCATTCCTCACTAAGCTTTTGCTTACGCTCTCTTTCGTTTTCTTAATTCAATAATGCAGAACATTAGAGCTCTTTGAGGGCAGCAAGGAGGGCAAGTATTCAAGTGAAAGAAAAGCTCAAAGTATGGAAGGTTTTATAAGTGCATTTCTAGCTTTTGATAATTTGGCAATGGGGGACCAATGTGTATGTTTTGGGAGAGGTTTTGAACTCCCTAAGTATGTTGAATGTTGATGAGAATGCTGGTTTAAGTGTTTGGCTTTTATATGCTTGAATTGGAAGTTTATGCTTGAATGGCTTACTTGTGTAGGAAGCATGCCTATAGATTTGGGGCTTTCCATATGTGATGTTGTTTTGATAAATTGTTGATGCAAGTATGTCTTATATATGTTGAATTGCATGCTGGTAAAGTTTGGTAGCATTTGGAGCATGATTGGATGTTTAATTGCATGTTTAAGAATGCATTTTGGGGCAATCTGTGCAGGGCGTTTCGGAACAGTGCAACCCGTTTCGGAACAGGTGCCTTAAACAAGCCCAGGCGTCCGAAACGGGAGGGACCGTTCCGAAACGGTTTGGCTACTGCCAGCCCGTGTTGCGGTACGCGTTGCGGAACGGCCCCGCGTTTCGAAACGGGCTCTGCCTGTTTCGGAACGGGTGACCGTTAGGGGCTGACATTGGCAGTTATATGTTTTGAATTGTTTGCGTTTTGGTCCTGAATCTTGTTTGTGCAATTGTATGAGTTTGGGAAGTCCTTTTGAGCTGAAATTTCACAGTGAAGCATGAAACCTGACTAATTACAAGTTGGTAACTTTAAATTGGGTTAAGTCCTCATATTTATCACAAATTACAATTTGGTCCCTAAAGTTGTAATTTGTTCAATTGGGTCCCTGTTTGATCTCTGATGTTTGTGATCTTTGAGTATGATGTTTGTGTGATCACAATTAGGGCTAATGTGCATCTAGACAAGATTAAAAAGAAAAAAAAGGGTCGTTAATCAAGGTTGACTTTCGGGTTGACTTTGGTTTTCCCCGTGTGACTTTCTTAATTCGGGTCAACCGTCTAGGCCGGGTTAAGGGGGTTACAATCTAATTCTACTTGAAATTGGTTTATATTAAATATACACTATATTTAATAATATTAAATGAAATATATATATTTAATTATATAGAATCTTATTCTACATAAAACATGGATTTAAATATACATTATATTTAATCCATATATATATATATATTATTATATAGAATCTCATTCTATCTTTACTTGGATTTAAATATATTTAAATATATATTTTTAATTATGTAGAATCTAATTCTACATAAACTTGGAATTAAATATACATTATATAAATTCCAAATATATATTTAAATTTCTAGAATCTTATTCTATAATATTTAAGTCTCTAAATATTTTCCATACTCTAAATAATATCTGATAAATACAATATTTATCCAATATTATTCCCATTTAAGGGAGTATGGTTTCCATTTTTTGTTCGTTTCATTCAAAGGGTGTGACCCTTGTAGGTTCATGCAACGTTAGTAGCAAAATTAGAACTATTCTAATTTTACAAACAGTGAGTGGCATCTAGCAATACATCATTGCTACCTAAGTTGCATGAAGTCATGGTTTGACTTTCCTAATTCCTGAATAAACTTCCATTATGTATTTCATCCTTTTTTCCTTTATATCTTAGATGAACACAAGTCATGGGTTAGTCACACTTGCGTTGTCCATCTAGTGTTTCTTGATGTCTTGAGTAGATTATGATAAACGAATCTCTATGATATCTCATATCATAATATTCGAGCATGGCCATGCATTTTCTAATCTCACTCAATCAAGTGGCCGAAGATATTTCTCCCATTATGTAGGAGGGACAAATCATTTCTTGATCAACCATATTTCACTACATAGGTCATCACGTATCCAATCATCAGTCTTTATAATGTAGTCAGTTACGACACACGTTTGACTATGTCAAAATACGTAAATCTTTATGTTGAAATCATGTTGATCTCAAGTCTGAGGATTATACATATGTTTATCATGAGCAATGTTGTGACTGTCACATAATTACCCAAGAAACATGCTCATAGCGGGTCAATCCAGTATGTTGTTCTCTAACAAATACTTATGTGTTGATTTTGACATCTCTATGTCAATGACAACGCTTGTCATCAACCACATATTAGTCTTTATATATTATCATTGTCTATACCCGTAATAATATTCGACTAAGGATCCTATTTAACAATAATCGTATTATTGTATGGACATTATTATCCAATGGTTAGTTTGATGCACAGAAACATACCAAATGATAATAACGGTAATGCCATTACATGATAAATCTAGTAAAATAGTATGTCTATTCAATCATCATATGATTGGTCTTTGGGCATACTCCAACACTGACGTCAGTGTAGACTTTTACACTAAGCTCTTTTTCACCCACATAGACAAGAAATGTATCCTTAGTTCTTCTTAAGTACTTGAGGATGTTTTTAACTGCAACCCAGTGACAGTCACCTGGGTTTACCTGATATCGACTCGTCATGCTTAAGGCATATGATACGTATGGTCGAGCACATATCATGGCATACATGATAGAACCAATAGCAGAAGCATATGGAATTTTATTCATCCTTTCTCTTTCTTGTGAAGTTGAAGGGCACATATCATTCGAAAGAGAAATACCATGTCTCATGGGCAAGAACCCTTTCTTAGATTCGTCCATACTGAACCTTTTCAGCACTTTGTCTATGTATGTACTTTGACTCAGACCTAGGAGTCGTCTTGGTCTATCTCTATAGATCTTAACTCCTAAGATATACGCTGCCTCACCCATATCTTTCATAGAAAAACAGCTACCTAACAAAGTCTTAACAGACTGTAGAGTAGGTACATCATTTCCTATGATGAGTATATCATCTACATACAAGATTAGGAAAGAAACAATGCTCCCACTAGCCCTTTTGTAAACACAAGGCTCATCTTCATTTCTTATAAATCCAAACTTTGGATTGCATCATTAAAACGAAGATTCCATCTTCGAGAAGCCTGCTTCAGTCCATAAATGGACCCTTGTAGCTTACAAACCTTTCTAGCAATTTCAGGAGCAACAAAACCTTCTAGTTGTGTCATATACACATCCTCTTCAAGTTTTCCATTAAGGAAAACGGTTTTGATGTCCATTTTCCAGATTTCATAATCATGGAATGTAGCTATTGCAAGCAAGATCCGGATGGATTTAAACATAGCTACATGGGAGAAGGTTTCATCATAGTCTATACCATGAACTTGTAAAATACCTTTAGCAGCTAATCGCCCCTTATATGTTTGTATATTACCATCCATGTGGTTCAACCAAGGTGGTTCAACCAAGGTCCATACTTGGTTTTAAGACATGGAATCCATTTCAGATCTCATGCTTCAAGCCATTTCTTAGAGTCTGGGCTCGCCACCGCCTCTTGATTAGTCCTGGGCTCATCTTGATCCAATAGAAGAACGTCTACATGTATAGTTACGAGAAATCCATATCTCTCAGGTACATGGCGTTCTCTTGTGGATCTGCACAGTGGTCGTGTTTCTAAATCTTTTGATTGTTCCTCAACAACTTGTAGAACATGCTCAACCTCTGGCTCATTAATCTGTTGATCTTGAACTTCTCCAAGTTTAATATTTCTACTCTTTCCTTTCTTTGAGCGGAATTCTCTTTTGAGAAAAACTCCCGTTCGAGCAACAAACACTTTGTTCTCGTTCGGGTTAAAGAAATAATATCCCTTGGTTTCCTTAAGATATCCAACAAATATACATTTATGAGATTTAGGTTCAAGCTTTGTAGAGATTTGATGTTTAACATAAGCCTCACAACCCCAAATCTTCATAAAAGACATACTAGAACGCT
Source organism: Hibiscus tridactylites (assembly GCA_958450335.1). NCBI lineage: Eukaryota > Viridiplantae > Streptophyta > Magnoliopsida > Malvales > Malvaceae > Hibiscus > Hibiscus tridactylites. The sequence continues at coordinate 36,077,348 of OY288265.1, read as the reverse complement.
TCCCAGTCAATATCTCATATAGTGTCTTTTGAACCGATTTGGTTGGAACACGATTTAGTGTGAAAGCAGCTGTTTCAAGTGCATGCCCCCAAAAAGAAGTCGGAAGATCACTATGACTCATCATGGATCGAACCATGTCTAACAATGTTCGATTCCTTCTCTCAGAAACTCCATTCCACTGTGGTGTACCAGGTGGGGTAAGTTGTGAGACAATCCCACACTCTTTTAGGAGTTCATCAAACTCTATGCTTAAGTATTCTCCACCTCGATCTGATCGAAGTGCCTTAATATTCTTGCATGTTTGATTCTGTACTTCATTTTTGAACTCCTTGAACTTTTCAACTATTTCAGATTTATGGCGCATAAGGTAGATATACCCATACCGACTAAAATCATCAGTGAATATAATGAAGTATTGGAATCCTCCTCTAGCTTGCGTATTTATTAGCCCACATACATCCATATGTATCCCAATAAATCACTTACTCTTTCACCTTTACCGTTAAAGGGAGCCTTAGTCATTTTTCCCAATAAGCAAGATTCGCATACATCATATTGCTCGAAAACAAATGAATCTAAAAGTCCATCTTTATGGAGTTTTGATATACGTTTCTCACTTATATGGCCTAAACGACAATGCCAAAGGTAGGTTTGATTTGAGTCATTTGTCTTTGATATTTTCGTATTCATGTTATAAATAGTATTATCTTGATCCAAAATGTAAAGACCGTTAATTAATTGTTACGAACCATAAAAAAACATTATCGAGATAAAAGGAACAACAATTATTCTTAATAATAATCTCAAAACCTATCATGTCCATACAAGAAATAGAAATAATGTTCTTAGTTGAACTAGGCACAAAATAACAATCTTCTAAATTTAAATCAAGTCCACTAGGCAAAGACAAACCATATGTTCCTATAGCTAATGCAGCAACTCTTGCTCCATTTCCTACTCGTAGGTCCACGTCTCCTTTAGCCAGATTCCTTTCTCTTGTAGTCCCTGTACAGAAGTACAAATATGAGAACCACATCCGGCATCTAATACCCAAGAAGTAGATGTTGACAAATTAAGATCTATGACATAAATACCTGAAGTAGACGCTCCGTTTGCTTTTGCCTTTTTGATTTCTTCAAGATAAGCATGGCAGTTTCTCTTCCAATGTCCGGTCTTGCCACAATGGAAACATTTTCCTTCCTTGCTAACTCCCCCTTTGGGGTTCAATGCATCCTTTCCATTGGGCTTAGCCTTGCCATTACCCTTAGGCTTTGCTACTGTCTTTCCCTTCCTTTTGTCCTTCCAGACCATCAGAATGGGCTTAGGTCCAGCCTTTTTCAGGTTGTTTTCAGCAGTTCATAACATGCCAAGTAACTGTGGTAAAGTCTTATTAATTTCATTCATGTTGAAATTAAGGACAAATTGGTTAAAACTTTCCGGCAATGATTGCAGGATGACATTAGTGGCTAATTCATCTTTGAGTGGAAATCCCAACTTCTCCAACGTTTGGATATAGCCCATCATTTTAATGACACGAGCTCCTACAGGATATCCCTCACTCATTTTGCATTGAAATAGAGCTTTAGAGGTCTCACACCTCTCTTGACACGCTTGCCCCTCATATATTTCCTTGAGGTCTTGAATCATCTCATAGGCTACCATGTCCTTATGTTGTTTCTGAAGCTCAGGGGTCATGGTGGCAAGCATAAGACATCCGACTTCTAACATGTCATCCATGCGTTTCTTAAACTTGTCTTTGTCAGCTCTAGGAGCATTAGCGGCCGGTTTATCAGGACCAGGTTCTTCAATGACATATTCCTTCTGTTCCTGCTTGAGAACAATTCTAAAATTTCGGAACCAGTCAAGGAAATTCAAGCCATTGAGTTTATCCTTCTCAATGATCGATCGCAGTGAAAGTGTGTTAATTGCCGTTGAGTCTACAACAATGAAAATATGTAATGTAAGTTTATTTACCGAGTTTGAAATTTATAAATAGGTCTTTATTAATAAAATACTCCCACCATTTTATTCAAAATTAAAAATCCTCAAGTTTTAATTTTGGAAAAACTTATCGACAATTTTTCTAGTGAGTGAGGATCCATATTTAAACTTCTTCCTAAATCATCTTTGGTTTTTCTTTTAGGAAAAAGGTTATTTAGGTAAGTAACACCTTACTAATTACATCCAATGTAACTCCTCCATTCTGTGAACAACTCTTGTTCAAATCATCTCATGTTTTATCCAAAATTTAACCTCTAGGTTTCTAATCCTATTAGAATAACTTAGCCAAGTTACCACCAATATTTCAACCTGCGAATATCACTTACTTATTCTTCGCGTTTAACCATGATAGACTCATGTGATATTGCTTTGGCAAAACTCACATGATATCGATCGAAGCCTTAACGAGGGTAAATATTGGACGGTAAAATTAACTTAGATTGTAGTGAGGGGTTTTCATAATTATATCATCATTGTTCATTTTAATATTAGGCCCGTATTGATCTCATCAAAGTGTATAATAATAAAATATGTAGACACAACATTCATGGCATCACATACATGATAGATATAAGCAGTAAATAAGATGCAATGGTTATAGCCCAAAGGAAAAATTAAGGTGGCCCATCCAAAGCCAATGGGAGAACCAAGAATCCTAGAAGAAAAAGAACTATCAAGCATCTTCTCATCTTTAACCGGTCCATTCGTCTACTCCTTCGAATCTTCATATGATTACAGTTTTCAGAAACTCGTTTTACATACGAGGGAGTAAGATGAGAAGAGAAATACAACAGAAGATTAGAGAGGCACGACACGCAGGTCGTATTTTAAATTAGAACTATTGTAAAACAAAAAGGTCTATAACCATGCATGTCAAACACCATACAAAACAAGCATATCATACATATACATTGTTACACGTTTGTTGAAGATTTTAATGTTGGCATACGATCTATATTGCCTAGGAAGGGGTCAAGAGGCAAAGCCCCTCACGGGGGTCCGACATCCCCGCAGTCTGGCGGCAGGGAAATTTTGAAATACAACACCTATTGTTTATGCGGAAAAACCTCACGATTTGATAACTTTTATCAACAAAATTGTGTTTTTGGGATTTGCAGTCCCGTAGGTTTTTCTATATCGGAACAACCATTGTTCCACCGCCGAATGTGATCTACTATCGCATACCCATCGATCTATATGATAACAATTAACATATAAACCCTTGTAGCAACATATTCATGATTAACTCTTAACCATTGATTGCAAAATTCGTTAAAACATATTAACATCTTAATCTTACCAGTTATCGAATCGAACAAATATATCATACATATACGCTGAAAATGATAAAACAGAGCATACATCATAAACATATCGCATCACCCAAGTATTTAACCCGAATTTGGATCGTACAAGTGGCTTTGATACCATTGTTAGATCATCGGCGCACCCCATGGTGCAGCAGAAAAACAAACACGACAATCCCTCATAGATCGAGGAGATGTGGAAATATGCAATGTACACACAAATGATAACATTGCTGATCCCCTGACGAAGCCTTTGGCACAGCAAAAGCATGATCGTCACACTGAGTCACTTGGTATTAGATATGTGAGTGATTGGTTTTAGTGCTAGCGGGAGATTGTTAGAGTATGCCCAAAGACCAATCATATGATGATTGTATTGACATACTATCTTTATCGATTTTATCAAATAAAGTCATTACCATTATTTTATAAAATCGGTAAAGATAGTATGTCAATACAATCATCATATGATTGGTCTTTGGGTATACTCTAACAGTAATTTCAGCTACAAGAATTAAGGTTAACCTGAAAAAGATTCAATTTGTGATAGAATGGAGATCACCAAAGAATTAAGGTTGACCCGAAAAAGATTCAATCTGTTAAGGGGTTTTCAATTTTGACCGCACCCTAACCAAACTTCTCCGTAAGGATGTGCCATTTATTTGGTCTGAGGATCAACAAAGAAGCTTTGACCAATTGAAAGAGGTACTTACTCAAGCTCCAGTGTTAACCCAACCTGAACCGGGGAAAGAATTTACGGTGTTTAGTGATGCCTCTCACTTGGGTATGGGATGTGTCCTTATGCAAGACAACAAGGTCGTAGCTTATGCTTTTCAAAAATTAAAATCCTATGAATTGAATTACCCAACCCATGATCTCGAGTTAGCAGCGATAATTTTTGCTTCGAAGATATGGAGACATTACTTGCATGGAGAGAAGTGTTATCTTTATACGGATCATAAAAACATGAAGTATCTCCTGACACAAAAGGAGCTCAACCTTAGACAAAGAAGATGGATTCAATTACTTAAAGACTATGATCTAATTATAGATTATCACCTGGGCAAGGCCAATGTTGTGGCAGATGCACTCAGTCGCCAACATTTTGTGGTAAGTGTTCGATCAAATCATTCTTTCCATAACATTTATTCGAATTTTAATGGCTACATACTAAAAGGGCACCATGCTGATTTTTGTAGCCTCAACCTCTATTAATGCCCATTTTCGAATGAGCAAGAAGAAAGGGTTCTTGGGTGCCATTCAAATTCAATCTTATGTGATATCAAGAATTCGATTGTTACAACAATCGGATCCTGAATTGCAAGAGATTTTGCTCAAGCTTGAAGGAGATGCCGAATCAGATTTTGTTCTAAAGGAGGATGGATTACTCTATTTTCGAAATAGAGTATGTGTTCCCAATTATTTCAACTTGAGAAGGGAAATTCTACAAGAAGCTCACAATAGCCCATTCTCAATTCACCCTGGATCGGTGAAGATGTACAAATATTTGAAGGATATATACTGGTGGCCCGAGATGAAATCCGCCATTACAGACTTTGTGTCCAAATGTTTGGTTTATCAGAAGGTAAAAGTAGAACATCAAGTTCCTTCAAGTTTATTACAACCTATCGAAATCCCGCAATGGAAATTGGAACAAATAACGATGGACTTTGTTAGTGGATTGCCTTTGTCACCGAAGAAGAATAATGCAATCCAGGTAATTGTGGATAGGTTTTCGAAGTCAGCTCATTTTCTTCATGTTCGAATGAGCATGAGCCTGGATCAGCTAGCAGAACTCTACATTCTAAAGGTTATAAGGCTGCATGGTATTCCTACTTCATTAATTTTTGATCGGGATCCTAGTTTATTCTAGATTTTGGAAATCTCTGCAGAAAGCTCTTGTGACTAAAACCACTCTCAATACAGCCTTCTGTCCTCAATCATATGGCCAATCGGAAAGAACTATACAAGTCTTACAAGACATTCTATGAGCGTTATAATTGATTTTGGAAAGAATTGGGAGAAAGCTTTGCCTTTAGCTGAATTCTTGTACAACAATAGTTACCAATCTTCCATTCAAATGGCTCCCTTTGAAGCCCTTTATGGAAGAAAATGCAAGACTCCTCTATGCTGGTCAGAATTGGGGGAGAACAAAGCTTTAGGACCTCAATTGCGTCGAGAAACAGAAGAACAAGTACAAATTATTTGCACTCGATTAAAAGAAGCCTTCGACCGACAGAAAGCTTATGATAACTGTAAAAGAAGGGACAGTCAAAACAATGTGGGAGATAGAGTGTTCCTCAAGGTTTCTCCATGGAAGAAGGTGTTTATATTTGTAAAGAAAGGGAGGCTTAGTCCTCTGTTCATAGGACCCTTTGAAATAACAGAGAAGGTCGGCCTTGTTGCATATCGATTGGCCCTTCCTGAAGAATTCAACAAAATACATAACATATTTCATGTATTAGTGCTACGTAGCTATCGATCTAATCCTTCTCATATTCTAGAACTAGATAAAGTTGAGTTGATTGAGGATTTATCCTACGAAGAAGAACCCATCCAAATCCTTGGTGTGGCTGTTCCCACCAAAGTATTTACAAGGTGTGGTTGTTCCCACCTTAATGCTCTTAAATAAGTGGTTGTTCCCATCTTATGGCACACATAATGCGGTTGTACTGATCATGTTTTATCACACGTACGTACGAATTTTGCTTACATTTTACAGTGCGCTCTCATCCTGTTGGCCGACCAATTATATCCGATAGTATCAAGTCTCATCACTTTTCCAATATACACTTTTAAACCATGTTACCTCACTATTTTTCAAATGCATCATTCAAATCAATTTCTATCAAAGTATCTCAAATACATCAAACCATGCATTTAGGCATTTTCTCAAACATGTTGCATACCACTTTCTAAACACATTTATTATCAAAACATAAACATATGCAACTTTTCCACTTCCAAAACATGCATATAACAATAGGTAAAACAATTCTATCTTCAAAGCATGACCATGAATTTAATAAAACCATCGAAACCGAAAACCGAGAGCGAAATCTTCCATACTTACTTCCGGGCTTAGATTAGCATTTCAAGCTTAATCTAAACCCCCAAACCTTGCTTTCAAACCTTTGAAAAGCTTTAAAATTAGTTCCACTCACCGACAATACCTCGCTTGCTTTGTTGAGGCGAAATCAAGCTTCTGAATCAAACCGCAACTCCTTCTGAAGCTAACGAAACATCATCCCCTGCTTCTAACCAAAGGAAAACAGAGGATTAATGCAGAACCTTGCATCAAAATCCCCATCAACATGAAACTACATCATCCTCCATCAACAACCAAGCTTTCGTTACCCAGCAACTACCGAAAACAAATTCAAAACAAGGATTTCTTGATTTAATCAATTAAACATCATTTAAACCAATTTTCCATAATTGTAACATCAAAACCCAATAGAAAACACTCAAAAAAGATCAAGAACTTGGGAATTTCAATAAAGAACCTTTCATTAGAGGAGGAGAATGAAATCTTACCTCTAATAATGACTTTTTCCCTTCAATTGTAAAGATTTACATGAGAAAACAAAGATAAAACCATACGATTTTGATAAGAAAACATTAGGAAATCATTTAGTGTTAAAAGATAAATCAAATCAAGTATTTACCTCAAATCTTTGAAGAAGAAACCGATGTTTGGCTGGAGAGAATTTGAGAGAAAATGATTGTGAGAAAAGGTAGTTACGTAAAATAGATTTTAAGAGACAAATGCCAATTTAATTTTCTCCTTCTTGTTTTATTAATTAAAACCACTTTAAAATTGAACAATTAAAGGGGAAAAGTATGAATTAGACTTTGGATCAATCGCTTCTTAAAGATTCAAAGTTCTGATCTTTTACGATGTAGTCACTAAAAACAATTTTAGGATCATTACATTCTGATCACCAATTTCCAAAATGTCAAACCTCCAAAATACATTTTCCAAAATTAATCCCACCAAAATCATACAAATATTAAATAATAATTTTAAAACAGTTTCCCATATTTTTCATCCTCAAAAACCTCTTTAAAATAATTAAATCCTAAAACTAATTTAGATTGTTTGAACTGGTTCTCCCGCACCGTCTAGCCTAAACCCGGCTAACTCCTAGGCCCAAGATCGGGGTGTTACTACTCTCTCCAACTTAAGAAATTTCGTCCTCGAAATTTACCTAGTGGAAAAAGATAAGGAAACTACTTCTCCATGACATCCTTCTATTCCCATGTAGCTTCCTCGACACCTCGGTGTCGCTACAACACCTTAACCAACTCTATGGTCTTCCCACGAAGAACCTTTCTGTCCACATCCAAGATCTTAACCGGTTCCTCATCATAAAATCTAGATTCAGCTCAACTTCTTCAATAGGCATAACATGCAATATATCCGATCTATACTTCCGAAACATGGATACATGGAAAACATCATATATCTTTTCTAACTCAAGCGATAACCTCAACCTATAAGCCACCGGTCCAATGCGCTCAAGCACCTCATATGGTTTTATAAACCTCGGACTCAACTTTCCCTTCCGACCAAATCTCATCACCTTTTTCCAAGGTGAAACTTTCAAAAACACCTTATCACCAACTTCATATTCAATCTCTTTACGCTTCAAATCCGCGTAAGACTTTTGATGATCGGATGACGCCTTCAACCGATCACAAACAAGATTTACCTTCTCTATCGTCCCTTTAAGCAAATTCGGCAAAGAAACTAACTTTTGCCCCGCTTCCGCCCAACAAAGAGGCGTCCTACACTTCTTACCATACAAGGCTTCATATGGAGCCATTTGTATACTTGCTTGATAACTATTATTATAAGCAAACTCCACCAAAGGCAATTGTTTCTCCCAAGAACCTTGGAAGTCTATAACACAACACGACAACATATCCTCAAGCACTTGGATAACTCGCTCAGACTAACCATCCGTCTGAGGATAATACGAGGTACTGAAATTGAGCCTTGTACCCAAAGCTCTATGCAAACACTTCGAAAACCTCGTTGTAAATGTCGGATCTCTATCCGAAACTATGGATTTAGGTACACCATGTAACCTCAGAACTTCTGCCATGTATAACTTTGCCAACTTATCCATCGTATACGTAGTATGCATATCTATGAGCACACTTCATAAGACGGTCCACAATCACTCAAATTGAGTTCTTCTTTGATGGGGTCAAAGGCAAACCCGACACGAAATCCATCGTTACCCCCTCCTATTTCCATTCTGGTATCTTCAAAGGTTACAACAGCCCAGAATGAAATTGATGCTCAGCTTTCACGCACTGGACAAACCATACACTTAATTACAAAATCAGCAACATCCTTCTTCAACCCAACCCAATAGTACTCATCCTTCAATCCACGATACATCTTAGTACTGCCAGGATGCATAGCAAAAGAACTACTATGCGCCTCTGTCAGAATAGCGCGCCTCAACTCAACATCATCCGGCATAACTATTAGACTCTTAAAACACAAAACACCATCATCATTAAAACAAAAGTCCATCGAATTACCATCCGGTATATCTTGAACAAGCGGTACCAACGAATCATCAAGCAACTGCTTCTCCTTAATTAGCTGAACCAAGGATGGTTTCACTTGCAACTCGGCTATCGATCCAACATCTCGTGACACACTCAATCGCGCAAACATGGCTCGCAGCTCCACATCTACCTTCCTACTCAAAGCATCAACAACTACATTGGCCTTTCCAGGGTGATACACTATCGTCAAGTCGTAATCCTTAAGCAACTCCAACCATCTCCGTTACCTAAGCTTCAACTGTTTTTGAGACATCAAATACTTTAAACTTTTATTATTCTTATACACCACACACTTTTCTCCATAAAGGTAATGTTTCCAAATCTTCAACGCAAACACCACATCAGCCAACTAAATATCATGCGTAGGATAATTGCGCTCATGCACCTTCAACTGCCTAGAGGCATACGCCACAACTCTTCCGTCTTGCTTCAACACACACCATAATCCCCCTAATCCCACATAGGATACATCACTAAAAATCACAAACTCTTTACTCGATTCAGGTTGAATCAAGATCAGAGCTCATATGAAAGCTTCCTTTAACTTCTCAAAAGCTTGTTGTCGCATCTCTATCAACTCAAACTTGACATCCTTTTGCAACAACTTCGTCAAAGAAGCAGGAACCTTAGAAAAACCATCCACAAAACGTCGATAATAACTTGCTAAGCCCAAGAAACTATAAAGCTCCGACTCTGATTTAGGTTGCTTCCATTTCACAACCGCCTCAACTTTCTGCAGATCCACAATTCCTTCCGCTGATACAACATGATCAAAGAAAAGAACTTCCTTAATCCAAAATTCACAGTTGCTCAACTTAGCATATAATTGATTGCTCAACAAGGTCTGCAACACAATCTGCAAATGTCTATCATGGTCTTCTTAGGTACGTGAATACACATGGATATCATCAATAAACACAACCACAAATTGATCCAAGAACTCATGGAACACCCGATTCATCATGTCCATGAAAGCTGCAGGCGCATTTGTCAACCCAAACGGCATCACCAAAATCCAATCTATCTAGCGGCAATCCAGGCAACTCTTCCAAAAATACCCCAGAAAATCGCAAACAGTCCGGATATCTTGGAGACGTACCTCTTTCATAATCAGATTCATAATATAAGCCAAGTATGCTTGACATCCTCCATGCATCAACTTTTGCGCTTCTACTGCCGAAACAACACTTGACAAGAACTTAACATTCTCGCCTACCACCACAACCTCATAATCATCAGCAAGCTTCAAGCAAACAACTTGGTTTCACAATCTACCACATCTCTATGCTCGGTTAACAAATCCATACCAAGAATAGCATCAAAACCATAGAAAGGTAACTCCATCATATCAACCACAAAAACATCTCCCTGAACCATAAACGAACATCTCCTAAACAACTTCCTAACAACAATTGTCTCACCAAAAGAAATTCTCACTTGCATACCCAAATCTAACAACTCAATCGGTATGTCAAGCAACTTTTTACAATCACTTAAAATATATGAATGCGTGGAACCAAAATCAATCAAAGAAAGTAGTGACAAGGATTGCAAAGTAAAGGCACCTACAATCACATCTGTGTCATTGCTTCTCTCGCGGTGTTCATACACCTTAGCCGGTCCACCTCCCTCAATCTGAACTGGCACAACATGAGCAACATTACTCTAACCATCCTCCCTATGCTGAAAGTTACCTCGGCCGCACACGGCCCCTATGAGGCTCAGCAGCACACATAGGTGCCTGTCTAGCTTGCTGAGGACAATCACGCTTCATATGACCCTGAGAACCACAACCCCAACAAGCATTAGGATTACCCCAGTACTCTCCAAGATGACACTTCCCACAATGGTTACATGCAGGCAAACGAACCACCACATTCTAGCCCTACTGCCCGCGACCCACATTACTGCCACCGCTACGCCTCTAATCCGGATAAAACTTCTTATCACACTGCCTATTGTAACGATCCCTTCCTCAATCAAACTCAGCAACCCTCTTCCCGAAACTAGAATTCCCCGTACGAGAAGGCAAACCCAAACTCTGCTCAATGTCCTTAGCACGAATGACCAAAACGTCAAAATTGGCATACTTTGGAACTAGAATATAAGTCCTTACATCCTTCACCAAGCTGTACCGGAAGCGATCACATCTCTTCTATTCTTTGGGAACCAATTCAGAGGAATATTGGATCAATCAAACAAATTGTACTTCATACTCTAAAATAGACATGTTCCCCTGCATCAAGGCCATAAACTCTCGCTTTTTATCGTCTTGATAATGAACACCCAAATATTTCTTTTGGAAAGCATTCTCGAAGAACTCCCATGTCACCTCTACATGTTCTATCCCCGCGATAGTGGTAGTCCACAACGAATAAACATCTCCCTAAAGTAAAGATATCGTACAACCTAGCTTGCGCACATCTGTGTACTCCATCTAAATAAGAATCTTATAAGTGCTCTCAAACCATGCCTTAGAACCTTCTAGAGACAAACCTCTAAACTCGGTGCCACCCAGACTGCGTAGACGCTCCAAAGGTAAACGAGCATTGACCATAGGTTGTGGCGCAACCACACACATACCCACTACCGCAGCCTGAAAAGCTCTATCTATGGCCTGAATCAATGGTGTCATATCACCGACAGCCTGACCCTACGCTGCCTGAGGTCCAACACCTATCGCACCTACTCCTGCTTTGACTTCACAACCAGGAGAAGGTGACAATTCTTCATTACCCTCATTCTCCACAATATCATGCATACTGTTTTTAATCTCTCATCTCAGTCCCATTACGAAAACAGTATAAACCTCTAGCATATAAATGCAACAATAAAAATAGTTAGGCCAACCAGAAGCAAGAATCCAATATGCTTATATTTAAAAAAAATATCTTTACATCAATAGTAAGAAGGCAATGGGTACCCCAATATCTCTCCCCAAATCATTACATAACAACTCATACAACATGTTATCAAACACCGTACATTCCACACAATCAATCAACGATTAAAACATATCATAAATAACCACCATGCATAGAAAACATCAAGAAATTATTTAAACATTGATATTACCACATCTTACCTCCAAGTTTTTCGTAAACCTGGCTCTGATTCCAATAAATGTAACACCCTCGACCCAGTCTAGACGCGAGAGTTAACCGAACGGGTCACATAGAAATTAATGAAGTAATTCGGTGATGATTTACCTCAATAAACAAAACTATTTTTTCTTTTATCCTGTATGGATGCTCATTAACATCCTATGTGATTCTCACTCGTAGCGGAAGAAACTCCAACACAACATACAACGATTTGGCATTCAATTTCTTATAAAAATATGTTAGGGACCAATTTGTAATTTTAACAAACTATAGTGACTTCAACCAAATTAAAGTTACCGATAATCACTTAGTTCGGTGTAACCCCATCAGCCCGGCCTAGCCACCAGACCGACCCAAGGTGGCCATACGGGGTTACCTGAAGGTTTTCCTCCGGTTAGCAACCCTAAAAGAGAAAACACCCCTTTCCCTTTTTTATTTATCTTTTCTAGATGTTCTTTTATAACTTAGGAGTGAAACACTCGCAGCGGATAAAAACACGAACAACAAGCATCGAACGATCAACCGAGCAGGCAGAGACCAAAATGCGATTCTAGAATAAAAAGGGGCCTAACATGAAATTAAGGTTACAACTTGAGATTAAGTCAATTTCATGCTCACATGATGAAATGTAGCTCAAAACAACAACTCGAACACTTCCGATTGATAACACATCAATCGAAGACCAAAACGCAAGAAAAACAAACTTAGAAGATGCCTTTAACCGAAAGTAACGACTACCGTTTCGAAACAAAAGAGCATGTTTTAGAATGGGTCTTCACCAAGATTTTCCAGAGAGCAAACGTTTCGGAACAGGGAAGCCCGTTTCGCAACGCCAAGGTAAAAAGGCTTGGGCATTCCGAAACTCTTGTGCCCGTTTCGAAACACATGCATGCAGATTAGTTCTAAAACACTTTTTAAGCACCTACAAGCTTGCTAAACTAGACTCAACAACACACATACAACAAAGGCTCAACATAACATGAATTTCGCAAGCAAATGAGCTTAACAACGTCAAACAAGAGCATAAACAAACGCTGATTAAATAAGAACGAAACATATGATGATCCACATTTTCATAAAAGGTCAAACCACAAGATATGCATTAAAACAACGAAACCATACTTCACAAAACATCATAGGATCATAACAAACTTGTCTCAAACCATACATCCTCAAAACATTAAGTCTCTAAACATAAAACATATCATCCCCATTGCTAATAGTATTATTACAAACTTAAAACTCATACTTGAGCCAAAGTGGAAAAAGACCTCGCTCCCCTTGCTTGCTTGCTGCCCAGAACTCTAAAGATCTGCATTGTTGGAAAAGAGAGCGTAAGCATTTAAGCTTAGTGAGCAAAGCTCAAAACCAAACAACAACAATACAGTTTTAAAACCAATTAAAGCTTTGAAAACCAAAACCTTTACCAAACCAAATTGTGCACAAAACATCTTACAACAACATAATAACCAACAAGATCATCTTACCATTCAACCATTCTTACAAAAGCACAACTTACTCTTACGAGGCCTTACCAAACCTTACCCATCTTACCATAATATAGCAAAGCCATACAAAGGAGAATAGTAGCTTATTGGCATAATTAACAACAATACCCAGATATATGGATTTCTTACAATCTTACAAGTCTTACATGTCTTACAGGACGTCGATGAGAGTAAACTCAATCACCGCGCCCAAGCTAATCTTACACGTACGAATTTGTCTAACACGGCCGAATTTTCTTACACGTACGAATTTTGTCTTACACGCATGCGAGTTTTGTCTTACAAGTCTTACAAGTGCACATTAATCCTAGTTGATTGATCAACTATATCCGGTAAAGATTTTAACTTAAGCCAATATTCTAACAAGGGTCAAACTTACCAAACTTACATGGTTATCAAGCCCATCTTATAACATCTTCCTCCTACCAACATATCCATACCATGCATGCCTTTACAAACACATATATCTTACAATCTTACGGCAACAACACAGGCATGCTCGCTACATAACATAGGCAATAATGGTAGGCAAAACAATCACGAGTCTTATCGAAATTTTATAGCACCTCACACAATATCAAACACATGGTGAAATGTAAAACCACTTACTCTTGAGTTTAGATTGGCTTATCAAGTCCAATCTAAACTCCCAAAATCATCTTTGAACATTTCCAAACGCTTTAAAACATTTCCATTCACCGGTAAACTCGTTCCAAAAAGCCGAAACCCACAAATAGCTAACGATCACCCGGATTTGCTCCCTAACTAGAATCCCATGTTTTTAAACAAGTTAAAACAGAGTATTAACACCTAAATAAGCTTCCAAACTTGCAGCAACACTGAAATCCAACAATTACTCTCAAATACCCAACAATTCAATACCGAAAATCATCAAAATCCTTTCCAAAACGTCCAAAACACAAACCCAGACATTACCCATAATTTCAACCATCAAAAACTCATCTATTAACATCAAAATCAGCAACTTAAACATGCCAAAATCACTGTTGCCATTAAAAACCCAAAATCAAGCTTAACCTCAAGATTTTTCATACAAAACTCCACTCAAACTTCTAGTTTCGGTTTCCTTATGATCCTTCCTTCATATAAACATCATTTAAACACCAAAACACCATTTAAAAACATTCTAAAACCAGCCTAAGCCATTTGAACGAAAATCTTCCAAAAACCTATTTTATTTCAACTTTGAACTTTTAAAACAAAGGGGGTAACCATTTGATTTTGATAGAAGACTAATAAAAACAAGTTTAATTAAAGAAAGGCAAGATGAAATCAAGTTTACCTCCAAAAACCTTGGTGGCTTGGTTTCAAGAAACTAACTTGAAAAATGAGAGTGGGGCTGATTCAAAAGCCTTTCTTTTTGTTATAAAACCATTTTAATATAGGTTTGGGTTTAATAAAAAAATAGAACCACATTTTTGGTTGATTTTACAAAATGGCCACCAGCTTTTGAAAACTTGCGATTTGGTCACTAGACCGAAATCTCTGTCCTTCTAGAATTGATTTTCCAAAATTATTTTCGCAAAACTCTTATACATAATAAATGGTAATTTTAGAAATTAATCCCAACTTTTTAGGTATATCCGAAGAGGATTTCCCTGGTCTAACCCCAAAAATCAACTAGCTCATCGAATATCAAAATCCACGTCCGCAACATCTAGCCCCAAAATTGGGGTGTTAAACTCTACCCCACTTAAGATATTTCGTCCCCAAAATTTACCTGACGAGAAAAGATGCAGAAACTATTTCTTCATGTCATCCATTCTCTCCCAAGTGTCTTCTTCAACACCACGATGTAGCCACTTTACCTTAACGAGATCAATAGCTCTACCACGCAACACTTTGCTGTCAAATGCTTGGATCTCAAATGGTTCCTCATCGTAGGACAAATCCGGATTCAACTCAATCTCTTCTATAGGCATAACGTGCGATGGATCTGACCGATACTTTCGAAGAATAAAAACATGGAACACATCATGAATTTTCTCAAGTTCAGAAGGCAACCTCAATCTATAAGTAATCGGTCCAATCCTGTCAACTATCTCATACGAACCGATAAACATCGGACTTAATTTCCCTTTTCTACCAAACCTCATCACTTTCTTCCATGGTGAAGCTTTCAAGAATACCGTATCTCCCATCGCATACTCAACCTCTTTTCTCTTCAAGTCAGCATAATCTTTATGTTTATCTGCAGCTGCCTTCTAATGATCACAAATAAGTTTCACTTTCTTGGTAGCACCCTTCAAAATATTCGGCATCGCTACCAACTTCTGACTGGCTTCAGCCCAACAAACAGTTCTACATCTCCTACCATACAAAGCCTCGTAAGGAGCCATTTAAATACTCGACTGATAACTGTTATTGTACGCAAACTCCACTAATGGTAGATGCTTCTCCCATGAGCCCTGGAAATCAATGATACAACATCTCAACATCTCTTCCAAAATCTGAATCACCTGCTCTGATTGACCATCCGATTGAGGATGATAAGACGTGCTGAAATTCAAACGAGAACCCAAAGCATTTTGCAAACAATCCTAAAATCTAGTTGTAAACCTTGGATCTCTATCAGATATAATTGACTTCGGAATACCATGCAATCTCACAATCTCACAAATATATAACTCGGTCAATTTATCTAAAGAGTATGTAGTATGAACATGCAATAAATGAGCACATTTTGTAAATCGATCAACTATCACCCAGATTGAATTCTTCTTAGAAGATGATAAGGGTAAACCTGATACAAAGTTCATGGTAATTCTTTCCCACTTCCATTCAGGAATCCTCAACGGTTGAAACAAACCTGATGGAACCTGATGTTCCGTTTTCACTCTCTGACATACCATGCACTTACTTTCAAATTCGGCCACGTCCTTCTTCAAACCAACCTAGAAGTACTCCTTCCTCAAATCACGATACATCTTTGTACTACCCGAATGCATAGTAAACGGACTACAATGTGCTTCAGTCAAAATGGTGCGTCTCAACTCACTATCTTCTGGGACAACTACCTTGCTCTTGAAACACAAAATCCCATCATCACTGAAACGGAAATCAGTCGGTTTACCTTTCGCAATGTCTTGTACATGAGCAACCAAAGATCTGTCTCGCAACAGTTTCTAACGAATCAACTGAATTAAAGAAGGCTTCCCTTGCAATTCAGTCACTAAGCCACCATCCTCTGACACACTTAATGTAGCAAACATAGCTCGCAATTCAACTGCCACTTTTCTGCTCAAGGCTTCGACTACTACATTTGCTTTACCCGGATGGTACTCAATGGTAAGATCATAGTCTTTAAGTATGTAACCCCCTTAACCCGGCCCAGACGGTTGAACCGAATTAAGAAGTTTACACGGGGAAAACCAAAGTCAACCTGAAAGTCAACCTTGATTAACGACCCTTTTTTATTTTAAGTCTTATCTAAATGCACATTAACCCTAAATATGTTCACAAGAATAGCATACTCAAAGATCATAACAATCAAAGAACATTCAGGGACTTGATTGCACAAGTTATGACTTTAGGGACCAAAATGCAAACTCTGAAAATTATAAGGACTTAACCCAATTAAAAGTTACCAATATGAAATTAATCATCTTTCATGCTTCTCTGCCAAATTTCAGCTCAAACGGACATCTCAAACTCATTCAATTGCATAAACAAGGTTCAGGACTAAAACGCAAAGATTTCAAAACATATAACCGTCAATTTCAGTGCCCAACGGTCGAGTGTTCCGAAACGGGGATAATCTGTTCCGAAACGCGGGACCGTTCTGAAACAAGTTCCGAAACAGGGCTTGGCAGTAGCATTTTCATTCCGAAACGGGTCTACCCGTTTCGAAACGCCAAGGCCATTTCAGGCCCTCTGTTCTGAAACGGTAGCACCTGTTTCGAAACGGGCTGCCCAGATTGTAGAAATTTTGCTGGTTTATTATACAATTGACCCCTCAAACATGTTCCAAAGGCAACCAAAACATATCAGCAAGACATTACATGCACAAGGAACATAATGGCATCAACCATTCTCAACCATGGCATCAATTAAGCAAATCCCCAATTCTAAAGGCATGCATCTTATGTAGAAAACCATTCATGCACCATAATACCAAACCAACTTCACAAAGGCCAATTACATGTTCCATCATCAACAACAACATAACACCAACTTAGGGAGTCCAAAACATCTCCCAAATCAACAACATAGGTTCTCCATTGCCAAATGCCAAAAGCTAATAGTGTTAAGAAACTTTCACTATACATGAGCTTAGTTCTTCACTTGGATTCTTGACCTCTTGCTGCCCTTATAAGCACTTCAATGCTCTACATTATTGGTTTAAGAAAAGAGAGAGCGTAAGCAAATAGCTTAGTGAGGAATGCTCATTTAAAACAACTCAATAATACATTTATAAACACCTTTATAAACCTTAGTTCAAAACAACATTTATACATGCACATAAGCATTTAAAACAAGCATTTCATGCTTCAAATTATTAACATGTCATATTGGCCACAAGTGATAATCATAATCTTTTTTCATCTCAAAATACAATCAACACAAGATCCACACATGGACTTTTAACCGCCATTGTGATCTTACAATTCACAAGGACCACACATGGACTTTTAACCACCATTGTGTCCTTAGCACAAGAATCACCCATGGACTTTTAACCACCATGGTGTTCTTACAATCCACAAGGACCACACAAGGACTTTTAACCACCTTTGTGACCTTAGTACAAGAATCACCCATGGACTTTTAACCACCATGGTGTTCTTAAAATACACAAGGTCCACACAAGGACTTTTAACCACCTTTGTGACCTTACCATACACAAGGCTCACACAAGGACTTTTAACCACCTTTGTGACCTTAGTACAAGAACTAACCATGGACTTTTAACCACCATGTTATTCTTAATACAAGAACCACCTATGGACTTTTAACCACCATAGTGTTCTCAACCATTCTCAAGACATCACTTGCCAATATACATAATTTAACAACAATATTCCACTTTTTTAAAGCATTTAACAAAGCCATAATCATCATGCATCGTTATGCATCAAAACCACATTTAACAATGTTCAAAAACAAGAATCTCTTACCTTGAGCATCCTTCAACACATGGCTTATAAAATCAGCAAATAAACATGCTAAAATATGCTTTCAAAACAGAATTTAAAACATGCAAACAAATCACACTGCATTCAACCAACTCATGGTTCATCAACAAGAGAGTTTTTCCGAAAACTTACTCTTGAGCTTAGCAAAGTTGTTTAGACTTAAACTAAGCTCCCAAACCTTCAAAACATTGGTTTCAAAGCTGAAAACCAAAATCCACTCACCGATTCCGTTTCGCAACTCGCTGAAACACCGATCAAGCTTCCGGATCACCACCACAAAGATCCGAAGATGTCTCCCCTGTTTTAAACACATCAAAGCAGAGGATTAATGCATCGTCATGCATTAATATCTTCAATGAAAGCACCTAAACTCGCTGCTCTCATCCACACTCCATTTTCGGCTACCAAACACAACCGAAAACACATCCAAACAACTCCACAAAACTACCCAGCCAAGATCCATCAATTCCAAACATTCTTAAACCTCAATTAACATCCAAAAAGGATCTAATCACGTCCTTATACCTCCAGCTATAGCAGATCATCAAGATCATCCCAAAAACCACCAAAAACTCAAGCAAAACTTAGGAAAATTAACCTATTCGGGATTTCATTAATTAAACCTCAATTTCTCATCAGTTATACATTCATTTTACATCAAAATGACATCTCAAAACAGTGCCCAATCAATTCATACGAATTTCATCAAAAATTAACCGAATCTTGCATTTTAAAGCCAAGATCAAGAATACAATTGTAAAACCTTTAATAAAACACAAATCAAGGATTGAGAACTTGGGAATTTCAGTAAAGAACTGAGAATTTAGAGGAGAAGGACGTTCATACCTCTAAACTTGAGTTTCTCCCTTTTTGGAACCAAGATCTTGAAAATCCAATAAGCAAATGCTAAGGTTTTGTTGAAGAAGGACGTTCATACCTCTAATCTTTAGATGTCAAAATCAGAGGGAAATTTGCTGGAGAAATGTGTTTGGGTTGAGAGAAAAGTTGAGAGAAAAGAAAATGGAAAATTTGGGAAAAGTTAGTTAAAATGCCAAAATATCTTTTCCCTCCTTTTTCATCTAATTAAAAACCATTAATTAATTGATTAATATTCAGAAAAATCTAGAGAAATTCTTATTGGGTAAATAGCTCCTTAAAGATTCAAAGTTTCAATCCTTTTTAAAACAGTCACCTAGTTTTCAAAAATTACATTTTAGTCACTAACCCAAAATGTCACTCTTCCAAACCTCATTTTGTAAAATTGATTTCACCATTCTCTTATATATAATAAAAGAGGATTTTAAGATATTTTTCCATATTTTTAATGCAACCCGAACTAGGCTTTCCTAAATTCACCCTTTATATTCGAATCGCAACCCGACCGGCCCGGTCCAAACCCAAAACTTCTAAGCCCAAAATTGGGGTGTTACAACTCTCCCCCCTTAAGAAATTTCGTCCTCGAAATTTACCTGAAGGAAAGAGGTACGGAAACTGCTTCAGCATGTCATCCTTCCGTTCCCACGTGGCTTCTTCAACACCACGATGCTTCCACAACACCTTTACCAACTCAATGGTCTTGCCTCGAAGAACTTTACTATCCGAATCCAGAATCTTCACCGGTTCCTCATCATAGGTCAAATCCGGTCTATACTTCCGATCTATACTTCCGAAGCATAGAAACATGAAACACATCATGAATCTTTTCCAACTCTTGAGGTAACCTCAACTTGTACGCAACATGACCCACACGCTCAATCACCTCGTATGGTCCAATGTACCTAGGGCTCAACTTACCCATTCGGCCAAACCTCATCACCTTTTTCCAAGGCGAAACCTTCAAAAACATACGGTCACCCACCGCATACTCAATCTCCTTACGCTTCAAATCCGCGTAAGACTTTTGCCGATCAGAAGCTGCCTTCAAACGCTCACAAATGAGCTTCACCTTCTCGGTGGTTCCTTTCAACAAAGCTGGCATCGAAACCAACTTCTGACCCGTTTCAGCCCAACACAGAGGAGTCCTACACTTCCTCCCGTACAAAGCTTCATAAGGTGCCATTTGAATACTTGCCTGATAACTATTATTATAGGCAAACTCCACCAAAGGCAAATGTTTCTCCCAAGAGCCCTGGAACTCAATCACACAACACCTCAACATATCCTCCAAAACCTGGATAACACGCTCGGACTGACCATCCGACTGAGGATGATAAGATGTACTGAAATTCAACCGTGTACCCAAAGCCTGATGCAAACACTGCCAGAAACGCGATGTAAACCTCGGATCCCTATCCGACACAATCGACTTAGGCACACCATGCAACCGCACAATCTCAGCAATGTACAGCTCCGCAAGCTTATCCAAAGAGTACGTAGTATGCACAAGCAAGAAATACGCACACTTCGTCATGCGATCCACAATCACCCACACCGAATTCTTCTTCGAAGGTGACAAAGGTAAACCAGACACAAAATCCATGGTAATCCTTTCCCACTTCCATTCAGGAATTCTCAACGGTTGCAACAACCCTGAAGGAAACTGATGCTCAGCCTTAACTCGCTGACACACCATGCACTTGCTCACAAACTCAGCAACATCCTTCTTTAAACCCACCCAATAGTACTCATCACGAAGATCACGATACATCTTAGTACTACCAGGGTGCATAGCAAAAGGACTACTATGACCTTTAGTCAGAATAGCACGCCTCAATTCAGCATCATTGGGCACTACTATCCGACTCCCAAAACACAACACTCCATCATCATTAAAACAGAAATCCGAAGGCCTATCCTCCGCAATATCCTGAACATGCAGTAACAAGGAATCATCCAACAACTGCTTCTCCTTAATCAACTGAACCAAAGATGGTTTCACTTGCAACTCAGCCACAAGACCACCATCACGCGAAATACTCAAACTGGCAAACATAGCCCTCAACTCAACAGCTACCTTTCTACTCAAGGCATCCGCTACAACATTAGCTTTTCCAGGGTGATACTCAATCGTCAAATCATAATCCTTGAGCAACTCCACCCAACGCCGTTGTCTAAGATTCAACTCCTTCTAAGACATCAGATACTTCAAACTCTTGTGATCAGTGTACACAGTACACTTCTCACCATACAGATAATGTCTCCAGATCTTCAAAGCAAAAACCACCGCAGCCAACTCAATGTCATGCGTAGGATAATTGCGCTCATGCACTTTCAACTGCCGTGACGCATAAGCCACCACCTTACCCTCTTGCATCAACACACACCCCAAACCAACGTAGGACGCATCACTATACACCACAAACTCTTTCCCTGATTCAGGTTGAACCAAGATAGGAGCTTGCGTCAAAGCTGCCTTAAGCTTCTCAAAAGCATGTTGTCTCGCTTCCGTCCACTCATACTTAACATCCTTCTGCAACAACTTCGTCAAAGGTGCAACAATCTTTGAAAACCCATCCACAAACCTCCGGTAGTATCCCGCCAAACCAAGGAAACTACGGACCTCATGAACAGACTTAGGAACCTTCCAAATCATCACTGCCTCAATCTTCTGAGGATCAACACGAATCCCCTCAGCAGAAACCACATGACCAAGAAACACCACTTCCCTAAGCCAGAACTCACACTTGCTCAGCTTGGCATAAAGTTGATTCTCCAACAAAGCTTGCAACACAATTCTCAAATGCTCTTCATGCTCCTCCTCAGTACGCGAGTACACGAGGATATCATCAATGAACACCACAACAAATTTATCCAAGTATTCATGAAATACTCGATTCATCATGTCCATGAAAGCTGCAGGAGCATTTGTCAAACCAAACGGCATCACAAGGAACTCAAAATGCCCATACCTCGTCCTGAAAGCTGTCTTTGGGACATCCACATCCTTCACCTTCAACTGGTAATACCCTGACCTCAAGTCAATCTTAGAGAACACAGCTGCTCCCCGAAATTGATCAAAAAGATCATCAATTCTCGGCAATGGATACCGATTCTTGATAGTCAACTTGTTAAGCTGACGATAATCAATGCACATTCTCATAGTGCCATCCTTCTTCTTCACAAACAAGACCGGTGCACCCCAAGGTGACACACTCGGCCGAATGAACCCACGATCAAGCAACTCTTGCAATTGCGTCTTTAGCTCCTTCAACTCTTTAGGTGCCATTCTTTAAGGGGTAATGGACACTGGAGTTGTGTTCTCATACAGCTCAATCCCAAACTCAACTTCACGATTAGGAGGCAATCCAGGCAACTCCTCAGGAAACACACCAGGAAACTCTCGCACAGTCCTGATATCTTGTACACGCGACTCCTTAGAACTAGGATTCATCACAAAATCGAGATAAGCTTCACAACCTTGCCTCAGCATCCGGCTCGCCTCCAATGTAGACACCACCTTGGCAAGAAACTTCACATTCTCACCAACCACAACAACCTCATAATCATCCGCAAGCTTCAACGAAACTCGCTTATTCTCACAATCCACCACAGCACGATGCTCAACAAGCCAATCCATACCAAGGATTACATCAAAACCATAGAAAGGCAACTTCATAAGATCAACAGGAAAAACATGATCTTACACAACCAAAGGACATCTTCTATAAAGCTTTCGAGTCACAACAGTCTCACCAAAAGAACTAGTGACACGCATACCAACATCCAAAGACTCAACAGGAAAACCAAGCAATTCAACATGCTCACGCAATATGTATGAGTGTGTAGATCCAGAATCAATCAAGGAAAGTAATGACAAGGATTGCAAAGTAAAAGTACATGCGATCATATCCGTGTCATTCCTCCCCTCTCTCTGAGCATACACTCTAGCCTGGCCGCCACCCTCAGGCTGAACAGCTACAACATGGGCCACATTACGTCCACCATCCTCCCTACGCTGGAAGTTACCACGACCGCGCCCACGACCTCTCTGTGGTGCAACAACTACAGGAGCACGCCCTTGGCCACCAGCCAACATAGGACACTCTCTCCTCATATGATTCGTAGATCCACAGTTCCAGCACGAATTACCAGCTGCCACAACAGGAGCTTGCACCTCCCTCACAGCTCCAAGACAATCACGCTTCATATGGCCACGCGATCCACATGTCCAACATGTGTTCGGATCAGCTCTTGCCTTGCCTCCCTGAGCAGGCGCACCACCACCTCGCTTAGCTGAAGACTGATACTTCTGATCACGTCCCCTCTTGTTCCGTCCACCGCCGGAACTATACTCAGCAACTCGCTTACCAGCACTAGAACCAGCACTTCTAGAAGATAAACCCAAGTTCATCTCAATGTCCTTTGCTCGGCCAACCAGCACATCAAAATCATTATACTCAGCAGCCAGCATATACGTCTTTACTTCCGTCACCAAACCATAACGGAACCTTTCACACCTCTCCCGCTCATCTGGGACAAGCTCAGGTGCGTACTGACTGTGTCGGACAAACTGTACCTCATACTCAGCTACAGACATGCTCCCTTGGGTAAGAGACATGAATTCCCTTTTCTTTTCATCTAGGTACCTCACACCCAGATACCTTCTCTTAAACGCATTCTGAAAGAACGTCCATGTCACATCAGCATCCGCCATCCCAGAGATAGTGGTTGTCCACCAAGTATAAGCATCGTCTTGCAACAATGATACCACACAGCCCAGCTTCTGCACATCAGTGCAATTCATTTGTCCCAAGATTCTCTTGGTACTTTCCAGCCAAGACTCAAAACCTTCAGCAGACAAACCCCTGAACTCAGTCCCTCCCAGACTGCGCAAACGTTCCAAAGGTAGTCTAACACCAGCATCTCCCTGATGCCCAGCTCTTGAGCTCCAGCTACCGCTGCTCGAAAAGCACCAGCAATAGCTTGAACCAACATTGACATGTCAGGAACAGCTTGCCCCTGACCAGCTTCAGGTCCTGCGACCCCAGCACCAGCTGCAACATCAGCTCCTTCACCCCAGCACCACCACCAACAGGCGGAGGAGGTAAATCCACAACATTTTCAGCATTCTCCTCAGTCTCATTTTGAGCCATAGCTCGCGTATTAACCCTCAATTCTCTACGAGGTGCCATTCACTAACAATGCAATCATAATGCAACAAACAAAGTCAGGCTCAGCAAGGTAAGCAATCCAAGTATTCAAGCTCATTTCCACTTAAAAACAAATCATTACATTAGCTTTGATTTGGCAATGGGTCCCCCTAACATGCTTTCACCACAGCATACACCACAATTGTAACATGCTTACAATTCACACATCATGCTTTCACTCAACAAGCATACAAAGCATTCAAGCACTTAACACCCATTCATCAGTTCCCAATTACTCGAGAACTCAGCTCTGATACCACCAAATGTAACCCCCTTAACCCGGCCCAGACGGTTGAACCGAATTAAGAAGTTTACACGGGGAAAACCAAAGTCAACCCGAAAGTCAACCTTGATTAACGGCCTTTTTTTTATTTTAAGTCTTATCTAAATGCACATTAACCCTAGATATGTTCACAAGAATAGCATACTCAAAGATCATAACAATCAAAGAACATTCAGGGACTCGATTGCACAAGTTATGACTTTAGGGACCAAAATGCAAACTCTGAAAATTATAAGGACTTAACCCAATTAAAAGTTACCAATATGAAATTAATCATCTTTCATGCTTCTCTGCCAAATTTCAGCTCAAACGGACATCTCAAACTCATTCAATTGCATAAACAAGGTTCATGACTAAAATGCAAAGATTTCAAAACATATAACCGTCAATTTCAGTGCCAACCGGTCGAGTGTTCCGAAACGGGGATAATCCGTTCCGAAACGCGGGACCGTTCCAAAACAAGTTCCGAAACAGGGCTTGGCAGTAGCATTTTCGTTCCGAAACGGGTCTACCCGTTTCGAAACGCCAAGGCCATTTCAGGCCCTCTGTTCCGAAACGGTAGCACCTGTTCCGAAACGGGCTGCCCAGATTGTAGAAATTTTGCTGGTTTATTATACAATTGACCCCTCAAACATGTTCCAAAGGCAACCAAAACATACCAGCAAGACATTACATGCACAAGGAACATAATGGCATCAACCATTCTCAACCATGGCATCAATTAAGCAAATCCCCAATTCTAAAGGCATGCATCTTATGTAGAAAACCATTCATGCACCATAATACCAAACCAACTTCACAAAGGCCAATTACATGTTCCATCATCAACAACAACATAACACCAACTTAGGGAGTCCAAAACATCTCCCAAATCAACAACATAGGTTCCCCATTGCCAAATGCCAAAAGCTAATAGTGTTAAGAAACTTTCATCATACATGAGCTTAGTTCTTCACTTGGATTCTTGACCTTTTGCTGCCCTTATAAGCACTTCAATGCTTTGCATTATTGGTTTAAGAAAAGAGAGAGCGTAAGCAAATAGCTTAGTGAGGAATGCTCATTTAAAACAACTCAATAATACATTTATAAACACCTTTATAAACCTTAGTTCAAAACAACATTTATTCATGCACATAAGCATTTAAAACAAGCATTTCATGCTTCAAATTATTAACATGTCATATTGGCCACAAGTGATAATCATAATCTTTTTCCATCTCAAAATACAATCAACACAAGATCCACACATGGACTTTTAACCACCATTGTGATCTTACAATTCACAAGGACCACACATGGACTTTTAACCACCATTGTGTCCTTAGCACAAGAATCACCCATGGACTTTTAACCACCATGGTGTTCTTACAATCCACAAGGACCACACAAGGACTTTTAACCACCTTTGTGACCTTAGTACAAGAATCACCCATGGACTTTTAACCACCATGGTGTTCTTACAATACACAAGGTCCACACAAGGACTTTTAACCACCTTTGTGACCTTACCATACACTAGGCTCACACAAGGACTTTTAACCACCTTTGTGACCTTAGTACAAGAACCAACCATGGACTTTTAACCACCATGTTGTTCTTAATACAAGAACCACCTATGGACTTTTAACCACCATAGTGTTCTCAACCATTCTCAAGACATCACTTGCCAATATACATCATTTAACAACAATATTCCACTTTTTTAAAGCATTTAACAAAGCCATAATCATCATGCATCGTTATGCATCAAAACCACATTTAACAATGTTCAAAAACAAGAATCTCTTACCTTGAGCATCCTTCAACACATGGCTTATAAAATCAGCAAATAAACATGCTAAAATATGCTTTCAAAACTGAATTTAAAACATGCAAACAAATCACATTGCATTCAACCAACTCATGGTTTATCAACAAGAGAGTTTTTCCGAAAACTTACTCTTGAGCTTAGCAAAGTTGTTTAGACTTAAACTAAGCTCCCAAACCTTCAAAACATTGGTTTCAAAGTTGAAAACCAAAATCCACTCACCGATTCAGTTTCGCAACTCGCCGAAACACCGATCAAGCTTCCAGATCACCACCACAAAGATCCGAAGATGTCTCCCTATTTTAAACACATCAAAGTAGAGGATTAATACATCGTCATGCATTAATATCTTCAATGAAAGCACCTAAACTCGCTGCTCTCATCCACACTCCATTTTCGGCTACCAAACACAACCGAAAACACATCCAAACAACTCCACAACACTACCCAGCCAAGATCCATCAATTCCAAACATTCTTAAACCTCAATTAACATCCAAAAAGGATCTAATCACGTCCTTATACCTCCAGCTATAGCAGATCATCAAGATCATCCTAAAAACCACCAAAAACTCAAGCAAAACTTAGGAAAATTAACCTATTCGGGACTGCATTAATTAAACCTCAATTTCTCATCAGTTATACATTCATTTTACATCAAAATGACATCTCAAAACAATGCCCAATCAATTCATACGAATTTCATCAAAAATTAACCGAATCTTGCATTTTAAAGCCAAGATCAAGAATACAATTGTAAAACCTTTAATAAAACACAAATCAAGGATTGAGAACTTGGGAATTTCAGTAAAGAACTGAGAATTTAGAGGAGAAGGACGTTCATACCTCTAAACTTGAGTTTCTCCCTTTTTGGAACCAAGATCTTGAAAATCCAATAAGCAAATGCTAAGGTTTTGTTGAAGAAACGATTAGAGATCAAATGAAGGTTGAAATCTAATCTTTAGATGTCAAAATCAGAGGGAAATTTGCTGGAGAAATGTGTTTGGGTTGAGAGAAAAGTTGAGAGAAAAGAAAATGGAAAATTTGGGAAAAGTTAGTTAAAATGCCAAAATATCTTTTCCCTCCTTTTTAATCTAATTAAAAACCATTAATTAATTGATTAATATTCAGAAAAATCTGGAGAAACTCTTATTGGGTAAATAGCTCCTTAAAGATTCAAAGTTTCAATCCTTTTTAAAACAGTCACCCAGTTTTCAAAAATTACATTTTAGTCACTAACCCAAAATGTCACTCTTCCAAACCTCATTTTGTAAAATTGATTTCACTATTCTCTTATATATAATAAAAGAGGATTTTAAGATATTTTTCCATATTTTTAATGCAACCCGAACTAGGCTTTCCTAAATTCACCCTTTATATTCGAACCGCAACCCGACCGGCCCGGTCCAAACCCAAAACTTCTAAGCCCAAAATTGGGGTGTTACAAAGTAATTCTACCCACCTTCGTTGTCTCAAATTCAATTCTTTATGTGTCATCAAATACTTCAAGCTCTTGTGATCTGTGTAAACTGTGCAATTCTCACCATACAAATAATGTCGTCAAATCTTCAATGCAAACACAAATGTGACCAACTCTATGTCATGTGTAGGATAGTTCTTCTCATGTACCTTCAGTTGCCTAGAAGCATAAGCAACAACTCTTCTTTCTTGCATCAGGACACAACCTAAGCCAACATACGAAGCATCGTTGTAGATTACAAACTCTTTCCCTAACACTGGCTGAACTAAAACTGGAGCATTAGTCAAAGCTTACTGCAATTTCTCAAAGGCTTGTTGTCTTGCATATGTCCATTCAAATCTAACACCCTTTTGCAACAATTTTGTCAAAGGGGCAGCCACCTTAGAGAAACCATCTACAAATCTCCTATACTAACCAACTAAACCTAGAAAACTTCGAATTTCGATTACGGACTTCAGTTGCTTCCATTCCACAATAGCTTCTATTTTTTAGGGTCAACTCTAATCCCTTCGGCTGACACAACACGACCAAGAAATACAATTTCTCTTATCCAAAATTCACATTTGCCCAACTTGGCGTAAAGCTTATTACTTTACAACGTCTGTAGCACTAACTGCGAATGCTCATCGTGTTCTTCCTTGGACCGTGAATACACAAGAATGTCATCAATAAACACCACTACAAACCGATCCAAGTACTCAGTGAAACACCCTATTCATCATATCCTTGAAAGCTGTTGGTGCATTAGTTAACCCAAATGGCATTACCAGAAATTCATAATGTCCATACCTAGTCCTGAAAGTTGTCTTCGGCACATCAATGTCTTTCACCTTCAACTAATAATACCCTGATCTCAAATCAATCTTCGAAAATATTGATGCCCCTCTCAACTGATCAAATAAATCATCAATACGCGTCAAAGGGTACTTGTTCTTTATTGTTAACTGATTCAGTTGCCTATAGTCGATACACATTCTCATACTACCATCCTTTTTCTTTACAAACAATACTGGAGCACCCACGGCGAAATATTGAGCCTAATAAAACCACGGTCTAACAACTCCCGAAGCTGATTCTTCAACTCTTTCAATTATTTTGGGGCCAAACGATACATAGCGATCGACGCAGGAGCAGAGTCAGAGATAGTCTCAATAGCAAACTTTACCTCTCTATCATGAGGCAAACCAGACAATTCTTTCAGAAATACCTCTGGGAAATCACAAACTATCCTAATGTCCTTTGGTCTGACCTCACTTATGTTAGGGTTCATCACATAGGCCAAATATGCTTGAAAACCAAAGTTCATCAACCTTTGAGCCTCTAGAGCTGAAATGACATTTGACAAAAACTTAATGTTCTCGCCTACTACAACTACCTCATAGTCATCCGCAAGCTTCAATGTAATCCTTTTTGTCTCAAAGTCCACCCTAGCTCTATGCTCAACAAGCCAATCCATACCTAGAATAACATCAAAGCCACAGAACGGTAGCTCCATCATATCAACCGAAAATACATGACCTTGAATCATCAACGAACACCTCCTATACATCCGTCTAACTACAACAGTCTCACTAAAAGAGCTAGTCACATGCATTCCTACATCTAATATCTCAACAGGGATGCCCAACGATTTCGCATGCTCACTCAGAATATATGAATGTGTAGAACCATAATCAACCAAGGAAAGCAATGACATAGACTGTAACATGAAATTACCTGCAATAACATATGTGTCATTCTCGGCCTCCCTTTGTGCATACACCCTAGCTGGTCCACCGCCCTCTGGCTGAACTGCAACAACATGAGCCACGTTTCTCGGAGACTCAATCCTCGGCTGGAAGTTACCTCGACCGCGCCCACGGCCTCTCTGATGATCAACAACTCTAACCGGCTAAGGACAATTACGCCTCAAATGATCGCGAGATCCACAATTCCATCATGTACCAGGCACACCCCAGCACCCACTTGTATGATGTCTCCCGCATCTACCACACTCTGGAGTACGAGCAATAACTCCTTGGTCCTGATGGCCACGGCCTGGGTTACCACCCCCACGCCTATGATCATAATGATACCTATTATCCTTGTGCCTCTTGGCATCACCTCTGTCCCACCAGTTGTGCCTCTTTCTTGAGCTAGAACCACTAGCACAAGAAGATAAACCCATGTTTTGCTCGATGTCTTTGGCCCGACTGACCAAAACATCAAAATCAACGTAGTCAGAAGCTAGCATGTATGTTTTCACAACATTTACCAAACCATAACGGAAGCGTTCACATCTTTCCTTCTCATTAGGCACTAACTCAGGAGCATACTGACTCAGCCATACAAATTGTATCTCATAATCATATACAGACAAAAACATTCTAACAACCACAACAACATTAACACACAAAGGTTTGGGTCAGCAAGGGCAAGGGTCCAAATTGCTCAAGTATTTATCCAAAACCATTTTCATACAATAATACCTAACAATGGGTTGCTTAACAAACTTCAAACCAACTATAACAACATAGCAACAGATCATGCTATCAACCAATCATGGCAAAACAACCACCATAAAAGGCAACCAACGGATAAACCACCCAACAATCACGCAAACACATCAACTTACCTCACTTACCTTCCCGAAAGAAGCATAATCTTGCTCTGATACCACCAAATGTAACCCTCTCGGCCCGGCTCAGCCACCGGACCGACCCAAGGTGGTCACATGGTGCTACCCAATGAAAAACCCAAAGGTTTTCCTCCGATTAGCAACCCTAAAAGAGAAAGCACCCTTTTCTTTTTTTATCTTTTCTAGATGTTGTTATATAACTTAGGTGTGAAACACTCGTAGCGGATTAAAAACACGAGCAACAAGAATTGAACGATCAACCGAGAAGGCAGGGACCAAAATGCGATTCTAGCATAAAAAGGGGCCTAACATGAAATTAAGGTTATGTAACCCCCTTAGCTCGGCCTAGACGTTTGACCCAAACTACGAAGATTACACGGGAAAACCAAAGTCAACCTGAAAGTCAACCTTGGTTAACGACCATTTTTTTTCTTTTTATCTTCTCTAGATGCACATTAACCGTATGTGATTACACAAGAATCATAGGAGAAAAGGATGCAACGATCAGAAAACATTTGAGGACTCAATTGCATGAATTATTCATTTTAGGGACCAAAATGTAATTTTCAGAAAATATAAGGACTTTGTAGAATTTAAGGTTACCAATAATTTATTAGTCATATTACATGCCTCTCTGTCACATTTCAGTTTAAAAGAATATTCCAAACTCTA
Organism: Hibiscus tridactylites; assembly: GCA_958450335.1. Taxonomy (NCBI): domain Eukaryota; kingdom Viridiplantae; phylum Streptophyta; class Magnoliopsida; order Malvales; family Malvaceae; genus Hibiscus; species Hibiscus tridactylites. The sequence goes on along the minus strand of OY288265.1, from coordinate 36,045,736 downwards.
GCAATGGCATTCACAACTTTCAGGACTAAAATGTAAAACATGGAAACTCAAAACAATTAAAAAACATCATCCAACGGTCATCCGTTTCGAAACACCATCCACCGTACCGAAACGCCCGTATCGAAACGGTGTTGACCGTTTCGGTACACGGGTGTGTTCCGAGACCAGTATCGAAACATGCCTCTCCAGTAGCCAAAGTGTTCTGAAACTCCTTCAACCGTACCGAAACACTATGGCCATTACAGGCCCCCGTTTCGGAACATGTAAGGGTGTTTCGATACACCCTACACTGTGACAACAGAAAATGCTGGTTTTTCATGCTTTTTCCCATTCGAATCTACCCCGAGACATGCCACAACATGCATACGTCAAGGATACATATCCATGATCATGATACCAAGACTATAGCTTAAACATAGCAACCAACACATAGACAAAGAGACTAAAGGCATGCTCCCTAGTTTGCCAAAACCAAAACAAATTAAAACTCCAAATAAACCAAAATCCATACTCCAAAGGCCATTTACAACACAAGTATGGTCAAACCAATATGCTCAAAGTAAAAGAAACATTCTCAAACATTCTAAAGTATAATTCCCACCCATTGCGTCTTATTACACTAAGGATAAGTCACATACATCACTTAAACAAAGTTATGGATTCCTCTTGCTTTTGGGCTACCTTCCAAAGGTTTAATTCTCTGCATTGATGAAACAAGAGAGCATAAGCAATAAGCTTAGTGAGGATCGCTAGTCAACATTCATCAATGTATAACTCATGATTTGCAAAAGCAACACTTTACAATACATGCACTTTATAAAACAAGTCTTCTCAAGACTTCAATGCACTTTTGAAACCTCATGCACATATGCATCAATTTACAACAGCAAATAAACCTTTTATCATGCTTAAACAAGCATCACATGCATTCTTGCATCATACACATATTTCTCATGCACCCTTGCATCGTTTACAAGCATCTCATGCTTCACTTGGTTCATTTACATTATATTGTCTTTCAAGTGATAGTTCACAAATCATTTCAACACAAGACACAATCGGATATGCGGATTACAAGCGTTGTCCCTCACGCTTCATACAAACTACCGGACTACACAAGGTGGAGACAAATGGCACAATCACAACCCCTCAACACCCGTGATGCAGAATAATGACACAATCACAACCCCTCAACATCACTCATCGGTAGTTGTATAATTCCACTCACGAGAGTATGGGACACATACACAAGACTTACACACGGGACTAACCATTTACCGTTGTGATCTTAACCTCAATCGTTAGGGTACTTGGATGGAGATTACGGCACAATCACAACCCCTCAACATCCAAGGCGACTTAATTCACGGTGCACCCAATCCTATAGCCGGCTAACTATATCCGATTAAAGTAACCAAAAGCATTCTCATCACTTGCCAATATAATTATTCATCCACATTAATCCACTGTTTTCCAAGCATAACCACAATGTCATTTCCACAAGCACACATGTTTAATATCATATGCATTTTCATATGAAAACCAAGGATCACTTACCTAGTGCATCCTTAACACAATGACATTAAAAATCCAGCACTAAACCATGCTTAAACATGCGTAAAAACAGTAAATAAATCCACTCTTACAACAAATTCATTTTCATCAACCTTAACACATTTCCAAGAGAGGGATTACCGAAACACTAACACTTGAGCTTAGTTAAGTGTATCAAACTTACACTAAGCTCCCAAGAGCACGCTCAAGGCGTTACAAAGCAGGAAATTGCATTTCCACTCACCGATACGTGAAGCCTCGTTCGCCGACACGGAAATTACACCTCTGGAGCCTCCAAAATCATCTCGTTAGCTTCTAGATCAAGATCCCTTGTTTTCACATCATCAAAACAGAGATCTAAATGCATTCTAACACCAGCAACAACTCATAAACTCGTTGTCCACTCAAACTACTCCAAAATACCCTTCCAAAACAACCGATAACTCAATCGATTGCTTCCTAAACCAAGCCCAGCCATCATACATCACTTCTAAAGCACTAACAACACCAAAACACATCTAATAAACATCCTAACTCATCCTTATACCTCCAGCAATCAAGATTCCATCATTACATCCAAAAATCACACTTAAAACTACCAAGAAACTCAAGGATCTCAAGGATTTCGGGATCTATGTTATTAACACACCATTTTAACATATAAATCAACTTAAAAATCAATTAGAATCAACACAAAACAGTGCCCAACTTATCAAGTCCGAAAATCAAGATTTCATCCACATTTTCATAAGATTTTGATCTCAAATCAAAACTATATTAAAAACTCAATCAAAAATAGTTATTAGAAGTAAAATATCGTGAGAATTTCAATAAAGAACTTAGATTAGAGGTTAAGAACGAGATTTACCTCCAATCCTTGCTTCCTTCAATAGATGACAAGTTTTCCTTGCAAAATTCTTGAGGAATTAAAGAAGATCTCTTGAAAAAGATCTAGGAAATGTTGAGAGGATTTTTAGAAGAAAGAATTCTGGAAATGATGAGAGAAAATGGTGTTTGGCTAAAATGAGAGGGAATTGGTAGTTACGTAAAATGAAAATCCACTAACTACCAATTAATTAATCTTAATTTCCAATTAAAATTATTTAATTAAAACCCATTTAAATCACATGTCATATTGAAGAAAGGTCAAATTGACTTAAAGCCCCCTAAAGATTCTAAGATTTTGGCTTCCACCTTAAAAATCCTATTTTTCCCAGTTTTGAAACTTTACAATTTGATCACTACTCAAAATGTCCATTTTCCAAATCCCTTTTTGTAAAATTAACTTGACCGACCTCTTAATTATATATTTAGAGGAATTTACCAATTTTTATCACAATTTTATCCTATCCCAATCCTTGATATCCAAAAATCACTTCATGCGATTCGAACCATTCTCAACCGGTCCGGTCCGATGTCCAAAACAGCTAGGCCCAAAACAAGGGCGTTACAGGTTACAAGTTGAGATTAAGTCAATTTCATGCTCGCATGATGAAGTTCAGCTCAAAACAACAACTCGAACACTTCTGATTGATAACACATCAACCGAGGACCAAAACGCAAGAAAAACAAACTTAGAAGATGCCTTTAACCAAAAACAACGAATATCGTTTCGAAACAAAAGAGCATGTTTTGGAACGGGTCTTCATCATGATTTTCCACAGAGGAAACGTTTCGAAACAGGGAAGCCCGTTTCGCAACGCCAAGGTAAAAAGACATGGGCGTTCCGAAACTCTGGTGCCCGTTTCGAAACACTTACTTGCAGATTAGTTCAAAAACACTTTTTAAGCACCTCCAAGCTTTCTAAACTCGACTCAACAACACACATACATCAAAGGCTCAATATAACATGCATTTCACAGGCAAAGGATGTTAACAACGTCAAACAAGAGCATATCCAAACAATGATTAAACAAGAACGAATCATATGATGGTCCACATTTGCATAAAAGGTCAAACCACAAGATAAGCATTAAAACAACGAAACCATACTTCACATAACATCATAGGATCATAATAAACTTGTCTCAAACCATACATCCTCAAAACATCAAGTCTCCAAACATAAAACATAACATCCCCATTGCTAGTAGTATTATTACAAACTTAAAACTCATACTTGAGCCAAAGTGGAAAAAGGCATCGCTCCCCTTGTTTGCTTGCTGCCCGGAACTCTAACGATCTGCATTGTTGGATAAGAGAGCGTAATCATTTAAGCTTAGCGAGTGGAGCTTAAAACCAAACAACAACATTACAGTTTTAAAACCAATTAGAGCTTTGAAAACCAAAACTTTTACCAAACCAAAATGTGCATAAAACATCTTACAACAACATAAAAACAAACAATATCATCTTAACACTCAACCATTCTTACAAAAGCACAACTTACTCTTACGAGGCCTTACCAAACCTTACCCATTTTACCATAATATAGCAAAGCCTTACAATGGAGAATAGTAGCTTATTGGCATAATTAACAACAATACCCGGATATACGGATGTCTTACAATCTTACAAGTCTTACAGGACGTCGATGAGAGTAAACTCAATCACCGCGCCCAAGCTAATCTTACACGTACAAATTTGTCTAACACGGATGAATTTTCTTACACGTACAAATTTTGTCTTACACGCATGCGAGTTTTGTCATCCAAGTCTTACATGTGCATATTAATCCTAGTTGATCGATCAACTATATCTGGTAAAGATTTTAACTTATGCCAATATTCTAACAAGGGTCAAACTTATCAAACTTACATGGCTATCAAGCTCATCTTACAACATCTTACTCTTACCAACATTTCCATACCAAGCATGCCTTTACAAACGCATATATCTTACAATCTTACGTCAACAACATAAGCATGCTCACAACATAACATAGGAAATAAAGGTAGGAAAAACAATAGGCAAAGCAATCACAAGTCTTACCGAAATTTTATAGCACCTCACACAATATCAAAAACTTCGTGAAATATAAAACCACTTACTCTTGAGTTTTGATTGCCTTAGCAAGCCCAATCTAAACTCCCAAAATCATCTTTGAACAATTCCAAACGCTTTAAAACATTTCCACTCACCGATAAACTCGTTCCAAAAAGCTGAAAACCACAAATAGCTAACGATCACCCGGATTTGCTCCCAAACTAGAATCCTCTATTTTTAAACAAGTTAAAACGGAGTATTAACACCCCAAATAAGCTTCCAAACTTGCAGCAACACTGAAATCCAACTATTACTCTCAAATACCCAACAATCTAATACCGAAAATCATCAAAATCACTTTCAAAACGTCCAAAACACAAACCCATCCATTACCCATCATTTCAACCATCAAAAATACATATATTAACATCAAAATCAGCAACTTAAACATGCCAAAATCACTGTTGCCATTAAAAACCTAAAATCAAGCTTAACCTCAAGATTTTTCATACCAAACTTCAAGTTTCAGTTTCCTTATGATTCTTCCTTCATATAAACATCATTTAAACACCAAAACACCATTTAAAAACATTTTAAAACCCAGTCTAAGCCATTTGAACGAAAATCTTCCAAAAACCTATTTTATTTCAAACTTTAAACTTTTAAATCAAAAGAGGTAAACATTTAATTTTGATAGAAGACTAATAAAAACAAGTTTAATTAAGGGTAAACTACATAAATGACCACTATACTATTGGTAAAGTCGCGATTTGACCACCTTACTTTTTTTCTAAGCAATTAAACCACAAAATTATTTAATTGGTTGCAATGTGACCACCAGCTGTTAAAAACTAACGAAAGGAGTGACGTGACAGTTAATAAAATTGGTAGAATTACACATTTGATCCCCGCTATTTCTACATTTTATCAATTTGGTCCCAATTTTAATAAATAAAATAATTTTATTATATAATTAGGTTATGACACGTGTCATTGTATTATTGGAGGACTTTATTTATATATTTTTAATTTAATAATTTTTATTTTGCTCCTCCAATCAGGTGGTGACACGTGTCACCAGATTGAAGGAGCAAAATTAAAGAAATAAGAACTTACCTCCAGTGGGATTTGAACCCAAGGTAATTGGGTTGAAAGTGTGCGCGCCTACCACTAGGCCAAAGCTCTTCTTGTGTATTATTGTACAAAATATAAAATATATCTTAGTTTATTACTCATGCCAGGAAAAAAACAAGAAACATACCTCTGGCAAGATTTGAACCCAAGTTTCCTGGGTTAAAAGTGAGCATGCCTACCACTAAACCAATGTTATTCTTATGATACAATGTACAAAATCTATTATATAACTTAGTTTGTTTCTCATGTCAAGAAAAACAAAATAAATATAGATTAAAGAAACTCGAATATGACACTTTTGGGATGCATAAAATATTTAAACCACTGAAATATATCTAATAATTAAATTATTAACCATTTTATTTTTTTATTAAGTTTTAATTAAATTATTATATTAAAATTTTATTTAACGAGTCTAAACTCACAAACATAATTTATTAATTTTATATTCGTTAAGTAAAATTTTAATATAATTTTTTATTTTTAATATAATTGGTATAATTTTATTAACTGCCACGTCACACCTTCCGTTAGTTTTTAACGGCTGGTGGTCACATTGTAACCAATTAAATAATTTGGTGGTTTAATTGCTTAGAAAAAAAGTAAGGTGGTCAAATCGCGACTTTACCAATAGTATGATGGCCATTTATGTAGTTTACTCTTTAATTAAAAAAAGGCAAGATGAAATCAAGTTTACCTCCCAAAACCTTGATGAGTAATCCCTTGGATTGAAAATGCTTCAATGGTGGCTTGGTTTCAAGAAACTAACGTGAAAAATGAGATTGGGGCTGATTGAAAAGCCTTTCTTTTTGTTATAAAACCCTTTTAAAATAGGTTTGGGTTTAATTAAAAACTAGAACCACATTTTTAGCTTTTACAAAATGGCCACCAACTTTTGAAAACTTGTGATTTTCCAATATTGTTTTCACAAAACTCTTATACATAATAAATACTAATTTTAGAAATTAATCCCAACTTTTTAGGAATATCCGAAGAGGATTTCCCTAGTCTAACCCTAAAAATTAACTAGCTCATCGAATATCAAAATCCACCTCCGTAACATCTAGCCCCAAAATATGGGTGTTACATTTGGTCTCATGTCCACATGTCAATTTTCAACTCCTTTCAATCATCCAAACTCATTCAATTGAACATCAAAATATTTAGTGACCGAAATGAAAGAAAACATAACATCAAAAAGCCTTAATTAACCAACTTAACAACCAAGCGTATCGATACACTTCAGCCCGTATCGATACGCCATTATCGCGTCAATTTCTCAGATTTCCAATAGCACAAAAGTGTATCGATACGGCCTCGTGTACCAGTACGGTTTCTCATTTTGCCCTTTAGCCGTATCGATACGGTCTACCCTATACTGATATGGTATGCCTTATTTGGCTATACTGGACCGATACGGTAGTTCGCGTATCGGTACGTATGGGTCTATAGTATCATACTTTGCTGGTTTTACATGTCCAAACACATCAATTATCAGTCCAACATGTTAACAAAGCATAAGTAACCAGTTAGGTCATGATTCTAAAGGCAAATAACACCAATGAAGGCTTTCAACATCAACACAACATATATAGCAACCTATAGGCATGCTCCCTAAGCATATTAGCCATTCAAGTACCAAAATGCAAACCAAACCAAATACCAACAATTAAAGGCCATTTACAAGTCTATTAATGCACTACAAACTTGTGCCACACCAGGGACTTCACAACATACGCTCCCAAATTATCAAGGTAACCTCCCATTGCCAACTTATTACTGTTGATTTGTTTAAAATCCATAGTTGAGCTATGAGCGACGATTGGACTTCTTCACTTGCTTCATCGCTGCCCGTTTAATCTTCTTTTCTGCATTGTGGTAAAAAGATAGCGTAAGATCATTTGCTTAGTGAGGGATGCTCAAATAAAAACCAACCAACAATGCATTTTAAAACCAATTCTCAAATAAAAGCCTCTTCCACATCATGCTCATTTCTCTCATGCCTTAAAACACATTAAAGAAAAACATTTAACTTTAAAACACATGTATCATCTGGCTCATGCATTGATCCCAATGCAAATCTCAAAATAGGCTTCACATGCTTTAACTTACAAAATATGATACAAAATAGAATCTCATGTATAATGTTCATTATGCAAAACCATTTAAGTCAATGATACGCGTAATCCCATATATTGGCATCCAAGTGACCCGGATGGCTACACTCGATCCCAAAACACATGGTGTGGTTGTTCCCACCATAAACTAACTCGGATATGCAGATACATCTTATGGCATGGTTGTTCCCACCATAAGAAAGGGAAGAACAGTTGGTGTGGTTGTTCCCACCAAAGTATTCATAAGGTGTGGCCGTTCCCACCTTAATGCTCGCAAAGATGTGGTTGTTCCCATCTTACGGCACACATGATACGACTATACTCATCGTGTTTTATAACACGTACGTACGAATTTTGCTTACATTTTATAGTGCACTCTCACCTTATTGGTCGACCAATTATATCCGATAGTATTAAATCTCATCACTTTGCCAATATACACTTTAAAACCATGTAGCCTCACTGTTTTTCATGTATATCATTCAAACCAATTTCTATCAAAGTATCTCAAATACATCAAACCATGTATTAAGGCATTTTCTCAAACATGTTGTGTACCGCTTTCTAAACACATGTATTATCAAAACATAAACATATGCAACATTTTCCACTTCCAAAACATGCATATAACAGTAGGTAAAACAATTCTATCTCCAAAGCATGAGCGTGAATTTAATAAAACCATGGAAACCAAAAATCGAGAGCAAAATCTTCCGTACTTACTTCTGAGCTTAGATTAGCATTTCAAGCTTAATCTAAACACTCAAACCTTGCTTTCAAACCTTTAAAAAGCTTTAAAACCAGTTTCACTCACCGACAACACCTCGTTTGCTTTGCCGATGCAAAATCAAGCTTCTGAATCAAACGCAACTCCTTCTGAAGCTAAAAAACAACATCCCCTGCTTATAACCAAAGGAAAATAGAGGATAAATGCACAACCTTGTACAAAATTCCCAGAAACATGAAACTACAACATTCTCCATCAACAACCAAGCTTTCTCGACCCAAAAACTACCGAAAACACTGGCAAAACCTTTCAAACAAATCTCCAGCCATTACCCAGCGAGATTAACATCAAAACAACATCAATTTACCTCTAAAAACACCTTCTCAATACCAAAGAACCTCCAGCAATCAAACAACCACACTATCAAGCAAAAAACTCAAAGATTCCAACCTAAAAATCAACCAACTCATATAGTTTCAAGTTTCCTAAATTAAAATCACTTAATCAACATTTCAATACATGATAATCACGATAAAATCTCATTATAAACCCAGAAAACAGATTCAAAACAAAGATTTCTTGATTTAATCAATTAAACATCATTTAAACCAATTTTCCATAATTGTAACATCAAAACCCAATAAAAACACTCATAAAAGATCAAGAACTTGGAAATTTAAATGAAAAAACTTTCATTAGAGGAGGAGAACGAAACCTTACCTCTAATGATGACTTTTTCCTTCAATTGTAAAGATTTATATGAGAAAACAAAGATAAAATCATAAGATTTTGATCGGAAAACATTAGGAAATCATTTAGTGTTAAATGATAAATCAAATCAAGTGTTTACCTCAAATCGTTAAAGAAGAAACTGATGTTTGGATGGAGAGAATTTCAGAGAAAAATGATTGTGAGAAAAGGTAGTTACGTAAAATAGATTTTAAGAGACAAATGTCAATTTAATTCTCTGCATCTTGTTTTATGAATTAAAATCACTTTAAAATTGACCAATTAAAGGGAAAAAGTATAAATTAGACTTTGGTTTAACAGCTCCTTAAAGATTCAAAGTTATGATCTTATGATTTATTCACTAAAAACAGTTATACGATCTTTACATTTTGGTCACCAATTTCTAAAATGTCAAACCTCTAAAATCCATTTTCCAAAATTAATCCCAAAAAAGTCATTCATATATTAAATAATGATTTTAAAATGTTTTCCCAAAATTTTCCAACCTCAAAAACCTCTTTAAAATAATTAAATCCTGAAACTAGTCTAGATTGTTTGAATCGGTTCTCTCACACCGTCAAGCCTAAACTCGGCTAACATCTAGGCCCAAAATCGGGGCGTTACACTTGTTTTGCTATAGTTTAACTCCTAGATGGTGGCACTAGTTAAATGTTATGATTGGAATCTTTTTAGTACAATAAGGGGGTTGTAAATAATGTTTAATCAAAGACTTGTATATCATGTGTTTGCTTTGGTGCTTGGTGATAGTGTGGTTTAGCTTGAGTTAACAAAGTTGGTTGTTTTGAGCAGCATAGATGATCTTAAAAGTAATATTGATTGTTTGATGATATGTATAGAATGGTTGCTTGTTGTGTATGTGGAGTTATTGCATGCTTGAACCTTTATAAGAAAGAAAGAGATTGAAGTTGGCTTGTAAGAATAGCTTCTTAATGATCATACGTAGAGTTTATATAAGTCGAAGAAGAAATTTTACTAGATCACATTCATACCATGAAACTCTTGGATCTCAATGGTTATTAAATGATTTTAAAATGCTTAATTCGACATTCCTTGCTTGTAATGAGTTGTATAGATTAATATGGCCTAATCATTCAAGCCATCCTAGGTTTAACACTTATGCTAAAACTAGTAATTAAAGTGCTTTCATGATTCTGAGCAATAATTTCTGTGATAAGAAATTCTAGTCTTGTTGGTGATTATAGCTTAGCTATGAAAATGCTTGATCTTCAATGATCTTGATGGTGTATCCTTGCTTTGTTCGAACACTAGCTTGTTAGACAAGTTAGTTGTCTACACAGTTAAGTATTACCTTCTAGTCTTGGGTTGGGGTATTGCAATAACTATGGAAAGTTGATGTTAATAGTGTAAGAACTACAAAGCTATGAAACTTATATTATATGTTTTAAACTCACTTGCTAAGATATTGCTTATTAGATTTCTTTCACCACATTTTAGGTTAGTCACTTGGGAACCCATATTATTAGGGAGCTTGATCGAGTCACAACTTTGCTAAAAGTAAGTTTTGTACTTAAGTAGGAACTCCTAGGATGGTGGAACTTTAGTGTACATATTCATATCATGTTAATATTTTGGATTGTAATGCCTAAGTGTAATATGTTGGTATGGTTACTTTTGAGGTTATGCTTAGATGTAAGTAGTAATATAAGATGGAGTCAAGATTGCTATAGATAATTGCTTGGTTGAGGAGAGTGTTTTATGAAGAATAGTTTTACATCGATGAGATAGATTAATTGGCAAGATAATATGGTTAATCACGTAAACTTGAATCATCTTAGTATTTGTTTCTACTCTTGAATTAGTGTAGTTTTTCAAGTAGCATGACTAATGGTTGTTATTGTGATGTATATGGTTGGCTAGTTCGATTGATAGGCATCCTCAAAGGAAACTTCCATGTTACAAATAGAGTACAATACATTTGATAAGTAAGAAAGAAAGTTAAAACCATGTATTGAATGAATTGCTTATGTACTCTAAAACATGAAACTTTGATTTAAGGAATTGTTTGCCATTCTTATGCTTGAGAATAATGATTTTGGTCTAATAATCATTTAGATTGCATTTTGATAACAAACTACAAGAGTGAAAGTATAACCTGTTCGATCTTCTTATGTATGGCTTTCATCGAATGGTTGCTTGCTTCCTAAGAAAGAATTCTATGTGTTTAAAAAAATACATGTTTGAACCCTTAAGTAGGATAGATTAGTTCTTCTATAAGTTGAACATAAGATTGAATTAGATTAGCATCTTGCCCTTAAGAACTTTGCATAGTAGATGTATTAGTAAAGAATTTATAAGTCATGAAAATTGTGTCTTGTGAAATTATAATTAATGCTCATTGAATTGTGATCACCCAGATTCAAATTTGTATCTAAATAATTGACTTGATAAGAATGATATGATCGATACACTTGTTTGTTGATGTTGTCTTCTAGTGATTATTAATCTCTAAGAAAGAATTGTGTTTGTCCCAATGCTCATTCGAACCTTTAATTGATATTGATAGTCTTCCTTAACATTCTAGACGAGATCTTCTTCTAAGCTCGGTTTAGGATGGTACAATTTTGTATCAGAGCTAAGGTTACTTGATTCCAGGGCCAAGTTAAGAGTTTGGTATTGTTATTAATTACTTTAGTGCCACCTAGGAGTTAGATAAACGTCTATTGTGACTTGTATCTGATCAAGCTCTTTTCTTCTTATAATAGATTGTCTGAAACAAGGTTTGGTGATAAAGGGGTACGTTGCTTGAGAAACAATGTTCCTTGTCTGTAACGGATCTAGGATAGTAGCAAGCATATCTCTGCAATAAAAACAAAAATGGACATTGTTTTAGGATCAAAATAACAAGAAAATATAAAAGAAAACAAAAAGAAAAGAAAGAATAAAGGTGTAGGAATTTTTGGACAGATTTGGACGACGAAAAGGATGAATGCTTCAAGTAGCGTTCATGGCTGTTTCGGTGTCCTAAAATGGCCGAAACGTTGCTGGAAAATCAGCGAAAGTTTGGCAACGTTAAACTCGAAAGAACTCGAACAATCTGCTGAATGAACCCGAATCGAATATGCTTCACATCGGAGGACTTGGACCCACTAGATAGCGATCTAAGAACCCGAAGTATCAAGTAAATTTGACACAACAAACAACGTCTGAAATGCCACAGAAAGTTCGGTAAAAAACCGAAATTGAGAAATAAATCTCACAAAATAATATTTCATAAACTGCCCTTTGTGAAACCACGTGCCCTTTTAAAACTAGAATTCCACACTCCAAATAGAAATGTCGCACATGGTCTGCTGCACACATGAACTTGTTTATGACGCAATGTAAATTCCATGGAGGTTGGGGCGGCCCTTTGAGATAAAATCACGTGGTACCTTTGTTTTATTTATTTATTTTGAATTTCAAAGGAAATGCCGCTCCTCTTTCTCAAGCAAAGCTGGTCACGTATACTTAGGCCGATTCTTGCATGGCACATGCAAATAGACGCTGGTCACATGCTCGGATGCCACCTAGGCTGCCACGCATGCACTGATACACTCCCCGACTTGTAGGACGCAATTCAGCTATTTCTGGACTTGTCAGCTGGAGTTGAGCTAGTGGAGCTAAAGTTGATCTGACTGGAAATGAGCTGAGCTGAAACGAACTAGCTGAAAGTGTGATGAGCTGAAAGTGAGTTGGTTACACTCTCTTGAGCTGGGACCGAGCTACATATACTCTAGTGAGCTGGAGTTGAGCTACATATGCTCACTTGAGCTGGAGTTGAGCTGCATATGCTCACTTGAGCTAGTGTCCTCCTACGTACCTACGCCAAGACATTACAAACTTCCATCAAAGTAATGTAAACTTAATGGAAACACTAAAACCAATATAAAAACAGTATAAGGCATATCAAACTTATTCAAAACACACAAAACATACTATATACATATTAAACACACCAATATAAATAATATAGCATTAAAATGTTACACATCAGTATGTAACTACTGAAAAAGCAAACTTCCCTGAAATTTTGACGTTGCATTCGTTGGGTGTCATAAATGTGCTCACATTATCCCCCTTCTTTAATGCGATTTGTCCCCAAATCGACCCTTATTACAAAAGGGAACAATTTCGACTTTCGCTTGGCAGGGAACTTCCTCAGTTGTCTTGCTCGGCACATATGTCATCCTCTCGAATCAAGTTCTTTTACAAAGAACACAAATGGAAATGCCTTCTTTCTTGTACCTTTCCGAATAATGCACAACATAAAGTCAGACAATGCTCGTCGTGCATCCTTATAACTGAAAAAATGACATACAAAGGCAACTCCAAAGAACAACAAGAATCTCGACGATCATCCAGAATCACAACACAAGGTTGTTCACAATCCAATGTACAACCAAAGAAATCAGCATATGAAAATGAAAAATCAATAGTACAATGAAAAGGAACGTCAAACCGTGGTAAAGAAGGTTGCTGAATTTCTGGAAAGAATTTAAATGCACTAGACATACCAACAGTAGCAACCTTGGGAACTTCACATGGCATCACCTTCTTATCCTGCAATTCAGAAGAAGTAGAAGAAAATGTCGAATCAGATAATACATGTGAATTTGCTTTCTTATTTTCGCATTCATTCTTCTCTTTGTTGGCATTCCAAGCTATAGCACTCGCTTTCAAACGAACTTTGTCTTCATATACTTCACTTGGAGTCATAGGTGCCAAATTTACCTTTTTGCCCTCATGAGTAAAAGATTATCGATTGGTGTAACAATTGTGCAAAACTCTCTTATCATACTGCCACGGTCTTCCTAACAACAAATGACAGGTATCCATAGAACAAACATCACAAGTTACCTCATCCTTGTATTTACCAATGAAAAATGGTAAAACAACTTGTTCGGTAACTTTGATTTCAACACCATCATTCAGCCATTGTAACTTGTACGGATTGGGATGTGCGGTCGTCTTCAGTCCTAACTTGTCAACCATGAGAGTACTAGCAACGTTAGCACAACTACCACTATCAATAATCACAATACATATCTTGTTGTTCATGTTGCATCTCGTATGGAAAAGGTTGTTTCGTTGCGGTTCATCCTGTGATGGTTGATCATTCAGACTTCTCTTGTCAACAAGTGCTTAACTGGTAGCCAATGTCTGCACATTGTCATCATTTATCTCTTCATGGAAAGAATGGGAACCACCCCCATCTAATCTATCCAATTGAGAATGTATAGGTTTCAATGCGTTAGCAATCACTCGTTGCATCATCCGCTCTAAGGCTTGCATTTGGAGATTCAGTGGTTGTTGTTCACCCGAATTATCATCAGAACATGCCATGTTGAAAAACCAAAACAACAAACAAGAACACACAATATATATATATATATATATGTGTATGTGTGTGTGTGTGTTAGTGAAATAAATAAATAAAAAATGGACCTCACTGCACACTCAACAAAAATCTCACAGATCGCTCCAAGGAAAGATCGCTCAAAAATTGCACTCAAACGCTCGTGTTTCACTCGGGAGAATACTTGAATGGCTCTTTTTGTCTCCCCTTCTATTCTCACACGCTCAATTGCCTTTTCCACTCGATCTCTCGCAATCAGTTCTTTAAGGAACTAACTCGATCTTTCAGACTTGTTAATTGTGTCAAACTTACAAGATAATATAATAGGTAAACAAACAAATGGTTAAAGGACAAATAGGGACTGTTAGGTGAAATAAAAATAATAAAAAAGGCTGAAAAAAATAATAATAAGAAGGCTGGAAATTGGTTATGAAACAAAAGAAATAAAGGATGATAAAAAAATGAAGGAAAAGGAAACAACTTACTGCAAAGAAATGCTTACAACGATCCTATCACCGAACAATCAAGAACAAGTTGTTTCGGGTGATTTCGAAGCATTTCTTGGCATAATTGAGCATCCTTCATAATTTTTCGAACAAAACAACACTTTAGGATGTAAAATACACTAAATATTCGAATCTTAATTTTTTTTTAAATTTTTTCGATTTTTTTACTTTGACTTTTCTAGTCAAACCTTTGACTTTGACTTTTTTCAGAATTTTTTTTTCGTAATTTTTTTACGTTTGTATATATATATATATATATATTGATGTATGGTACACTCCCCGACTTGTAGGACGCAATTCAGCTATTTCTGGACTTGTCAGCTGGAGTTGAGCTAGTGGAGCTAAAGTTGGGCTGACTGGAAATGAGTTGAGCTTAAACGAACTAGCTGAAAGTGTGATGAACTGAAAGTGAGCTGGTTACACTCTCTTGAGCTGGGACCGAGCTACATATACTCTGGTGAGCTGGAGTTGAGCTACATATGCTCACATGAGCTAGAGTTGAGCTGCATATGCTCACTTGAGCTAGTGTCCTCCTACGTACCTATGCCAAGACATAACAAACTTCCATCAAAGTAATGTAAACTTAATGGAAACACTAAAACCAATATAAAAATAGTATAAGGCATATCAAACTTATTCAAAACACACAAAACATACTATATACATATTAAACACATCAATATAAATAATATAGCATTAAAATGTTACACATCAGTATGTAACAAGTGAAAAAGCAAACTTCCCTGAAATTTTGACATTGCATTCGTTGGGTGGCATAAACGTGCTCACATCATCTGGAAAATACAATGAAAGCCCAACGGGTTCCTCCAATGAAGGAGGAAGTGTGAGGATGGATAAAAATCCTCAAAAGACTGTTGAACCTCAACAAGTTCAGCAATAAGCTCCTATTATCCATTTCATTCAACGAGAATGTTTTTCCAGCTTAAAGGAGTTGTTTGATCAACTGGTCATCTCTATGAGATAGAACCCTCCAACCCTTCCTAATCCTCCATAGTAGTAGTACCAACAAGAGCCTCAATCAATAAGCTTGGCTCAGCATCGAGCTTACACCTTCACCGGAGCTAGTGAAGAAAATCCATAAGAAGCTGAATTCTAGTTGGAAGCTACAACAAGGATTTTAACCAAGCAAGTACAATGTTTATACGAACATAAATTAGAGTGTGCGGTAGCTCTCTTGGCCAACGAAGCACTCAATTGGTGGGAAATTACGATTCTTGCAGCCTCGCAAAAGCAATCACGTGGGAATTCTTTCTTAAAGAATTTCGAAAGAAATACATTAGTAACAATATCTTGCTAAGAGGATGAAGCGTTTCTTGTATTTGAAGAAAGGCGGGAAACCAACCGAGCAATATGTTAGCGAATTTTGCAAATATTGCAAATATGGGTCCGAGTTTATTTGAAAGGAGGAGGAAAAGTGTCGAATGTTCATTGACGGGCTCAACGAGGAGGTAGGTTCCATGTTTACTGCTCTCGGAATTACTAACTTCCAAGAATTGGTTAATCGAGCGATAGCTACTGAAGCAAAGATGAAGACTTCGGATAAAAAGAAAGGAAATCAATCAAGAAATGATAAGAGATCCAAAAATGACACAAACCATATTGGCACAACAAGAAACAAAAGCATCAAGGAAGAAATTCTTTTAATTATAATAATTCACCAAAATGCCACTTCATACCCAAACCTCAATCGATGGGAAAGAACTTTGGACCCTCAGTGTCTGTTAATAGTACTAGAAATACTGGAAGAGAATTTCAAGTCCTGACTTGTAATATTTGTCAGAAACATCATTCGGGTCAGTGCCAGAAACAATCTAATGCTTTCTATCTGTGTGGGGAAACAAGACACTTCATCAAATATTGTCCTCAAAACTTGAACAAGTTACCCTCCCATGTATCTAGAGGATTGAACCAAAACCAGTCACCAAGAGGAAGGGGGCCGAAGCAAGCTCACTCTAGGAATTATGGGAAGAATAAAAGTCAAGGGTCGAATACTACCTATCAGGAGTCTCAGGTACCTGCTCGAGATTAACATATTTGTGGTCGTGAAGACGAAGAAACTCCCGATATAATTACAGGTACAATTCAATTAGATTTACAACTTGTCTATGCTTTGTTTGACTCGGGTTCAACGCATTCATTTATATGTTCTTCTTTAATTGAGAAATTCCAATTGAAGCTTGAACCTACAAACTGTAATTTAATTACTACAAATCCTTTAGAGGATAAGGTGATAGTGAACCAAATATGTAGAAACTGTCCTTTGTCTATCCAAGGCATTCCTTTCCCGGCTGATCTTTTAGCCTTACCCTTCTTTGAATTTGATCTCATTTTGGGATTAGACTAGCTAGGAAGGCATAGGCCTGGGTAGATTGTTACAAAATGAGACTTTTTCTCCATGGCCTTGGGAAGGAATCCATAATCTTGATCGATAAGAAATCCAACTCTATCTTTGTTGTTATGATTAAAAGTGATGAACTTGAACTTGGTGTAAACTCATTTCCCGTTGTTTTTGAATTCCCTGATATCTTTCCCGCGGAACTTCCGGGACTACCTCCAATACGAGAAGTGGAATTCAAAATTGAAGTGCAACCTGGGTCCAATCTTGTTGTGTGTATTACTCCTTATCAGATGGCTCATGTTGAACACAAAGAGCTCAAACATCAATTACAAGAACTACAAGACAAAGGTTTCATCAGACTTAGTTCTTCACCTTGGTGTGCTCTAGTGCTATTCATTAAAAAGAAAGACGGATCAATGAGGTTGTGTGTCGATTACCGTCAGTTGAACCGACTCACTATCAAGAACAAATACTCTATACTGAGAATAAAGGATTTGTTTGACCAACTTAAGAATGCCAAAGTATTTTCTATGATTAATTTAAGATCGTATACTATGAGATGAGAATTCAGGAGTACGATGTACCTAAAACTGCCTTTAGAACTGGATATGATCATTACGAGTTTCTAGTGATGCCTTTCAGCTTAACCAACGCTCCAACAGCTTTTGTGGACCTTATGAATCAGGTTTTCAAACAGTATATGAACAAGTTTGTGGTAGTTTTTATAGATGATATCCTCATCTATTTGAAGGATAGAGAAGAGCATTCAGAGCATCTTCGAATAGTGTTGCAAACCTTGAGAGAAAATCATCTTTTTACCAAGCTTGTTAAGTGCGAATTCTGGCTCTCGAAAGTGTCTTTCCTTGTCCATGTTATCTCGTCTTAAGGAATAAAAGTGGACCCAAAGAAAATCTAATCGGTTATCGATTGGAGACCTCCGAAGAATGTGGGAGAAGTTAAAAGTTTTCTCAGTTTAGCCGGAAACTATAGAAGATTTCTGAAAGGGTTTTCCATGATAGCTGCCCGTTTGACTCAACTCTTTCGAAAAGATACAACATTCAAGTGGTCGGAGAACCAACAAAGAAGCTTCGATCAGCTGAAAGAAGTTCTCACTCGAGCCTCAGTTTTGACTCAACCTGAATCGGGAAAGGACTATACAGTCTACAGTGATGCCTCCCACCTTAGGTTGGGTTACGTGCTTATTCAAGATGAAAAGGTGGTATCATATGCCTCTAGGCAATTGAAGCTCACGAATTGAATTATCCAACGCGTGATTTGGAATTGGCTGCAGTCATGTTTGCTCTAAAAATTTGGAGACACTACTTATATGGAGAAAGATGTCACATATTCATTGACCATAAAAGTTTGAAGTATATTCTAACCCAAAAGCAATTGAACCTTAAGCTAAGAAGTTGGATAGAGCTGCTTAAGGATTATGACTTGATTATCAACTATCACCTGGGGAAAGCGAATGTAGTGGCTGATGCACTCAGTCGCAAACGTTCTATTGGTAAGATTTCTTACGAATTATGCTTGGCTATTCCTTGATCGAAAGTTTGATTTTACTTTTACCTAACAAAATATCATTGAATTGTAGCCTCAATAGCAATCAATGCACATTTTAAGCTTCAGAAAGATTAGAAGCACCTAGCCGAACTCCAATTCCAATTTAAATTGAATTCGAGAATCAAAGATCTTCAACATGTTTATCCTGAATTGCAAAAGATTTTGAAAAAGCTCAAGACAACTTTAGACCATGATTTCTCTCTTAGACCGAATGGTCTACTTTATTTAAAAATAGGGTTTGTGTGCCTAATGATCTATCCTTGAAAGAAGATATGCTCCGAGAAGCACATAGTAGTCAATTTTTGATTCATCCAGGACTGGTGAAAATGTATAAAGACTTAAAAAAAGTGTATTGGTGGCCAGGAATAAAGTCGAATATCATTGAATTTGTGTCTAAATGTCTAACATGTCGAAAGGTGAAAGTCGAGCACCAAGTGCCGACAAGACTTCTATAGCCCATTGAGTTGCCACAATGGAAGTGGGAACAAATAACGATGGATTTTGTATAGGGTTACCTTTTTCACGTAGAAAGAATGATTCTGTATGGGTGATTGTTGATAGATTCTCTAAATTGGCACACTTTCTGCATGTTCGAAAGAACAAGATTATGGAGCAATTAGCCGAATTATACATAAGAGAGGTGATTAGATTACACAGTGTCCCCATATCCATTATATCCGATCGAGATCCTCGATTTGCATCTAGATTGTGGAATTCATTATAAAAGGCTTTGGGGACCAAATTAAACCTCAGTATTGCCTTCCATCCTCAAACATATGGACAATCTAAGAGAGTAATTCAAGTCCTACAAGACATGCTCAAAGCTTGTGTAATTGATTTGGGAAAAAGCTGGGAAAAGTCTTTACCATTAGCTGAATTCGCATACAATAATAGCTATCAGGCATCGATTAAGATGGACCCTTTTGAAGCTTTGTACGGGAGAAGATGTAGGACACCAACATGTTGGTCCGAGTTAGGTGAAAGCAAGGCCTTAGGGCCAGAACTACTTCGAGAAACCGAAGATCAAATTCAAATCGTACACAAACGATTGAAGGAAGTATTCGATCATCAGAAGGCGTTTGTTGATCTCAAGAGGAGGGACATAACACAAGGTGGGAGATAGAGTGTTTTTGAAGGTATATCCATGGAAGAAAGTAATCAGATTTGGGAAGAAGGGAAAGCTTAGTCCCCATTTTATTGGACCATTCGAGATTATAGAAAGAATTGGTCTTTTTGCTTATCCTTTGTCCCTTCTCAATGAACTCAACAAGATTTATAATGTATTCATGTTTCCATGCTACGTAAATATAGATAAGATCCTTCACATGCGTTAGAATCGGAAAAATTCGAACTTAATCCAAATTTTTCTTATGAAGAAGAACCATTTCAAATTTTAGATAGTGAAGTTAAAAGACTCAAAATAAATCGGTCCCTTTAGTTAAAGTTCTTTGGAGAAACCATAAAGTCGAATAGGCTACTTGGAAGCCAAAGTCAATCATGAGGAAACAATACCCTCAACTCTTTTCTTTATGTAAAAATTCGAGGACGAATTTCTTTAAGGGGGAGGGAATTGTAATATCCAAAAATTTTCTTAACTTAGAAAATTGTTGCATTGAGTTTTATGTTAGATTGCTATAGCTATTAAATTCTTAAAACCAACTACATCTATAAGGACCAAATTCGAAACTATAGAAATTTGGATGGTCAATGTGGTTGGGACCAAAAATGAATATTACATAAAGAAGATGATTGCATGTTAAAAGGAAAAAAAATAAAGAAGACGCGTACACATGGCACTTGAACGAAATGCCATGGTGGAAGGATTGGCCATGTGGACATTTTCATTTCTTCATGTCGTCTTCTTCCTTTTGAGAGAAGGAAACAATAGAGAAAAGAGAGAGAAAGAGAGAGAGAGAGAGAGAGAGAGAGAGAGAGTTCAAGCATGCTGTCCATGGAGTCTTGAAGGTTTCGAGTCTTGCTAGCTTAATTTCTTGCTTACTATTCGATTCAAAAGAAAGAATGGTATGTGTTCTAGTCATCTTTCATGTATTAGAACTGAAATTAGAAAAAAAAATCTTTGTGAGAATATCTTGGGAAAGCTAGATTCTTAGGATATTGTAAGTAAGATGTATGATAAGAATCATTTTTTATTGTTTGAGTGTGATATCTAAACATGTACTTGTTGCTTATACTCAAATGCTTGAATCAATGTTGGTAGCTTTTATTTGTTGAAGATTGTATTGAGAAACTAATTTGTTTATTCATTGAAAGACTATGAAAATTTGATTGTTGCAGGAACATTTAGAAGTTGATCCAATGGAAAATGGATGTATATAAATATTTACATAAAAATATGACCGGGTTAGGCATAATTAATTGAATTATGGACTATTTTATTGACTTACAAATAAGGCAATAGGCTGTTTTGAATAATCGAATGAATATATGAGAAAAATAGGATATAACGTACTGTTAAGGATCAAAAGGGGCTGTTTCGAATAGGGGAAAACATGTATTTATAAAAAAAAGGGTTGTTCTGTTATTTTTGTACTACAATCGGGACTGTTTTGAGTATATATATTGTTCATACATTAATTGAATTGTTGCTTGAAC
Source organism: Hibiscus tridactylites (assembly GCA_958450335.1). Classification (NCBI taxonomy): domain Eukaryota; kingdom Viridiplantae; phylum Streptophyta; class Magnoliopsida; order Malvales; family Malvaceae; genus Hibiscus; species Hibiscus tridactylites. The sequence goes on along the minus strand of OY288265.1, from coordinate 36,024,129 downwards.
TTATAATGACTTTTTGGAGTTGTTTAATACTTGGATATAATCATATGTTATAAAGGAATTGTTTGGTGATGGTTAAGACCATTAGGAGGTTTAAATTGAGCATATAATTGTAGGAATCATAAAACATGGTTGTTTGGGGAAAATGGATGATTATTCATGATTGAGTGTGTGTATGGAATTGAATGTTTGTTAGAATTTCTCTAATGAATCATGTAAATTATTGTGTTAGATCGAGAATATTGTGAGGGGAATGAGAAATCGTAGATCGAAGTATAGAAAGGCAAAAAGGGATCGTAATTCGGGATCAACCATAACTCAGAAATAACTTGTGAGTGCAGTTTTAAAGCCTCAGGAAGGATTAACAATGTTTTCGATCATTGTTTTTCTAGTGTTATATATTCAATGTAGTAAAATATAATGTTGCTTATGCAAGACGTAGACAAGGTACGCAAACTCTTAAGAAATTTATAAATCATGAATTGGTTTAGAAGCATTTCAAGACTTGAATGTTTTTTTTGTGATATGAATAGTTATGAATACTTGACCATTGATAATATGCATGGTATTGATATATAGGATGAGAAATCTTGATATGCTCAATAATTTGAACACTTTATAGTTCAATAAGAAAATAATTTTGTATGATCAATGATTTGATCCAAGGTCTTCGAAAACAATAAAAGAAATGCAAGTTCTTGTTGAACATGATTATGCCCTATTTGAAAAGGGTTAAGGACACACTAAAGTGTGATTCGAATGGAGCATGGCTCACTTATTGATGTGAATGAAAGGTTTAAAGTAAAGCCTCGGTTTCGAGTCAGCCGTAGATATAGTTGGCATGCAATAGAGTCCATAGAGCTCAGTGTCGGGGTAGACTACGGTCCGGGACAATGGTCCTTAATGGTGACAGTAGGAGGGATGAGTATTTGGTCATTTGGCGATAGTATGAGAGATTGACCGTTACTTTGGGAATCTAATGTTTTATGGGCGACAGTTGGTTGGGGACTCGTGTATCTAGACTGGTTATCGAATCACAAGGCTATGTCTAATGTATATGCATAAACAAAAGAATTATTAAGAAAAAGAAAAAAAATGGTACCTTGATTTTTTAGAAATGATAAATTGGTCTAAATGGAAACTTCCTATTATACTTTGAATTGATGATTATATGTTAAGCAATGGTTAGCTTTCTCTAATGTTTTGATTGTTATGAGATATTATTTGATTGCCTTGTACTTGATGATTTTGCTTAGTAATTGTTCGATTAGCTACCAAGTCTTGATGCTTCATGCTTATATAACTATGAAAAGTTGATGTTAGTAGTGAAAGTTTAACGCCCCAGTTTTGGGCCTAGGAGTTTTTAGGTCGAGTTTAGGGTTCATTGGACTTTTCGGTTTAGTGACTAAATCGTAAAAATGGAAAAACTGCTTTTAATGGCTATTTTGTAAAAGAGCCAAAACTTAGAATCTTTAGGGAGCTAATGCAAGTATAATCAACTATTCCCTTAATTTGATATATTTGAAATGTGTTTAATTAAAAAGATTAAAAGGGGTTTTGATTAAAAAGGGAATTAAGCTTTACAAACATATTTTGACATAACTTCCATTTCTCTCTTTTCTCATCAGCCAACCACCCATTTTCTTTCAAAACTTCTAGAGATCTTTTCCTTTTCATTCTACTTTGATTTCCAAATGATTTCCATGGAGTTTCTTCAACTCGTTTCAATGGATTCTTGAAGATTTTCAATCAAATCTTGTCAATTGAAGGAATATCAAGGGATTAGAGGTAATTTTCGTGCTTCTCCTATAATAAAGGTTCTTTAATGAAATTCCCAAGTATTTGGCTCTTTAATTATGTTTCTTAACAAGGTTTTATGATTGATTTGAAGAAAATGACCAAATCAAGCTTTAAATGGTGATTTTGTGTAATTTTCTTAATGGATCTTGTTTGGCTGATTTATGAATTATTTTAATCATGCTTTGGAAGTTTATTAATGTTGAGATTGAGGTTTAAGCATGGTAATCCTAAAACTATTTGGATCTCTAGTTGATTAGGTTGTTAGAATTCGGTTTTGTGGTGTTAGTATGATTTTGGGAATGTTGGAGGTATAAGGATGATAATAGGTTGATTTTGGATGTTAATCACTCTTAATAAATGGTTGAAAGGGTTATGTTTTGGCTGGTTTGAGTTTGTAGAGTAATCGATAATGTTTTCGGTTGTTTCAGATGAGCGTTTTGGTGGTTTTGGGCAAAGCAACATGGTAGGATTGCTTGTTGGGGTTTTGAATGCATTGAGATGCATCAATCCTATGTTCTTATGTGGTTAAAACATGGGAGAACATTTTAGAAGCAACCAGTGAGGTTTCGGGAGCTTCGGACGCTTAATTTCGTGTCAGCTAATCAAGGTTTCGCGTGTCAGTGAGTGACAACGTGATTTTCAGCTTTGAAATGTTTTAAAGGTGGTTTTGGGAACTTAGATGTAAGCTTGAAATGCTCGTCTAAGTTCGAAAGTAAGTATAAGGAATTTCTCACTCGGTTGTGCTATTATGAAATGGTTTTTATTTACTTGTTTTGGATGCACATTACCTACTGTTAAAGCATGTTTAAAGTATGTGGTTTACTTTTTTAAATGTCGTGATGATGAAGGATGCACATGGTAAGTGATCCTTGTAAGTATACGTTTTGTACTTGTGATTTAAAGCATGGTTTAATGCTTTGGAATACGATTTATTGATGATGCTTTGGAAATAGTGAGGTATGTGGTTAAATATGAACTATATTGGGAAGTGATGTTGTGAAAATGGTTTATAAATGATATCGGATATAGTTAGCAGGCTATAGGATTGAGTGCACTATAAAAAGTCACCTTGGATGTCAAGTGGTTGCTATCTTGTGTCTCTGTCTAAGTACCCTAACGATTAAGGAGGTTGGTGTCCCATCTCTCGTTAGTGGTTTAAGCGTCTAACCGATGAATGGGGTTGGTGTCCCTGTTGGTTGTTATTGTACCACTTGGTTGTTATTGTACCAAATTTCGATTGAGATGGCTTGAAGTGTTGCGTGAACACTTGTTGAATCCGTGTATCCGATATGTTGTTTTGCGGAATGAACTTATTTAATGATCACTTATAATTGATGATGTATCATGAGATGGTTTATGATGTATTTTGTGAGTATACATGTTTTACTCTTTAAGCTTTGCATATGATATTTATGCATAGGAAGGATTAAATTGAGTGTTAGCAATGGGACTTGATGTTGATTCATGATATATGTTGCATAAGGTTTATTATGCTGATTTTTTATTAAGGAAAGTGCATGGTTTTAAAGGCAAGATGGTTTTCAAATGATGATTTAAGTTAATTGAGATGAGATTTGAATGTGGCCTTGGAAAATGGTTTTAATGCATTGATGGTATTTTGTTTTTTAGCACTCCTTACTAAGCCTTGTGTGCTTACGCTCTAATTTGTCCATCAATGCTGAGAATTGAGGTTTTGGAGGCAACGTGGAGCAAGGGATCACAAGAGACTTCATTTGAGAATGTATGTTTCGGTTTAGACTATAAGTAATAAGGGCAATGGGGGATACGTTGTGTTTTTGGGAGATTTGTGCAAACTCCTTATTTGAGCAAGTGTTCATTGTTATTTTAGATTTGTAAATGACCTTTGGTTATTGGTTTGTGCTTTGATATGCATTTTGTATCTTGTTTGGCTTGTTTACTAGGTTGCATGCATATATTTTACCTTTAATGCAAATTTCCATGATATGATGTTAAATATGCCATGAATGATTGAGGTTTGATGTTTGGATATGGTATATATATGCCCATTTCAAGCTCATTGTTTCAATACAGCCTTAGGTGCATCGAAACACTTGGGCTTGTAATGTCATATATGTTGGAAGCATGCTTGAGTGGTTATGGGTGCATTAAAGTGTGAAAACCATCAAAATGTGACATTACAGGTGTTGAGTGTGTAAAATTTCTATTATTTAACCCCTATTTAACCCATATTCCAGCTGCATTCAAGCATAATTCATTGCATTTAGGTTAGATTTCAGTTATACATCACAAATATATTAAATGGCACAGTTTCTACTGAAATTGGTTGCTTTTGCAGGTTGCTGTTGTAGCAGATGGAGAAGCAGGCGTTGGGCAGTAATACAGCAGAGCTGGAACTGAAAGTGCAGACAAGGAAGATGATGCTGCCATGGTCGCTGCCGTGGCAGCCAAGGACGACAGCAGTGTTGAGGAGAAGAAGCAAAGTGGGCCTCGACAGAAAGAGAAAATTATGCGCAGATCGACCTGCGCTTTTTTATTTTCCTATTTTATTTTGGATTGTTCAACCTGTGCTTTTTACAAGGTTTCTTGTTTATACGCAGATCGAGACGAGGAAAGGAACCTGAGTATCCATTAGATCCTGAAATAGAACGTTCGTGCAATCTTAGGAACTGACTTCGCCACGTACTAGCCAGAAACGAATACCTTGAAGAACAGTTAGAGGCCATGAACAACCAAAGGAATCCCCAGAACAATAACAATCCTGCCAGAGATGGAGGGAACGATCCACTTGTCGACCCTCCTGTCGATGCCGCACGTCGGTCATGCCGAGACTACATGCTCAATGATCATGTAGAACTAGACACAACCCTGCCAGACATAGATGTTGACAACTTTGAGCTGAAACTTGTTATGTTCAGCATGATCAACAATGTTGGCCAATTTAGTGGTGCTGCTACAGAGGATGCTAGGGAGCATCTGAAAACGTTCCAGGAAATATGTGGTTCTTTTAGACTACCAGGAGTTAATCCGGAGATACTGAGGCTTCGGTTATTTCCTCATTCATTGAGGGACAGAGCAAAGACTTGGTGGAATAAACTGACGCCGGGTTCAATTCGAACTTGGGCAGATTTAACTCGTGAATTTTTGTCTCGTTTTAATCCTTCACACTTATCTGAGCGATTACGTAACAAAATTGCTACTTTTCAACAGGAAGATGACGAGCCAATGCACGAAGCCTGGGACAAATTTACCATTCTGCTAAGGAACTGCCCGATGCATGGATTCCTCGTTTGGAACCATGTAACTAGATTCTAAAATGCTGCCAATTTACAAACTCGTATCAGAATTGATTCAGAAGCAAATGGATTACTGCTGGACAAAGACCCATATGAGGCAATGGCAGTATTGAAAAATCTGGCGAAGAAATTTGAACAATGCCCCATGACAAGGTGAGAATTTACAACGACAAGACCAAAAAGTGGCATGACAAGAAGGTTCTGCCACAACAGCTCTGCCCAGGGAAGCTGAAATCTAGATGGTCTGGCCCATTCCAAGTGGTGCAGGTTTTTCCCCATGGTGCCATCAAGATCAGATCTTTAAAAGACTGGCACCAATTCGAAGTCAAAGGACAGCGATTGAAGCTTTATCAGGGGACTGAAGCCCCAAGAATGTAGGAAGTGGTTACCTTAGGAGATGCCCCACATGGCATCCCTAATTTAACCTAAATTTTATTTTTATTATTTATATATTAGGAAATTAGAATTATTTTATTTTTAGGAAATAACGTCTTTATTTTTATTGTTTTTAGGAAATAAAGGAGACAAGAAGAAAAGAAGAAGTGAATTCAGCCCACCATTTTTCCATCAGCCCAAAAAGCCCAACTTTGGAGCCTGTCGTTACAACTGCCGCGACAGACGCGGAAAATACAACATGTCGACACGCTGTCGCGACAGACACGCAAACACGTAACAGACGCGCAGCAGACACGGAAACGCGTGACAGACGCGTCAAAAACCGCGTAACAGCTGGCCCTTTTATTCGCGCCTGCCGTTACAGCTCCAACGAGCAACAAACTCTTCCCTATATAAACCCCGTTTTACTATTCATTTTTCACTCACTTCTACTCTTCTTACTTGCATTCTCTAGAATTTTTACTTGCTTTCATTTTTTTCACAATCCTTACAACCATGTCTTCTAGAAACACCCGCAGAAGTGCTGCTTCAGGGTCTACCCCGACAGCATCAACCCCACGATCCTTCCAGATTCGTGACATGTGGGAGGAGAAGGGTTTTATGTACACTTCCAAGGAGGGGAATCTGGGACTGCAGCTGTTTATCGCTAGGAAAATCAAGGCTCTAAAGTGGCATATATTCGCAGAACAACCAGAGGAGATGAATGTGTCTCTAGTCCGAGATTTTTATACTTCCATTAGCAGCAGGAACGCGACAGCAGTCACCATCAGAGGGAGAGAGGTGCCCTTCGAGTCAGAATATATCAACACTCTCTATGGATTTTATGTGGGCAGCAACGAGGATGGTCACCAGCAATTTCTTGATAGCTTAGACCCTGCTGCCTACGATGCTGTCATGGAACAGCTCACGGACAAAGGTACTCAGTGGAACACTAATCCTAAGAACCCGAGGACGGTGAAGAGAACTCAACTCACCCCGGAGGCCAAACTGTGGAACGCTTTCATCAAAAAGCGAATCATGCCATCCTCGCACAATACAACCGTAGACCAACCCAGGTTAGCCCTCATTCATTCTATTCTACATGAGAGGCATATTAACGTTGGCAGCTACATTCGGGAGAGTATTTTGGAGTGTGCACACCGGCCGACAGGACCACTCTACCTCCCCTATCTCATCACAGCCCTCTGTCGCGGCCATCATGTACCAGAAGCTGCCACTGATTTACGAGTCCAAAAGAAGGGCTAGACCGAGAAAAATATACTCAGCTTGATGGAACTTATTGTTGCCACCCCGCTGTCATCTTTCGACCCTACTGCCACAGCAGCAGAGCCGACAGAACAAACCGACACTGAGCCTGCTGCCACAGAACCCAGACAGCCTACAGCAGCAGCACCTCCGGCCGACACCTCATCCCAGATCCTTGCTGCCATACAAAAGATGGAGGAACGACAGCTCGGCCTCATGAGCTTCATCAGGGATTTCACCACAGCCACGGTACAATTCATTCAAACTTCTCTTAATTTCCCTGATGTTGTATTTCCTGCTTTCCCACCCCAATATTTTGCTCCCACCACTCCTGCCCATACATCTACACCTGCTGCCACGCCTAAGACGCCTTCTGCAGCGTCCACAACGACCTCTGCCACAACAGCTGCAGGCAGCAACTACGCAGCTGACACATATGCCAGAGGGACCAAGAGAAGGATGCCTTCCCAAGAACTCGATGCATTCATAGCCGGTTTCTCCTCTTCCTCAATTTGGGAGGAATCCAACAACGAACCCTCTGTCAAGAGGAATTTGTCCAAAGAGTTCACACCGGTAAAGCGGCAGAAAACGGTGGCAGACAAGAACAAGAATGATAGCGGCAGCGACATCAGTAGCAGCAGCAGCAGCTCCGAGGTACAGGTAGTGGAGAAACCTCCTCACATCTCCCCTACCCGTATTCAACCTCCAAGGGAGGGCAAAACGAAGAATACATCTGCCTCCCCCATCCGCCAGCCATCCAAGAAGGCCCCTGCCCGCCGACAGATCCGACTGAGCAGCAGCAGCGACGACAGCGCCTAAAATTTAAGTTTTTTTACCTTATATTGTTGTATGCCTTTTGATATTTTGTGATGTACTTTTTATTTTCTTTTTTTACTGTCATTTGCATTGAGGGCAATGCAACCCTTGAGTTTGGGGTGGCATCCCTCCATTAATGGAGTCTAGGTAAATTAAAAAATTGTGTCTTTTACTTAATTTATTTTCGCTTAAAAAAATTTGGCTTAAGTCTTTGAACTGAACTTACCTGCCGTGACAGCTCCTGTCGTGGCAGTGCCTTTAGGATAGTTTTAGGAGCAGTTTAGAGCCTTTCTATAGTTCTGAAACTTAAACACTATTTGTGACTGTTATATTGCCTAGAACTCTACTAGTAAACTAGAATAGGAAGCTTAGCACTTGAATAGCCCCTAGAGGTGCCTAACACTGGCTCTAGGAAAAGAAGTTTAGCAAAATAGACTCAATACACCTAGAGGTGCCCGAAACCGACTCTAGGAAGTTAGCTAGAGGTGCCCGAAACTGGCTCTAGTCAAACTTAAGCTTGAGAAAATAAAATCGAGTCTGAATAAAAACTAAAGGAGCCTAAGAATTGCCTCCAAAAAGATGAACTTTGGCATAAAAATTCAAGTTAGAAGCTGAAATATTCTAGTGAAACTAAGGGAGTCTTGGCATATAATTGTTCACAAGCATGCACACACTACACGAGGATTATAGCAAGGTTCCGGACGAATCCTAAATTATCCGACGAGGTGTTGCTCACGATAGGGAATGAATGGAAGGTAAGGGAAAGTTCACTGTTTTAAGCCAAAACAAAAAAAATTATGTTTTTCTTTTTTAGGTATGAATTACTTGAGGGCAAGCAAAAACTTGAGTTTGGGGGTGTGTTGAGTGTGTAAAAGTTCTATTATTTAACCCCTATTTCTGCTGCATTCAAGCATAATTCATTGCATTTAGGTTAGATTTCAGTTATACATCACAAATATATTAAATGGCACAGTTTCTACTGAAATTGGTTGCTTTTGCAGGTTGCTGTTGTAGCAGATGGAGAAGCAGGCGCTGGGCAGTAATACAAAAGAGCTGGAACTAAAAGTGCAGACGAGGAGGACGATGCTGCCATGGCCGCTGCCGTGGCAGTAAAGGGCGACAGCAGTGTTGAGGAGAAGAAGCAAAGTGGGCCTCGACAGAAAGAGAAAATTATGTCGGTCTGTCATGGATTACCCTTATATTTTTCCAAGCCCTAGATCAGAATGAAGACCAAACCCAAAGTTCAAGGAAGAAATTCCAAGCAAGAAGGAAGGACGAATTAAAGACTTATGCTATGAAGATTTAGTCTTTAATAGAGTTGTACTTTAATTTAAACTTGTATTCTTGCCATATTAGAAAACTTGAACCCAAGGCCTATATAAAGGCATGTAATTCGACCTAGGAGAGGAGATCATCTATCTCTAGTCTTCTTCCCAAAACCCTAGTCGTTTTCCCCTTCTCAACATGTTCTAAATTCCCCTTAGGACCACATGTTGATTTGTAAAGTAGTTGCAAGGATTGCTTTTGTCTTAGGAATTTTCTGTTCAATAAAATAAACTTAAAGTTCTCTTATTCTGGTTGTTAACATCTTGCAAGAGTATCGGGAGAGCATTGTGAGGTTATCTATTTACTTAATATCGGGAGAGTTAAGTATACGAAAGGAATAAGTGTGGGTTCTCTAGTTTATAGTTGAACTATCTCGGACCTAGGGATAGGACGAGGTTAAGTGGCTAAGGAAGAATTCAACAACATCGGTGTTCATCCTTCGATTCACGCCGGGAGGTATCATCAAAGACGTGTTCATCGACAGACTAGGACCTAGGGATAGGACAAGACACAACAGGGATTCTTGCCAAGCTTGAAGTACAGAGTTGTGTGATCGTTGTCGCGACTATCAACAGATCGCTGCCGCGACGGGTGCTGCCGCGCCAGGGACGACGATAGAACAGATTTTCCAAGACTTAACAATACCTACACTATTGAGCAATTCAATACCAGCCCATTCTCTCTATCTTGATTATTTTAATCTTATTTTCCAGTTCTCTTTATTATTTTCGTGACATTAATTTAAACTATTCTTTTTACCTTCGTGCAGTAAACCAAGGTGAAGCTATTAGCCCATTCCCTATGGAGACGATATCCGATACTTCCGTATCACTTTACAACTTGCGTCATGTACACTTGCACTACATTGCGATAGACACTTTTACACGCAACAACAGGCCCAAGTGTTTCGTTGCGCCTAAGGTTGTATTGAAATATTGAGCTTGAAATGGGCATGGGGTTTCGAAACAGGGAAAGGTGTATTGAAATAGTCTCGGTTAAGTTGGATACTAGAATTTTATGTATTGATACGTCTTAGACACTATATCGAAATGGGCTCGTGTTCCGAAACACCCAGAGCTATTCCAAAATAGGGTGTATCGATAGAGGGCTAAGTGTATCGATACACGAAGATGTTAAGTTAGTTAATCAGATCCTTTTGATGTTCTATTTCTTTACGTTACAGTCCCTGAATGTTGTGAATGCAATTAAATGAGCGTGGATGAACGATTTGAGCTGATATTTGACACAATGGCATGTAATATGACTAATTAAAGGATTGTAACTTAAAATTAGTTAAAGTCCCTGTATTTTGTGTAATTTAAATTTTGGTCCCTAAAACATGTTTGTAATCAATTGTATGCCAAATCTATATCAGATTGAGTTAATGTTTCTTCCGTTGCGAGTCTTAACACATAGGGTAACAATGTGCATCTAAACAAGATAAAAAGAAAAAATAGGGTTGTTTATTGAGGTAAACTTCTTGGTTTACTTCAATATTCCCTGTGTGACCCGTTCGGTACGGTCGGGCGTCTAAGCCGGGTCGAGGGGGTTACAGAAAGAACTACAATGTTGTGAAACATACATTATATTCTTTAAACTCAATTGCTAAGCTATTCCTGATTAGATTTCTTTCACCATATTTCAGGTTAGTCACTTGGGAACCCATCTTATTAGGGAGCTTGATCGAGTCACAACTTTGCTAAGAGTATGTTTTGTATTTAAGTAAGAACTCCTAGGATAGTGGCACTTTAGTGTACATATTCATATGATGTTAATATTTTGGGTTGTAATGCTTAAGTGTGATGTGTTTGTATGGTTCCTTTTGAGGTTATGCTTAGATGCAAGTAGTAATATGAGATTGAGTCTAGATTCCTATAGATAATTGATTGGTTGATGAGAGTGTTTTATGAAGAATAGTTTTACATGGATTAGATAGATTAATTGGTAGGATAATATTGTTAATCACGTAAACTTGAAGCATCTTAGTATTTGTTTCTACTCTTGAATTAGTGTAGTTTTTCATGTAGCATGACTAATGGTTGTTATTGTGATGTATTTGGTTGGCTAGTTCTATTGATAGGCATCCTCAAAGGAAACTTTCATGTTACAAACATAGTATAACACATTTGATAAGTAAGAAAGAAAGTTAAAACCATGTAATGGATGAATTGCTTATGTAAGCTAAAACATGAAACTTTGATTTAAGGAATTGTTTGCCATGCTTATGCTTGAGAATAATGATTTTGGTCTAATAATCATTTAGATTGCATTTTGATAAAAAAAAACTACAAGAGTGAAAGTATTACCTATTCGATATTCTTGTGTATGACTTTCATCGAATGCTTTATTGCATCCGAAGAAAGAATTCTATGTGTTTTAAAAATATACATGTTTGAACCCTTAAGTAGGATTGATTAGTTCTCTTATAGGTTAAACAGAAGATTGAATTAGATTAGCATCATGCCCTTAAGAACTTTGCATAGTAGATGTCTTAGTAAAGAATTTGTAAGTCATGAAAATTGTGTGTTGTAAACTTATAATTAATGCGCATTGAATTGTGATCACCTAGATTCAAATTTGTATCTAAATAATTGACTTGATAAGCATGACATGATCGATACACTTGTTTGTTGATGTTGTCTTCTAGTGATTATTAGTCTCTAAGAAAGAATTGTGTTTGTCCCAATGCTCATTTGATCCTTTAATTGATATTGATTAGTCTTCCTTAACATTCTAGACACGGTCTTCTTCTAAGCCCGATTTAGGATGTTACAGAGACACTTTGGGCTTATTAGCTCATTCTCCTATAGTTTCTCTTACAGATATTTTGGCTCTAGAAATCTTGGTACTCGGAGAACCTCTTGCATTATAGTCTTATTTCCATTACAGTTTGGACTACATTATTTTCATACAATGTTTACTTTTATTATTTTATTTTGGGACTTTAATGTTTTGGACTTGAGACTGATTTAAATTTGAGATAATTTTTCAGTATGAATGCATTAAACTTTATATTGAAATATTTTATTTAAAATATCGGATTTCATTTTTAATGTTGGTATTTTAATAATGTTTTAAGATATCCTTTATTGAAGGTAAAATTGTTTTACATTACCTTATTTAAACACTTTAATTATTTGTGTTTACTTTTGATACTTGAGGGAGAAGTTACGAATGTCACTTCCTAAATTAGGCTTTTTCTATTTGGCCGGGTTTAGGAGGTTGCATGTGTTACAATAATTTAACTAAGAAAATACCCTCAAAATACAAGGTAATTATGGGTAAGAAAGGAAATTGTTTGTTCCTCAAATCATAATATTTGATTCCCTTGATTGAAACATTTGCAATCGAAAGAGGTTGACGACTAATGATGCTTCTCGGACTTCATCATCATTGATTCTCTTTGGACGAAAGTTCTCGACGTTATCGCACAATTGTTGATGGAAAAAGTGGGATGACGGTGATGGTCGGTGTTCAATCGCTTCACCCATTATAATTTAGGCATAGAGTGATAGTCAATGGGGGTCTTGGAGAATGAGAGAGAGAGAGAAAGACATATGGTGTTATGGTTCTCGTTGACCAGAACTCACTCATCTCCCCTAATGTTTAGATTGGGTGAGGTCTGACAGGCGTTCCAAGTTTATGCTTTTGTAGGATATGATGAATATAATAGTATAGCAATGGCTGCCAGTTTATAGGCTTAGCTAGTAGGACAGGCAAATTTAACATCCATCTTATCAGGGACGTTGTAGCTTGTTGATGAGGTTACTTTGGAGGGCTTCGATATTTCACGTTCCATAGCATTGCCTGACTAGTATTAGCTAATGGTATGATTAGGGGGTGATGGCAGAGAAGTATCAGCAAAAAACTTAACATGAGATGACATTTTGTGCGAGGGTATAATAAGACGTGAACTAAATATTGTAATATTTTATACTAATATATGTATAATATTTTTTGGACTATAATATATATAGTACCGATATACAATATAAGGGATAATGTCGCTATAGCCTAAACAGACCCTATCTTAGTTAGCCGGTTTTTTGTAGTAAGGCATGCCAGAGTATGAACTCAAAATGCAACCAAATCACAATAAAACAAGGAAAGGATGTGGAATTGTGTTTGGTAAGGAGGATTAGTAACTATTAGTGTAAGTAATCCTCTGTGAAGATCGGAAATGATTGATCGGTTCAACTCTTGTAAGTATCCTTAGCATATTTTTATCATTCCACATCAGCATAAAATCTGTTCAACGTTAAAATTAGAAAAAAAAACAAAACAATTGGACAACTTATCGTGATTTTAGTTTGAAGAAAACTCTAATTTTAGATTTCAGTTGCATTCTCAACACATGTATATAAACCATGCTGAATTAAGGTGTAAGATACTGAACTTTTATTTATCACAAGTATATAGTAATAGTGGTGTTGGTCTTTTTGTTTTTTTACTTAATCCTAGAAAAAGGAAAGGAGAAGGAGAAAGAGAAGGAGAAGGAAGAGAAAACATTATCATTCTTTATTTCTACCCCTACATCTTCACCCTAATAAAAAATGGCACCGGCAGTCGTCGTAAGCGGCTCTGGTGAGAATCCAGACTTTGAAGGAAGGATAACAGTGTACGTCATAGTCTGTGTGATCATAGCAGCCTTCGGAGGCTTGATGTTTGGATATGACATTGGCATTTCAGGTTATTTTCTTTTGCTAATTTATGAATATTTATGTTATATACAAAAAATAAATTGTACTAAGGAAAAGATTTGATTTGGATTGACAGGTGGAGTAACATCCATGGATGATTTCTTGAAAAAGTTCTTTCCAGCTGTGTATAGAAAGAAGCAACATGTTCTTGAAAACAATTATTGTAAATACGATAACCAGTTCCTCCAATTGTTCACGTCGTGTTTGTACCTTGCTGCTTTGATTGCCAGTTTTGCAGCTTCAAAGGTGTGCTCAAAAGCTGGCAGAAAACTCACAATGCAGATTGCTTCAATTTTCTTCTTAATAGGCGTAGCTTTAACTGCTGGAGGTCTCAACCTTGGAATGCTAATTTTGGGGAGAATTTTTCTTGGCTTTGGTGTTGGGTTTGCCAATCAAGTAAGCTAATTAGTTTCAATAATTGAATATTGTTCATCATTAATCAATTCCACCAATAAAACACCATATGAAAGGACTTTAAATACGTATATTAATTTATACCAGTTGCCTAGCCAGCTAATATAAATTATTTCAGGCGGTACCACTCTTCTTATCTGAGATAGCTCCAGCTAGAATTCGTGGATCACTCAACATTAGTTTCCAACTCTTCCTTACAATTGGAATTCTAGTAGCCAATCTAGTAAACTACTTTGCATCAAACATCCACCCTAATGGCTGGAGAATTTCTCTTGGCATTGCCGGTATCCCAGCTTTAATGCTTTGCTTGGGATCTATACTCATCTGTGAGACTCCAACCAGCCTTATTGAACGTAACAAAACTGAGGAAGGAAAAAGGGTTCTAAGGAAAATCCGTGGCGTCGAGAATGTTGATGACGAGTTTGATACAATTTTACATGCTTGTGAGATGGCAAAGCAAGTGAAGGACCCATTCCGTAAATTAATGAAGCCAGTGAGCCGACCTCCGCTAGTGATTGCCATTTGTTTGCAGATTTTCCAGCAATTTACAGGAATCAACGCTATAATGTTTTATGCTCCTGTTCTCTTCCAGACCGTAGGATTTGGGAACGATGCTGCGTTGCTTTCATCTGTTATTACTGGCCTTGTCAATGTGTTTAGTACGATGGTTTCAGTATATTTAGTGGATAGGGCCGGCAGGAGACTTCTGCTACTTGAAGCTTGTGTCCAGATGCTTATTTCTCAGGTTGGGGAATTGAATTCATATTGTTTAACTAGATGGATTGGCAATAATAGTACTAAATATGCTGCATTTATGTAGGTTATCACCGGCATAATCCTCCTAAAGGAGTTGAAAACCACGGGTGATAATCTTTCCAAGGGGGAGGCAATCTTCGTGGTGATCCTGGTGTGTCTCTTTGTCATGGGCTTTGCCTGGTCATGGGGGCCTCTCTGTTGGTTAATTCCTAGTGAGACTTTCCCGCTCGAGACTCGATCCGCTGGTTTTGCCTTTGCAGTCAGCTCTAACATGCTCTTCACTTTCGTCATTGCTCAAGCTTTCCTCTCAATGCTCTGCCACCTCCAAGCTGGGATCTTCTTCTTCTTTGCCGGGTGGATTATCGTAATGGGAGTTTTCACTTGGTTCTTGTTGCCCGAGACCAAAGGGATACCCGTCGATTCAATGGTTGATAAAGTTTGGAAGCAGCACTGGTTCTGGCGTTCTTTCATGGCTGACGATGACCTTAGGACTGATGTTAAGGTTGTTTGATCCAATTCCAACCACAATCAAGTTTCTGGTCATCTTACATTTTTTTCTTCAAAAGTTTATTGCTCCACATCTCGCTAGCTGTTGGACTCTCTATGAGACTGATCATCGCTTCTTGTTTTTGAGCTTCCGACACTATTATTGAAAATAAACGAGAAAAACAAACAATTCCACATTGTTTCTTGAAGAATAAGGGATAGCCTATCCTTAAGAGAATATTAGGTTGTTTCAAGCATGACATAGTTATAGCCATTTTATCTTTTTGTTCTCTCTTATAGTTCAATGCAACATCGTCTTCTCTTTTTGTTTTTGACTAAAAATACTACAGTCTTTTCACTCTCTTGACTATTTTGCAAGCGAATTCCTATATACTTCAAGATCTAAACCTAGAAATCACTACTTATTCGATACCTAAAAAGAATTATCCTTCCAAGAAACTTCAAAACTATAGGAAATAGTGAATGGTTTTGGACTTGACTCATGAGCAACACAAGATATCCAAACGACAATAACAAGCGATTGAATAAGGTAACAAATAGTGAAAATTTGATGTTGAAATTCACATCGTACCGAGATACAAATAGTGAAATTCAAGAGAATGTTATTTTGGTCTTGGGTATATGATCGCGTATGAACATGACTATGTTGGGCAATCTTCTTCTTATTTCGCCTTCTAGCTATGATTGTCGTCAAAGGAAGAATCCATTTAAGGGCTCAAAATTTTGAGTTAACAACTAAGTGTTGACCCAAGCTTTGATCTTGATGGTTAAATAAGATAATTGAAACTATTGGCCAAGTTTAGTCCTTGTTGGTTAAGATAAGGGCTTGTTTAGACAAAGAAAAAGATGTTTTTGAATTATGAGTGGAAAAGGGAAGACCAAAGGAAAAATTATGTCATGTTCTTTGATACGGAAGCCAGGATCCAAGAATTACCTCAAAATCTAGGAACTCTCTAGATCGCAATTAATCTAGTAAACTCACTAATATGATCTGAGAAAACCTCAAACTCCAAGTTCAGTAAATCGGCAAGAAAGCATGATCTTGATGTAGAAAACTAGATAGTAGTTCTCGGGCACCCTCCTAATCGCAATTGAATAGGCAAACACCCTCCAGTAGGTCTAACCCACCCTCCTAGACGCAATTATGTAGAAAACTTTGCTCTAATACTAACAAATGAAACCCTATTGACCTGGCCTAGGCACTAGACCAAACCGAGCGAGCTACATTAAGTTTGTTGAAGCAAACCTGAATGAATATCTTGATTTAGGTCGATTTTTCTGTTTATCTTGTCTAGATACATCGTTAGAACCTAGAGTGTTTAAATTGGTAGCGGTTAAAATCCTAATCGAAACAAACATTGAATCAACATCCAATTATACGAATTTACAATTTTGGGACCAAATTATAAATTTGGAAAATTGCATGAACTTAATTAGTTTTAAGGTTACCAACCCTGAATTAGTCAGTTTTCATGATCACAAGTTCATTTTCGGCTAAAACGGATCAATAGAATACATACAATTGCATACATACGAATCAAGGACCAAAATAAAAGAATTTCAATCTACATTAGCCAAATAACTGACATAATTGTATTCAGTATCGGTACACGGGGTAATGTACCGATACTAGGCCTTATAATAAGGCATGTACTGGTACATGTATACGTGTACCGATATACGTGTGCATACATAAGGCTCGTATCGATATGTATTTTAGTCGTATCAGTACACATGCTTATTTTGCTCAATTACAAATTCTAGTAGCCAAAATTCATACCAATATACTTGTTCGTGTATCGGTACGCATGCCATATTTCCATTTTCCAGACTTGTTTCAGGTCCCGAGTATCGATACAGGGAACCTCGTACCGATACCAGAGGCATGCAATGCCCAAATCATCTAGTTTCGACCTTCAAATCAATACAAACTTGCTCCAAACATCCTAGCATGCATAGAAACATGTTTAGCATCAAAGGGTATCATCCACAACATACCAAAACATCAAATATGCATTTTTGAACACAAAAGTATAAATTATAGGTATGCTTCCTAAAAAATCCAACCAACATGCTCGGAATAGAAACCAAACATGAAACCATCATTCCACATTCTAAATCTAAACAAGAATCCATAAAAAAACATGATACAATCTTTGGAAGCAAAAGCAATCAAAGTACAAATCCCTAAACTTGGACAACACATTGCCTTATTACCAAAATCTTTAAGCCAAAATCATACTCAAAGTCAAATGATGTCTTAGAATTTTCTCGCTCCAATGCTCCCACAATTCTCGATTCTCTGCAAAGAAGAATGAAAGCTTAAACAAACTTATACATTAAAACATAAGTATAAAGCCAACACCTTTAAAAACCATTTTCAAATCATGGTATGCATAACACATTTACTTACTAATATACATATGCATTTAAAAAAATATTTACATATGCAAATATCACATTGCCCAAGGCAACAACCACATTCCATTTACAAACCGTTTCTCAATGCTCTAAGCATCCATATACTTGATAAACCATTGCATATCATTTAAAAGATGCATAAATAGTAAGTAAACCCATCCATACTTTTAAACTAAAACATGTAATCCAAGTCACATATCAAACTGATATTCAGTGGAAAACTTAGGGAAAATTTACTTTCGAATTTAGTTAAGCTTGCTAGGATTATTCTAAACTCTCAACTCCATATTCAAACCTTTAAGAGTGTCTAAAACACATTTACACTCACCGACACACAACGCCTCGCGTGTCGTTGCGTTCCATGCTTCCAAAACGAGTCGACTTCAACAAAATGAGCTAGGCTTGCATGTTTTGGCAACACAAAATCAGAGGCAAAATGCATTAAAATGCATTTTACCACCAGCCTACAAACATCCCTTGCAAACTCTACGAAATTGCCTAAAAAAACCATCCGAAAACAACTCCATTCAACAACCAAAAAATCTCCAGCCACAACCTAACATTTCTAGCAACTTAACCACATCAACGAACATCCAAAAACATATTGCAACCATCCTTATACCTCCATCAATAAAGAATCTACCAAAACAGCCCCAAAACAACTCTTAAATTACCTTAGAAATTAACCAATTAAATAGTTTCAGGATTAACTATGAAAATCTCATTTCATATTATATTTATACAATTAAAATGTGAATTAACCCAATAGATATCTCCAACAATCATCTTGTAAAACAAGAATTTAGGCAAAACATCGAAATCCTCAATTAATCTCACTTTCTTGAATTAAATTGCAAAGACATGTTATAATCCACAAAACACAAGCCAATCACTAGGGAATACCAAAAAATAACCTTAGTTTTAAGAGAGAAGAAGAAATTTACCTTTGAATAACCTTCCAACAAAATTGGCAGAAGTTTTCTCTTGAAAATAACTTGAAAATAAATGAAGTCTTTATGAAATTTTAACAGGGTTTTGTTAGGAAATAGATGTGGAATCAAATGATGTAATATCCATTGGAAGATAGCAAAGAAATCTTAAAATCTTGTTTGGGAAAAAGTGATAGAAAATGAGAAGAGAAAATCCAAGAAAATTGATAGAATAATAAAATGATTTGAAAAAAATAATTAACCGTCAAAACCTTACTCAATTAACGTGGAAACCCTTTATTAAAACATTTGGGAAAGTATCTATCTAAGGATTCTTAGTATTAGCACAATTACACTTTAGCCATTAAAAATAATTTTGCATTTCTTACATTTTGGTCACTAAATCCAAAATCTCTCTTCAATTAATTAAATAGATTTCCAATTTCTAACCCATAATGCTTAATATCATTATTAAACATTTTTAAAAGCTTTAAGCAAATTTTTATCCCTTTGAAAATCCAATTTCAAAAATATTTATTTTCCCGAAATGTATTTTAATCATTAAACCTGGTTCCCTGGTCCGAACCTAAACCACCAAAACTTCTAAGCCCATTTTCGGGGCGTTACACTAACCCACCCTCCTAGACGCATTTGTGTTTGGAGGCTCAAGCGATCAACTGATATAGCCAAGAGGGGTGAATTGGAATTTTTGTTGGTGGATGAATGGCTATGTAATAAAAATTGGGACATGATGATTTATAGCGGTTCGGCTTCTAAACCAAGTCTACCTCCACTACCTTAACTATCCACACTAAGAATTTTCAAAAAATTCACTAATTTGTTTTTTATTTTTCCAAGACCAAGGAGATAACCCTCACATCCAAGATTTATACCCCAAAGTCTTGAAACAGTCTCTTACAAAGAGAATACAAATTAACAAACAATGTAATATCTCACAAGGCAAATATGTTTGAACAATTTAGCTCACACTCAGAATCCTAAACACTTGAGCAAATGTGACAATTTGGCTCACTAGTGTTTTCTACAAGAAATATGACACAATTAAGCTCTAGAACACTTTCTCTATCATTGAATGTTGGTATGTGGTTTCTTGTCATTGCATGGCTCCTTGAAAAGGTATTTTAAACCTTCAAAGGAGATTGTGGTCGTTACTAGCCGTTGGGGATGTTTTGAAGCCGTTGAGAACTTTTATTCCAGCATTTAATGCACTTCTGGAGTAAGGCGTATCGGTACACGGGCTTGGGTATCGGTACCTCCCTCAGAGAAGAAAGAGTCGTTGGGCAATAAATGCACTGGATACTGGTACACGGTAGAGGTGTATCAGTATCGATACGACTAGATTTGTACTGTTACTCAATTTAGCTACTGAAATTTTCCAAAACTTGGGGACAAAAAGGCATATCGGTACACAGAAATCCGTGTTGGTACAAGCATTCTGGGTATCGGTACGGGTCAATCTGTACCGGTACTAACGGCCTGTTTTTGACACTTTGGCTATTTAAAATCAATTAAAACATGTCAAAACCCTTTCGAAAACATTTCAAACATATTTTTCAAGTTTATGGATTTTTGAAATATTTTTACAAATTAGTTAAAGTCTAAAAATATTTTTCTTCATGTTATATCAAAATCAAATATCTCAACTGTAACTCCCTTTACCCAGTCAAAAAGAAAAATTGGCGTAGAGCGAGCTACGAAACAACTTCCAAAGAAGTTGATGTGAAAAGAAAAAAAAATCCTCGTTAAGAGAGTGTTCCTATTTATAGATCAGAATTCTTATGCACTTATTAAATCCTTGTTTTAATACTTAAACTTTGTTATAACAACTTATAAACTTTTTTGGATTTTATTTATCAAAGCTCTCTACCAAAACCATTAGATTATAACACGAATACCTCCTTAAAGGTATACCAAATTTGCCAATCTGGAAATTATGAATTACAACAACTATCAATTGATACTTATCGAGTTCCAATTAAACTTCTAGGTACAAATATTCACTCAAAAACAGCTTAAGCTATTAAGCTAATTTATTTTACAATAACCACTCTTATACTTATTGACCAAATCTAATTAATTCTCAAGGTAACTAGAGGCAATGTATTTCTTTTACTAAGGTAGTTTATCTAAATTCGAGAATTACCATAATAGTTACTTTCATTGGCTAAGTATTCTAAGGCATTAAATTAATTTTATCAATATTTGTACACAAGTAACTATACTTAACAAGTACTCTACACAAGGCCTCTCAAACATCGTCTTAATAACTAGACTCGAAATAGGACAATTTCAAGTACTCTAAGTGCATTAAACTAAAGTAATTCTTATTTATCATATAATTCCATCACAACAGCCCAATACATTGATAAAATAATCAATATACTTGAAGTTTCATTTCTTAAAACCAACATTTCGTTCCCCATATGATTAGCCCCCCTTGAGTTCAATTGATTAAACCACAATAGATTCGATTCATTAATCACCTTTCATATCATTTACCATAGTCAACTTAACTAACTAGAGCTTAATTTCTAATTTATTCGCTAATCACATTGCAATTTACTGTCCATTCAACTAATTGTTTATAACAAGACACTTTTCTCTATTTCAACATACACTTCGTTAATATTGAATTGCTTAAAACATATTTACTTCTAAATGAGCATTCACTTGAGTGTCTTATCTATCAGTTATTCGACCTATCAAGATTGACTTTAGACTAATCTTAAATCAAGGATACTTCTTATCTTTAAAGGGGTATTAATCGTTCTGAAAATCATTTTAATATCTAACATTACTAACAATCCATGGACTTCAAGATCCATGTGTCTTAATTCTCAAGTTTCTATATGATAACTTGCAATACAAATCAACCAATTGAAACTATAGGACCAATCATAATATAGCTATATATATTCAAGCAAATTATCATTCCTTTAAGTTCATAAATTTCGAGTGGTTGCAAACCAATAACAATCAATTACAATCTACTATGATTGAATTACAATATCATGTCCCACAAATTTCTAAGTGATATATTATTAGTAACCATTTTAGTTTCTTTTTATGCAAGTCATAGCAAATTAACTCCTCAAGTGAGTTATACACATTCATACTTCTTTTATTACAGCCTTGAGACTCAAGCAACAACCTAGATACATGAATTCTCTAAATTCAATATCAAACTGGAAGTACACCAAGTACCGAAATAGGGGTACACTGTAACGCCCGATTTTGGGCCTAGGAGTTAGCCGGGTTTAGGCTAGACAGTTCGGGAGATCGGTTTGAACAATTTAGACTAGTTTCAGGATTTAATTATTTTAAAGGGTTTTTGAGGTTGGTAAAGTATGTGAAAATGTTTAAAATCATTATTATATATATGTGTGTGTGTGTGTGTGTGTATATATATATATATATATATATGATTTTGGTGGGATCAATTTTGGAAAATGGATTTTGCAGGTTAGACATTTTGGAAATTGGTCACCAAAATATAAAGATCGTAAAACTGTTTTTAGTGACTAAATTGTAAAAGATCAGAACTTTGAATCTTTAAGGAGCTATTGATCCAAAGTCTAACTCAGACTTTTTCCCTTTAATTTTCAATTTCAAAATGGTTTTAATTAATAAAACAAGATGGAGGGAATTAAATTGGCATTTGTCTCTTAAAATCTATTTTACGTATCTACCTTTTCTCCCAATCATTTTCTCTCAAATTCTCTCCAGCCAAATATCAGTTTCTTCTTCAAATATTTGAGGTAAACACTTGATTTGATTTATCTTTTAACACTAAATGATTTCCTAATGTTTTCCTATCAAAATCTTATGGTTTTATCTTTGTTTTCTCGTATAAATCTTTACAATTGAAGGGAAAAGTCATCATTAGAGGTAAGGTTTCATTCTCATCCTCTAATGAAAGGTTCTTTATTAAAATTCCCAAGTTCTTGATCTTTTATGAGTTCGATCGGGTTTTGATGTTCCAATTATGGAAAATTGGTTTAAATAGTGTTTAATTGAGGTTTAATTGATTAAATCAAGAAATAATTGTTTTGAATCTATTTTGATGGCTTTATAATGAGATTATATCATGATTATGATGAATTGAAATGTTGATTAAGTGATTTTAATTTAGGAAACACGAAACTAGGTGAGTTGGTTAAATTCTAGGTTGAAATTTTTGAGTTTTTGGTTTACTTATGTGGTTGATTAGTTGCTGGAGGTTCTTTGGCATTGAGAAAGTGTTTTTAGATGTAAATTGATGTTGTTTTGATGTTAATATCGTTGGGTAATGTCTAGATATTTAGTTGAAAGGTTTCGTCGATGTTTTCGGTAGTTTTCGGGTAGAGAAAGCTTGGTTGTTGATAGAGGATGGTGTAGTTTCGTGTTGCTGGGGATTTTGATGCAAGGTTGTGCATTAATCCTTTGTTTTCCTTTGGTTAGAAGCATGGGATTTTGTTTTGTTAGCTTCAAAAGGAATTGTGGTTGATCCAGAAACTTGATTTTGCCTCGGCAAAGCAAGTGAGGTGTTGCCGGTGAGTGGAACTGGTTTTAAAGCTTTTCAAAGGTTTGAAAGCAAGGTTTTGGGGTTTAGATTAAGCTTGAAATGCTAATCTAAGCTCGAAAGTAAGTACGAAAGATTTTGCTCTCAGTTTTCATTTCCCATGGTTTTATTAAATTCATGCTCATGCTTTGAAGATAGAATTGTTTTACCTACTGTTATATGCATGTTTTGGAAGTGAGAAATGTTGCATATGTTTATGTTTTGATAATTCATGTGTTTAGAAAGTGGTATGCAACATGTTTGAGAAAACGCCTAAATACATGGTTTAATGTATTTGAGATACTTTGATAGAAATTGGTTTGAATGATGCATATGAAAACATAGTGAGGTAAGATGGTTTAAAAGTGTATATTGGCAAAGTGATGAGAGTTGATACTATCGGATATAATTGGTCGACCAATAGGATGAGAGTGCACTCTAAAATGCAAGCAAAATTTGTACATACGTGAGCCTAAAACATGATGGGAACGGCAACATCATGTGTGCCGAAGATGGGAACAACCACATCTTGCGAGCATTAAGGTGGGATGAGCCACACTTTGTGAACACTTTGGTGGGAACAACCACACTAAGTGTTCTGCCCTTTCTTAGGGTGGGAATAGCCACGCCATAAGGTGTATCCACATATCCGAGTTAGTTTATGATGGGAACAGCCACACCATGTGTTTTGGGATGAAGTGTAACCATTCGGGTCACTTGAATGCCAATATATGAAATTTACATGTATCATGGTTTATAAATGTTTTGTATAATGTATTTTATTCGTGAGCTTATATTTTGAGAAATTCTTTATAAGAGACAAGCATGAAAAGCTTCGGCTTGAGATGTTGCATCATGGTTAATGCATGAGACTTATGATACACATGGTTTAAATATTGATGATTTGTTTTGAAAGTGGATTTAAAGCATGAGATAAATGAGAATGATGTGAAAAAGACTTTTATTTGAGAAATGGTTTTAAAACACATTGTTGGTTAGTTTTTATTTGAGCATCCCTCGCTAAGCAAATATGCTTACGCTTTCTTTTTACAACAATACAGAAAAGTAAATTGAACGAACATCGATGAAGCAAGTGAAGAAGTCCAAGAGTCACTCATAGCTCAAGTATTGTGTTTAAACAAATCAATAGTAATAAGTTGGCAATGGGAGGTTACCTTGATAATTTGGGAGCGTATGTAGTGAACTCCCTAGTATGGCACAAGTTTGTAGTGCCTTAATAGACTTTTAAATGACCTTTAATTTTTGGTATTTGGCTTGATTTGCATTTTGGTACTTAAATGGATATTATGCTTAGGGAGAATGCCTATAGATTGCTAAATATGGTGCGTTGATGTTGAAAGCACGCCTTGGTGTTATTTGCCTTTAGAATCATGACCTAAATGATTGTTTATGTTTTGTTAACATATTGGATTGATATTTGATGTGTTTGGACATGTAAAACCAGCAAAATATGACACTACGTGCCCAAGTGTACCAATACACGAGCTACCATATCAATACAATATAGCAAAAACGGGCATACCGTATCGGTACGAGGTAGACAATATCGATACGACTAAAGGGAAAAATGAGAAACTGTATCGGTACACGAGACCGAACCGATAACCTTTTATGCCACTAAAAATCTGAGAAATTGACGAGATAATGGCATATCGATACAGGCTAAAGTGTATCGATACGCTTGGCTGTTAAGTTGGTTAATTAAGGCTTTTTGATGTTCTATTTTCTTCCATTATGGTCACTAAATATTTGGATGTTCAATTGAATGAGTTTGGATGATTGAAAGAAGTTGTAAATTGACATGTACACATGAAACCCTACTAATTGACTATTAGTAACTTTAATTTGGTTGAAGTCCATATAATTGCTTAAAATTACAAATTCATCCCTAACCTTTGTTTATATGCAATTGAGTGACAAATCGTTGAATGTTTGCATTGGAGTTTCTTTTGCTTAGGGTGACAATCACATAGGACATTAATGAGCATCTAGATAAGTAAAACAAAAAAATAGGTCATTGAATTTGGTAAGTTTTACAAAGTGGTCCCTAAAGCACGATTAGTTGTAAATGAATGGTCAATTGAATTCATCTGAGTTGTAATTTTACTTGCTGTGAGTATGATCACCTTAGGATTCGTAAGAGCATCTAAACAAGATAAAAGAAAAAAATAGGGCCATTTATTGAGGTAAATATTCACCGATTTACTTCAATATTCCCCGTGTAACCCGCTCGAGTCAGTAAACGATTAGACCGAGTAAGGGGGTTACATTTGTTGGTATCAGAGCCAGGTTTACGAAAATTTGGGAGGTTTATACTGTAAAGAGATTTTGATTTAAAAAGTGAGCGTCTTGGATTATTGCTTCTGGCTGGCCTAACTATTTTTATTGTTGCATTTATATGCTAGAGGTTTATACTATTTTCAAAATAGGACCGAGACGAGAGCTTAGAAACAGTACGCGTGATGTTGTGAAGAGTAAGGGTAATGAGAAATTGACACCACCTCCTGGTGGTGGAGTCGAAGCTAGAGCTGGTGCGAGAGGTGTTGGACCTCAGGCAGCGCAGGGTTAGGCTGTCGGCGATATGACACCATTGATTCAGGCCATAGCTGGAGCTTTTTAGGCTGAGGTAGAGGGTTTGCGTGTGATTGCACCACAACCTGCGGTCAATGTTGGTTTACCTTTGGAGCGTCTACGCAGTCTGGGTGGAACCAAGTTTAGAGTTTTGTCTCCGAAAGGTTCTGAGGCAAGGTTTGAGAGCACTCAGAGAATTCTTGGTCAGATGGAGTGCACAGATGTGCACAAGCTGGGTTGTATGGTATCTTTACTTCAGGAAGATGCTTATTCGTAGTGGACTACCACTATTTCTAGGATGGAACCTACAAAGGTGACATAGGAGTTCTTCGAGAATGCTTTCCGAAAGAGATATTTGGGTGTTTGTTATCAAAACGAGAAGAAGCGAGAGTTTATGGCCTTGATGCAAGGGAATATGTCTGTTTCAGAGTATGAAGTACAATTTGTTCGATTGAGCCAATATGCCCTTGAATTGGTTCCCAATGAACAATAGAGATGTGATCTCTTCCGGTACGGGTTGGTAAAGGTTGTAAAAACTTATATGTTAGCTACAGAGTATACGAATTTCGACGTCTTGGTATCCTTCCAAGCTGGGAAACAGGCATGTATGTTAACATTTTACATTGCAATCCAATTCACATACATACAAATTAATATCTTATCACAACAGTCTAAAGTATATCTAAATATACTCAAGATAGTTCAAATTCACATATATTCATGTATAGTCTTGAAACAATTTCCATAATTTCATGTTTTTCAATGATATTTTCTAATACCCTAAGTGGTTGTTGTTGTCGTGCAGAATGCGCCCCACGCGGTTAAAATTTCATATCTTCCATTTCGTATATCGAAATTTCAAACCATTTACGTCATTGGAAAGCTGGCTCAACTACCTTTCTAAGCATATAAGCCTTGTAGTTTTAGTTCTTATGAATTAATACATATTTTAGACTAAATCTACACCCAATTCTGCCACCAAGCATATTACATTGTCCTTAAACAATTATCTCTATAAACTGTTATAAGGCTCGAAATTCAGTTTTGTTTGTTTTAAATAACACTAAACATGAAAAGCTTTCCAACCACATAAATTATAAGTCGCAAATCCACCAATACACTCTCTTTACAAAGAAGAAATGACAAGCTTAAGATTATCTCTCACAAGATTTATATGTTGCCCAAATTACAAACAAACTCTCCCCAAACTCGAAAGAAATGTATACAATGAAAATTACAACAAGTGGGGTACAAAAATTTAACTTTTTAAGCTCAAGGGTTTGGATATATGCTTGGATGTTGCAAATAAGTTCAACAGTTGTTGTTGAGGCTTTGGAGGCTTACTTTTATACCCTTGCATTGATTTCTAGCCATTTGGATTGTTGTGATCTTTAATCTAGTGGTTGGGTTGCATTTTTGGCGCAATAAATTTTCTTCAGCTATCCACAGTATCGGTACTCAAATCCATGTATCCCTACCTGTCTCAAAGAAGAAAGAGCATTGTGCACATTTAAGAGGGGCGTATCGATACGCAGAAACGCGTATCGGTACGGTTATAGTGTAAAATAAGGGGAGTATCGGTACGCAATGATTGTATCGATACAGATTTTACTCACTGGAATCCTGAGTGAAACTTAAGCAAAAAGTGTAACAATACGCTATATAGTTGTATCGATACGCTCCAAGGACCGTTTGAAAATTGTTAATTCCCATAACTGACAAGCAACAACTATTTTCATTAAATGCAAATATTTGCAGAATCAAACCGTATCGATACGGGGACAACAGTATCGATACGTTAAAGCATAAAAGTAAGCCTAGAATGAATGTCGTATCGATACGGGTATAACCATATCGGTACGCTTTTGTTGATAAAAATTCTAGTGCTCAAATGTCGTATCGATACGACTAAGGCGTATCGATACGCCTTGGCATAAATGTATAGTTTGGCATATAAACACTTAGAAAAAAAATTGTAGGTTAAAACATTTTGACTTTGAAGTTGTTTTAGTTCAAAAGCTTGTCAATTTTGTGAGACTTTAGAATACTTAAAAATTTATTTACTTTTACAAATAGGTCCTTAGACAATTTGTTCTATCAAAATCAAATTAGGTTTTACAATCTCCCACTTATTGATATAACAAAACCAAAGTAAAATTTTAAGTATTTTGAAAAGTTTACTCCTCCTTAATTTAAGATTGGTTTTCAAAAGTTTGTAAAAATTTAGGTTTTTACACTTCTCCCCCTTTTTCTTAGATCAAAATCAATATATATAAACAAAGGATATAGAAAAGATATACAGCAATAAAGTGCAAAGTAAAGCATAATCAAACCAACATAATATCATTAAACTTCAAAATAATATCCAAAGGAAAATAAGTTCAAATAGGTTCAACTTAAAATCCAAACTTAAATCCTAAAAACAAAACATAAATCAAAGCATAGAATTCTTAAAATAACATAGGTGCATAATAAAATAGAAATCCTAAATGATATAATATGAAATGAGATGCACAAAGACTACTCGTCCCCATCATCTTCGTCCTCTTCCTCTTCATCATCGTCATCGCGATTGGCTTGAAAGTTCCGAGAGTTGAGCCAAGCACCATGAAATGTGGTGAGAGAGACATCCATGGAGGTTTGTTGTTGCTCAATGGCCTTGACTCGATCTTCCAACGAGGTAAAGCGTGTTTCAATGGCCACAAATCCCACTTTAATGGTTGTATCTAAAGATTGAGCTTGGTTGACTTGTGGGCCTTGTGGAGCTACCAAAGGAGGTTGATCTTCTTGAGGAGGAGGTCGATTAACATGAACCCATTCATTGTTGATGAATTCAATGTGAGCATGAGTAAGGGAATGTTCATCGATCAGTTTTCCAAGAGGCTCAAGTGCATCATGCGAACAATCGATCTCCAAGGAATGGAACAAGTGACTCAAGATCGTGCCATAGAAGAAAGACTTGGCTTGATCGGTGTGACGGGTTGAGCAAGATATACCAACTCGGCAAACATAATTTGACAAAGGTTTTGGCGCTTACCCTCATGGAAACAACGAAGCCAAAAGGCATCCACTTGGCTGATTGTAGAAAATTTTCCACTAGAAGGGCAAAGCCACCATGAAATGATAAGATGGAGTGTACGATCATGGGCGTCAAGAACAATTATGGAGCCAAGTTCGAAATGTCCCAAAGAGTGTTCATTATCAATCCCCAAATTTTCAAAACCAAAAGCCTTGCATAAAATAGTTTGGTCAAATTAAAATTTCTTGCCCGTGAGATAGGATTCAATAGCAATTAAATATTCCCTTGCTTGATCATGGATGCACCGGGCATTAGCATAGAAAATTAAAACAAGGTTACGATATAAAATCGGGGGTAAACATAAAAAGGTATGAATTTCCATTGTTTGAACAACCGAAGATATTTGAATTTAAAACGTTCCATGTTTAGAAAGGGGATTGAAACAACTCTCTCATCCCGAATAGAAAAGGCTTGATATTGTTTGTAATGGGACAAAGTCAAGGGTTATTGAAAGCTATGTTAAATGATATAACCAAAATTCGGTTTAGTATTACCCTCACTTTTTGGATTGAGATTTGAAGAAATTGAAGGCAATTCTTTTCTTGGTCTCATGTTAAGTCCCATTGTAAACCTGAAAATATCAAAACAATTCGAAAACAATGTATGTAATTATCATCACATTCATACCAATAAATATTCCAATAATTCAAGGTATTGTGAAAAATACTATATTTTATAGGTTAAAAATATATACAATTATAAAAATAAATTTTGGTAAAAATAATTTTGAAAAATAGTGTAAAAATATATGATATATTTTTATATTCGAATAATTTTTTAAAGACTTCAATGAGTTTTTGCAAAAACTTTAAAACACATTCTATAAATATACTTTGTATACAAAAATTAGTTGAAAATAGTAAATAAAATTAAACGAAAATTTAAAAGAAAAGAAAAGGTATTTTATACGTTGAGTTATGAAATTGGATGAATGATGAGATGAGAATGCACCAATTTGATAGCAAAACTTAGCCTTGATGTGTTTATGAAAAACCCTCAAAAGATTTTAGGTTTAATGTGCAAAATCAAAGGGTTTGAGGGGGGTTTTTATAGCCCAAAATCGGCTAGGGTTTGAGAGAAAAAGGAATATGCGTTTAAATTAAAGTAAAACACTCTTTTAAAGCTCATTTAAAGCCCCAAAGATTGACCGTATCGATATGTTGACGAGGCGTATTGATCCACCGTATTGGTACGATTTTCATATCGTATCGATACGCATGACTGTATCGATACAATGCTGACTATATCGAAGCCCAAATAGGAACACGTATCGATACGATGTTACACGTATCGATAAAAGTAGAGTGTCTAGAAGTCCTATATTTTATGCACATTCCTGCTCATATTATTACTATTCTCAAACTCATTTAGTCATATTTAGTTTCATATCATGCATTATACAATATTTTCTCTTTATCCATGCTTTTATTGAATATTTTACGTTTTGGCTAAGAAAAGATACTATTTCAGTTAGTTTTCTATTTTAGGTGTTGGTTGCTGATCAGAGGAAGAGAGGACAGGAAAGCAAGGCGCAGAAGGAGCTGTACTAAAGCGGTTCCAGTTGCCACCAAAGACGCCGCCACTGTAGATTGCCACCGCGAAGGACGCCGCCCAGACAACAATACGCCGACATAGTCATGATGGGTCTCGTTTGATAAAAGACATTTTTTTTAGTCCATTGAGCCCAATCCTGTATTTTTCTGAGGCTTGGAGCGGTGTATAGAGTTGATTGAAGATCGATAAGTAAGGTGACTTATACTTACTTGTTGAACAAGTAAACATCTAAAGAAGTCCATATTTAAGTCGGAATTGAATGAATCATTAAATGTTAAAGCTATTTTATCATCAATGAAGACTTCTACTCTAAGGAGGACTTAACCTTAGCCCAAGCCCCATATATACCCATGTATGTGAGGGTATAGAGGCATAGAGAGAGAGGAATAGAGAGAGGGAGTCGAGTAGATCTAATGTTCTAGTGCTCCATAGGGTTTAGGTTTTTGCTTGTAAAGTAGTTGTGAGAAACGATTGCATTAGGTTAAGTTGTTTTGCAATAAATACTCCAAGTTTGCTTAATCTATGCACTTTATTCTTTCGATTAGTTCTAACCGTTCAATTGAGAGAATCCATTTAGGGGGCACGAGATTGTCAACTTCACGAAAGGGTTAAGCACGGTCACAACGTGTAGAGGCATGACTAACTTGATTCCAAAAGTTCACTAGTTTCAGCGGCTAAAAGGGATCACCAACCGAATTGACTAGCCTATGATAGGTTTACACTGAGATTGCTAGGTATTGCCTACATCACGCGAGCATTCGAGCATCCTTGCCTAGACATAGGGAGGATCATTGTCGACTCTCCCGCCAAGCTTAGAATATATGCCCGACTTTACGCCTGGACGTCTTCTGTTCACCTACAGAGACAGCGAAAGTTGCAGTGCAGAGATACCTGCTGTGGCAGCAAAAGTGTCGATGCGTCGCCCGCCAGTACCCGCCAAGGCAACATTCGAGGCAGCGCAATCCATCCTTAACCTATGGAATGCAGTCCATACACTACTGAGTAGCAGTTACTTGCCCCATTCTATCACTCTGACCTCCCCTACTTTAATTAATTGTGTTTTTAGTTTTATTCCTTTAAACAAACCTGAAATTAATTGTGCATTTAAATCTCTTGTGCAGTTATACACTCAAAGGAACTATTCTAATCCTCGTGGGATTCGACATCTTTTATACCATAACTTTACAGGAGTGTGCACTTGCGCTCATAAAAAGAGAATACCTAAACACCCTACAAGTTTTTGGAGCCGTTGTCGAGAATTGGCAATAGCGACTTCGTTTTGTTTTCTACACTTTGTATTTAATTGCATTTAAATTTTAGGTTTTAACTTTTTTCTTTCGTATATAATTTTTTTTCAGGTACGCTACAAGTCTAAGGGCATCACAATGTCGAGGAAAACTATACGGGAGCTGATGTTGGACAATTCTTGCAATCTATGTGAGGGAAATCATGCGTTCAAAAATTGCCCCTCACTTTTCGGAGAAGACATGGATGAACCAAAATGGGACCAAGAGCAGATGCCGCATCCGCAGCAAAAAGGACTGCAGAATCTACCGCCACAAAAGAATTTCTCATGGTACGATCAACAACCTCAAATTTTTTTTACTATGATAATTTTGTCGCTGCATTAGTACACAAGCCCTGGCAATGTAGTCCTCCTCAAGAGCAATCAAATTCCTTAGAAGACATGTTTCAAACCTTCCTCACACTCACTCAAGACGTGTCAACCTTTATGGAGGCAAAACTCGTCAGGATGGCTGCACTTTTGAGTACCTCTGCCCCAATAAATGTCGTGGATGAACATAAAACCCTTACCGTGGAACCCATGGATCACTGACAATTGAGAACTAGGGATACTGATATCCCAAGGGGAGAAGATGCATGGGACTACCCCACACATGATGAACCCATGCAAGAAATTGACCAAGCAGGAATTGCGGAACTTGAACATAGCAAGGCTACGGAAACAACTAGTGAGGCCGATATAGAAATTGACGATGTCACGACAAAATCAGAAGCCTCAGAAAATGCCCGCCTCGACATCAACCTCAACAACTATACCCGTCGCAACAGCAGCTTCGGTAACAATGTCGGCCTCAGCAGCAATCACAATAACCATGCCTGCCTCGGAAAAAACCTCGACAACCATGGACTACATATATTTAGAGGAATCGATGCTGGTAGATTTAAGGCCATCAAAATCTCTACTGATGGAGATTTTCGAGGATACTAAAGAAAACAGTGTGGGAAGTCATGAAGCTTTTCAAGATTTTGAGTTTTTCCTTGACCTTCACCATATTATGACAGACTATTGCCCTGACAGTTTCCCGCCCGAACAGCTGCCTTGGCAGCAAAAGCCACCCTCCACCATAACAAACGACGACCAAGATAAGGTAAGTACATTGTTGGATAGTGATATAATTTTTACTAATCATATGTTCATGCCTTTAGGAAAAGAAACAAGGTGGAGGATTCGCATGGATTACAAGGGAATGAGGAAGAAAGACTCCCCCATGAGAATAGTCACTCGATGGAGGGTGGGGGTGGACTATAAGAAGTATCGGAAACGAACCCGTTGTAACATAATTTTAATTTTTCCACATCTTTACCGTTTTCTTTATGAATATATCTTAATAAGCTTACGACTAGATTTTATTTTCAGTTATATTATTATTTTTATTTAATCTGTCTCACAACTACTTATCTAGATTCAGGCCAAACTATAAAAGGCAAGCCGCCAAGAAAGATGAGGGGAAGACAAAGTGCAGCCACCCAAGCGGCAGAGACGACAGCAAAAGAGACAGCCCGAGCCACTGATTCCCTTGACGAAGAAGTGTCTGATTCCTCCGATGATGCAAAGCCGGCCGAGGTAACAAAGAAAATAAAAGAGGCACGTGATAGCGGCCGAACCAGAGGATGAAAGGCCAGAGACCGAGCTGGAGCAGCAACCAATGAGACCCACTCCCATCAAAGTCCAGCCAGCACGCGGCCAGAAGCAGAGCCTCGCCGCCAAATCACCCGCCATCTGCCGCCTAGTCCTCTCATCTTCCTGCAAGTCCACCAAGTTAAAAGACAACTCGGGCAACTTCTAACACCATTATTCTCTTTATTTATTTTCTATTTAGAATTTATTTTGTCTAAGGCATTGAGGGCAATTCCCGCCTTGAGTTTGGGGGGTTAGTCCTCATGTTATTTTGTTAAGTATGTAGTTGCATATAGTTGCATTGTAAATCATGCCTAGTACTTAATGAAAATTGGAAATCTGGGTTAAATAACTTGTGCCTATGATAGTTAGTCGATTCTATTTTTGCACCACACTTAAAATTGAACTTAATCTTGGGAAGAAGCATGAAAAACACCTTAGAAAAAAAATTAGTTGCCAAACTTTTATTACACTTCTGTTAAGTGTTGAATATTGTTTGAGTCCTAAGTGTACATTGCATGCTTAAACTTAATGAAAATTCTTATATTGGATGCAGGTATGCCGCCACGGCAGCAAAGTAAAATAAAAAGTAATACTGCCACGGCCGCAAAACAAAGAAAAAGTTGAATGACCTAGAGGTGCCCAAAATAGGCTCTAGGAAGGATCATGAGCAACGACACTCCACTGCAATCAAAGTCCATGTATCTGAAATCCTTTGAAGTGATGAACAAATTAGCATGAGTGAATGAAGCCTTCACGGGATGACTCTACTAAAAGGGTTCGGAGTTTCGTAGTATGCTCCTATCTTAGCTTCAGAACTAGAGAGTAGTTGTGATGAGCTGAAGCCCTTAAAAGCCATGATAAGAAAAAGGAAGAAAAGAAGTTCTTAACTGTGCTGCCAAAGCAACAACTCTATATCCTTTTTCTTTAACTTTTACAACATTTATTGTTTACTTAGTATACTTAGTATATTCAGCATGTACACAGACCTACACACACTGCACTAGCACTGGAATTAAAATTCTTAGTTATTTCATGCTATTCCCTCTCACTAAACTAATATAGGTGCCACAGCCTTGAGGTATGAAACCAAGTTAAAAACGAGGTTTTCTTTTTAATTTATGTACAAGGATAGGTTTAGTAGTTTAGGTTGCATTGCTTGAGAACATCCAAAGGAGTCTATATTTAAGTCGGAATTGAATGAATCATTAAATGTTAAAGTTATTTTATTATCAATGAAGACTTCTACTCCAAGGAGGACTTAACCTTAGGCCAAGCCCTATATATACCCATGTATGTGAGGGTATAGGGGCATAGAGAGAGGGAGTCGGCTAGATCTAATGTTCTAGTTCTCCATAGGGTTTAGGGTTTTGCTTGTAAAGTAGTTGTGAGAAACGATTGTATTAGGTTAAGTTGTTTTGCAATAAATATTCCAAGTTTGCTTAATCTATGCACTTTATTCTTTCGATTAGTTCTAACCGTTCAGTTGAGAGAATCCATTTAGGGGGCACGAAAGTGTCAACTTCACGAAAGGGTTAAGCACAGTCACAACGTGTAGAGGCGTGACTAACTTTGTTCCAAAAGTTCACAAGTTTCAGCGGCTAAAAGGGATCACCAACCGAATTGACTCGAATGTGATAGGTTTATGCTGAGATTGATAGGTATTGCCTACATCACGGAGCATTCGAGCATCCTTGCCTAGACATAGGGAGGATCACTGTCGACTATCCCGTCGAGCTTGGAATATCTCCGACTGGCCGCCAGGACGTCTTTCGTTCACCTACCAAGACAGCGGAAGTTGTAGTGCAAAGATAGCCGTTGTCGCAGCAAAAGTGCCACTGTGTTGCCCACCATTACCCGCCAAGGCAATATTCGAGGCAGCGCAATCCAACCTTAACCTATGCAATGCAGTCTACACACTAGTGATGAGCAATTACCTGACCCATTCTATCACTTTGATCTCCCCTACTTTAATTAAATGTGTTTTTAGTTTTCTTCCTTTAAACAAACCTGTAATTAATTGTGCATTTAAATTTCTTGTGCAGTTATACACTCGAAGGAACTATTCCAATCCTCGTGGGATTCGACGTCTTTTATACTATAAGTTGATAGGAGTGTGCACTTGCGCTCATAAAATGAGAACACCTAAACACCCTACAATACACCTTGGTCAGAAATGCATTTTTGAGCATAATGGAGTTTAAAAACTGGATTTTAATCGATCATAAATGCATGTGTATGATGAATGAGCAATATTTATGGACTAAAAAAGATACTTACTCCCCCTAACAACAAGCATAGATGCATCAAGAAGCAAAATTACATAAACATGATCATCTTTCAAATTCAAGTAATTTTTGACACTTAAAGTCTCTAAAAAGGTCAACATAGGCTAGTTAGACCTAACTCTCTCCTAAGAGTCCAAAAGTGCTCTTTGTCTAATGGTTTTGTAAAGATGTTCGTTAGTTGGTTTGAGGTATCAAGATACTCTAGAACAACATCATTCTTTAAGACATGATCCCTAATGAAATGATGTCTTATCTTTATGTTCTTGGTTCTAGAACGTTGGATGGGATTCTTAGTGAGACATATGACACTAGTGTTGTCACACTTAAGGGGTATGGTACTTACATCAATTCCATAGTCTAGAAGTTGTTTCTTCATCCAAAGGACTTGAGCACAATAACTTCCGGCCGATATATATTTTGCTTGGGTGGTAGATAGAGCTACATGATTTTCTTTCTTAGAGAACCAAGATATGATCATACTACCTAAGAATTGGCAAGTGCTGGAGGTACTTTTTTATCTATCTTACAACACCCATAATTCACATCGGAATAAGCATGTAGGTTAAAGGAAGAGTCTGTAGGATACCAAAGGCCTAAACAAGGCGTGTCTCTAAGGTATCTAAAGAATCTCTTAATGGCTATAAGGTGTGGTTCTCGAGGACCCAAAAACTTGTTGCGTGTAAAATAGTCTATCGCAATTGTAGTGCAAGTATACACGACGCAAGTAGTAAAGTGATACGAAGTATCGGATATCGTCTCCACAGGGATTGGGCTAATAGCTTCACCTAGATTCACTGCACGAAAGCAAAGGAAATATTTAAGAGAATTGTCACGAATATTAAATTAAAAACGTAAATAAAAGATTGAGATATCAAGATGGAGAGAATGGGCTGGTATTGAGTTGCTCAGTAGTGTAGGTATTGAATTGCTTAGGATCTCCAGTTCTGTCGTCGCACCCGTCGCCGACAGCACCTGTCGCGACGTCTGTCCGTTAGCTATCGCGGCAGCGAACACTAACTCCGTACTTCAAGCTTGGCAAGAATCCCAGATCTGCCTTGCCCTATCCCTAGGCACAAGTCTGTCGATGATCACGTCTTTGATGATACCTCCCGGCGTGAATCGAAGGATGAACACCGATGTGTATGAATTCTTCCTTAGCCACTTAACCTCGCCTTATCCCTAAGCACGAGATGGTTCAATTATAAACTAGAGAACGCGCTTTTATCTCTTTCGTATACTTAACTCTCCCGATGCTAAGTAAATGGATAACCTCACAATGCTCTCTCGATGCTCTTGCAAGATGTTAAAACCAAGATAAAAGAACTTGAAGTTTATTTTATTGAACTTGAAAAATCCTAAAACAAAGCAACCCTTGCAACTACTTTACAAAACAACCCGTAGCCCTAGGGGGAATTTAGAACATATCGGTGACAGGTAAACGGCAGGGTTTAGGTTTCGGTTATGGGGTAGTCGGCTATGCCTTAGGGTTAATCTATGCCCTTTATATAAGCTTTGGGCTCAAATTATCTAAGGTAACAAGGATTACAACTTTAATTAAAAGTAAGATTCTAATAAGGATTAAATCTCTAAGGATTCCTACTTTTCAGCCGCCTCCTTGTTTCATGGGAATTCTTCTCCTTGAGCTTTGGCTTGGCATATCTTTTGATCCGGGGCTTGGAAAAATATTTGGCTTCCACACGACAGACGAGCAGTTTTTTCTCTATCTATCGAGGTCCACTTTACTTTTTCCTCTTCATGAATCTGCTGTCATCATGCTGTCACGACAGGTCCGTGACAGGTTCGTCTTCTTCAGCTGCTTATCCAGTTCAGCTCTCCTGCTTATCTGCCCTGCACCTGCCTTCAACATCTACTGTGACAGATACCTGCAAAAATAACCATCTTTCAGTAGAATCCGTGCCTTTTATATAATTGTGATGTTTTATTGAAAACTAACCTAAATGCAATGCAATGATGCTTGAATGCAGCAGAAATATGGGTTTAAAAAGGTGTAAATGATAGAACTTTTACACACTCAACACACCCCCAAACTCAAGTTTTTGCTTGCCCTCAAGCAATGAAGACTTAAAAGAAAACTGAAAATTTTTGTGTTGGCCTTCAAACAGTGAACTGTCCCTCACCTGTCGCTCATTCTCTATGGCGGCAGCAACCTGTCGGAAGGGTTAGGATCTGTCCGGAATCTCCCTATAGCTCTCGTGCAGTGTGTGCATGCTTGTGAACAGTTATAAGCTAAGACTCTCTTAGTTTCACTAGAATATTCAACTCCTTAACTTGAATTTTATGCCAAAGTTTACTTTCTTTTAGAAGGCACATTTTCATGCTTTTTCTTCTATTTTCAAGCTAAGTTTTTCTAGAGCCAGTTTTGGGCACCTCTAGTTAGCTTCCTAGAGCCGGTTTCGGGCACCTCTAGGTTTTTGATTTTCTTTTGCTAAACTTCTTTCCTAGAGCCAGTGTTAGGCACCTCTAGGGGCTATCCAAGTTCTAAGCTTCCTATTCTAGTTTGGCTAAAAGAGTTCTAAGCATTATAACAGTCACAAAAGTGTTTAAGTTTTCAGAACTATAGAAAGGCTCTAAACTTTTCCTTAACCTGTCCTAAAGATGCTGCCACGACAGAGCTGTCATGACAGGTAAGTTAATTTCACAGTTTTAAGCCAACAGTTTAAATTTTTCTGATTTTTCTGATTATTTTTTTTTAAAGAATAAATGACTAATAAGACACAATACTTAAACAAAATATGTGCTAAAGACTCCATTAAATATGGAGGGTTGCCACCCCCAAACTCGAGGGTTGCATTGCCCTCAATGCAAAATGACATAAAAACAAAGAAAGAAAAACATGATAAATAAAAGTACATCACAGATATATAAGGGCAGGCAGCAATAAGAGAAGAAAAAGAAATAAAAACTTAAATTTTATGCGCTATCCTCATCACTGCTGCTGACGCGGATCTGATGGTAGCGTCTGCGTTGGGGAGGTGGCTGGGCAGGTTCCGGAGCAGGTTGGTCAACAGGTTCATCAGCCTGTTGAGGTGCAGGTTCTTCCTCCGGTTGGGGAACAGGGTTGTCAGCAGGTTGAAGGGCAGGTGGCTCCACTAGTCGAACATCAGAACTGCCGCTGCTATCCCAGCTGCTACTCGTAATGGCTTTGGACAGCATCCTCTTGTTGGCCACATGTTTGATTCTTTTCACCCGCGTAAAGGCGCTGTCCAAGTTTCTCCGGACGAGAGGGCTGTCGTCAGTGGCAGCTCGCTTGGTGCCTCGAGGGGAAGTGTCCGCCGGGGGGCTGTCGGCTGCTGTTGGAGAGGGTGTGGAGGAGGCAGATTCTTCGTGGGGAGAGACAGGTGGTGTGGGAGTGGGAGAGGGGATATTAAAGTAATGGGCGGGGAAGGTGGGGAAAATTACATCCGAAAAATTCAAAGTGTTGGTAATAAAGTTTACCGTTGCGTTGGAGAAATCGCGGATGAATGTCATTAAACCCATCTGCCGCTCCTCTATCCTCAAGATGGCAGCTAAGATGTCGGCGTTCTGACCTGCCGGAGCGGTGTTGGTCGCAGCTTCTGGGGCAGGCTCGGTGGCAGGTTCATCATCAGATTCAGCAGGTGGGGTGTTTGGATCGAAGGCGTTGAGGGGCGTTACGACGATGATCTCCATAAGGCTGGAGATGTTGCTGTCGGTCCAGCCGCTGCCCTTCTTGATTTTGTCTGAAGGGTCCTCCGGTACGGCAGCGCAGCGGCAGAGGGCCGTAATGGTGAAGGGCAGGCATAGTCGTGAATCTGTTCTGAAGGCACAATCGAGAATGCTTTCTCGCATGTACCTGCCCACGTTGATCGGCCTGTCATGCATGATAGAGTGGATGAGGGCAAGCCGCTGCCTGTTGACTGTCGTGTGGTGGGATGAGGGCAGGATACGCTTTTTAATAAAAGCGTTCCATAATTTAGCCTCGGGGAGCAGCTCTGCCCGGTTGACGGAGTTGGGGTTCTTCTTGCTGGTGCTCCAAGTTGTGCACTTTTCTGTCAATTCCCTCATGACAGCATCGTGGCCGGCAGCGTCGAGAGAGTCCCAAAACTGTTGATGAGCGTCGTCATTGGGGCCAAAGAAGAGGCCGAAGACATGATTGATGCTGCTGGCGGTGAAAGGAACTGTCACTCCTCGGACGACGACAGATGTCGCCGACTTACTCTCGATCGCCTCATAGAATTCCCTAACCAGGGTGTCATTAAGCTCTGCCGGCTGCTCGGCAAAGTCTTCCCAAAGTTGCGTCGTAATGGCCTTCATGATGAACGGCCGGAGTCCAAAAAGAGGAGCATCTCTGTTATAGATGAAGCTCCGTTCCTCCCAAAGTTCTTTGTTGGCGAACGGGGATGCTGCTGCGGAAGAAGAGGCGGCAGCAGCATTTTGGCGAGTCTGTCGTGAAGACATTTTTGGTTGCAAGGGATGAAAAAGGAGAGAAAATAGATAAAACTAGAAGAGAATACAAGAGAGAAAAATCAGAAGTGGGGAAAAAATGAAAGGGAGAAGGGGTTTATATAGCTGTCGAGTAGCTGCCCATTTAATGCTGTAACGGCAGGCGGGAATAACGGGGCGGCAGATTGGATATGGCGTGTCTGACGCGTCTGACACGCATTAATGCGTCTGCGGAGCGTCTGCTGCACGCTTCTTCGTCTGCCGTGCGTCTGTTGACAGCCTGTCAAATCCGTCTGCGCCGGCAGCCGAAACGACAGGTTACCATAGATGGGCTTAGTTGGGCTGGTGGATGGGCGGTGGTCTTGGGCCACTTCTTCTTTCTCACTTGTCTCTTTTATTTCCTAAAAACTGAAATTAAAAACAAAACATTATTAAAATAAATCTAATTCCTAATAAATAAGAATAAAATAAAATAAAAATAAAACTAGGTTAAATTAGGGATGCCTTGTGGGGCATCACCTAAGGTAACCACTTCTTGAATTCCTGGGGCTTCAGTCCCCTGATAATGCTTGAGGCGTTGTCCATTGACTTTGAATTGGTGCCCGTCTTTTAATGATTGAATTGTAATGGCACCATGGGGGAAAACTTGAATTACTTGGAATGGCCCAGACCATCTAGATTTGAGCTTCCCTGGAAAGAGTTTCAACCTCGAATTAAACAACAACACAAGCTGCCCTGGGCAGAACTGTCGCGGCAGCAACTTCTTGTCATGCCACTTCTTTGTTTTCTCCTTGTATATTCTTGCGTTGTCGTAGGCCATTGTCCGTATTTCCTCGATTTCATTCAAATCTAACAGCCTTTTCTGACCTGCCTTGTCCAAGTCCATGTTTACTGCCTTGATTGCCCAATATGCCTTGTGCTCTATCTCGACAGGCAGGTGACAGGTTTTCCCATAGATCAATCGGAATGGAGACATGCTCAATGGAGTCTTGAAAGCTGTCATGTATGCCCATAATGCATCATTCAGAAGTAAAGACCAATCTTTCCTAGTTGGTTTAACCATCTTTTCAAGAATGTTCTTCACTTCCCTGTTGGAAATCTCAGCCTGTCCATTGGTCTGTGGGTGGTATGCTGTCGCGATCCTGTGCTTGACACCATATTTTCTCAAGGCGGCAGCAATTACCCTGTTGTCAAAATGTCTCCCTTCATCACTGATAATCGCCCTAGGGATGCCAAATCTAGAAAAGATGTTTTTGTGCAAAAACTTTTGGACCGTTTTGGCATCATTCTTTTGAGTTGCGATTGCTTCTACCCACTTGGAGACATAATCTACTGCTAGGAGGATGTAAAGATTTCCACATGAAGATGGAAAAGGTCCCATAAAATCAATCCCCCAAACGTCGAAGATTTCGACTTCTAAGATATTCTGCAGTGGCATCTCGTTTCTCCTTGAGATGTTACCTGTCCGCTGGCACCTGTCACAGTTTTTGTAAAATTCCTGTGCGTCCTTATACAGTGTCGGCCAGTAGAAACCTGACTGCAGCACCTTGGCAGCAGTTTTGTTGCCTCCTAAGTGTCCTCCATATTGTGAGGCATGACAGTGATGGAGAATGTCTTCTTGTTCTTCTTGTGGTACACATCTCCTTATAACCTGATCTGCGCACAATTTGAAAAGAAGAGGTTCGTCCCAATAATAATGTTTAACATCATTTTGAAACCTCTTCCTGGCTTGATAAGTAAGATCAGAAGGTAATATTCCGCTAACTATAAAATTAACGAAATCAGCATACTAGGGAAGGTTAGAAGACTTACCTGCCGCCATGGCTGTCGCGACAGCTATTGCGGCAGCAAAGAGCTGCTCATCTGGAAAGGTCTCTAGTATGTGTGTCTCATCTACAGGTAGACTCTGTCCCAACTCCAACCTCGACAAGTGATCTGCCACCTGATTTTCTGTTCCCTTTTTGTCTTTGATTTCAAGGTCGAACTCTTGTAATAGCAAGATCCATCTTATCAACCTAGGCTTTGCATCCTTCTTTGCGAACAAGTACTTAAGGGCAGAATGGTCGGTGTGCACTATTACTTTCGTTCCAAGTATGTAAGAACGAAACTTGTCGATGGAGAACACCACAGCTAACAGCTCCTTTTCTGTGGTGGTATAATTCACTTGGGCATCATTCAATGTTTTGCTGGTATAATATATGACATGAAACAGCCTGTCCTTGCGCTGCCCAAGTGCTGCCCCGACAGCATAGTCACTAGCATCACACATAATTTCAAACGGTTGCGTCCAGTCTGGTGGCTGTACTATGGGGGATGTCACTAGTTTTTCCTTCAGAACCTTGAATGCTTCAGTACATTCTTCATTAAAGTCAAAGGGTCGGTTCTGCTCTAAGAGATGACATAAGGGCTTCGTGATTTTTGAGAAATTTGCGATAAATCTCCTATAGAAACCAGCATGCCCTAGGAAACTCCTAATGCCCTTGACTGTGGTTGGCGGCGGCAGCTTCTCTATGACTTCAATCTTTGCCCTGTCGACTTCTATCCCACGGCAGCTAATCTTATGGCCTAAAACTATCCCTTCATCTACCATAAAATGGCATTTTTCCCAATTAAGAACAAGATTAGCTTTTTCACATCTTTCAAGTACCTTTTGGAGGTTGCCGAGGCAGCTTTCAAAATCGTCTCCAAAGACAGAAAAATCATCCATGAAGATCTCAAGGAAGTCCTCTACCATGTCGGAGAATATTGCCATCATGCACCTTTGGAAGGTGGCAGATGCGTTACAGAGTCCAAACGGCATTCTCCTAAATGCGTATGTTCCGTAGGGGCAGGTGAAAGTCGTTTTCTCTTGGTCCTCCGGTGCAATAGCAATTTGATTATATCCTGAATAACCATCAAGAAAACAATAGTAAGGTTTACCCGCTAATCTATCAAGCATTTGATCAATAAAGGGTAAAGGAAAGTGGTCTTTTCTGGTAGCTTTGTTAAGCTTCCGATAGTCCATACAAACCCTCCAACCGGTCACAGTCCTGGTTGGGATTAGCTCATTGTTTTCGTTGGTTATCACAGTCATGCCTCCTTTCTTGGGAACACATTGCACCGGGCTTACCCATTTGCTATCGGAGATGGCGTAAATGATACCAGCGTCTAACCATTTAATTATTTCTTTACGCACTACCTCCTTCATTGCAAGGTTTAACCGCCTTTGGGCATCAATAGTCGGCTTATGATCTTCCTCTAGGAGGATTTTGTGCATACAGATTGCCGGACTAATGCCCTGAATGTCTGCTATAGTCCATCCTATCGCCCTTTTATGCTGCCTCAACATGTCGATCAACTGTCGTTCCTGTTCCTGCGGCAGCTTAGCAGAGATGATCACGGGTAGTGTTTTATCACTACCAAGATAAGCATATTTAAGCTGCCCTGGCAGGGGCTTAAGTTCTAAGATAGGTGGTTCAACAGTAGAGGGCTTTTGGATTAAATGGTTATCTGAAGTGTAATTCAAGGGTTCGAATAACTTACCTGGGCGATGGTCTAACCAGTCTACCTCTTCATGACCTTCAGTATCAGATGTATCGGATTCAGAGGAGTTGCTGTCGTCGGTGCTGTCGTCGTTGCTGTCGTGACAGGCTTGTAAATGGCTGTCGCAACAGTGACCAAATTTTATATCCCGGCAGCCCGACCTGATGCAGGGTTGATCAAAGGTCACCTCAATGATGGCCTTGCATTCTTCATCCACATCAGCATGTTTCATTGCTTGGAGAACGTTCAACTTAATTTCTTGATCGTTTACGCGCATGGTGAGTTCTCCTTTTTCCACATCAATCAGTGATCTTCCCGTGGCTAAGAAGGGTCGCCCTAGGATGACTGGTGCGTTCTCATCTGCCTCACAATCTAAAATAAGAAAGTCAGCAGGAAAAATAAGTTTATCCACTCTTACCAAGATGTCTTCAATTTTTCCCTCGGGATGAACGTAAGAGCGGTCGGCTAGCTGTAGGGTAACTGTCG
This sequence comes from Hibiscus tridactylites, assembly GCA_958450335.1. Taxonomy (NCBI): domain Eukaryota; kingdom Viridiplantae; phylum Streptophyta; class Magnoliopsida; order Malvales; family Malvaceae; genus Hibiscus; species Hibiscus tridactylites. The sequence goes on along the minus strand of OY288265.1, from coordinate 35,980,120 downwards.
TGGGCCGCGCCTTGCCAATACCTAATTTCTGAAAAACAGATTTGGGCATTAGATTAACACTAGCACCAAGATCACATAATGCCTTACCCACAAATTTATCTCTGATTACGCAAGGTATGAGGAAGCTCCCAGGATCCTTCTTTTTCTGGGGTGGTTGTCGATGAAGAATACTCATGCAACCTTCTTGCATCCTTACCGTTTCAAATTCCCCAAGTTTAGATTTTTTAGACATGACATCCTTGAGAAATTTAGCATAACCGGGCATTTCCCTAACAGCATCTAACAACGGAATGTTAATATGAACCTGTTTAAAAATATCATAAATCTTTTTAAGTTGAGATTCATGCTTAGCTTGCTGTATCCGTTGCGGAAAAGGTGGTGGAGGACGATAATCAGCAATGCGCCCTTCCCACTGCATGCGAATCTGAGGTCGATACTCATCTTTTTTCTCCTCTGTCGCTTCTGCTGTCGTGACAGGCTCATCGGCAGCAGTCTGTTCATTACCTGTCGGGGCAGCTTCCTCGGCAGGCTTATCCAAGGCAGGTTTCTTTTCTATTTCAGCTTCTTTTTCCGGCCCTGGTAACTTTTTCCCACTCCTAGTAGTAATCGCCTTACATTGCTCATGAGGGGGCGTTCTAGCATTTTCAGTATTGCTAGGGAATCCTCCATTCTGCCGTGGCTTAATATGCTGCGACACCTGACCCATTTGTGTCTCGAGAGATTTCAAGGTGGCTTCATGGTTTGTCATTCTCATCTTAGTCTCATCCATAAAGTCTTCCGTTTTCTTGACAAACTTATTGATGTTATCCATATACGTGTCAGTCTGAGACATAAAGGTGGCCAGAGTCTGCTCCAATATACTACTCGTGGCAGGTGGTGGCTGCTGTTGTTGCTGAGGCGGCAGGTTCTGCGGCAGGTTTTGCGGCTGTGGCTGCTGTCGCGTCAACAATCTAGGTCCCCCCTGATTCTGATTATATGCTTGCGGATTTAGAGCATTGTTGGGGTTACTCCAGGAAAATTTGGGGTCTTTCCTCCAATTAGGGTTGTAATTGTTGGAATTGTAGTTTGGCTTGTAATTTCCAACATATTTTCCTTCTTCTATATTTATAGGGCACTCATCCCTGCTATGATTTCCCTCACATGTAGCACAAACTTCCTCGACAGCAAACCCTCGTACTTCCTCTTCACTCAATAAGTGTTTCATGGCTTTAGTGAGGAACGCTACCTGTGATTTCATAGTGCTGTCGGCCTCATAATCCTTGACAGCAAGTACCCGTTTACCCCCTCTTCTAGCGGTTGGAAACTGCTCCTCATTCTTAGCCAGATGTTTCAGAACTTGCAGGGCCTCGTCTGGATCTTTGTCCAATAGTAGTCCATTTGCTGCAGAATCAATTCGAATGCGAGTTTGTAAGTTAGCAGCATTATAAAACTTAGTTACCTGATTCCAGACGGGGAATCCATGCATTGGGCAGTTTCGAAGAAGGGTTGTGAATCTGTCCCAAGCCTCGTGCATTGGCTCGTCATCTTCCTGTTGAAAAGTAGCAATTTCATTACGTAATCGCTCAGCTAAATGTGAAGGATTAAAACGAGACAAAAATTCACGAGTTAAATCTGCCCAAGTCATAATAGAACCCGGTGTAAGTTTATTCCACCAAGTTTTAGCTCTGTCCCTCAATGAATGGGGGAATAACCGAAGCCTCAGTATCTCCGGACTAACTCCTGGTAGTCTAAACGAACCACAGATCTCCTGGAACGTTTTGAGATGCTCCCTGGCATCTTCTGTCGCAGAACCACCAAACTGCCCGGCATTGTTGATCATACTAAACATGACAGGTTTAAGCTCGAAGTTGTCAACATCAATATCCGGCAGCGTGGTCTCCAGCTCTACATGATCATTCAGCATGTAGTCACGACATGACCGTCGTCCACCTGCCGCGGGCGGGTCACCGACAGGCGGTATATCATCACCGACAGGCTGATTACGGACCATCTGCTCTAGCTGTTCTTCAAGGTATTCGTTTCGGTCTAAGAGGTGGCGAATCTGTTTCTTGAGATTAAAGGAACGTTCAATCTCCGGATCTAATTTATACTCAGGATCTTCACCTCTTTTCGATCTGCGCATAAACAGGAAAACCTTGTGAAAAGCAAGAGTTTAAAAACACAAAAGAAAAATTAAAGAAAAATAAAAAACAAAAATAAAAGCGAAAATAAAAACAAAAAGTGCAAGGAAAGAAAGGTGTAGTTATGTTGCCAATCCCCGGCAACGGCGCCAAAAACTTGTTGCGTGTAAAATAGTCTATCGCAATTGTAGTGCAAGTATACACGACGCAAGTAGTAAAGTGATACGAAGTATCGGATATCGTCTCCACAGGGATTGGGCTAATAGCTTCACCTAGATTCACTGCACGAAAGCAAAGGAAATATTTAAGAGAATTGTCACGAATATTAAATTAAAAACGTAAATAAAAGATTGAGATATCAAGATGGAGAGAATGGGCTGGTATTGAGTTGCTCAGTAGTGTAGGTATTGAATTGCTTAGGATCTCCAGTTCTGTCGTCGCACCCGTCGCCGACAGCACCTGTCGCGGCGTCTGTCCGTTAGCTATCGCGGCAGCGAACACTAACTTCGTACTTCAAGCTTGGCAAGAATCCCAGATCTGCCTTGCCCTATCCCTAGGCACAAGTCTGTCGATGATCACGTCTTTGATGATACCTCCCGGCGTGAATCGAAGGATGAACACCGATGTGTATGAATTCTTCCTTAGCCACTTAACCTCGCCTTATCCCTAAGCACGAGATGGTTCAACTATAAACTAGAGAACGCGCTTTTATCTCTTTCGTATACTTAACTCTCCCGATGCTAAGTAAATGGATAACCTCACAATGCTCTCCCGATGCTCTTGCAAGAAGTTAAAACCAAGATAAAAGAACTTGAAGTTTATTTTATTGAACTTGAAAAATCCTAAAACAAAGCAACCCTTGCAACTACTTTACAAAACAACCCGTAGCCCTAGGGGGAATTTAGAACATATCGGTGATAGGTAAACGGCAGGGTTTAGGTTTCGGTTATGGGGTAGTCGGCTATGCCTTAGGGTTAATTTATGCCCTTTATATAAGCTTTGGGCTCAAGTTATCTAAGGTAACAAGGATTACAACTTTAATTAAAAGTAAGATTCTAATAAGGATTAAATCTCTAAGGATTCCTACTTTTCAGCCGCCTCATTGTTTCATGGGAATTCTTCTCCTTGAGCTTTGGCTTGGCATATCTTTTGATCCGGGGCTTGGAAAAATATTTGGCTTCCACACGACAGACGAGCAGATTTTTCTCTATCTATCGAGGTCCACTTTACTTTTTCCTCTTCATGAATCTGCTGTCATCATGCTGTCACGACAGGTCCGTGACAGGTTCGTCTTCTTCAGCTGCTTATCCAGTTCAGCTCTCCTGCTTATCTGCCCTGCACCTGCCTTCAACATCTACTGTGACAGATACCTGCAAAAATAACCATCTTTCAGTAGAATCCGTGCCTTTTATATAATTGTGATGTTTTATTGAAAACTAACCTAAATGCAATGCAATGATGCTTGAATGCAGCAGAAATATGGGTTTAAAAAGATGTAAATGATAGAACTTTTACACACTCAACAACTAGATTGGAACCTAGCACACAAGCAAACACTAAACATAATGTGGGGTCTACTTGCAGTAAGGTAAAGCAAATAACTAATCATTGAACGATAAAGCATAGAATCAACACACTTACCTCCTTCCTCTTTGTCAAGCTTAATTAATGAGCTTATTGGAGTGGCTTGAGGCTTCACATTCTCTAATCCAAACTTCATGAGCATATACTTGATGTACTTAGCTTGATTGACTAAGATGCCATCCTTTCTTTGTTTGAATTGGAGCCTCAAGAAGAATGAGAGCTCCCTCATCATGCTCGTCTCAATCTCACCTTGCATTATCTTATAAAATTCATGGCTATAAAACTCATTAGTAGAACCAAAGATTATATCATCAACATAAATTTGTACTACTAAGATGTCATTGTCATTTCTTTTAATGAAAAGTGTAGTGTCCACCTTATCTTATTCAAAGCCTTTTTCAACCAAAAAGTTTGAAATCCTTTCATACCAAGCTCTAGGAGCTTGTTTCAAACCATATAATGCTTTGGTTTATTTAAAAACATGGTTTGGAAAATTGGATCTTCAAAACCAGTTGGTTGTTCCACATGCACTTCTTCATTAATAAAACTATTTAAAATGCACTTTTAACATCCATTTGAAAAGACTAGAATTCATGATAACATGCAAATGCAAGAAGCATTCTAATTACTTCAATTCTAGCTACAGGTGCATAGGTTTCATCAAAATTGATTCCCTCTTCTTGAGTGTAACCTTGAGCAACAAGTCTAGCCTTGTTCCTAACTATGTTACCACTCTCATCTAGTTTGTTTCTAAGGACCCATTTAGTTCCTATAGTAGACTTATTACTAGGCCTATCAACTAATGTCCAAACTTTACTCCTCTAAAATTGATTAAGCTTTTCTTGCATGACAAATATCCAAAAAAACATCTTTTAATGCCTTTTTATATTTTTAGGCTCAATGCATGAAATGAATGCAACATTGTTAAGCAATTTAAGAGAGAATCTAGTGGTTACCCCTTGGATAGATCACCTAAGAGTTCACCACCTTTGACATAGTTGAGTTCTCTTGGGTAGCTCACTTCCTTTTCCTCAAGGTTCATGTCCTTCAAAGCTTATATGGGAGGATCTTGTGCTTCTTATTCTTTGGTTGGAACCTCATCTATAACGTCCTCAACCCGACTTAGAAGAAAACCGGAATTAAGAACATTGGTGCAGTGAAAACCGAAAACTGGAACCAATTTTTTTGAACTTTTTAACATTTACAAGACAAGTAAAATAAAATTCCTTCTTATCATCCTTCGACTCTTTGTTACCACATGAGTAGACTTAATTATCAAATCTATCACCGATTTAGAACAATAGCATTCTTTATGACTGATTACTATGTTTGTACAATCGTACCTCGCATACATGAATCATACGCATAACAAGTTTGTCAGATTACATCCAAGGTGTATACGTGATATTGGTAATTTATCCAAAACACATTGTTCACTTCTAACCAGGTTCTTGATAAGATGTAAATTTCAAGTTGGGGTTATCCCAACAACATTCATGTACAAAATGGTTAAACAAGTAACACTAAATCACACCTCTTTACAAGGACCATGCTCGATTTATTCTCTGTCATTAGTCTTTATATAATAATAATCACATTTAAGCAATCAAGCATCAAGTTCACATGAATTAGTACTTAGTCATTTTTCATTAATAACAAATATCCATGCACCCATACACAAGGTTCATATATTCTGTTAGGCTTTCGTATTCATGCACTTATGCTTTCGATCCATTTATCATTAACATATTACTCCTAAATTAGACTAGATACATTTAAAGATATTAAAACACTCCATTAGTTTGATATGTATTCCAAAATAGTCCAATTATTCATGTATGCATTCAAACATATTAAAATAATCCAAACATATTCATTGTTATTCAAAGCAGCCCTATAAACATGTATATAAAATTATGCATTCCAAAACAATCCACTTATGTGTCTATTTTATATTCCCCATATCTATAACTTTAGAACAGTCCTTAATTTCATTGATGTAAATACAATAGTGATATCAACCAACATCATTTATCTAATTACATAAGAAGTACAAGGTGCCACCATCCTAGGAGTTTCCTTGCTAGAAAGAATCTAAGTTCCACTCTATTCTCGAACAATGATTTGCAACCCAGAACATAATTGTACAAATAGCTTTAACAACCTGCAATGCATGAGAGTGAATGCATTAGGCTTATATAGCCTAAGTGAGGTAGTAAACATTGATAGATAAAGCATATTATACATGAATTTCAATGCAACACTCATCCATGCATATATTAACATTGGTTATTCTAGTCTTAATATAACTTATAGGATTTATGATGTACAATAGCTTATCAAAGCTTCAGTATACAATAAGTTGATCTTGTTAAAGATCAACTTGACACATTGAAGTCTTCATGAGACTTGACTATTATCTATTAGCTTTCGATTCTTATTAAATTTATCAGAACTTTTAGAGTTTACAGAACTTATAAAGGATTCTATAGTTTACAAAGTTTATCAGAGCTTTTGGGTCTCCAGGGATTCGTCAGGACTTTCGGGTCTTTTCAGAAATTACAGAGTTTATCGGGGCTTCTAGAACTTGCGGGGATTATCATGACTTTCAGGCCTTTTTCAGAATTTACAGAGCTTGTCAAGGCCTTCAAGACTTATCAAAATTTATAGAGTTTATCAGGGTCCTAAATTCCGGGCTCACCGAGAGCTATCACCATAAATACTTGAGCATAGCTCTTTTAAATTCTTTGCTTTATACATATATCAATTCATATCTTTTACAAATTTGCCTTGGATTACTATGGGTGATGAAAAATACGAATCCAGGCAATACATAGCTCAGGACACCAAGCCAAGGCTAATATCGAACATATTAGTGGGGCGTCCCCTGAGCCATAACTTGAACAAGAGTGCCGAAGGTACTAAAGATAATTCGATCTTAATAACAAGGGACCGTAGTCCAAATATAGCAGGCATCAACCAATAGATCCAAGGTTTTCCATTTACAGAGTCGACGTGCATATTTTATCTTACTTTTGATATTTATGAAGTTTCTTACTGTACAAGTAACTTTACTTTTAAAGTTAACAAGTATTACTTAGGTTACAAGTAATCTTGCTTAGTTTTTTGTTTCAATATCTTATAACGTCATTTAAGCTTCCTTACTTCTTAACTACTTAGAGTTAACTAATTAATCGTTCTTTGGAAGTCTTACTGTCATTAGTTAGTATGTTATTCCTTGCTCATAACAAGCACACAATTCTTATCAATACCATAGACATTCCATAACCAATCATTCAAGCATAGCAAGGTATTTTAATCATATCAAATGTAATATCATTCAAGTCATAACATGAATAACATGCTATGAATGTATGCTCATCCTCAATTAGCTCTATTTGAGCCTTTTTACACAATGTACATGTAATGCAATTCATTCATGATCAGACATTGCATAGTCTTAACAATTCAAATATCGAGATAACTCCATGTTACCGGAGACTCATGTAACTACACTCACTTGTTATCCCAACATTGTGGGATACCCGAGTCCATAAAAACTCCTAGCTATAAAACAAGAATCATTCTTCTAGTGCTCCACAACCAGGAACATACCTCAAACAAGAGTAATAATCTAACGCCTTGGTTTTGGGCCTAGGTGTTTTGTGGGTCGGGTTGGACCGGTAGAACCAGTATCGGTTGTTCGAATCGTTAAATGGTGTTTTAGGGAAATCAAGGTTAAGGATTGGATAAAAATATGATAAAATTCCTAAAATCCTCTAAAATTATGTGTAATAGGTTGGTTAAATCAATTTTCCAAAACGGGATTTTGAAAGTATACATTTTTGGCAGTGACCAAAATGTAAAGATTTAAAAGTTGGGAAATTGTGTTTTTCAAGAAGAGTCAAAATCTTAGAATATTTAGGGAGGTACTTGGAAATTAAGCCTTTTTCCCTAATTTGCATGTGTTTTAAATGTTTTATTAAGAATTAAAAAAGTTTTTAATTAATTAATTCAAGAGGTAGTTAATCGCTTAAAAAATTTGACAAGCTTTTCATTTCTCTCTTTCACTTCAACCAAACACTCTCCATTTTCTCTCAAATTTCCAGCATTTCTTTACTCTCAAATTCTCTATTGATTTCCATCTTTTCCTTGGTGATTTCTCTCATTTTCATTCATGTTCTTTCAAGCTAAACTTGCCAAGTTAGAGGAAAAGCAAGGATTGGAGGTAAATTTCATGCTAACCCTCTAATATAGATTCTTTAATGAAATTCCAAAGATATTTGACTCTTTATTGATGATTTTGATTGAGGTTTTGTTGTTAGTTTGATAAATAATTGAAATCTTGATAGAAAAGTGGTTTAAAATGTGATTTTTGGAGTTTGATTGATTTGGCTAGTTTAAGATTGTTTCTAAATGTGTTTTGAAAGTATTTTAGTGTTAAAGTGGAGTCTTAATCATAGAGATCCCAAAATCTTTGAGATCCTTGGTTTTTGAAGTGTTGTTGGTTGGTTTTTGGGGTGTTTAGGTGAGATCCATGTTGTTGGACGTATAAGGATGGTTTTAGGTTGTTTTTGGATGTTGATTGATGTTTAAAGTGTGTTAGATGTCTTGGTAGATGGCTGGGCTGAGTTTGGAGATCAATCGATTGAGTTTTCAATTGTTTCGGATGGGTGATTTGATGCTTTAGAGCAGGGCTGCGGGAATTCTTTTGAGTGCTGGTGTTTTGGATGCATTTTATATGTTGAAAATAGGGGATAGTAATCTGGAATCAAACGAAGTGATTTTGGAGGCTTGGGATGATCGATAGTTGTGTCCGCAAGTGTGGTTTCTTAAGCCAGTGAGTGGAACTTGGTTTTCCAGCGTGGAAATGTTTTAGAAAAGGTTTTGGGAACTTAGTAAGAGCTTGGAACGCTTTAATAAGTTCAGAGGTAAGTAAAGTGAATTTCTCTCCCGCATTGTGCTAGTTTGAGCTTTTGGTTGCACTTGATTTTTAATTACATTTACGTACTGTTTTAAAGCATGTTTTGAGTATACAAATTGTGTATGATGTTGCCATGTGGTTTAAGGATGCACTAGGTAAGTGGTCCTTGTATGCATGAGTTGATGCATGACGTTTGAAGCATGGTTTAATGCTTGAGTTATGGCTTATCATGAATGCTTTGTAAAAATAGTGAGGTATGCATGAGTTATGGATTATATTGGCAAGTGATGTTAAATAAAGTGTTTTATAAATGAAATCGGATATAGTTAGTCGGCTATAGGATTGAGTGCACTATAAAGGATTCGCCTTGGATGTTGAGGGGTTGTGATTGTACCGAAAACTCCATCCAAGTACCCTAACGATTGAGGATTGTTTAAGATTGCAACGGTTGAGGGTGGCTCCCAGGTGCGAACCTTGTGTGTGTTTTGTCTCTCGTTAGTGGGTTATACTTCTATCGATGAGTGGTGTTGAAGGGTTGTGATTGTACCGAATACTCCACCACGGGTGTCATAATGATGGAGGGTCGCTCTCGTGTGTGAGGCTCGAGATGTCGGTAGAGTGTATGAAGGGTGTGGGACAACCCTTGGTAATCTGTGTATCGGATATGTTTTTGAGAATGTTGTTAATCACTTGTAAGCCAATATAATGGAACGAAACATTATGGAAATGTTGTTGATGAATGTTATGAAAAAATGCATGTTTTACCATAAGCTTAGCATAATGGTGTTTATGCTTGGAAGGCTAGATGATGCGTAGCAATAGTTTAATTCCTAGAAAATATGTGATACATGTTGCATGGTGTTTAACATGCTTATTTTGATGTTAAAGTGCATGGTTTATCAAAGAAGGCATGATGGTTTTGAAAGAGTGAAATAATGGTTTGGTGCATTGGTGGTGTTTTTGGTTTTCAGCACTCCTCACTAAGCATTTTACGCTTACGCTCTCTTTTCCATCAATGTAGTCAATTTGAGCTTTGGAGGTGGCACTTGCAAGAGATCGGTGAAAGACTTTGATTGAAGGTATGTTTGGTTATGAACTAGGGTAATAAATGCAATGAGGGTGTTCAATACTATGAATGATAATTGATTTTGTATTCTCATGTTAGTACAAGTTTGATATGCATATTTGAGTATGTAAATGGCCTTTAAGTGTTGGTTTATGTTTGGATTGGAGAATTGATCTTTTGATGCTTGATTTTCCGTAGGAAACATGCCTCTACAATTATTTGATAATAAATGTCATGTTATGATGTTGTTGTTGCCATGTATTCTTGAGAATTGATGTTTACATGAGTTGCATGCATATTAGAGGTAAGTTGGTGTGCTTAGGAATGGATTAAAATGTTTAAAACAACCAAATTTAACATTACAGGCCTGAGGGTATAGATACCCTCGTAAGGGTATCGATACAGTCTATGTATTTTTGGAGGGGTGTACCAATACTCGGGGGCATATTGATACCCATTTTTGCCACTGGTTTTGGGTGTATCCATACAGGCCTCAAGTGTATTGATACGGCTTTTGAATTGTCAGTTTGGTGGGCTGCTCGTCGACATTTCAACCTCAAGTGCTTTAAGTCGAGCTGCCAAATATTGCATCTTATTGATGTGATCAGGCACACCTTTCACTATAGTGAGCTTCAGTGAGATCATTCCTTCCTAATGTCGCCAAGTAACCACTTTGTAAATTTCCGTTGTAAGAGCATATCCAAAATGTCTAATCGATTCTCTATCATAGTAAATGGTCTCAAAGGCTTCGATGAGATCATTCCCGAAGACAAGCTAGTCCGAAAGCTTCTTTACCCTATTCCCAAATAAAGGGATGGGAAGAGAACTACAATCATCGAGGCCAGGAATTTGAAGACATTAAAGTTCGATGAGTTGGTGGGATCTCTCCTTACTCATGAGATCATGAAGCCATTATGGAAATGTTGTTGATACATGTTATGAAAAAATGCATGTTTTACCATAAGCTTAGCATAATGGTGTTTATGCTTGGAAGGCTAGATGATGCGTAGAAATGGTTTAATTCCTAGAAAATATGTGATACATGTTGCATGGTATTTAACATGCTGAATTTGATGTTAAAGTGCATGGTTTATCAAAGAAGGCATGATGGTTTTGAAAGAGTGAAAAAAATGGTTTTGTGCATTGGTGGTGTTTTTGGTTTTGAGCACTCCTCACTAAGCATTTTGCGCTTACGCTCTCTTGTCCATCAATGTAGTCAATTTGAGCTTTGGAGGCGGCACTTGCAAGAGATCGGTGAAAGACTTTGATTGAAGGTATGTTTGGTTATGAACTTAGGGTAATAAATGCAATGAGGGTGTTCAATACTATGAATGATAATTGATTTTGTATTCTCAGGTTAGTACAAGTTTGATATGCATATTTGAGTATGTAAATGGCCTTTAAGTGTTGGTTTATGTTTGGATTGGAGAATTGATCTTTTGATGCTAGATTTTCCGTAGGAAACATGCCTCTACAATTCTTTGATGATAAATGTCATGTTATGATGTTGTTGTTGCCATGTATTCTTAAGAATTGATGTTTACATGAGTTGTATGCATATTAGAGGTAAGTTGGTGTGCTTAGGAATGGATTAAAATGTTTAAAACAACCAAATTTAACATTACAGGCATGAGGGTATAGATACCCTCGTAAGGGTATCGATACAGTCTATGTATTTTTGGAGGGGTGTACCAATACTCGGAGGCGTATTGATACCCATTTTTTCCACTGGTTTTGGGTGTATCGATACGGGCCTCAAGTGTATCGATACGGCTTTTGAATTGTCAGGTTGGTGGGCTGCTCGTCAACATTTCAACCTCAAGTGCTTTAAGTCGAGTTGGAAAATATTGCATCTTATTGATGTGATCAGGCACACCTTTCACTGTAGTGAGCTTCAGTGAGATCATTCCTTCCTACTGTCGCCAAGTAACCACTTTGTAAATTTCCATTGTAGGAGCATCTCCAAAATGTCTAATCGGTTCTCTATCATAGTAAATGGTCTAAAAGGCTTCGATGAGATCATTCCCAAAGACAAGCTAGTCTGAAAGCTTCTTTACCCTATTCCCAAATAAAGGGATGGGAAGAGAACTGCAATCATCGAGGCCAAGAATTTGAAGACATTAAAGTTCGATGAGTTGGTGGGATCTCTCCTTACTCATGAGATCATGAAGCAAGGAAGAGAAGAAGAAAAGAAAAGAGAAGAGAAAAGAGTGGAGAAGCAAGAGGTAGAGAAGAAGAAGCATGGAATTGCTCTCAAGGCTTCTCAACAGGAAAGCAACTCAAGTGAAGACGAATTTGGGGAATTGGCTATGATAGCCAAGAGATTCTATCGGTTCATGAAGTCCAACCAGGGAAGAAAGTTTCAAAGAAGATGAGACTTCAAGAACAAGAACAAATAAGAGAAGGATCAACTCATTTGTTATGAGTGCAAGAAGTCAGGGCACATAAGATCGGATTTCCTTCAACTCAAGAAGAAGGGCTTCGAGAAGAAGGAAAAGCTCAAAGCCCGTGTTTCTACTTGGAGCGATGAAGAATCATCATCCAATAAAGAGGAGCACGAAGTGCCTAATCTTTGCCTCAATGCTATTGATGATGATCCTAGGGTAAACCCTAACGCATCTACTTTTGATTTCACCTTTGATGAGCTTCAAGATGCATACGATGAGTTGCAAGAGGTTTACGATGAGTTGGTGGAAAAGTACAAGGAATCGGTTTTGAAAAACAAGAAGATGATTTCCGATTTAAAAACCCAAAACAATTCCCTTTCTACAACCAACTAGGAACTTGAAAATAAGATTTTGGTTTCACAAGATGACTTAAAATATTTTCAAGATGAAAATGTTGATTTAAACAATTTTCTTTCCGACTGTCATGATGATCACCACAAAGTGGTGAATGAACTCAAAGCTTCTTTGAACAAAGTTGGTACTTTTACTTTTGAAAATGGTCAATCTTCTAAAACCAACTATGTGAAAAGAAACTTTGTGAACCACAAAGAAATAAGCTTTCAAAAGTATCCTAAAGAGAAAAAATTTAGAAATGTATGGGTTCCTAAGGAACTTGTAGCTTCTAATAATATTCATGCTATTGCTTCTTGGATTCTTAAGGGAACCAAGTATTTGGGAGCTAACTCACATGGACCCAAAATGATTTGGGTACCAAAACTCAAGAACTAATCTTTGTTTGTATGGGGAGCACTACAAGGCTAAAGCTTCAAGTCAAAACACTTGGTACCTTGATAGTGGATGCTCAAGACACATGACCGACGACAAGAGTAGATTCATTGAGCTAAAGCCAAAGAGTGCTGGAGTGGTGACATTTGAATACAACCCCAAAGGCCACATTAAGAGTATTGGTTCCATTGGTAAATTTTCTTCTATTCTCATTGAAGATGTCTTATATGTCAATGGTCTAAAGCATAATTTGTTGAGCATTAGTCAATCATGTGATAAGGGTTTTAATGTTCTTTTTGATGTTAATGGTTGCAAAATTGTGGACATTAAAATAGATAAAATAATGTGCATTGGTCATCGCATAGGTAACATATACATGGTGCATTTTGATGACATTCATACATCTCATGCATGTTTGGTTGCTCAAAATGAAAATGATGCATGGTTATGGCATATGAAACTAGGGCATGCTAGCATAAGTGTTTTAGAGAAATTTGTTTCCTAAAATCTAGTTAGAGGTTTACCTAAACTAAATTTTTCCTTAGATAAAATTTGTGGTGCTTGTGCTAAGGGTAAACAAAAACGAACTTCATTTAAAGCAATTAATGATGTTTCAACTAGTAGGGTATTACAACTTATTCATATAGATCTCTTTGGGCCTATTAGAACAACTAGCTTGGATGGAAAATCATATGCATATGTTTTAGTTGATGACTTCTCTAGATACACTTGGGTTCTCATTTTAAGTACAAAAGATGAGGCTTTAGAAAAATTCATCATATTTTAAAAAATTACTCAAAATGTTGGTCAAAACTTTTCTCATATTAGAAGGGACCATGGAACGAAATTTCAAAATCTAGGTTTTGAGGATTTTGTAACACTAATGGTATTAGCCATAATTTTTCCGCACCTCGTACTCCTTAACAAAATGGGGTAGTTGAGAGGAAAAATTGTACTTTAGAAGAAATGGCTAGAACCATGATTTGAGAAAACAATTTACCTAAGTATTTTTGGGCGGAAGTCACAAACACCGCTTGTTATATCATAAATTGAGTAATGATTAGACCAATTTTATAGAAAACTCCTTATGAGATTTTAGAATCAAAGAAGCCTAACATTAGCTACTTTCATCATTTGGGATGCAAGTGTTTTGTTTTAAAAAATGAAAAAGATAATTTAGGTAAATTTGATGCAAAAAGTGATGAAGATATTTTCTTAGGTTATTCTTTAAACTCTAAAGTCTATCGAGTTTTTAACAAGAGAACCTTAGTTTTACAAGAGTCTATACATGTGGTTTTCGGTGATAACCTCCATCCGAGGAAGGATTCTTGTGATAATGATGATGTAGGGATCATTGAAGCCAATGATGGTGGACAATCATCAAAGGTGGATGATGTAACACCCAAAAATACGGTTTAGAAATATGTTACACAATCATTCAAAACATAAGCTTAGATATTTACAAACATATATTACTTTTAAGATTTACAAGCCATTGATAGTGTAATTGTTATCTATTAGAATCAAGAAGTGATTTTGGGTTTATTTGAAAACAAAGAAAAATTAGAGAGCCATTATATAAAGGGATAAAAAATGAAACAAGATAAAATTTAACTTTTGCATGCTAAATATTTACAAGTCTAAGTACTAGTATATATGTCACTCTTCTAGGGAGACTTGTGTCATGGGGCAGCATTTTGAGGAGGGGGGTAATCAATTTGGTCAGCTTTTTCTTTCATTCCTCTTTGCCTCCATTGCTGAGAGCTATAGGATTGTGAGAGAGAGAGTTCGATTATGTGGTCTAAGCTAGCTCAATTGGTGGATTTTATTTGAATAGCATCTTGTTAGGAAGGTAAATATTTTCATTCCCCTTTCTAATTCAAGTGAAAATGGTGTTTAATGATAGGCTTGAATGTGTATAATAAGAGAGTTGTTAGTAATGTTGGAATATTAAGTTTGAAATATAGTAATTCTAGTGATTTTGGCAACACCATGACTGTATACTTGTATTGTTGAATCTAGAATCGGATCATTCTCCCTTTACTTGATGAAATTTTATTATGTATTGTTTGTACTCTCATTAGTGTATATCGTGGAATTAAAAGACTAAATTGATCATATAGATGTTGTTTAAAACTAAGTTGAGCATGAAAAAAATATATCTAAAATCAAGGCAAATTTGAAATAACAGATGCATTAGGGGCTGTTATGAACGTATAAGAACATGTATGGGACTGTTTTTTTATTCGTGTACCTAAGATATGGATTTCCTTGGACATGAACATGTATATATGTGTGTATTAGAAACTGTTTTGAATGTACATTAGTGTGGTAAGGATCGTTTATTATGAATATGTATGTTTTGTGTAACAATGTGGCGAAGTGGAAAGTTTTTCATTTAAAACATTTTCTTTTTCAAACCACTTATTAAACTGTAAAAATCAACTTCTGTTTAAAATACATTTTCAGGAAATCATTTAAACACAACAAAATTTTCAGAAAGTATTTACAGACACTGTCATAAAATAATATGTAACATACATGACATACATGCCCACTACTATACAGTTCCGTACTCCAAAGGCAACACCGAGGGAACTCCGAACACTGATGTCAAACATTATGCCATGCTATACTATTTTAACCTACGATAGTAAAAATAACGTGAGCTTGGAAAAGCTCGGTAATACAGAACTACCAAAAGATGCTATAAGCTCATGCAGATATATGGTAGGCATAACATTTTCATGATGTTCCAAGCAGTGACAGTCATCTTTCCTTTCTGTTATTTCAGGGTGACGTTATACTTGAGATTAACGGTACTTGTTCTTTATTCAATCATCGAGTAACAAACGTGAATTATACAAGTTGATAGTTTACGAAGATGAAAAACAACGAGTTTAAAGTCTAGTGTGTCCCAAAAGGTGCATATCAAATAGGCATAAATGCATACCAATCATATCATGAGAACACATAACAATTCAATGCAAATGTTCAAGTACATACAATGATTTACTAGTAACTACCCTCCAACCTTACACCAATATGCAGTCCCCCAGAACTACATCCATAAGGACTTACTCTAGGCCCGGTGGGCATAGGTGCCACCTAAGGGGATGCCTTAGGTCCATAAGGACTTACCCTAGGCCCGATGGGCATAGGTGCCACCTAAGGGGCTGCCTTAGGTCCATAAGGATTTACCCGTGCTAAAGCATCGGTACCCACTCAAGGGGAGACCTTGAGTCCATAAGGATTTACCAGCTTGATCAGGGTTGTACCAACAGAGACTTCATAACATAACCCAACAGTATACCCCGGATGACAATCGGTATTCAGATTTCAGACATGAGTAACAGAATACATGTGACATACGTATTCTATTCAGAGTATCAGAAACAGAAGATTCATGATTTTGACAGATAATTGGGCATAGCATTTAGCAGAACAGACATTTTCATCATTCATCATGCAAACAGATTGTACCAGCATAGGTCAAGCTAACATATCATACTATCAAGTTGATCAGACAGTCAGGCAATACCATCATAGATCAAGCAATCACATAACAAGTATGCATATTGAGCAGACATACATCAAGTAGGCAGGAAATGTAATCATATATTCGGTTCATCATTCCATCTCATATTCCAACATAGTAGTGCAATCTCAATAACAATTGAAATGTTCATCAAACATAATATTATTCATGTTTAAATCATTATACAATCCATTCAACAGAATATATCACACATGGAACACACTAGGTGGGACAGATCATTTCTTAGAGATATTTGGCATTTACAGAATGGGACACATTAAACTTTTGGCAATTTGAACAGATTTCTGAAACGTGGCCCCTATTAAAAGGGGTTCATACTAACGATTTAGCCCAGATATTCAGGAGGTGATACATCAAGATCTTTGAGAGTTTAGACGCATCAAGAGTTATTTAGTAATTTAAGCCTACAAGGGCATTATGGTTATTTTATCACATATGGACATTTTGGTAATTTATACCAACAAGGCATAAACAGTCGCTCAAGAAATTCTATTTGCTCATCAGGCTTCCAATCAGGCATTCAGAGATTTCTATGTCAAGATCTTTCACGATATCAGATACATTCAGGGCTATCTTAATTATTTTGGCCAACGAGGGCATTTTAGTCTTTTAATTATCAGGGGTGATTTTGTAATTTAGCCCAGTAATGATAAAATGACGATTTACAATATTTAATATATATTTGAACGGTTGCTTTTATAATTCACCACAGGACTTGTCACAGAGAGTCGAACTTATATTTTGTGCGGAAAACATCCAAGCTTATATTAATATCATGAGTGATTACCATACATTAGTGTGCTTCTTAACACTTAGGGGCACTTTAGCCCTTAAAGTCTTATTAGAAATCTCAGAATTTCTTCAAATGCATAACTGTCTATTTAACTCAAAAAGGCTTTCCAGTCATTTTGGATATTGGGATAAATCCACCACTTTTGTCAAATTTTACTATTTAGCACCTCCATCGTTTACGTACTCGGTAGAGATTAAGTCGTTTAGATCTCTTCAGCCCTTACAGACGGTTTACTCATCTTAGAACCTAAGGTTAAAATTATCATTCTGATTAATTAAGAATTTCGATGCTCGAAGGCACTACAATCTTTTTGGTCATTACGGTCATTCCAATTAATTCATCCATTACTGTCGTAAGGATCAACTCAAGAATACAACGACAATTCCAATAAATTCACCTTCATGTGTTATACAGAGCTCGGGGGAAAATCCAAGTTTCTTTTAGTATCACACGCATTTGAATAATGATGTCGAAGTCTTTTCCAATAGAACATACATCTTAGGTAAGGCAATTTTTCAATTAGGTCGAAGGCAGATTTTGGGTCACTTCCTTTATTATGGGAAGTTTAGTCATTCTTATACCTCAGGGGCATTTTTTTAATTCTCATATCCGATATCCATTACTCCATATTATGGGCATTGAATTTTAGACACTATTGATCGAGTTGCGGATTTAACTGTATTAGTTATTACTATTGACTTTCGATACTTCTGGTCTATTGGTATTCTTATTCGAATATTTTGGTTTTAATAATTTTCATATTTATTTCTCGTAACTAATTCGGCTGAAGCAGAGTTTACAAAACACTTCATCAAAAGCATGCATGCGTTAACCGGATATCAACATGTACATACAGCATACAAGGGGTAGTAATGTATTAACTTAACTCCGAGCTACATCAGTCGATTCATGATACGACACTCGAATACCCTCGAACTCAAATTCGACATTCCTCAGCATCGTGCATCCAAGGAACCGAGAATACCTTCAATTACACAATTTCCAAGATCAGACTTTACTCACAAGCTCTTAACCAATAATTAAGTAAAAAAACAAGTTCGGGCTCAAGGTCAGACTCGGAGGCTTTCGGATCAAAATTTTGCAAAACGGGCTTCAAAAACGGACTCAGGACGTCTAAAAACATAAAATAGGAGTTTTCGGAAAATTTGACTTTTTGGTCAACGATCAAAGTCAACGCTGACGTCAGCGGGTCAACGCTGACGTCAGCAGGTCAACGGTCGACGGGGTCAGAGTCAATGCTGACGTCAGTAGGTCAACGGTCGACGGGGTCAGAGTCAATGCTGACGTCAGCAGGTCAACGGTGACGTCAGCAGTCAACGGGCAGAGGTCAACTGAGTTGACTTGGCTGACTCACTGAGCTGACTCGGGCTGAGTTGACTCGATAGATGGGTTGGGCTCGGATACAGGTCGGGTTGGATCAGTTCGGGTCGGAAACGGGTTTGGGTCATGTCAGACACGGGTCGGGTTGATGGGCTCGATTCGGATTTAGACCGGTTCGAAAAGAATTGGGCCATTATGCCCGGCCCACTTACCCTCCCGATGAAGTTTCACCGGCCGGTCGCCGGAAAAGGTCGTCGGAGGACTGAAACGGTGCAATTTCACCTGCAAAAGATAGATCTTCAATTAACCACTTGAACCAACCCACACAAACATGAAAACGTGTCGGAAATTCATCGAAAACTACCTAACAAAGGACGGGGATCGTCGGAAATGACGAAGCGCCGATGAGGGCTCTGCCGGCGGCGGAACAGAGGGTGGTCACTTGGGTTTTGCTCTCCTCCGTATGCTGAACACGCCTGCACGATCGACGCACCTTGCCGATGACGGAAGCGGCTAAAACGGAGGAAAAATAGAGGCAGGTTCAAGAGGGGTCTCGACGAAGCTTCAACTCGCTCTCAACGGCGAACGGCGCGACGCAACGGCGAGTGGGGAGCTGGGTTTTTGACACGGACAGACGGGGACTCCGATGGCGGTGGCCGTGTGCAACACGGACGTCGGACGGTGGCTGAAACGATGAAAAAGGGATGGCAAGGCATAGGTTTTTGATGAATCTCTAACCGGATAACCACGGTGAACGGCCGCGAGTGGCTGGTGGCGTTAGGCTCTCGGCACGGCAGCGAGCACGCCAATGGTGGTCATGCACACCACCGATCGACGGTGGCCGAGATCAGGGCTGGGGAAGGTGGAGAGACTATAGAGATTCTGGATCTCTCTCTCTCGATAAAGAAGGGGTAAATGGGTAGCTGAAGGGTTCAAACCTTTATTAAATTTTGGTATAAATTAAACAATAAACATAAAAGAGAACTGAGGTAAACTATAATTAGAAATTACCTTAGCTCACACGGCTAAGTTACATGAACTCCACTCAAGGGGTCATGGGTTCAAAACCCACTGATTCAACTTTTACTAATATTTTCTCATTTTTCATTTTTTTTGGGTGTTACAATTCTCCCTCCCTTAAAAAAATTTTGTCCTCGAAATTTACCGGAATTAGGGGAAAGAAGAGACTGCTCTCTCATCCATTTTGTATTAAAACTTATCCATTAAAGCATCATTGTTTTTCGGGACCCACAGACAATCACAGATCAATCTGGCAGTGTCTTCAATTACTCAAATTGACTTTGGACCGAAAATCATCTCATTATATTTTGGACCAATTAATCAGAATATAACATTTGAATCCATACCGAACTTCATACAATACAAAACAAACATTTGTCTCATAACTTTTATTATAACCGGTCTCAGTCAAGGATAAGAGACATTCCGATCTACCACAGAAGTTAATCATACCACCCAAAAGTATATCTTTCAGAGTTCGAATTACCCTTCTAGGTTGACCATAAATTTTCAGATGAAAAACTACAACTACGGTTC
This sequence comes from Hibiscus tridactylites, assembly GCA_958450335.1. Classification (NCBI taxonomy): domain Eukaryota; kingdom Viridiplantae; phylum Streptophyta; class Magnoliopsida; order Malvales; family Malvaceae; genus Hibiscus; species Hibiscus tridactylites. The sequence goes on along the minus strand of OY288265.1, from coordinate 35,960,003 downwards.
AGATAAGCACTCTAGGACTCTAACGACGACTCCCAAAATTAGGATGTAAACATCAAATTTCAGTCAGGGTTGATATTTAACGATATACCAAGCCACACCATGTAGGAGATGCCTTTCTTCGTACTGATAGAACATAACTAAGGTCATTAATGGATATAACTTACCTTCAACGTAATATTCAGACAACTATTTCTTTCGTGTTTAACAGAGGCACCACAGATTATACACTTTCGGCACAATCGCAAACACTTCTCTCTGAAGTTCATGGAGTTTTTATCACATTTCCGTTAGGGTATTTTCAAACAAAGTCGTTATCACCGAATAGCCTTTCATGAAATCTTACATCGGTTATCCCGCATGATCAAACATTTATTCTTAATCTGATTCAAAAGTATAAACCATCTCAAGTTCCTTATCTAGATTCAAATTCAACCATTTAATTCAAAACACAAACGAACATTATAGACATTTTCTGTAAGCAGATGTTGAGCTATGGAAGGCAGAATACTCAGATTTGGTTATTTCAAGAGAAAGGATTCGATATCAGAGTTTCGGCTCGGAGGAGTACGGTTATGATCTAGGGGCATGCACAGACCAGACACCCTACGACTGACGATCGGCCGATCTACCCAGAAAGACGCAACTCTAAGCTCTGATACCACTAAATGTAACCCCCTAGACCCGCCTATGCGTTACAACGAATCCAGGAAGTCACATTAGGGTCACAAGAGCGACCCACAGTAAAAATACACATAAAACATTTTCTTTTTCAAAACACTTATTAAACTGTAAAAAATCAACTTCTGTTTAAAATACAATTTCAGGAAATCACTTAAACACATAACAAAATTTTCAGAAAGTATTTACAGACACTGTCATAAAATAATACGTGACATACATGACATACATGCCCACTACTATACAGTTCCGTACTCCAAAGGCAACGCCGAGGGAACTCCGAACACTGATGTCAAACATTATGCCATGCTATACTCTTTTAACCTGCGATAGTAAAAATAACGTGAGCTTGGAAAAGCTCAGTAATACAGAACTACCAAAAGATGCTATAAGTTCATGTAGATATATGGTAGGCATAACATTTTCATGATGTTCCAAGCAGTGACAGTCATCTTTCCTTTCTGTTATTTCAGGGTGACGTTATACTTGAGATTAACGGTACTTGTTCTTTATTCAATCATCGAGTAACAAACGGGAATTATACAAGTTGATAGTTTACGAAGATGAAAAACAACGAGTTTAAAGTCTAGTGTGTCCCAAAAGGTGCATATCAAATAGGCATAAATGCATACCAATCATATCATGAGAACACATAACAATTCAATGCAAATGTTCAAGTACATACAATGGTTTACTAGTAACTACCATCCAACCTTACACCAATATGCAGTCCCCCAGAACTACATCCATAAGGACTTACCCTAGGCCCGATGGGCATAGGTGCCACCTAAGGGGATGCCTTAGGTCCATAAGGACTTACCCTAGGCCCGATGGGCATAGGTGCCACCTAAGGGGCTGCCTTAGGTCCATAAGGATTTACCCGTGCTAAAGCATCGGTACCCACTCAAGGGGAGACCTTGAGTCCATAAGGATTTACCAGCTTGATCAAGGTTGTACCAACAGAGACTTCATAACATAACCCAACAGTATACCCCGGATGACAATCGGTATTCAGATTTCAGACATGAGTAACAGAATACATGTGACATACGTATTCTATTCAGAGTATCAGAAACAGAAGATTCATTATTTTGACAGATAAATGGGCATAGCATTTAGCAGAACAGACATTTTCATCATTCATCATGCAAACAGATTGTACCATCATAGGTCAAGCTAACATATCATACTATCAAGTTCATCAGACAGTCAGGCAATACCATCATAGATCAAGCAATCACATAACAAGTATGCATATTGAGCAGACATACATCAAGTAGGTAGAAAATGTAATCATATATTCGGTTCATCATTCCATCTCATATTCCAACATAGTAGTTCAATCTCAATAACAATTGAAATGTTCATCAAACATAATATTATTCATGTTTAAATCATTATACAATCCATTCAACAGAATATATCACACATGGAACACACTAGGTGGGACAGATCATTTCTTAGAGATATTTGGCATTTACAGAAGGGGACACATTAAACTTTTGGCAATTTGAACGTATTTCTAAAACGTGGCCCCTATTAAAAGGGGTTCATACTAACGATTTAGCCCAGATATTCAGGAGGTGATACATCAAGATCTTTGAGAGTTTAGATGCATCAAGAGTTATTTAGTCATTTAAGCCTACAAGGGCATTATGGTCATTTTATCACATATGGATATTTTGGTAATTTATACCAACAAGGCATAAACAGTCGCTCAGGAAATTCTATTTGCTCATCAGGCTTCCAATCAGGCATTCAGAGATTTCAATGTCAAGATCTTTCACGATATCAGATACATTCAGGGCTATCTTAATTATTTTGGCCAACGAGGGCATTTTAGTCTTTTAATTATCAGGGGTGATTTTGTAATTTAGCCCAGTAATGATAAAATGACGATTTACAATATTTAATATATATTTGAACGGTTGCTTTCATAATTCACCACGAGACTTGCCACAGAGAGTCGCACTTATATTTTGTGCGGAAAACATCCAACCTTATATTAATATCATGAGTGTTTAACATACATTAGTGTGCTTCCTAACACTTAGGGGCACTTTAGCCCTTAAAGTCTTATTAGAAATCTCAGAATTTCTTCAAATGCATAACTGTCTATTTAACTCAAAAAGGCTTTCCGGTCATTTTGGATATTGGGATAAATCCACCACTTTTGTCAAATTTTACTATTTAGCACCTCCATCGTTTACGTACTCGATAGAGATTAAGTCGTTTAGATCTCTTCAGCCCTTACAGATGATATACTCATCTTAGAACCTAAGGGTAAAATTGTCATTCAGATTAATTAAGAATTTCGATGCTCGAAGGCACTACAATCTTTTTGGTCATTACGGTCATTCAAATTAATTCATCCATTACTGTCGTAAGGATCAGCTCAAGAATACAATGATAATTCCAATAAATTCACCTTCATGTGTTATACAGAGCTCGGGGGAAAATCCAAGTTTCTTTTAGTATCACACGCATTTGAATAATGATGCCGAAGTCTTTTCCAATAGAATATACATCTTAGGTTAGGTAATTTTTCAATCAGGTCGAAGGCAGATTTTGGGTCACTTCCTTTATTATGGGCAGTTTAGTCATTCTTATACCTCAGGGGCATTTTTGTAATTCTCATATCCGATATCCATTACTCCATATTATGGGCATTGAATCTTAAACACTATTGATTGAGTTGCGGATTTAACTGTATTAGTTATTACTATTGAATTTCGATACTTCTGGTCTATTGGTATTCTTATTCGAATATTTTTGTTTTAATAATTTTCATATTTATTTCTCGTAACTAATTCGGCAGAAGCACAGTTTACAAAACACTTCATCAAAAGCATGCATGCGTTAACCAGATATCAACATGTACATACAGCATACAAGGGGTAGTAATGTATTACCTTAACTCCGAGCTACACCAGTCGATTCATGATACGACATTTGAATACCCTCAAACTCAAATTTGACATTCCTCAGCATCGTGCATCCAAGGAACCGAGAATACCTTCAATTACACAATTTCTAAGATCAGACCTTACTCACAAGCTCTTAACCAATAATTAAGTACAAAAACAAGTTCGGGCTCAATGTCTGATTCGGAGGCTTTCGGATCAAAATTTTGCAAAACGGGCTTCAAAAACGGACTCAAGCTCTTACACAATTTGACTTTTTGGTCAACGATCAAAGTCAACGCTAACGTCAGCAGGTCAACGCTGACATCAGCAGGTCAACGGTCGACGGGGTCAGAGTCAATGGTGACGTCAGCAGGTCAACGCTGACGTCAGCAGTCAACGAGCAGAGGTCAACTGAGTTGACTCGGCTGACTCACTGAGCTGACTCGGCTTACTCACTGAGCTGACTCGGGCTGAGTTGACTCGATAGATGGGTTGGGCTCGGATACGGGTCGGGTTGGATCAGTTCGGGTCGGAAACGGGTTTGGGTCATATCAGACACGGGTCGGGTTGATGGGCTCGATTCAGATTTAGACCGGTTCGAAAAGAATTGGGCCATTATGCCCGGCCCACTTACCCTCCCGATGAAGTTTCACCGGCCGGTCGCCGGAAAAGGTCGTCGGAGGACTGAAACGGTGCGATTTCACCTGCAAAAGATAGATCTTCAATTAACCACTTAAACCAACCCACACAAACATGAAAACATGTCAGAAATTCATCGAAAACTACCTAACAAAGGACGGGGATCGTCGGAAATGACGAAGCGCCGATGAGGGCTCTGTCGGCGGCAGAATAGAGGGTGGTCACTTGGGTTTTGCTCTCCTCCGTACGCTGAACACGCCTGCATGGTCGACGCACCTTGCCGATGACAGAGGCAGCCGAAACGGAGGAAAAATAGAGGCAGGTTCAAGAGGGGTCTCGACGAAGCTTCAACTCGCTCTCAATGGCGAACGGCGCGACGCACCGGCGAGTGGGGAGTTGGGTTTTTGACACGGACAGACGGGGACTCCGATGGCGGTGGCCGTGTGCAATACGGACGTCGGACGGTGGCTGAAACGATGAAAAGGGGATGGCAAGGCATAGGTTTCCGACGAATCTCTAACCGGATAACCACGGTGAACGGCCGCGAGTGGCTGGTGGCGTTAGGCTCTCGGCACGGCAACGAGCACGCCAATGGTGGTCGTGCACACCACCGATCGACGGTGGCCGAGATCGGGGCTGGGGAAGGTGGAGAGACTATAGAGATTCTGGATCTCTCTCTCTCTCGATGAAGAAGGGGTAAATGGGTAGTTGAAGGGTTCAAACCTTTATTAAATTTTGGTATAAATTAAACAATAAACATAAAAGAGAACTGAGGTAAACTATAATCAGAAATTACCTTTGCTCACACGGCTAAATTACATGAACTCCACTCAAGGGGTCATGGGTTCAAAACCCACTGATTGCACTTTTACTAATATTTTCTCATTTTTCATTTTTTTTGGGTGTTACAAAATTGTTTTGCAAAGCAAGATAAAAGGATGATTTACAAACTGTTTTGCAATCGTTTTGTCTAGATAAAAACAATAATGGACTCATTTGTATGTATGTGTGTGCTTAGTAGAAATGATTTGGAATTATTTTGAAATAGATGCTTGAATGTATTGGATAGATTCTTATTCTGATTTTGATTTCATTGTATTGAATGAACCATAGAACAAGGAGTGGACCTTGTTGGAGAAGAAAAAGTTGATCGAGGTAGTGGCAAACAAAAAGGGATTTGGATCCAAGATCAAAAGTAGCTTGGAGTACTTCTGAGTGTAGCTAAATTCATGGTTAGGACTTAGGTACTAACCAAACATACATGTTAAGAATGCTTGTTTTGTTAATATGCATGAAATTGAAGAATAAGGGAAGAATGAATTAAGTCTAAAAGCATGAAATTAAATCTTAACATGAACTTGGAAAATTGATTACATTAAGTAGTTACTAAACCTCTTCATTGCTTGATAGCCATTCAAATTCTTATATAAATCAATGTGATGACAATGATGTTTGTTGCTTGAGCCTAGTGTATGCTAAATGCTAATTCGAATGACATGTGAAATCCATGTCTTGGTGAGCTAAGGCTCAATTAGCCTAAAGGCTTAACATGATCTTGATAAGCAATACTTGAATGTGACTCTTGAATAAACTATTGTCTTGACTTGAACATGAAATTCTTGAAACAAATGATACATAATTGAACAAGCCTTGGTTGTTAGTTGGTCATAGGTATAGTGGCATGCTATTGAGTCTAGAGCTCTCTTGTGTTCAGGTGGACTACGGTCAAGGGCCAATGCCCTTATGTGGTGACAGTAGGAGGGAGGTGTGTTATGGTCTTGGCGACAATAGGAGGGAAATGACGAATATCTTGTTATGGCGACAGTTGGGTGGTGACTCGTTACTAGAGAAACTATACACCAAGGTTGAACTAAAAGATTAATAATTAAGAATCATATCATGAAGTTCACTTGCTACTTGAAATGTACACTTGAATTGGAATTGTGCCTACTTTAATTGCTATGTAAAGTACTCCTTGCAAATGTTAGTTTAAAGACAAGCTTTATATTAATCATGTTTATACTTGACTTGAAATTATGAAATTTTCTTGTATATGATGTTTAATTGAATTGAGATCCATGTTCCTTGCTTAAAAATGCCATTCGAATGCTATGAAGGAATGAGCATGATTAAACTTGCTTGAAACTAGTTTGCTTGCTTATCTACTTGTGTGTTATAATGTACATGCTGTCCATGGTAATAAGATTAGATGATTACATGTTCTTATACTCGAATAGATCTCTTAAATACTACTCTCACTTATCCATTAACTTTAATGTTATAAACCTTGATTAGAATCACTTGACTAAATGAAACTTGTTCTATTAAATGGTTAGAACTATGAGCTACCTCACTAAGTACTTATCACTCTTGTTTTCATTCTTCCCAACCTACAGGTTAAAGTGATCTGAAAGCCAATTCCTTGAGCTTGAAGCAAGACACAAGCAAAGCTAGAGTATGACTTCATACTTATTTTGTAATGCTTCCAGATGTATATTTAAAGCTAGATCATGCATTTTGCTTGTCTTGAAAGTTGTATATATGACCTTGATTTTTAAGGGTTGTAAAGACTGGTTTGATGAAGCTTGATGCCTATGATATCATAATTCCATGTGAATGGAATAGATTTGACTTGATAATTGATGGAGTAGATACATGGTACAATTGAGCTTGTTATAATCGAATATGTATGGAAATGAATCATTATGTGCCTAGCCTCTTGTATGCTCTATTCGAATTGAACTTTTGGGCCATGGTAGCATGCTCCTAATTTGATTGATAAAGGCCAAGATACTAGCCTTGATTTCTAAATGTTGTTAACCTTGTTAGAGGATATGCTTATTTGGGATAAGGCTTGATTGTATACACTTATTAGCATGTTTAGCTAAACCAACATGTTAGGCTTACATGATTTGAAAGTGATTATCCTAAGAGACCATGTCTGGTAAATTGAATTGAAAATGTCATTGAAAGGATGTTAATTCATTGTTATAAGATAGATCAAGATGCGCATACATGGTATGAGATTAAGGAAATAAATATATCTTGAACTTGATACTTGATCGAATGCTATACTTGTTCAATTAGACATGTATAACCAATCATTGAATTAATCTTTAGCTTAAAACATTGGTGGCTTATTTCCCTCCAAAACTTTGTATTTTCCCTCTCTATTTTTACTAATTGTCTTTTTCTTTTTCTTTTTTTTTTCAATCTAGCTTAAAAAATTGGTGGCTTATTTCCCTCCAAAATTTTGTCTTTTCCCTCTCTATTTTTACCAATCGTCTTTCTTTTTTTCTTTTTCTTAATTTAATTAAGTTTCAATTTAGATTAATTTAATTGAAATTTCACATTTAGTTTTAGAATTATTTTAATTATGTTTGTGATTTATGCTTCTAGATTTTAGTTAGCTCAATTAGATCCTAAGTTTAATAAATTAATTCATTTCAGACATTATTATTATTATTATTATTATTATTATTATTATTATTATTATTATTATTATTATTATTATTATTATTATTATTATTATTATTATTATTATTATTATTATTATTATTATTATTATTATTATTATTATTATTATTATTATTATAATTATTATTATTATTATTATTATTATTATTATTATTATTATTATTATAATAATAATAATAATAATAATAAAATTTGATTTAATATAATTATACACAAAATTTTGATATGGATATATGAAGCTTTAATTTAAATATTTAATCAAATTTAAATGCATAGATTAACAAGTTGAATCAGAATTAATCTCATACACCAATAACTCTAAACTAAACCATAAATACTAAACCTCAAACCCTAAACCCAACTCAAACCAAATTGACCTAAAAATTCAAATGTTGACCCGACCCGAAATCGACCTGAACGACCCGATTTTGACCCGAACTGAAAGTGACCCGAACAACCAGATATTGACCCGAACCGAAAGCGACCGATCCGATATTGACCCGACCCAAAAAAAACCGATCCGATTTTGACCCGATCCAATACGCGAACCGAATCTGACTCGTCACAGACCCGAATTAGACCCGAACCGACCCAAACCAATTCTAGATAGACCCGAAACGCCCCGAACCGAACCCGAACCGAACGACCCGATTGTCACCTCTACCCCCAGTTAACAACAGTTAACGACTCAGTGACCATTTTGTAACAAAAATTAAAATTTAATGCCCATTAAGTAATTTTTGAAAGTTTGGTGTCTGTTTTGTATTTTTTAAATAGTTTAGTGATAATTGTTTACTTTCTCCAAAAAAAATAACCTAAAACAAGCAGCTGCTGATCACAGAGTCGAGCCTTAGCATGGACCCCACGCCCCTCGTCGGGATACGTCAGCGTCCGAGCTCAAGAATCATCGCCCATTAGTGTGGGGCCCACCATCACGTGCCACATCATCCTTTTGGACTATTAATTTATCCCCATTATATTACTCACAAGACGACAGAAGAAGTGAAAAAGTTATAAAAAATAACAAATTAGATTTGCGATACTACCCCCATCAGATATAATTTTTCCCTATAAATGTAATTGCGTCCCCTCCCATTTTTCCATTCCTATATTCGAGCTCTTTCTACGAGCTTTTATTATTATTTTCGTTCCGACAAAAGAAAAGAAAAAACTGTCGTTTTTTCTTTGAAGTCGGGGGATTATTTTTTTCTTGGAGAGGAAATGTTGGGAGTATTTAGCAGTGCGATAGTGTCTCCGCCGGACGAGTTGGTGGCGGCCGGTTGCCGTACTCCGTCGCCTAAGATAACGGCGGATGCTCTGGTGAAACGGTTCCTCGAGACGAACTCTTCCGGTGTGTCCATGCAGATCGGAGATCATGTTCAGTTCGCTTATTCACACCATAACGAGTCCCCTTTTCAGCCCAGGTAAAATAATAGTTGGTGTAAAGTTTAACAGAAAAAAGGCTTCGAATTTAAAACTTTAATTATAAATCAAGCTGAGGAATTTCTGTTAAGGGAGATTCAATGGCCATGATTTCACAATCAAAATCATGTTTGAATCCAATCAAAGGATGGAAAATTGTTCCGACCAGATCTGTGTCGGAGATGGATATAATTTTTAATGAATCAATTCTTGATTTAATTACAAGCGTGTAGCATCCAGAAAACTCATGTTTTCTTTTTTGGATCTTATGAGGTACCACTAACTTTTGATAAAGTAAACCTCAATTATTACATTTGATCAAAAAAAAAACGTCAATTATTACATGGTGCATTGGTTGGGCTTTCCTTTCATAACCCAACTTCCAACTTTTAAAGTAAGTGAGGGTAGTCCATTTCTGTGAATAAAATAGGTTGGGACCCATGTTTGTCTCAATACTCTCCTCTGAATTTGGTCCATATATATATTTTTCATATCATATTTCTATTTGACAGGATCAATTTGGTAAGGTTCCTCTGTATTGGGGAATCACTGCCGACGGATGTGTGGCCTTCTCTGATAATGCTCAATTGCTTAAAGGTGCCTGTGCCAAATCTCTTGCTTCTTTCCCTCAAGGTGGATTCCCCTAAAACAGTTTGCACATTTGTTTTTGCACTGGAGTTGTCAACTTCATCAATTCACAAGTTTCATATTCATTTCTACAGGCTGTTTCTACTCCACAGCAGTTGGAGAAATAAGAAGCTATGAGAATCCTAAGAACAAGATAACTGCTGTTCCTGCTGAAGAAGAGGAGATGTGGGGCGCTACGTTTAAGGTAACCTCCTTTGGTTTTCCTTTTTTTTTTAAATATGTATTTTCGTAAATGAATTGGTGTCACTAAAATATAAATCTTGTATGTAAATGATTGTTGTTTTTGGCCCCATTGTCCATTTCAACCAGCTTATGTCTGGTTTGGTGATTTTGGATTTCAGGTGGAGGGGCCAGCAGTTGTTGCTGCCACAGAGTGAGAGTAGCTATTTCTCCTTCCACGGGAATTTATGATGAAGCAAATGGATCAGTCTCCATGTAAATACCAAGAATGAAAAGTTGAGGGGAAAATAAATGAGAAATTGTAGTAACTTCTGTTTAAGTAGCTTTGTGTTGTTGTTAAAACTAGCTTTCTTCCAGTTTCACTCTTTGTACATCTTGTCAACTTCAACTTCTAGTCTAATAAAAGCTTGTTTTAGCGTCCCAAATTTGGCATGATTGTGAGAATTCCGACATGGTGGCCGGAGTATTAACAAACGAAGGTGGAGAGTGAGTTGTGGAGGTTGAGTGAGCGGCAGTTGTATGTAGAGTAACTACAGAGAAAATAATGAATAAAAAAGAAAATCTCAACTTTTATTAAGTGAACTAATTATCATTAACGGGTTGGTCCAAGTGGTAAGCAGTTTGGTATTGCTTAAGTAGATCTCGAGTTGAGGTCTTAAATAAGCAAAAAAAAAAATTACTGGAAGACTCGCCCACCAAAATCAGATGTGCGGCGTGAATCGATTCAAATTAGTTAAGGTAAAATCATGTAGAATGATCAAAAATCAATTATCACAAAAAGGGTATTGAGTTCAATACATTAGTGTGGCTTATATGGTCTAAAACCATAGCAGAAACCATTAACAAATTTTAAACGAATTAACAAATAATTATAACTAACTTCCACCTAATTTCATTCTAACATTCTATTCTTTCTCAATTTTCTTGATCTTCTTAAATTTGATTCTCCAACAAAAAAAATGCAAAACATAGCAAGTTGAAATTTGCAAATAGAAACTCGCATGCTTGAGTTGATTTAGTGAAATAGTTCAAAAAAAATTCCTAGAATTTTTAGATTTTTCCTTTCTCATAGTGCTTTCAGATTTTTCCTTCACATCACCTTTTAGGGTGTCGCATGATTTTTTTAACTAAAGAAATGAGTTGAATAATGTTCATGGCAGCTGAAAGGATCAAATTGAACCAAAATTCTTCGGATACCAAAGTGACATAGTGATACAATTTTAGGGGCCAAAATATCATTTAACCTTTTTATAATAAATGTTATTTTAGCCCATGTAGTTATACATTATTATCACTTTGGTACCTATTTTTTATTCAATTTGATCATGAACTTTACAAACGTGAAACACAATACCTCATTATGTTTTTTTTTTGTTAAAAAAATCCATATATTACTCTAATAACGTGTCACGTGACTCATAATATATATTAAATTTGAAAACTTCATGAAAAATGTATAAAATAAAAATCCAAAATATTCTCAAGTTTTCAAAATATCAGAAAGGTTGTCTAAATATTTTCTTGATGTTTAAAAGATTATTTTATAATCATTCTTTGAGGTTTTCAGATTGAACATACATTAGGTTTCATGTGATACGTTCCTAGAGTTTCACGTGGACTTTTTGGAATGGAAAAAGGAGTTGGGAAACATGCATCACGGTTGGAAAAGTCTAGGGGACCAAATTGTATTAAAAAATTCTTTATGCACCAAAATGACAGTGAAGTAAAATTTCAGAGGCTAAAATATCACTTAACCCATATATTTAATAGATTTTTTTGAATATCTATATTTAATAGATTTATATTCGTGTAAATATACTTAATAAATTATTAAGATATTTAGAGTGTAAAATATATTAAAATTATATTAAACACTTGCATCTAAAAAAAATATACACTGGCCTTTCCATGAATAACACGACTCAAGTACATGTTTTTAATCTTTAATTGAATGACTAATAATCAGTTGGTCTAGATTTTAGTAAGATGAGGCACTAGATTTATTAACAAAGGTCAAATATTTGAATTTTTATCTTCGAATAGAGCAAATTGGGTTGAGAGGTCACCACCATAATGAACCTCAACAGTACCTGATCCATATTAGTCAACCGATGAATTGGGTTGAGAGGTCACCTCCATAAAAACTTCAATGGTATATGATCTAGATTAGTCAACCAATGAATTAAACATCGGTAGTTATACAAAAAAAAAAACTCTTAATTGAGTGATATGTTATAGTTTAACCTAATATCAACTCAATTGATAACTAAAATTTAATAAGATTATTTATAATCCAAACTCAAGACTAATGGATGAATATATAAGGTTATATTTTGATGCACAAGTTGTTCTATAAAATTTAAAATATAAATCTCAAATCTTAACACCCTAAAGCATAAACCATAAACCTTAAATTTTACACCCTACACACTAAACCTCTAAACCCTAAAACCCTAAAAGGTTTGTGTAAACTTTAACAAACTTGTGTATTAAAGTATATATATATATATATATATATATATAATTTAGCACTAGTTTAATGTTTTATTTTCACCTATATTTGTGGATGTGTAAACCTATTGTCTAGTTAATTGTTATTATTTATTTTTCAGTCACAAAAGTAGTGCCACAATTTATAGTTTGATTGGATGTAAACACATCTATTGCATAGAGATGGGCACGGGTCGGGTCGGGCCGGGTTTTTGGCCCACCCGAACCCGACCCGAAAATATTAACCATAAACCCGACCCGACCCGACCCGACCCGAAAATAAATACTTTAAACCCGACTCCGACCCGACCCGACATATATAAAAAAAATCAATTTTAGGGACTAAATTGTAAAAAAAATAATTTTAAGAGACTTAATTCTAAAAAATAATAAATTTAAGGACTAAATTGTAAATAAAAAAATCAATTTTAAGGACCTAATTATAAAAAAATAAAGGAGTATTATTACAAATATCCCTAAAAAATTTAAGGAAAAATTACACTATTAGTCCCGGGTCGGGTCGGGTCCGGGTTCCGTGCCCATCCCTACTATTGCATGATGTTAAACTATACCAATTGAGATCCATTTTAGGTTAATTTATTGTGAATAATGGGACGCTGCCTTAGTATATATAATAACAGGATGATCCGGCCTTTACCCAAGCCAATAGAATTCAGAAAAGCCCAATAAAAGAGAGCCCATGAAGAAGGAGAAACCCATAACAAGAGTGCTAAAGGGAAAAATGGTAAAATTAGTAATGCAGTGAGCGTGGATTGAAAACACAACATTCAGATCTTCAGCCCTACACTCTCCCAACTAAGCTATTCCTGCAGATGGTACGTAGTTGTAGAATTAACATTAAATAAACTGTTAAGACCTTTTTCATTTGGATTCTCTTCTTCATGCACTCTTATTAAACGCTGGATATTTTTTAATTTAAACCCAAACTTACCTAAACCTTTGCCCAAAAGGAAATAATAGAAAAGAAAATTGTACTTGGTATCCCTTGATAAAAATTTTAATAAATTTGGAAAATAACACTTTTAATTCAAATATGCAAGCTTAACCCAAACTTTTAAAAAAATAAAAACTTTCGTACCAAAAAAATCATCAAATTGATGGGTTATTATTATAGATTTGTTCAAGGTGGTTTAGAACAAATATATGATTTAAAAAATTGAAATGAAATTATATACGTTTATTTTTAATAGTAAGATGAGACTTTTCTTTGAAAATTCTTGTTAATTTTATAAGATTTTTAGATTATTTTATATTCTATTTGAATTTCTTGCTTAAAATTTTGAAAAAAAATATTAAATTAAAATTTTAGCAACAATTGAGGAGCGAAATAATATGTTAATCATATTTTCTCATCTTGTATGATTTCGAATCTCGATATGAAAATGTAATACCTCTCTATTTAATAAAATAAATGTCGGGTTATCGCATAATAGTAGGTAATGATAGAGTGGCCATTTTATAACATATTGTTAAGTTTAATGACTCTTCTATAACTTTTGAAAGTAAAATGATTAAATAATGATAGTTTAGAGACTATTGTTGTAATTTTCCCATACATTTAATATCAAATTGGCTTAACTATAAAATAGGTACCTAAACTTTGCCAATTTTTTTTGTAATAGGTGCCTAAATTATTTTTTTCGCTGAAATAGGTGCCCAACGTTTCGTTTTTTTATCTGAAATGGGTGCCTAAAGTTTTATTCTATTACTGTTTTAAGGTAACACCCGATTAGAACCGTGAACAACCGGTAGTTGAGGTATGGAAGTAGGGATGTGAAATAAGGTAATCGTTTAGGTTTCAGGTCAGGTCATGTCAGGTCAGATCAAATCAGATACGAGATATGTCAGGTCAATTTAATGGTTCGACTCGGATCAGGTTGGGTTTGGGTCAAATCAGATTCAGGTCTTTATTAAGTTGATTTCAAATCAGATTGAGTTCGGTTTCGGGTCGGGTTAATTTTAGGCTGGGTAAGTTTCAGTTCAGGACAAAACGGTTCGGGTCTGAATCAGTTAATTAACGGGTTAATTCAGGTTCGGATGGACTTCAGGTCGAGCCACATCCAGGTCGGGTCACGTTATTGACGAATAAAATTCAGGTCAGGGAATATCGATTTCGGTTGAAGTTTAAGTTGGGTCTTACCGTGTACAAATAGACTTTGTGGGTAAATTTTAGATAAAAATAAAATTTTAGGAATTAATATGAACCAAAATATCCCTTAGGATGCCGAAATATTTTACAATTTAATATATATATATATATAATTATGACTAAATTGAATTAAACTAAAATTTAAAAGCGAATGTTAGGACTAAAATGAAAATTTTAAACAAGTGAGGACCTAAAAGGTAATTAATCACTAAGAAAAAAATTAGGAGGCAAATGCCAAACAGAAAATTAATTATTGAATCAAATTTAAAAAGATTCTAATCTTGGTACTAATGAGAGAAACCCTAGCTACTTGTGATAACCCTAGCGGCACAACTTTACCGGTGGATAAACCGCCAGACCCACTGGATGGGTTTGCTTCCCCTCGGCTGGTGGATAGTACTGCTCATTTTTGCTTCCCTCCTTTGGAGCGCTCGAGTTCACCAATTCTCACTACTGGTTTACCGAAGAATAAGAGGATTCGAAGTGATGATGTGGTTAAGGGACATGGTGACATTGAGATGGAGCATTCAGATAGGGTGGAGGCTAAGGAGGTTGACGGATGTCAGCCAAAGAAGACTCGAGTACCTAGAGTTAAACCTATGTTGGGTAACTCTTACGCTAACGTGATCTCTGGGCAAATGTGGCTTCCAAGGGTGTCAGTGTTGAGGCTTGTGATGAAGATATTTTCATCATCAACGCGGATGCTCGCGTTGATAGAGATGGCCCGTTCCCGGTTATCCAGTTCTCTGATAGAGCACAGGAACTACTTGATCATAGTATGCGAAAGACCTTGATTGTGCTGCTTCTGGGTAAATCTATTGGCCTTCGCACTCTTACGAGTCGGATCAAAGCTCTTTAGCAACCATAAAGGGAGTTTCATGTTATTGATCTTGAGAACGACTACTTCTTGGTGAAGTTTGCGATGGAAGCGAACTATTCGCACGTACTTTCTATGGGTCCGTGGACTGTTTATGGTAGTTATCTGACAGTGCAACCATGGCGGTGTGATTTTGTTACTTCTGAGCTCTACCCTTTACATGTGGTTGCATGGGTGTGATTACCGGGCTTACCATATAGGTACTACACTAAGGCTTTCTTCCGGCATATAACTATGACTATTGGAAAGGTGGTGCGTGTTCACTATAATACTAAAGTTGGGGAGATGGGCCGTTTTACACGGTTGGCTATTGTAGTTGATCTTAACAAACCCCTCATGCCTTGTATAGGAATCAATGATTTTGTCCATCATATTGAGTATGAAGGGCTTTCCAATGTATGCTTCAAGTGTGGTACTTACGGACATGATGAGGCTCTCTGTGGAACTAGTGTTTCGGGAGCAGTCTCGGGTG
The DNA here is from genome assembly GCA_958450335.1 of Hibiscus tridactylites. NCBI lineage: Eukaryota > Viridiplantae > Streptophyta > Magnoliopsida > Malvales > Malvaceae > Hibiscus > Hibiscus tridactylites. The sequence goes on along the minus strand of OY288265.1, from coordinate 35,944,044 downwards.
GATCCTTGGGAACAGTCAAGAGCTGCCCTGTAACTGTTGAGGCGTCGTACGGACCCTGGCTTTTAGCAGAGAATAAGAAGCATCGTTCGAGAAAGCAAGCGACTTCTACTTCGATCTCGAGTATGAATAATTATGTAGATATGGGGTCGAGATTTGAGGTCTTTCATGACGAGATAGATACTGCTTCTGAGGGTCCTATTGAGGCTATCATTGGAGGTACGTCGAGTGATACAATACATGATAAGTCTTGTTCTCAGGGTGTTGGGTTTAAGAAATCGCCTTCTACTAAGGAAGGCTCGGTTCAGGCGAAAGTGGTTCCTTTGAATGTTGGGACTAGTTCTACAGTGGTTTCTCATACTCCTAAGTCAGTGTTGGGCAATCACTCGGCTGTTATGGTTTTTGATGATGGCGAGGAGGGGTCAGCTGGATGAAAGGTTACGGGTAAAGGTAAGGTATGGGTGAGTAGGACTGGAGTTGGGGAGAGTATCATGAAGGGTTTGAAGGTTAATAAAAAAATAGCCTATTGTGCTCCACCGCGGCCGATTCTCACGGAGTGGGTTAAACCGTTAAGCAATACCATCTCTCTAGAGAAAGGTCCTTTGCGTGAAAAAACGGGAAACTTGGAACTGGAGGGGTGGACAAGGGTGTGGTTGTTAATTTGGCACCATTGGTCGAGAGTACTATGAGTGGGATTCTTCCTACAGAGTTAAATGCGTGTCTAGATTCTAGTAAGGAAAATCAATGTCCGATGGATACAAGTGCAAGCTCTCAATATCATTGATTTTGTTTTAATGATTAAGTGTTTTTTCTAGAATTGTCAGGGTGTTGCGAGCCCTGAATTTCACCGGTTTTTAAGGATTTCATGCTTATGCATCAACCAAAATTTGTTGCGTTGATAGAACCACGAGTGTGTGGTCGTAAGGCTGACCGTGTGTTGAGTCGTTTGGGGTTTGGTAATTCGTTTCGTGTAGAGGCACATGGGTTTAGCGGAGGTATCTGGATTTTGTGGGATCATTCTGTTCAGGTTGAGACTGTTAGATTTTCAAACCAATTTATTCATTGTCGGGTTCGAGAGCTTTCTTCTTCTGACTAGGTTTTTGTTACGACCATCTATTCGAGCCCTCAAGCAGCTAAGCGTAATTTTCTATGGGACCCTCTACAAAGTCTTGATCCTGGTTCTGGTCACCCTTGGTTAATTGGGGGTGATTTTAATGCAATTCTTCGCCCGACGAAACAAAGTGGTGGTTCTCTTTCGGCCCCGGGCTATAGTCGACGTTTTAATGAGTTTGTTTTTTATTCTAGGTTGTTAGAAGCCCCATTCTCAAGGCTTGAATTTACGTTGAATAGAGGGGATCTAATACCAACGGTTGGACAAATGTTTTTTAATTTGGATTGGGGTGACTTGTTTCTTGATATGCTTGTTCACAACTTAGAGCGTTTGGGCTCGGGTCATTGACCGTTACTTGTTACGCTTCAGTCTGTGGTTCCCGAGGGGGTCATAGGCCTTTCCATTTTCTTACTGCCTGGTAAGACCACCCCAATTTTGAGCATTTCCTTTCACGAGAATGGAATAAAGCGGTTGGGATCCATGAGAATTTAGAGAACTTCACTTCGTCGATTGCTTCATGGAAAACCTCTTTCTTTGGGCATATTGGCCGCAAGAAAAATGAGCTACTACATCATATACGTGGGATTGAAAAAGCATTATGTCGACGGCACTCGGACTTTTTGGTTAACCTAGAGAAGGATTTGCGGGTGGAACTCGAGGGTGTGTTGGCTTATGAGGAATCTCTATGGATACAGAAAGCTCGGTGCAATTGGTCTTTGGAGGGGGACCGTAACACTAAGTTTTACCATGTGTTTGCATCATCAAGACGTTGTCACAACATGGTTAAAGTACTTCGGACGGATGCTGGGGAGTGGTGCCGTGATCCGGGGGAGTTGCGGCAATTGGCATGTGACTACTATAAGGCCCTTTTTACTAGCAATGTTTCGGCTATTACACCTTACACTATTCGGGAGTGCTTTCCAAAACTTCTGGCTCAATATTTGGCCATGTTGGTTAACTCGGTGTCAGACTCAGAGATTAGGGAGGCGGTCTTTGCAATGGGTCCCTTAAAGGCTACGAGTATTGATGGATTTTCGGCTCTTTTTTATCACCGTAATTGGAGTCTTGTTGGGCCATGTGTTTGCCGTTTTGTGTAGGGTATTTTTGAAGGTGAAACTATGGATGTCGCTCTTAATCATACCATCTTGGTTCTGATTCCTAAAGTTTCGACACCGGAGCTCATATTGCGTTTAGACCCATTAGCCTCTGTTCGGTTCTTTATAAAATTGTGACCAAGCTCATTGTGAATCGGCTAAAGGCATTATTACTGTAACACCCCAATTTTGGGCTTAGAAGTTTTGGGTCTGAACCGGACCGGTCGGATTTTCGGTTCGAATATAAAAGGTGGCTTTAAGGAAAGCCTAGTTCGGGATGCATTAAAAATATGGAAAAATATCTAAAAATCCTCTTTTATTATATATAAGAGAGTGGTGAAATCAATTTTACAAAATGAGGTTTGGAAATATGACATTTTGAGTTAGTGACTAAAATGTAATTTTTGAAAAGTTCGTGACTGTTTTAAAAGGATTGAAACTTTGAATCTTTAAGGAGCTAATTTACCCAAGGGAGGATTTCTCCAGATTTTTCTTGATTTTTAAAGACTCATTTAATGTTTAATTAATAAAAAGAAAAGAGGGAAAAAGATATTTTTAGTTTCATAACTAACTTTTATTAAAATTTTCCCATTTCATTTTCTCTCAAAATTCCCTCAGCCAAACACATTTCCACAGCAACTTTTCCTTTGATTTTCACACCTAAAGTTGAGATTTCAATTCCTAAATGATTCCTAATCATTTCTACACCAAATCCTCATCATTTGCTTAATGAATTTTCAAGGATTTTGGCTCTAAACAAGGAGAAATCCACATTTAGAGGTATGAACGTCCTTCTCCTCTAAATACTCAGTTCTTTACTGAAATTCCCAAGTTCTCAATCCTTAAATTAAGTTTTATTAAAGGTTTTGATGTTGTGATCTTGGTTTTGGCTTAAAATGCAAGATTTGGATTTAATTTTGAAGAAATTCGTAATAAATGATTGGGCTCTGTTTCGAGATGTCTTTTTGATGTATTTTGGATGTCTAAATGATGTGTAATTGAGGTTTAATCAATGCAATCCTGAATAGGTTGATTTTCCTAAGTTTTTACTTGTGAAAATGGTGGTTTTTGGGGTGATCTTGGTGTTCTGTTAATGCTGGAGGTATGAGGACGTGTTTGGGATCATTTTGGATGTTAATTGATGTTTAAAAATGGTTAGAAGTGATGGATCTTGGCTGGGTTAAGTTTTGGAAGAGTTTGGAGGTGTTTTCGGTTGTGTTTGGTAGCCGAAATGTTGGATTTATGTAGAGCAGCGAGTTGAGTTGTGTTGTTGGTGTTTTTAATGCATGATGATGCATTAATCCTATGTTGTTATGTGCTTGAAACAGGGGAGAATGATCTGTGAGCAATAGAGGTGGCGTTGATGGTTTCAGATGCTTGGAAGGCTTGTTGGCTAGCCTAGTTTTGTGTATCGGTGAGTGAAGTTGGGTTTTCAGCTTTGAAACCAATGTTTGAAGGTTTTGGGAGCTTAGTTTAAGTCTAAACAACTTAGCTAAGCTCAAGAGTAAGTAAATGGAATTTCTCTCTTGGTTTGTGTTATGAATTGGTTTTTAAAGCACTTGTGATTGTTGGATGCAATACATGTGATTTGCATGTTTAAATTCTGTTTTGAAAGCATATTTTAGCATGGTTTAATGCTGGTTTTGAAAGTCATGTGTGAAGGATGCTCAAGGTAAGAGATCCTTGGTTTTGTACATTGGAATTGTGGAATTGATGCATAGTGTTGCATGTTGTTTAATGGCTTTGTTTAATGCTTCAAAACAGTGAAGTGATGATGGTAATTGGTGATTTTGGCATTTTGGTTATGCTTGTAAAAACAATGGATTAATGTGGTAAAATGGTTATATTGGCAAGTGATGTAAGTGGTTCTTGGTTACTTTAATCGGATATAGTTAGCCGGCTATAGGATTGGGTGCACCGTGAATTGAGTCGCCTTGGATGTCGAGGGGGTTGTAATTGTACCGTAAACTCCATCCAAGAATCCTAGCGATTGAGGAAATTGGTGTCACCACGATGGAGGATGGCTCTCGTGGGTGGGCTTGGTTAAGTGCCACCACGATGGAGGATGGCTCTCGTGGGTGAACCTTGTTAAAGTCACCACGATGGAGGGTGGCTCTCGTGGGTGGACTTTGTTAAGCGTCACAACAGTGGAGGGTTGCTTCCGTGTGTGAGCTTGGTTAAGGTGATTACAATGGTTGTGGTAGCTTCTGTGTGTAAGCCTTGTGATGTGTCCCGGCTCTCGCTAGTGTGTTATACAACTTCCGATGAGTGATGTTGAGGGGTTGTGATTGTACCGTTAAACTCCATCACGGGTGTTGAGGGGTTGTGATTGTACCGGTAAACTCCACCTTATGTTGTTCGGAAGTGTGTATGGAGCGTGTGGGACAACGCTTGTAATCCGTGTATCCGATTGTGTCTTGTGTTATGATGGTTTATGAATTATCACTTGGAAGCCAATATAATGTTCTTGAATGTAATGAAGCATGAGATGCTTGAGATGATGCAAGGTTGCATGGAAAGTGTGTAATGTACCAAGAATGCATGTATTACTTGTTAGCTTGAACAAGTGTTTATCTTATATTAAGAATGGTGCAAATGTGCATGGGAATCTCTTTAGTGCATTGAAGTCTTGTGAAGGCTTGTTTTAAAAGGCATGTAATGCAAATGTTGATTTTGTGGTTCATGTATTGCATTTGTTTAATGCATGAGATAGATTGAAGGAGTAAGTGGGTTTCAAAGGTTTCTTGCTTTGAGATGATTTTCAAATATGAGAAAAGTATAATGTGAAGTGGAAGTGTTTTCCAAGGTATTTGTATTTAACTTTGCATATGACGTTCATGCATGGAAAGGTTAAATTGATGGTTTTGCAAGGATGTGCTTTGAAGTGAGTTACTTAGCTTTTCTAAGCCAAGGGTTGGTTTTCATGTTTGAGCAATGCATGATTTAAAGCATGTTGTTTAAAAAGGGGTTTTCAAACACTGCTTTGGTTTATCGAAATGTGTTTACTTTTTAAAGAGGTTTTATGACTCGCTGCATTGATGGTGTTTTGGTTTTGAGCATTCCTCACTAAGCATGATGTGCTTACGCTCCTTTTTGTCCATCAATGCAGATATTTGAAGTTGGGACAGCAAGAAGCAAGGGATTCAAGGAGAGCTCCACTTGAGATGTATGTCTCGGTTAATAGCTATAGATAATAAAGGCAATGGGGGAAGAGTCTTTTATGTTGATGTTTAATGAGATTGTGTATGTTAGACAAGTTTGGTTTATGAGTTGAACTATGTGGTTTAACGCTTGCAACGTTTGAATCTTCTTATTCATAAGTCGTTATGCTATGCTTCTTGTTCCGAAAGCATGTTTAAGTGTTGGATGTGTTGAAAGAGTTGGTGCACCTAGGGGTGGTTTTGTATCTAGATTTTAATACAAGTTGGTGGTTATGATGCTTGGCATGTTGTTGCTTTGTTGAGGATTGATTTGGAGCATGTTCGATGGGGTTTAGATGTGTTAAAACAGGCCTATCTGCTATTTCTGGGCAGGGTGTTTCGAAACACCCTTGCCTGTTTCGAAACAGGTGCTTGATTTGGCCTGGGTGTTTCGAAACGGGTAGAGGTGTTTCAAAACACTTTGGCTACTGCCAAGCCCCGTTTCTGAACGGGCTAACCCCGTTTCGGAACACTTGACCGTTGAGCACTGATTTGAATGGTTTTGAGGTTTGCAAGCTTTACGTTTTAGTCCTGATTTTTGTATGTGCAATTGCTTGAGCTCGAGATGTCCGTTTAAGGTGAAATTTGGCAGAGAGGCATGAAACATGACTAATTTCATAATGGTAACTTAAAAATTGGTAAAGTTCTCTTAATTTTCAGAATTTACAAATTGGTCCCTAAATTCGTATTTTGTGCAATTGGGTCCCTTATTGTTTTCCGAATGCTATGATTTTTGAGTATGCTTATCTCAAGAGTATGCCTAGGGTTAATGTGCATCTAGACAAGTTTTAAAAGAAAAAAAGGGTCGTTAATCAAGGTTGACTTTCGGGTTGACTTTGGTTTTCCCCGTGTAATCTTCGTAGTCCGGGTCAACCGTCTAGGCCGGGCTAAGGGGGTTACAATTGCCTTATTGGGTGTTGGATACTCAAACATCCTTTGTCGTGGGCGAGCTATTTCGGATAATATCATTATTGCATAGGAAGTGGTGCACTCTATGCGGAGAAAAAGAGGACGTAAAGGTTGGATGGCCATCAAAATAGACTTGGAGAAAGCATATGATAGGCTTGAATGGTCATTCATTGATGATATTTTGTGTGATATTGGGATCCCAGATTCTGTGCGTGTTTTAATTATGTGGTGCGTTACGTCGGTGTCTATACAGGTAACTTGGAATGGTACATTGTCTGATATAATTTTGCCTAGTTGAGGTATTAGGCAGGGTGACTCGCTCTCATCGTACCATTTTATCCTTTGCATGGAGAGGTTAGCGCAAACGATCAATAGAGAGATTGATTGTGGTAATTGGAAGCCTATTAAATTGATTAGAGCAAGGCTGGCTATCTCGCATCTATTTTTTGCGGATGATCCAGTTCTTTTCGCGGAGGCGACGGTTGATCAACTGCATTGTATTGGCAGGGTTCTGACAGATTTTTGTGGTGCTTCAGGTCATAAAGTGAGTGTCGAAAAGACGAACATATTTTTCTCTCAGAATGTGGACATAGACATGCGACTTTTCATTAGTCAGAGCTTTGGCTTTGCGGATGTGAATGATTTAGGGCGTTACCTAGGTGTTCCGTTATTGCATAATTGTGTTGCAAAAGTGACATATCATTTCTTGTTTGCAAAGATTCGGAAGAGACTATCAGGCTGGCAGGCGAAGCTCTTATCCCTTGCTGGGCGGATTACCCTAGCGAAATCGGTACTAGAAGCAATACCCTCATATGTGATTCAAACTTCGTATATTCTGAAAGGGACATGTGACAAGATTGATCAGATCATTCGTAAGTTCATTTGGGGTCACAATAATGAGAAAAGTGGCGTACCCTTGGTTAATTGGGCGAAAATGTGTTCTTCGATTAAGAATGGTGGTCTTGGGCTCAGAAACCTTCATGATCATAATGCAGCCTTTCTTATGAAGATAGGTTTTGGTATCTTAACGCGGATCAAAATACAAGCTGATCGAGGGGCTTCCAGATTTTATTTATCGGCCTAGTTGTTCGAGATTGTGGACGGGTCTTTGTCTCATTTGGGAGGAGCTTCGGCAAGGTATGGTTTGGAACTTGGGGAGTTGTAACCGCATTGATTTTTGGTTCGACCCTTGGTTGAGCGACGCTGGACCCCTTGCGAATTATGTTGCGGATATTTCGTTGATCAGGCCGTGTTTAGTTGAGTCAATGATTAGCGAGACTGGAATGTGGCGATGAGATCTTTTTGAACATTTGTTGCCCCTTTATTTATTGCTTCGTATCGCGACTATTAAGCTACCTTTGCCATTGTTCGGAGAAGATACACATGGATAGAAATGGATTGAGAATTGAAAGTTTACGATGAAATCTGCCTACATGACTCGAGTGGTTTCGAATGAGGATGAAACTACGGCTATTTGGTTGGAGATTAATAAATTTAAGGGGCCTGCTCGCATAAAGGTATTTTTATGGTTATTAGCCCATGGAAGGGTTTTAACTAATGTTGAGAGGTGTAGGCGTCACATGTCGTTGGATGATGTTTGTGGCGTTTGTCGGGGTGAGTCGGAAACCCTCGATCACCTATTTCGATATTGTCCTATGGCATATACGGTATGATTGGGTATCATCCATCATGAACATTTACATACTTTCTTGGAGGAGCCGTTCTTGACATGGCTTGATTGCAACTTATCATCCAAATCGGTTTTTGAACTTTGGGGTTGCGATTGGGCACTGGCTTTTGCTGTGATTCTTTGGTCGTTATGGTTAAACAGGAATGCTGTCATTTTGACCCGAACTTCATTGCTATGAATTCAATTTTGGGGTGTAGCCATCGAATTGTGGATTGCCATGTCTTGGTTATCGCACGCTCTAGTAGTGCAGGGCGATTACACGGGCGAGGTGATCGATAGCAGGCTTGTTGGGTTCCTCCGGCGTCAGGTTCTTTTAAACTCAACACGGAAGGCTCCCGTTGTGTGTAGCACGAGTTATGCTTCTTGTGGGGGTGTCATCGGAGATGAAAAGGGTGCTTGGGTGTTGGGTTTTACTAAATTTATCAGTGTTTGCTCGATGCTTGTTGCGGAGCTCTAGGGCATTATGGAAGGGCTACGCTTTGCTCGGGATGTAGGTGTGTAGAGCCTTGTGATTGAATTGGATAGCTTGGAGGCGTTAAATTTAGTGTCGGGTGTTAAAGCCGGGACAAGACATATCTCGATTTTGGGACATATTGCCGGCCTTTTGAAGAAGAATTAGGTGGTGTCTTTTGAACACATTTTTAGAGAAGCTATTCATGTTGAGGATGTATTGGCCAAGATGGGTAGCCGGAGTTTTGGTGGCTCGGGGGTTTTTCTACAAACCCTTTGTCAATTCAGGAAGCCTTTCAGAAGGATATTGAGCAATCTAGTTCCCCGGGAGTTGCTACTCATGGAACATCGATAGTTGGAATGGGATAGGTGTCATCGACGTCGGAGGTTATTTGCGGAATGAGGAGTTTATTTTCTGGTTTTTTAATTGTTTTAATTGGTTGTTCTGAACATTTTAGCTACTAGTATGTGTACTTTTTTTCCTCCATCTGTAGAACTAATGTTTTGATATAATAATTGAAAAATGTTTTGGACTGATTTAAAAAGTATTTAAAACATTTCCAAAGTCCAAACAACTTGAAATTATGTTTAGGGAAGTTTTTAAAAGGTTTTTACATGTTTTTCAAAGCCAAACTTCACAAAGCTGTCCAGGCGTTTCGAAACACCTTAGGGCGTTTCGATACGGGAATTCCAGTAGCAAAAACGTTTTGATACGAGTATTGAAACGGGCATTCCCTCGATGAGATTTTTGCCCAGCGTTTCGAAACGGGCTATGCCGTTTCGATACGCATACGTGGCTTGGACCACAACGGTCATAAACCCCAACGGCTATTTCCCAACTAACATTTAAATGCAGGGCGTTTCGATACGGGTCTAGGCGTTTCGATACACGTTCCGAAATGTCCAGGGGGCGTTCCGAAACGGGTGCCTTGTCAGACTGCAACGGCTCTTTCTACTTAAAGTATGTTTCGAAACGGGTTCGAGCGTTTTGAAACGGTGAGCTGCAGAACTACATTTATGGTGGGAATGAAAGTCCTCAACGGCTCCAATTCAATCCCAATGGCTAGCAACGACTATAAACTCATCAAGGAGTATAAAGGGGACCTCCAAGCATCAAGTAAAGGTTAATGCTCATATTGTCAATCAACAAATGATCAAGAATTGTCTTAGAGCTTAAATTGTCATTTATTGTATAGACAAACACTAGTGAGCCAAAATTGCTCAAGTGTTTTAGGTTTTGGGCGAGTGCTAAATTGTGCAAAAAAATACCTTTTAGAGGGATTTAAGTTTGCTTATTCTGTCTCTTTGTAAAGAGGGTTTTGATCAAGGCTTTGAGTAGAAAGCTTGATTGGTTGTAAGGGTTTCCTCCTAAGCCTAGAAAAGGGGAAGAGCAATTAGTGGAATTGTTTGGAAATCCTTAGTGGGGAGCTAAGGTAGTAGATGTAGACCTTGGTTAGAAGGTTGAACCACTCTAAAATCATTGTGTCATTTCCTTTTTAGCTTCCACAACCCTTACACCCAAAATTCCACCTCCCCACCACTTGGTGAGCCACCTTGGTTGAACGAATCGAGCTCCTCACAACTCAACAATTAGTATCAGAGCTTGGCTCAATTGAGAAGGATTCACATCCTATTGAGAAGATCTGGTAAGCTCGATCACTATTTCATCAACCGGCTCAAATGGCTCAATCAATCGACAAACCGCCTTTCTTTGGCGGAACCCGCTATGCCCATTAGAAGACAAAGATGAAGTTCTTCATCAAATCAAGAGATTACAAGCTATGGGATATAGTTGAAGATGGTCCGTTCGTGCCTCAAAGAAGCAAAGCGGAGTGGAGTGCCGACGATCGCAAGAAGATGGAGCTTAATTGCAAAGCCTTGCACATCTTGTTTTGTGCTTTTGGCCCAACCAACTATGAGAAGATGTCTTCTTGTGAGAGTGCGAAGGAGGTATGGGATAAGCTTGAAGTTACATACGAGGGTACCGATGAAGTCAAGGAGACCAAGATTGGGCTCCTAACCTTAGAGTATGAGAACTTCAAAATGGATCTGGAAGAGAACATCGAGAAGATGTTTGATAGGTTCTCCACTATCACCAATGGTCTCAAAGGCTATGGAGAAGCCATCCCAGAGGAAAAGCTTGTTCGAAAGCTCATCTACTCACTTCCCGAGTCTTGGGACTCAAAGAGGACCGCCATCATCGAAGCCAAAAACTTGAAGACCTTGAAGCTTGATGAACTTATGGGGTCACTCCTTACTCATCAAATCATGAAGAAGAGTAAAGAAGATGAGAAGAAGAGGGAAGAAATTCGAGCTATGAGAGAGAAGAAAATCAAAGAGCTAGGCATCAATGCAAGTGCCATGGCTCTCAAATCCTCCACTTGCCATCATGTCTACTCAAGTGAAGAGGAGGATGAAGAAGAAGAGATAGTCCATCTCTTCAAGAAGTGTGCCCCGTTCATGAAGAAAGCCTTGAGAGAGCTTGAACGAGAACCCAAGAGAAAGGAGAGGGCAAGCACTTCAAGCCATAAGAAGAAGGCACATGTGGCTACTTGGAGTGATGAGGACTCCACCGACGATGAACAAGCCAACCTTTGCCTTATGGCCATCGAAGAAGATTCAAGGGTAACTTCTAATTCATCTACTTCATGTTCTTACTCTTTTGATGAATTACAAGATGCCTACGATGATTTGGTTTTAGATTTTAAAAATCACATTTTGAAAAACAACAAATTGATTTCAAAGTTAAAAATTCAAAATGATTTGCTTTCTAAAACCAAACTTGAACTTGAAGCAAAACTCGAAGAGTTTGAATTAAAATGTTTTGATTTACAAAAATTGCTTCAAAAAGTTCAAGAAGAAAAGGATTTGATTTCCAAAGAGCTTGAAAAGAAAAATAATTTTGGAAAATCAAATTTTTATGTAAGACAATCTAGTGCCCCTAGATTCAAAAATGGTAAATGTTTTAGAAGTGTTTGGGTCCCAAAAGGACTAACCACTTCAACTAAAAAGGATGACACTGAAAAATGGATTCCTAAGGGGACTAAAATTTGTGCTACTAATGTTCATGGATCCAAAGCAATTTGGATACCAAAAATTACTTGATTGTCTTTTGTTAGGCGCGATGGAGATGATCAACAAGTCAAACTTTGAGGGGGAGCTCCATGCACACTAAGGAAGAACACTTGAAAAAGGAAAGCTTCACATCCTACCTTGAGTTCAAGTGTTGGTAAAAATCTAGTTGTTTTTGCATTTATTTGTTTTATTTGTATTTTATCCAACTAGATGATCATATATGTTGGACTAACATTTTATTGATGCTTTGAGTAAGGGGGAGCCATTTTAAAAAAACCAAATTTGTATTTTTGTCAAATTTTACCTCTATTGTTATTTTGAACTTAATGTTTTAAATTCTTTTTTATACAACAAAAAGGGGGAGAAATGGTTTGAAAAGTTGAATTTTCAAATGAATAAGGGGGAGCTCTATTTGATTTCATATCCTTAATCTCTTATTCACATTTTTAAAGTTAAAGGGGAGAATGCCAAACAATTTTTCAAGTGAGTTTTATTATATCAAAAAGGGGGAGATTGTAGAACTAATATTTTGATATAATATTTGAAAAATGTTTTGGACTAATTTAAAAAGTATTTAAAACATTTCCAAAGTCCAAACAACTTGAAATTATGTTTAGGGAAGTTTTTAAAAGGTTTTTACATGTTTTTCAAAGCCAAACTTCACAAAACTGTCCAGGCGTTTCGAAACACCTTAGGGCGTTTCGATACGGGAATTCCAGTAGCAAAAACGTTTCGATACGAGTATCGAAACGGGCATTCCCTGGATGAGATTTTTGCCTAGCGTTTCGAAACGGGCTATGCCGTTTCGATACGCCTACGTGGCATGGACCACAACAGTCATAAACCCCAGCGGCTATTTCCCAACTAACATTTAAATGTAGGGCGTTTCGATACGGGTCTAGGCATTTCGATACACGTTCTGAAACGTCCAGGGGCGTTCCGAAACGGGTGCCTTGTCAGACTACAACGGCTCTTTCTACTTAAAGGATGTTTCGAAACGGGTTCGAGCATTTTGAAATGGTGAGCTGCAGAACTGCATTTATGGTGGGAATTAAAGTCCTCAACGGCTCCAATTCAATCCCAACGGCTAGCAATGGCTATAAACTCATCAAGGAGTTTAAAGGGGACCTCCAAGCATCAAGTAAAGGTTAATGCTCATATTGTCAATCAACAAATGATCAAGAATTGTCTTAGAGCTTAAATTGTCATTTATTGTATAGACAAACACTAGTGAGCCAAAATTGTCAAATTTGCTCAAGTGTTTTAGGTTTTGGGTGAGTGCTAAATTGTGCAAACAAATACCTATTAGAGGGATTTAAGTTTGCTTATTGTGTCTCTTTGTAAAGAGGGTTTCGATCAAGGCTTTGAGTAGAAAGCTTGATCGGTTGTAAGGGTTTCCTCCTAAGCCTAGAAAAGGGGAAGAGCAATTAGTGGAATTGTTTGGAAATCCTTAGTGGGGAGCTAAGGTAGTGGATGTAGACCTTGTTTAGAAGGTTGAACCACTCTAAAATCATTGTGTCATTTCCTTTTTAGCTTCTACAACCTTTACACCCAAAATTCCACCTCTCCACCACTTGGTGAGCCACCTTGGTTGAACGAATCGAGCTCTTCACAACTCAACAATCTAGGCTTAGGGAGGTTTTTTAATGAGGCACGTACTAGTGGTTCTTTCCTTTATCATTTTTTTAAAAAAGATCCCATTTAGATTTTAGAGGGAATGAACCTAAAAATTAGGGGCTTAATTCCTTCCAAATTTTTTTCCTTCCCCCTATCAATTATTTTTTTTCATGGTTTTAATTAAAATGAAATGGTGGGAGGAAAAATTTCTCACCCGCGAGGGTTTTTAAGTTAAGATAAATTATTTTTTAGCCCTTCAAATTTTAGATGTTTTTCATTTAAGTCCAAAATTTTCACTTCTGGTTTTAGTTTAATTCAATTGAGTCCTAATTTAAATTAATTTAATTGAAATTCTACATTTAGTTTTAGAGTTTTTTTAATTGTGTCTGTGATTTATGCTTTTAAGTTTTAATTTAGCTCAATTAGATCATAAATTTAATAAGTTAATTCAATTTGAACATTATTATTACACCATATAAATTTTGATTTTATACACAATTTATTTTATTTGGATGTAAATATGTAATTGTACACATGAAAGTTGAAACTTTAATTTAGTTCAATTGTACACATGAAGCTTTGATTTAAATATTTAGTCAAATTCAAATGCATAAATTAGCAAGTTGAATCGGAATTAATCTCGTAAATCAATAACCCTATACTAAACTGTAAGCCATTAATACTAAACCTAAAACCATAAACCTTAAGGAATCAAAATTAATCTCCCAAACCAATAACCATAAGCTAAATCATAAACCATTGATGTTAAACCCTAAACTTTAAGGAATTCATATTAATCACATAAACCAATAACACTAAACTAAACACTAAACTAAACCATAAATCTTAAAGAATCAGAATTAATCTCATAAATCACTAACACTAAACTAAAGCATAAACTGTTAATATTAAACCATAAATCATAAAGCTTAAGGAATTATGTTGACAACATTTAAATATTTAATAAAACTTTTAAATATTTTCATATACTATAATTTATAAATATAAAAAAATAAACATATTAATTTAATGAGCTCATGTACCTTAAATTGTAAAGATGCATTTTGCCACATTATAATATAATAAATTCATAATCTCACAATTTCATCAATTGTAACTTATTAGTTATTACAAGTCAGATAAATATCAAGTTATGTAAATATTAGATCAGTTCAATAACAAGTCAGGTCATTTACAGGTTGAGTCAATTACAAATCATGTTCATAACATGTCAAGTTGATAACAGGTCGGGTAATATCAATTATTTACCAGGTTAATCTCGGTTCAGGTTCATACCAGGTCGGATGCAGGTCGGGTTCGGTTATCACATTATCGGGTTGAATTCGGGTTTAGGTCGTTCTCAAGTCGGGTTCAGATCCAAAAGTTTCAGGTCCAACTCGGGTTCATGTCAACATTAATTCGGACTCGAATCGATTTCGGATCACCACCACCTCAAATTACAAAAATTTTTAACTCAAGTCAATTTTACAGGTCGAATCAACTTTTTACATTCAAGATTCTCGGGCGTGCCCCACCCGATTAGAACCGTGAACAACCGGTAGTTGAGTTCAACAGCCACAGCTACAATCTTCCAAACTCTTTTCCTATATATATATAGTCTTTTCCTACTATTCCCATCAATTGACGACGGCCAAACTAACAATGGCATTTTCAAAGCTCTCCCTTTTCTTCTCACTGTCGCTCCTTTCCTTTCTCTTCCTCAACTCCCTTGTCTCCTGTGACACCGGTAACCTTTCTTTCCTCTTGTTCAACTCTGGATCTAGGGTTTTTTTTTCATCTTCAGAATCAGAAATGTTGTTTGGGCTTTGAACTCTTGGGTTTATCTGAAATCTGTGTAATCTTTTTTATATGGTTATTGAATGTTGATATTTTTTTCATATCTTAGACTTTATACATCCATATATATGAACCCATTTTAGAATGCATCTAGTTGAATTTCTCAGTGTCTGATCTTGCTAATTATTAACTTAAATGTGGCGTTTTTTCTAGAGTCTGTGAAGTTTCAACTTCACGGATCCTTTTACTTGTGGATAGTTGCAGTTGATCCCACGTTTAATTCCTTGTGTTATGTTCTTGAAGTTGAACTACCATGTCTTAGAATTGCAGATTCACTGTTCCAGGCTTCCAGCAGAATGCAGATTTCAAATTGTCTTTTGTATATTAAAAATTTCATTCAGAACTAGAGCTCAAGTATGTTAATTGAGCCGAGCCCGAATAGTTCCATTTTATCTTGAGTTCAAAAAATGATAATTGGTTGAACTCGAAACTTGAGCTTCACATTATTCGGCTCAGTTCGGTTCGATTACAGCTGTAAACCTACCCATTAACTCTGACGAATATATTTGAACTGGGTTGTATGATTAAGAGTGTTATTTTTCTCTGATATCCTAAGTTAACTGATGACATTTGGCTTTAGTATGGATTAATTGTTTCGACTTTTGAGTAACTTCATGAGTTGCAGTACTGTTTCTTTCTTACATTTAGTGGTTCATTTATTTAGCTACATAATATAGATGATAAACTTACTTTGCTGGTAATTTTCTGCCATGCAGCTATGGAAGAAATTGATCTTCTTTGCATTTTGATTGAAGATATTTATTTGTTCTTTCGAATATGAAATGGGTACTCAAATAATATTTGTTCACTAGATTTCTTGTTATCCATCTACAGATGAGGAGGATAATCTTCTTAAAGGCATAAACAATTACCGGGCTTCATTGAACTTGACAATTCTGAAGATAAATGACAATGCCGAGTGCCTTGCCGATGAACTAGCAGATCAATTTAAGAACCAACCTTGCACAAACTCCACCGGTGCCAACACCGTTCCCGGCACTGAACCGCAGTTTGCTAACTACCCCAACCTTTTGGCCAAATGCCATTTGAATGTTTCCAACACAAGGGATGGAGCAGTAATGCCTGCTTGTGTTCCTAACCTAGTTCCAAATATTGTGCTCACTAACTTTACACAATCTCAATACTCTGAAAACCTCAATGACACCAAGTACACGGGAGTTGGGATCGGTTCCGACGGGGACTGGATAGTTGTTGTTCTCACAACAGGCACGCCTGAAGGAAACTATTCGCCGGCTACAGGTGCTGCTAGTTCGGTCTGTGAGATCAGTCTAATCCATCATGTGCTACTCCTACTGGCGGCTGCTTTTTGCTTGTCGTAAGCACCGATTTCTCTTTTACAGCACTGTTATTCACTTGCAGAGGGTACGAAAAGGACCATACTCCGATGTTTTAAAAGATAGAAAAAAGTATAAATCACCCCACATATACACACTTCCTTTAGATGAATGAAGGCGGTACTTTGCAGTTTGATGCTGTGACGTTGTCATTCATACTAGCATTTTAGAACCGATTGGATTACATGTCATCATATTGTTCTTATACAACTCACTTTTTCCTTGCATGTTGTTGTAATCTGAAGCTGGAAAGAAAGTATAATGTTGGAAACACTAGTAATTGATGGAAACTATTAAATTCTACAAGTAAATCTAGCAGTCAATTCTCAGCAGATTTTGTTCCTTATATCTTATGCTTTTTTTGGCAAGTAATATTACAGGTATTTTTTTTTTGTTCAAACAAGTAATATTACAGGTATGGAAAGCTCTGAGAATTTAGTTTAAATGTCAAGAAATGTTTTTTGATTAAGTCTTTAAGGTCTCTGAGAATTTAGCTTAATTTTCAGGCTTTTTTAGGTGAAATGCATGAGTAACAAGGGTGTTCATGGTAGGTTAACATTTAGTCTAAACGATCGGTTAATCATTATAGCGGTTATTGAATCATAACTTGTTAAGAAATGGTTAATCGTTTTAACCATTAACGGTTAATTGTTATTAATAGTTCGGTTAGAGTTAACCTGTAACCTATGACAATTGTTTTCACATGTTCAATGCTTCTTTTGAGAATAATGAAATTTTTTCTCCGATAAATATTATATTATAAGAGGCCTCGAGATTGACGTAGTTAATCTAGAACAAAATATATCTATAAATAATTTAATAACGGTTAACCTATGTGTTAACCATTAACCATTATTTTTAGTGGTTTGATTAACCGAAACTGTTTAATTTTAACGGTTTCATTAATCGATATTAAAATGTAACGGTTATATCGATTAACTTTAGTATGCACACCCCGTATAGCTACAAAAATCATATAGGAAAGAATGTGTAATTTGTGAACTTATCAACTGTACAAGTAATCTTATTATTAGTATTATTTTGGTTAAAGTATAGTATAAGTGCTTTTATCAATTGTACTTAAAAGTTTATTTTTAATTCATCTACTATAAAAAAAAAATTTAATCCTTGTACTATATCTAAAAGGTCATTTTAGTTCCTCTATTGAAAAAAAATATTTTAGTCCTTGTATATATGTGAAAAGTTAACATTTTGATCCAAAACACTAAATTTATTGATAATTGGCTTAAATATTTTGGTTTACACAATCTTTAGGTCCGTCTTGATTTTAAACTAGACCAAATTAATCTCGTAAAACATTTTTTTGTGATTTTTTACATGAAACTTTTAAACACTTCTGAAATTTAAATGCAAAATTGATTCATATTCTAACTTCAAACTTCATTGTCTTCACTTATAATAATATTACAATTATAAGCTAAAATATATAAAAATGTTTTAAATGTTTTGATTAGAAAGTGCACATAATTTTTCTTATTTTTTTAAATATATATATGTATATATTGAATAGTTTTTTTCTTAAAAATTTTAGATTTGAAGTGAGAGTAAGAGTTTAATTGAAAATGATTATAAAAAAATCATAAAAAATTATTTAACATTTCAATAAGATTTCAAAATTATGAAAATATATTATAAAATTATATTTTGATAAAAAATATTATAAATTTATATAATATTTTGGTTTATTTTATTTTAAAAAATTATTCAATCATAGTTTGACATGTATTATGTCTTGACGAAAAAGGTCAACATCATAATAGATCGTTGTTATTTATTTACTTTCAAATGTAAGCTTCATTATTATTAAATGGTAGTATATTAATATATTATAATTTGTTTAGTTATTTAATACACTTTATTTAATATTGATATAAAGAAAAAACTATATATTTTTATTGTTAATTACGTACACTATTAATTCATTTATAAATAATGTAAATAATTTATTAATTTATGTATTTAATTTCAATGAAAAAGAAAAATGTACACCGTGTTGTTATTTATTAATAAGTTATCCACTTTAAAATTTATTATTATTAAAATATACATTGAATAAATTACACTTCTTTTTTAATAAGGATCAATTTGCTCAATTTCAAAACTGATAAGGACTTAAACATGTTTAAACCAAAATATTTAAGTCAACTATCAACAACTTTAGTCTTATTGACCAAACTGTGAACTTTTTAAATATCTAGGGACTAAAATGTTCATTTTTATAGTAAAGTAAATTTTAACTTGTTGAGATATTGATTTTGATATAACATTAATGAAAAATATTTTTAGACTTAAACAAATATTACAAAAATAATTTAAAGTCCATTCATCTTGAAAAACTTGCTTGAAAGGTTTTTGAAAGTGTTTTTGACTTAGTTTAATATTTTCAGGTTTTTCAAAGGTAAAAAACAGGCCTTTAGTACCGTTACCCTATCCCCGATACCGATACGAAATTGCTCATGTTGGTACGATCATTACCAATACTGATACGCTACGTTTTATAATTTTTTGGTGAGCACTTTTCATACCAGTATCGACACTTAGTACCGATACATTAGGCACCGTATTGATATCAAGGTATCGCGTATTGGTATGCCCTGTACATTTGCAACGACTATTTCTTCTTATGGCGGGCACTGATACGGTTGTGCGCGTATTAATACCGATGGGCCCATAAGTACATTTATGGCTGAAAATAAAATTTCCAACGACTCTTAACAACCCTAACGGCTAGTAACAATTACAAATTCATTAAAGGGTTTAAAAAACACCTTCAAGCATCCATGGAAATACAAAAAACACATTGCCAATATTCATGTTTTTGTACTTAAAAGTTTATTTTTCATTAGAAAATACTTAGTGAGCTTCATTGTCAATATTTTTTAAGTGTTTAGGATTTGAGTGAGTGCTTAATTTGCAAACACATCTGAGCTAGATAGCTTTTAGTGTCTGAGGTTCCTCAGTTTCCTTTTGAACCATAATTTGTTGCTTACAAAGAACAATTAATAGTCTGATTTGCCCTTCCACCTACCCAAAATTGAATGCATGGTTCTCCCTTTCCAGAACCTTCTCCGAAACGCTCCTACCAACCCTCGTCTGACCATCGTCGTCCTCCCTCACCGTTGCATCGTGGGAGTCACCGCCCTCGTGTTTCGAATCGCCGCCTCATCCTGGTCCAGCCCTTGGCACCTACTCGCGGGGAAGCACCACCGTTTGCCGCAAACCATGGCTTGAAGGTCTGTCGAACCAAATCCCCCTTCCCCTTCGGATTTCTGTGATATCCGGCCAACCTCAATGCCCGTCTGAGAAACGGTCGCTAGATATTTGCTCCACACATCAGTCTGACCAAAACCCAAGTTGTCAGCCTCCGTTTTGCCGTCGTTATGCCCCTCATCGGAATTACGTGTTTTCGACTACATCGTTGTACTTTGGGTAAGATCTAGTGCATTTCCGACGTGTTTTCGATTAGATTTTGTAACAAATTGTTTTGGGTGGTCCTTTTCGACTTGTTTCTGACTAAAATGTGGTCATTCGTTTCTCGGGTGACTTTTCCGATAGCCGTCCGGTGACCGGAATAACTGGGTGAGTGAACCGGCCCTTTTTGTCCAAGCCCATTTAGGGTAAAGCCCAAAACCCGACCCAATCATCCCAACACGACTCGGTCAACCCGAACCTGAACCGAGTCAGCCCGAGTTAACATGTCTGAGTCAGCCGAGTCAGTCGAGCCAGCTCGTCCGAGTCAGCCGAGTCAACTCGTCTGAGTCAGTCGAGTCAACTCGTCCGAGCCAGCCCGAGTCAACTTAGTTGACCCTTACCAGTTGACTACTGACGTCAGTGTTGACTCTGACCCCCGTTGACCTTTGACATGCTTACGTCAGCGCTGACTTTGACCGTTCACCAAAAAGTCATTTTTTTCGAAAACTCTCGTTTTATGTTTTTCGACGTCCTGAGCCCTTTTTAAGCTCGTTTCGCAAAATTCTAACTCGTAGACCTCCAAATCTGACCTTAATCTTGAACATGCATTAGATCATTAATATTTTAACAAGTGATTATATTGAATAATGGACTGATGTAAATCCTTGTTGTATGAAGGTACTCGAGACTCCCCTGACCGGTCGTCTACTCAGCCCAGATCCTCCTGACTCGCTCTCCCTCGCGCTCTCGTGGTTACTGGTACGACCTTATAGACTTTGTGAATAAAATCTAAGTTAGAACTTAATCCATGTAGTAACTTATTCTGTTGTAAACTTGTGATCTAGGATCTAGCTCAGTGGTAGAGCGTGATGAGACCAGTGTCCGTTAGACCCTCCTGACTAGCTCATTGAGGTGTGTTCCATGTGTGCTACATTTCTATTTTGCTTGAATTCTTGAATGCACTTATTTGAACATAAATATGAACATGTATGAACTATGGGATAATTTTTGAACTGAGGACATGACTACCTTTCAGTTAAAGCATGATTATGTTTCTGATGAAAGCATGACTTTTCCGTCGAAAGCATGATTGTTGTTTGAGAACATAGTCGTGTTATATCTGATAGTATGCCCCATGTCTGCTCTGGAATTGAAATATATGATTTCTGGTTGATGTAATTAAACATATATCTGCCATTTGAATTCTGATGCTTATGTATATCGAACAAAAATGTACTGCTTGGGGGTATACTCTGGGGATATGTTTTGAAGTGTCTGCAAGTACAACCCTAATTCAGCTGGTAAACCCTTCTGTTAAGCTCCTACGCCCACGGACCTAAGGTAAGTCTTTCTGGACCTAAGGCATTCCCTTAGGTAGGCTTCTACGCCTCAGGCCTAGGGTAAGACCTTCTATATGTAGTTCAGGAGGAATTGCATTTTGGAGTTCGGTTGGAGGGTAGCTAGGTTTCAATGAAACTTTGATTGTCTTGATACCTTGACCTGAATTGATGAATTGTATATCTGAATTGTGTATGAGTATATGAACACATGTTTTTATGCACTTATTGGAACACACTAAGCTTCCTAGCTCACACCCCCAAACTTTCCCCTTTCAGATACTTTTGGATAGGCTACCCGTGGACTTGGAATTGGAGGATTGTCACATTCTTACTATATTTTTTTTGTAATGTTCTTATCCACCATATTATCTATTTTGTGTAACAAGAGCCTATATTTTGTTATGGTATACTTTACTAATTGGCCATGATGGCATCATTTTGTAACTCAAACTCTGAAATGGTTTTAGACTATATACTTAATAGTTGATTCGATGGCATGTGTGTATCATCGTTATAAGACTTTAGAATGGATATGTTTTTGCCTATTATTATCTTGATCGCTCTATAGCGAGTTTAGCCATTATATACTTTCGTCTGGATAATATATTTTCCCAACAGGTTTTCTACTCGAGTTACATCTTGAGACATGTCTTGTTTTCATGAAAGTTTGAATATATGTGTTATATATGCTATGATGATCCTCTGTAACTTAGGTGTAACGCATAGGCAGGTACAAGAGGTTACAATTTTAGTATCGTTTATTTTTTTATTTTCTTTTCGTAATAGTGTATGCTAGATGCCATGCCTATATTTCTGCAAAACAAGCATGCGGGTAGAAAGCATATACGGGTAGGAACCACTTTTTGTTCAAAGTATGCAGGTAGAAAAGCATGATTGGGTATGATTACTTTTATTCTAATAAAGCATGTTAGCTCTTATGTTTTATATCTTTTGATTTTTGCAATACATTATTGATTATTCTATTCATACTAACTTGTTTTATTGTTGTGTCGCATTAACATCTCATTTTGCATACATTTGCATCACATCATATTCTGAATTGAGCCTCTAATTAGAGAATTTCATCACAGTGATTTTGGGGCATCCGAGTCAATATTAGTTTTTCACTCGAGGCAAAGTTAAAGAAGTGGATGACTGTTTGGCAAAAGTTACAAAAAGCATGTAAAAATCAGAATGAACAATCCTTAAGGAGATGATGATTTCTTCTTAGACGTCTTTGTAGTTTAAATCTCTTTTTGAGTAATGCTCGAAAAACCTTTTGCTTATGCCCGAAAGCAAAAAGGAATCTTTTGTAAAGGGTGTGTGTCTGTTTGTTACTAATGAATAATGCATATTTGCAATTTTTCTCAAAATTTATGTATTTGTCATGAGTTTTTTTGTATATATATTTTTCAAGACTGACATTGATCCCAATCTGATGGTTGATTCCGAGCAACCATGTGTCTTGAGGAAATCGAAAGGTGTGAAAATGAGGGGGTGTGACCTACCTTCCAATCTACTTGGGCCAACAGAAGAATAACTAAGTGTTTTAGGGAGAGATGGATAGGTCCCAAACACAAATTTTGAGTAAATATTTCCTCTCAAGCATTGTCGTCTAAGATTTTTGAATAACGTGTTAACTCTAAACATCTATCCAACTGAAGACTACCTTTCCTCGATGATGTCTGTGTATGACTTGATATTTGAAATTTTCTAACCAAGGATCACTGCCACCCTGGGGCAAGAGATATGAAAAGCTTCTTCAAGTGGAAGATGAATAATCTTGATCATGCCGGGAAGACTTGTCCAACAAGGAGCATGCAATGAAATGATCTACATCAGATGCAAAAAGTGATATGTGATCGAAGAGCCTGTCAAGTGAAATTGAGAATCTTGAACAGGGAATCAAACAGAGACAAAAAAGAAAAGAAAAAAGAAACCAATGTGAAAATCCGAAAGGGTGCTTTAAAAAAACTTTTGAAAATATATAGAGTGAAAACCTAAAAGGGTGCTTTAGGTTTAAAAAAGGAAGAAAAAAAAGAAAAAATGAAGACGCCAAATCAAAAGTGGAGCTTTCGAGGGAGAAGCAAGTGCATAACCTTTTATCCCTATTTAAAAGAGATTTAGAGGATTGCTCATCTCCAAAGCAGGCACCAATGTTCGGTCAGAGTACAAGTTTGCTTGAGCTAAAGAAAAGAAATGAACTCTATGGTGAAAACCCGAAAATAGGCAGTCTAAAGTTATCCAAAAAAACAAAAAATTGAAAAAAATGAATGAAGAGAAAAATAATGCATCTAAGCAAGTTCAAATCAAGCACTGCAGAAACATCATCTTTTTCATAATCATAAGCTCCGGCCTACATTGTACGTCTCCAAAAATCATTTTGATCATACATATATATCGGTGTTGGAGGAGTTTGTCTTCAGGCTACATCCCACCTTACGGAGTTATCCTTTATTGAAAGATTTGAAACTTCCGATGCTTGATCGAGATCAGAAAAGAGGTAAGAATAGAATGGTGGAGTTCGTGAGTCAAAGAGAGCCACCCAAATTGGTTAGAGATTAGGCATATGGAAAATGACCTTCTCGAAAGCCTAATTTCCAGGGAAGGCACTTCACATCTTCAAACATCGACACAGCATTCGAGGTCCTCTAGACACAAGCTACGATTGGGATGACCCTCGGCAAGTGGGTTCAAAGACGCTCCTACACAAGATATAGGAGCCCTTATTTTTGAAAAAATTATCATACTTTTGAAAGAATAAATATTCTTTTCTCATTCATATAAACATCTTGCATTGTTACGAAATAAAAGATTTATTGCATTACCCTTTATAGAGATTTAAAGTAAAGGGACCTAAGGCGGGTGTCTACTTAGATAAAAAGTTTAAAGCCTTCGAAGGTATTCAATAAAAATGATATTCGAGCCCAATAATAAGTGGGGCATCTAAGCTTCTATCAATGATAAAGTTTTTTTCCCTTGAGAAGAAGAAAAGATACGACGTCAAATTCATTCAACTCAAAAGTTCAAATTCAGCAAAGAACGAGGTCAATGAAATTTGGGGAGCAAACTTTTGTTGGGGCAAATTTTGAACAAAACGATTCAGAAGATTAAGATGAGCCAAAAGAAGAGGACTTCTGCAAGTATTCTACACATATTCGTTCATCATGAGGGCACACATGAAAGTATATACATCATTGCATTACCAAACATGTTCATATAGTTTGTCAAAAAGCATTCATGACTTAAAGAATTCATAACAAGAAAATTCATGGATCTTTGCATCATCATGAAAGCATGCGCATGCATACCATTTGCATAAGTACATTACCAGAAAATAACTTTACACTTATTACTCAAAGAAATTTTCTAAAATCAGTCCTTTCATAAGGATATTTTTCTTAAAATCGAATTCCTAAATTCCATCCTTTCATAAGGACGTTTTTTCTCAAAACATAAATTTCTTAATTCCATCCATTCATAAGGATACCATCCTTAATTCTCAAAACATGAATTTCTTAATTTCATCTTTTCATAAGGATACTTTTTTCTCAAAAACATGAATTTCTTAATTTCATCCTTTCATAAGGATACCTTTTCTAAAAATCGAGATTTCTTAATTGCATCCTTTCATAAGGATACGTTTTCTCAAAATTTGAACTTCGTAATTCCATCCTTTCATAAGGATACATTTTTCTCAAAACATAATGTCTTAATTCCATCCTTTCATAAGGATACTTTTTTCAAAACTGGAATTTCTTAATTCCATCCTTAATAAAGATACTTTTCTCAAAAGTTGGAATTCCTTGATCCCATTCATTCATAAGGATGTTTTTCTCAAAAAAGGAATTTCTTGATTCCATCCTTCCATAAGGATGTTTTTCTCAAAACATGAATTTCTTAATTTCATCCTTTCGAAAAAACATTTTTCTCAAAACATGGATTCCTTAATTCAATCCTTTCACAAGGATATTTTCCTCAAAATATAGATTTCTAAATTCAATCCTTTCATAAGGATATTTTCTTCAAAACAAAATTTCTTAATTAAATCTTTTCTCAAAAGATATTTTCTCTATCCTAAAAATATGTAGTCATTTACAGATCTAACATCCTCAAATAGGAAGGAACAGATAGTTGTCAACAAATTCCAGTATCCTTAACATGAGAAAGCGGGGCAAATATTGTCTGACGTCTTCAACCAAGAAAGAATGACTACCGTTAAAAAGATCCAACATCCTTGACACGAAGGAGTGAATCAACCAAATCAAATATTCAGATCAAACCTTTCAGTTTTAAAATAAATGACTCATTTAACAAGGCACTCTTTTAACTTTTGCAGGTCCTATCTCACCCGTAACATGGTGTAGCGGATCAACAAACTTCAAGATCATCCCACTTCGTCAAAGTTGTAGTGGATCAAACTTTTTTGTCCAGATCATGCCACTTCGTCAGAGTTGTAGCAGATCAAACTTCTTTCTCCAGATCTTGTCTCTTCGCCAGTGTTGCAACTGGATCAAACATCAGACCTTTCATCCTTCGATCTTGTCTCTTCGTAAGTGTTGCAGCTGGACCGAGTTTTGCAGACCTTGCTTCTTCATCAGTGTTGCAGTTAGGTCTAATTTTCTCCAGGCATTGCGTCGTCGTCAGAGTCGTAGCAAGCCAAACTTATTTTGCTCCCCTAACGGATCACCATAGTTTTTATCTCTCCAACGAATCACCTTATTTTGAAGATTTTGCCTACAAGAGTGGTCGAGACGTTCAAGTGAAGCTCAAGAAGAAGCGGTAACTAGAGAAATGAGCCCTGGCCTGATTGGACAAAAATGGTCCTCTTTTTGTCTTTGCTCTATTGCCGTTACACAACAATGAATAAAGAGGGGCAGCTATAGATGCCAATTTTGTCTGGGTCCCTTGAGCCTAATAAACAAAAAAATTAGACTTGTTTTATATTATTACAACCCATAATCCAATAAATATTACCAGACCCAAATCTAACTCATACCAAATCCAATAACCATATCCAAATATATAATCCATTTACAATTAATATCCAAACCCAATAACCAAGCCCACAACCTAAACTAACCATAGATGTCCTAACCCAAATCTAATAGCCATTGCTGACAACCAATAAACCCTTAAAAATAGTGATTATCCCAGATACATACCTCCTCTACCACCATCGTCCTAAACCTCATTATCACCTGCTGCCACCGCCCTCAAAAGCCATTATCCTCATCACCTTGCTACGTGGTCGGAAGAGCATCACCCTTCTCCTCTATAAATTCGGTTCGACCTGCAAAACAAAGAGATTGAATAGTGGATTCAGAAAAAAATGGGAAATAGGATATGGACCAAAAGGAAAGAATATAAAAAAGGGTAAAAAATATGAAAACCCTTTTGATTTTAACAAGATTTATGCTATTAGAAGGGGATTTGAAAAAACGAACCTTAGATCTGCGTTCTAAAACCAAAATCGAACACTTTTATACCATTGCATGAACTCTGACCACCGTGCGCGATGGCTCTCCATTGTCAATCAGCGGCGGCCCATGGCGGACATCGGCCGGCACCGAACTAGGTAGAGACAGTTTAAGAGTGGAGTTGAGAGAGTTTAACCTTTTTTATTATCATAGACACCAAATGAATATTTGGTCTAAAAATAGGTATTTAAGGGCCGTTCAAAATGATGTCGTTTAAGACTTATGTAACCCGCGCTCTGCCCCGACCCAAGGGGAGGATACGCACAATTTCAATGAAAATTGAAGAATTACAGCTTCGGTCCCTCTACTTTCGCACCCTTTATATTTTCGCATTTCAATTTTTACTTTATTCCATTTGGATCACCTTTTTATTTAATATTATTATTGTTATTATATTATTTATAATTATTACTATTATTATCATTATTATTATCATTTTTTCTACTGTTATTATATTATTATATATGTATTATCATACTATATTATTAGTACTATTATTATTATTATTATTATTATTATTATTATTATTATTATTATTATTATTATTATATTACTATTATTACTATACTATTATACTACTAATATCATTACTATTATTATATTATTATTATGACAACTGTTATATGGTTATATATTATTATCATTATTATTTACTTACTTATAGTTTGTAATTTTACACATTCGTACATATACATATCTAGCACCCATTCGCTTTAATTGAACTTTAATTTAAAATAACTTTCTTTATTAGGGATTCCCGTAAAAAATATACCTTTAACTTAAAGGGGCGTTGCTTTCTCGTTGATCTCTAATATAATTTTTTTTTAATTTCTAAATTAATACTTTAAAATAATATTATTTTATCCGAGGTCTCGTGAAATTATGTCTTGAACTTAAAGGGGCGTAAGTTTCTTGTTAGTCATGTATAACCCAGTATTTTTTAAAATAATTTTTATAATAAAATTGACACATTTGCGGATCACAATTTCTAAATTAAATTTGGATTCATAATCTTCATCATGAAGACATTATGTAATCGACTAGGTACCAATTTTTGGGCGTTGTGGGGGTGCTCACCCTTCCCTACATGTAACCTCCCGAACCTTATTTTTTTGGTTTCGCAGACTATAACTCATTGTTTTAAGGGTAAAATACTGAAATCATCACTCAACTTTGGTCATTTGACCTATTTTAGTCACTCAACTTTAAAAACGCTCAATTTACTCATTAAACTTTACTTTTGACCTATTTTGGTCACTTTAGATTATTTTATTAATATTTAGGTATGATATGTCATATTTTATTATTATTATATATAAAAAATAATTTAAAATAAAAATAAATAATATTTTTTATTAATAAATAAAAAAATAACTTAAAATAAAAACCTTAATCCCAAACACCCCAAATATCCCAAATCCCAAAAACTCAAATTCTCAAACCCCCTTACCGGTGTCACTCTCACCGGCGGCCACCACTCCCTCTACCGCCGACGACAACTTCACCTACCGCCGACGGTGCAATGATTCCCGATTATGTTTTTATAGTAAACATCATCAGACTGACAGAAGCTTAGAATAGAACTTAAAACAACTGTGACATAACCGGCCGTTGTTGTCTCTAAAACCACAACTACAATACCCTTCTTCTTCACTTCCCTTGTCTCTCAATCAGATTATGTTTTTTTAGGTTTTGTTTTTTTCCCCATCAAAATCCACCAAGAAAACACTGCTAACTTGTCAAGAAAGAGATATGGATAGGCTTATTAATTAGTATGGAGCCATCAAACCTTGTTGCGATCAGGGTCGAGCCGGGGCAGAAATGTTTCGGCGAGCTTACTTTGCGCAACGTTATGTACACCATGTCGGTCGCGGTCCGCATTCAGCCGGTTAACAAGGGCCGGTACACTGTCAAGCCTCAATCGGGAATCATTGCACCGCTTGGAACACTGACTGTGGAGATTGTGTACCATCTCCCTCCTGGTTCCCTGCTTCCAGAGTCGTTTTCTCATAGTGATGATTCTCTACCGTCGGTGGCAGGTGATGTTGTCGGCGGCGGTAGAGGGAGTGGTGGCCGCCGGTGAGAGTGACACCGGTAAGGGGGGTTTGAGAATTTGGGTGTTTGGGATTTGGGATATTTGGGGTGTTTGGGATTAGGGTTTTTATTTTAAATTATTTTTTATTTATTAATAAAAAATATTATTTATTTTTATTTTAAATTATTTTTTATATGTAATAATAATAAAATATGCCATGTCATACCTAAATATTATAAAATAATCCAAAGTGATGAAAATAGGTCAAAAAGTAAAGTTTAATGAGTAATTTGAGCGTTTTTAAAGTTGAGTGACTAAAATAGGTCAAATGACCAAAGTTGAGTGATGATTTCAGTATTTTACCCTTGTTTTAATAAAATAAAAAAACAAATTTATTAAAACAACCGGGTTTTCACGTGATCCAATCTCATCTATACAAAAAAAATGGTGGCGACTCTCATTTGGAACCGAAAATATAATTTTTTGTAATGAAACGCGTCAAGCCGCCGTAGGACCGTTATTACAAGTACGATCCATGAAGGACCAGCAACATCTGAGTAAATACAGGAAAATTAGAAACAATAATGAAAAATAGCAAAAAAAAAAACCCTTACCATAAAAACTATAATAATAAAGCCATAGGCTAAAGGCCATGCGCCGAGGTCGGTGACCAACACTCTTACGACAATAGAGGCGGCGGTGAGAATGGATGAAGGAGAGGAGGGATGAGAGAGGAGAAGAGAGATGAGTGAAGGGTTGAGAGAAAAAGAAAAAGAAAACCTAACGATATGCACGACACGCACACCTTAGTGATGTAAATAAAATTTAAAATGTAAGAACTTTATCATTATACTCTTAACTAATGTCTTTTTTTCGATAAGTTTTATTGTGATATTAAAGAAAACTATTTTATTTTTTAAAAATCCCAATACAATAATTTCATAAAACTAAATATTTTTAATAAAATATTCGTAAAATAACAACTTAAATTATTATACAATACTCTGTTCAAATTATAAATATAACTAAGAAATTAAATTATAAATAGAATGGTTTAAAACAAAAAATATAAAATTATGAGAAGATAAAAAATTTAAATCAGTCATATAGAACATATAAAAATCCATCCATTTAGAATTCATGTTGGTGCATATAAAATAGATTTAAAAGAACAATATTTCATTTATATGAGCATAAAAGAAATGGAGAGGCAGGAGCGCTACGAAGGTGCAGGGGGCGTTTTCCGTCGGAGCCAAGTGAAGAAATGGTAGTTTTCGTGGATAACCTTAGCAAGAGAGTTTCGAGAGGAGCCTTGTGGGAGTTATTTAGTTTTCATGGGAAAGTGAAGAAAGTTTTTATTCCATACATCAACAAGAAGCCGACTTACAAGTATTGCACTTATGCTTTCATTCACCTTGGCAACAGGAGAGATATGTTGAGGGCCATAGATAGAATGGATGGGTCCTTAGTTGACGGCAGAAGAATATCGGTATCTCAGGCTAAATATAGGAGATTGAATCGGCGATTTGATAACAGAGACAAGATTGCTCCGTCAATGAATTCTCCGATTAGGCAGACTCGGAAAACACGGTCTTCTAATATGGCGTCGACTTGGAACAAGAAGAGGGATGATAGAACTTTTAAGGAAGTGTTAACCAATAGGATGGGATCCAATTCCGACACTAATCCTATAGCAGGGAGGCAGGAGGAGATTCTTAACAAGGAAAATAACATGGGTGATACCTCGGGTGGAGTTGCGGAAACAGATTTTATCTTTCAAGATGATGAATCGGGGTGGATTGGCAGGTCAAGTACTGGTATCTTGAAAAGAGACTTCAATTTTGAGTTTGCTGAGAAGGCATTTGCCAGTGATGGTATTTTTGTTAAAGTTGCTAAGTGGGTGAAGCAACTAATGCCTGTATTTTTACCTTCTCAACCTTGGAGGAAAAAGGCAATGTTTGGAAAAATAAGAAGGAAGAACTTAGCTTCTGGTTCGATTTTTTGGAAGAGCACGTTTTAGTTGATGGATTTCCTTTCTTCTACTGTTCTGTGTCGTTATTGGGAGTTCCCATATTATGCTGGTCTGATGAATTTTTCAAGTCGTTAGCGAAGAAATGGGGGAGTCTGGTTTGTATCAATGAAGATACTAGAAATCAAAGAGATCTCACAGCGGCAAGAATGATTATTAGAACGCACAGTTAATTTGCTTTGCCAGCGGCTATTAAAATCAACATTCTGGGAAAATCTATTATTGTCAAGGTAAAAACTGGTGATATGGTGGAATCGGTGATTGCAGAGAAGTGGGGAGACGTCAAGATAGGCCTTGAGGAGGATTGGCCGGATTTTTGGCCGGAGGAAAATTTGGAGGAGGAGTTGCAGAATCGACAGCGGGGATCCTCACCGGTTATTCCACAACAGTTGGTTGAGTGCCCGGGTGACGGGAAATCCAAGGATCATGATGCTTCGATGGATGGGGAGGATATTCCCGAGGTGGAACAATTATTAAGGAATAATGTTGGGGTGGGTCCAATCGAACATTCTGATAATCTTATATCTGGT
Organism: Hibiscus tridactylites; assembly: GCA_958450335.1. Classification (NCBI taxonomy): domain Eukaryota; kingdom Viridiplantae; phylum Streptophyta; class Magnoliopsida; order Malvales; family Malvaceae; genus Hibiscus; species Hibiscus tridactylites. The sequence continues at coordinate 35,912,843 of OY288265.1, read as the reverse complement.
AATAGTCAACCCCAGTGTGTGGATCAGCATAATGTTGACCTCCCAAATCCTGATATGGGGTTACAGGGGCCCAATACAAGTCCAAATAATGAGGCTGGGCTGTCTGGTATGGACTCGGCTATGGGTGTAGCCCAAGGAAATAATAATGGGGAGGTCTTGGGTAATTTAATAATTGAAGACTCTCTTTCAAGTCCTATGGAGCCCAGCAATATAGCATTAGATCGGGAAATCATACCCGACAGTTTGGATGAGTCTGTCTGTCCGGAGGTGGCTTTCTCTTCTAATGATAAAGGTGAAAATTTGTCGGGGGGGGGGGAGAAATATTTCTTTTCTAATTCCAAATCAGTCGAAGGTGATTTTATCTTCTGAACATGGGGGAGACTTCTATAAGGTGGAACACCGTCGGGTTATTAGGAGTTCGATTATGGAGTCGCTGGATTCGGGGGTCCGGGGAGGTTCTAATATCAATCCAGGGGATTCGTCGGAGTCTGTCCATCTTAATTATATTGAGGAGGCGTTGGCCATATGGGGTGTCAGCAACCTACTGGAGTCTCTTTCAGAGGCGGTAAAGAGGCCGTTTTCAGCAAGGTTGTAGAGTCGGAGAAGGGGAGCCGCTGAATTTTGCATTGTGAGGTTTTTCCAGGTGATTTCGCTTCTTTATGGATTTTAAAATTATTACATGGAATGTTAGGGGATTGGGGAAGGCTGAAAAATTGGGGGCGATTAGTAGGATGATTAAGAAGGAGAGACCGACAATAGTATTTATTCAGGAGTCTAAGCTTAAGGAATTAACTCCTGCGGCAGCCAGAAGATTGTGTTGTGGTAATGTTTATGAAATTTCCTTTTCACCGGCTATTGGGGCATCGGGTGGGTTGATTAGTTTGTGGAATCCGATTGCATTCAAGGTTTCTGATAAAATTATTCACAGAAGATTCATTGCACTATTTGGTAAATGGAGTAGTGGTGATTCGAAGACTTGTCTGATCAATGTTTATGGGCCATCTACAGATTCGGAGAAGGTAGAATTTTTCAATGAATTAGTGGAATTCATGAGCGATTCTGATGTGAATTGGTGTTTGGGTGGCGATTTCAACGCCTTTCTTTGCTGCGAAGAGAAGGTAGGAGCTGGTTTCAATCAATCGGCCATGGAGGTATTTAGGAACTTTATACAAGTGGCGGGACTCATCGACCTCCCTCTTAAAGGGGGTATATACACGTGGTCTAGCAACAGGACTCCTCCTACGGTGGTAAGGCTTGACAGATTCCTGGTGGACGACATCTTTAATAAAGTTTTTCCAAATTTGACTCAAAATTTACTATCGAAGTGTATATCAGACCACAATGTTGTTTCACTAGTGTGTAAAGGCAGGATTGGAGGTTCGAAACCCTTTAAATTCTACAACTATTTACTCGATATAGAAGGGTTTAAAGATTTGGTTGTCAACTCCTTAAAACAGCAAAAGGAGAAGAACAATAGAAGGGGGATTTTGAGTCTTTTGCAAGGCACAAAAGCTGATATTCGGAAGTGGTCGGATGAGCTTAAGTTAAAGAATAATGATGTGATTCCTCAGTTGGAAGCTGCTATTTCGAATTTAGAAAGTAAATTGCTATTGGATCCAACCAATCCGGAGGTGGCTAATCTATTATCTGAAGCTAAGTCCCAACTTTGGTCGAGGCTTAGGAGGGAAGAATCTATTTGGCTTTAAAATTCTCGCCTGAAATGGTTCAAAGAGGGTGATCGAAACACCCATTTTTTTCACATGACAGCTTCTATGAGAAGGAATACCAATTTGATCAGTTCTCTTAGGATTGACGGTGATATAACCGATGATCCGCGGGTAATTAGTAAAGGGGTCTTTGATTATTTTGCTAAGTCCTACAAGTCGAAGAATACTCTGAGTGTTGAGGAGATCATATTGCCGTTTAATAAAATTTCTATCTCCCAAGGAGAAGGCTTGGAACGACCATTCGGGGATGTTGAAATATGGGAGGCAATCAATAGTATGGAGAGCTCGAAGGCCCCGGGTCCGGATGGGTATATCATGGGATTTTTTAAGAAATTTTGGCCTGTTTTGAAGGGCGATATAATTAAATTCTTTGATAATTTTTTCAAAGAAAAAGGTTGGGAGAAGGGCGTGAAGCACTCTTTTATAACATTAATCCCCAAGAAACTTGGTGTTGAAACCTTAGATGACTTTCGGCCAATTAGCTTGGTAGGGGGAATTTATAAAATTCTCTCGAAAGTGCTGGCCCGGAGATTGAAGGGGTGTATGGACTCGGTGGTTAGTAAGTCACAGTTCGCCTTCATTCAAGTTAGAAGCATTTTGGATTGTTCCTTGATTGCAAACGAAGGCATCGACTACATATCGAAGATGGGAAGAAGCGGTGCTGTTTTCAAAATTGATTTTAAAAGGGCTTACGATACAGTGGATTGGGATTTCCTAATGATGGTGATGAAAGAGATGGGGTTTGGCGAACTTTGGTGCAAGTGGATCTTTAGGTGCATTTCAACAGCTTCAATATCAGTCTTAGTTAATGGGTCGCCTACTCTATGTTTCGATCTTGCGAGAGGCCTTCGTCAGGGATGCTCTCTTTCACCGTTATTATTTAATTTGGTTGGGGAGGCTTTGCATCAAATGATCAAGAAGGCGACTGAGGTGGGATTGTTTAACGGTTTCTCCATTGGATCGGATTCTCTTAATTATAATTTATCTCACTTGCAATTTGCGGATGATCTCATGGTTTTTTGCGGGGCTTCTAAGAGAGAAATACTTAATGTGAAACGAGTGTTGCGTGTGTTTGAGCTCGCTTCGGGACTTCAGCTTAATTTGGCGAAAAACAGAATCTTTGGTATCAATGTTGATGAATCAGCACTCAAGATTTGGGCGTTACAAGCTGGTTGTGCGGTTGGTAAATTTCCTTCGGATTATTTGGGACTGCCACTGGGTTTTAAAAGAAATTCGGTAACTATTTGGGACTCTATCGTGGATAAATTCTATCGACATCTTGCGAGTTGGAAAGGGAAAAACTTATCTTACAGCGGAAGGTTAGTACTTATTAAATCTGTGTTGTCCGCTCTCCCCTCGTACTATATGTCTCTGTTCAAGATGCCTTGCTCAGTTACTCGGAAGCTCAATAGCATCCTGGAGAATTTTCTTTGGGGGACCTCGAAGTCGTGCAAGAAAATCCACTGGTTGAATTGGAATTCTGTTTGTCGGCCCTTGGAGTTAGGAGGTTTGGGTATTCGGAACCTGCAGTTTCAAAATCGAGCTCTTCTTTGCAAATGGTTCTGGAATTTTGTAAACAAGAAGGATAGTGAATGGCGTAAAATGTTGTGTTGCAAGATGAATTGGGAGCAGGAAATTTTGTTCCCTGATCCGGCGGCCAATAGACTAGAATCTTGGATTTGGAAGGGTATTTCCCAATCCTTTAATAATTCGGATGATTTCAGTTTTCAAATTCAGAATCTAGTTCGCATTCAGCTTGGGGATGGTAGATCTATTCAATTTTGGTCGGATACTTGGATTGGCGATAAACCGCTCTCAGTGAAGTTTCCCCGTATCTTTGCCTTATCCAGGATTCGTACTGGGTCAGTTAGTGTTTTTGGCAAGAGGGTGGATGGTAATTGGTGCTAGGATATTCCTCTTCGAAGGCTTCCTTTTGATTGGGAAATGGAGCAATGGTTCGCTCTCCTTGATACATTAGCAAGAGTGAAATCAGACGGATTCAAGACAGATTGTATCATATGGAAGGGCAACGGTGAAGGTGTCTACTCAGCCAAGTCAGGGTATCTATGTGCGTTCACAAACCGGAAGGCAGATTTTAATTGGAAGCATTATGTATGGTCGGGTTTTGCGCCACCGAGGGTGGATTTCTTCGTTTGGTTAGCGATCAACGATAGAGTGGCTGTCAAATTTGCCCTCACTAATCGTGGAATTATCTTTAATTCCTCGTCGAGGTGCCCCTTGTGTGGCGTAGGGGAAGAAACTGTTTGCCATCTTTTTTTACATTGCTATTGCACTTGGCAGATTTGGGTCTACATGGCAGCATTATGGGATATTTCTTTCATCATACCAGGTAATCTTCAAGCCTTATTTCTAATGTGGTGGGATTGGGATGCTTCAATATCTATATGGAAATTTATTCCACATTGTGTCATTTGGTCCATATGGTTGATGAGAAACGAGTTAGTTTTTCGGGATAAGGTTGTGGATTTGGTTCAACTTCTTTTTATTATTAAATATCGTCTTGGCTATTGGTATAAAGCTCGGTTCTCGGATACCGTTTGGTCGATTGAGGATATAGTAGCCAATCCGGCGATTATGAAACTAGGATTGAGGAGGAAGCTAGATACCTCACGGCCTATAAAATGGGAACCTCCTCCTATTGGATGGTTGAAACTAAATGTGGATGGGGCCATGATTGTAAATGGGAGCAAGGGGGGTGTGGGCGGTGTCCTTAAAGATTCAAACGGGAAGACCATTTTGACATTTTCGGAGACTATTGGCGCGGGAGCTCCGGTGTTGGCTGAGCTTGCGGCCATTAAATATGGCCTGAACCTGGTGGCGTCTAACAAGGAATGGAATCACCTTCGAGTTGTTCTGGAGAGTGACAGCTTGGTGGCACTCAACTGGATCTGGAAGCCCGCCGAGTGCCCGGAACCTTATGTTTCCTTGGTTAACGAAATTAAGCGTCTAGCAGGAAGCAAGGGGTGTATCTTTAAGAAGATCGATCGAGCCAGGAATGTGGAAGCTGATTATCTAGCAAAGAGGGGGATTGAGAGGGAATAATTATTGTTTTCATAGGTGATTTGTTTTGCCTTATGCGATGTCAGTGTTAGAAGTATGTAGGCTCGTGAACCTTGTATTCGAATGACTTTGCAAATGAATAAATATGTGACACTCTTTTCCTCCTTCCGCTGTTGGTTGGCTCTCGAGTCGACTAATATGAGGGGGTTTTTAATGAGGTCACCAATTCTATAAAAAAAAGAACAATATTTCTGAAAATATATTTAGTAAATTTTCAAAACTTTTTTCTTCGGATATAATTTTCAACAATAACCATTATGGTACATTTCTTGTGTGGTGTTGGGAATGGATGTTCCATGTTATTTAAATTTTTAATGTTTTTCTTCAAAAATTATGTGTATATATTTATTTAATTTGTTTGAAAATTTATAATTTATAAATTGAATCGAGACTAGATCAATATTAAATATAAATTTGAAAATTAAAATTATTATTATATCAAATAAAAAATGTCACATCATCATTTTATTAGTGAGTTAATAGAGGAATGATCAAACTATTCAAAGTCATAGTCGTTGCTGACGAAATTAAAATTTTTATAGTTGTTGACCAACAAAAACACGTTTATAATCGAGTATCTAAACTATAATTTGCTCAATAAATTTGGTTATACGCAAAACTCAGTTTAAAACTGTAGGAAAAATATTTGGTTAAACCGAAAAGGGTTGAAAATAAGATTTGCTTGAGGCGTGCACTAGACACTGTCCTTAAGGATATTTCGCGGTGAAGTGTACCCTCCAGGATTCAACAAGCACTTCTGCTAAAGCAGGCAACAGAAAGAGCAAAGAACCAATGAATACCCAGCTTATAAAATGTGTTTAAAATAAGAGAAAGAAGAAGAAAGTAAGTAGATGATTCTACTTTAGATGTGAATTATGAAGGCATATGTGCATGATATTTATAGTACCATGCATGCCTAAAAAGGGCATCTAAATTAGCAATTAGTCAAGGGAAAATCGGTCGAAAATAAAATGAATGGTTAAAAATAAAGATATTTTTATTTGAAATGAATGATTAAGATTAATTAGAAAAATGGATGGTTAAAAATGAATATAATTTCATTTTAAAATGGATGGTTAAAAACGAACTTTAAAAATAATAAATAAATAATAAAAATAGATTGAGCCTCTAGTTCATGCACATGGAAAAATTCGTCGGTTTCAACTGGACTGAACTTCTTGACCAAACCTCATGTGCACGCAACCATCATTATATTTTTCTCTTACAAGCTCAATACCAAGTCTTTATATTTAAAGACAAAACAAATAATATAAAAGAGAGATGTGGGATTCTTTGAAATATACTAGGTAAACTTATATTTTTACAACAATCCCCCACATATTTCAAAGAATGAAAAAAAAAATTTAGCTGAGTATTCTGACATAACGTATTCATTCTGGTGCCTTTCGGACTATGAACCAAAACTTAAAAAAACGAGACATAACCTACTGAGTAATTGGTGAAACATGTTTCTATGAACCAATAACTCATTATTGTAAGCTAACATTCTCATAATCACATTATATCTATTTTTGCTCTTTATCGCGATTGTGCGCTAATAGGCCATGCGCGTGCCTGGTTTTCATAAGTGCTCTAGAGACTTTGCCATATATCTCATAGAAGCGGCCCTACTTCACACTTATATAGGTCAAGTCATCAAGTGTATTCTGCAGGTCAATACACCACCTATAAAGGCTATGAACTTGATTAAGAGTTTTACTCACCCTCACCACCCTTGCAGTTTTTAGCACTATTTACACCATAAGAAGGGACAAAAAAATGTAGTGCTTTCTCTACAAGATCAATCAATGACTTGTTATTACCCATATGAACCTTCTTCATGGGATCGCCAATCACAAAGGTTGGGTTACCATCACTGTTGATTTCTTATATTGGCATATGTCTCTTATATTGCCATATATCAATGCATTGACACTGAATCTATCATTTTTGTGCCTAATGAAATACAGGATAAGGGTTTTTTCAACCGCTCAACTTCAAGTACATGCTAAGAGATCACTTAGCTTTATTGTCCAGGTTAAGAAGTTTTTCTACCACTTAACTTCTTTACACATGCTAAGAAGTTTTCCTACCACTTAGCTTCATTGTCAGGCTAAGAAGTTGAAGAATCCACTTAACTTCATTATTAGCCAACTCTAACGCAATAAGCGCAGACTTCATAGTAAATTTTCTATAAATGTCTGTTTGGCTAGTTTTCAAGATAATGTTCTACCTCTAAGGGTGAATACATAACTACTAGTAGATCTAGTTTCACGTGAATAAAATATTTAATTATCATCATTGTATTCTTTTAATACAACGGGTACTCCACTAAGTAGAATATCATAACTCATGATATCCTTTTGATATCTTATTAACTTTACCACATCAGCTCAACAATAATGATTTGAGTTGTGTATATCAACTCAATTGAAAAATAACATGTGTCATCTCAGGTCTAGTAAAATTCATCAAGTACATCAAAATTTAATAATTTTGTGCATACTTGGATTGAGCAACATGATCACATGTATATTTTTCTCATTTGAATATTAGCATCACAATGAATATTTACAAATTTGGTATCAATATATCCAAACTTCTTAAAAATTTAACGTTATGTTCTTGTGATAGCATTTTGCTACCACGCTTCATCATGATTTAAATACTCAATATGACATTTGCTTCATTCATGTTTTTCATTGAAGCAAGATATCTTTCAGTCTCACATAATAATTACTAAGATAAGCATGTAATCAATACATAAATAAATAATCACACAAACATCGTCAATCAGTTTGGTATAAACAAAAAACATTATTAAGATAAACATGCTACCAACACAAACAAATAATCACTCATGTTTTCACTTATCCCTTGATTGAATTTCTCATTCCACAATTTTGGAAGTTTGTTTCAAGACATACAATGATTTGAGAAATTTACAAACTTTGATTTCACGACCTGATACGATGCATTCTTCGGGTTGTTCACTATATACTTTTGAATAACAAAAAAAAATATGACTTTAATGTCCATTTGGCTGATAAAAAAATTGTATTGAAACTAGAAAAAAAGATTCCAATGATTTTTTTTTAAAAATGGGGTAAAAATATTAAAACAATTTATATTGTTTTAAGTAAAAGCTTTTGCAATATATATTTATAGAATAATTATTCTTTAAATTTCTTTGTAAAAAGAATTTGTTTGCAATCGATAAGTTCTGTTGTATGAAGTAAAAAATTAATTTACAAACATTGTAAAACTGAGTTACATTCAATACTAGCTACTTTTCAAAAGAAAAGCATCGTAAGAAGAAATCGATTCAGAAAAATTGTATCATTTTCAGCCAAGTATAAATATAAAAAATAATACTTTCAAAGAATTTTACAGTTCTAGGTCGTTCAGATCTTCTCAAACCATTATGTTCACAATTATGTTTCAAATAAGTTTGACTCATAAGTTAGAAGAAACAAGCGTGCAATTTTAATGATACACAAATTTATAAGAGGAGATAGATCACAAATTATGATTTCTTTTTCATTATAGTCATTAAGCAAAATAAGCATCTCCTTTATCTTACCCATTCTTTTATTCTTGAAATAAAATATGATATAACTCGAAAACATACTACTAAAATTGACATAAATTATAGTCATTGTTTGTTTAACAATTTTATTTCAACCAAATATGTTATTGTCCAAAGCATGTATGCAACATTGTGAACATGCAATCTAACACTTTAGAAACAATTATTTTTCCTTAAGAACTAGAAGCATAAATTTGACAAAATACCCCCACACTTAAAAATATTTCAAGAACATATAACTTTTATAAATTTAAGGTGTCTCTAATCATTTTCACATAGAAAATTCAACATACACATTTTACAAGTTATGTTAATATTAGCATGTCAAATCAATCATAACAATATAAGTTCTCACATTAACATGTCACATAGATCATCATAACATTTAATCATACAAGAAATATAAATAGCATGCCTAATAATTTTGAATAAACATGTTACAAACCCTTTTTCACAGAATATATTCTCGATTCGAGACATTTGAAGGAAACTTAGGCTAAGGTTTTTTTTAAATAATATATTGCCTCTTCAAATACTTGTGCAGTTTCATACAATGTTTAAGATAGACAATTTCTTCCCCTTCCTTCGTAAGGGGGTATGACATAAATATGTGTCTAGTGGCACCATTGTCTATCATCCACTCTTTTGTATTCGTAAATATATCAACTTTGAGAAATGGTCACAAAATTATCTCATCTGCTTCAACCAAATTAAAATTTGGCTCAATAGGATCAACGACATCTATTTAAACCAAATTAATGTTTGGCTTAACAGGATTAACGATATCTATTTCACCCAAATTAATATTTGGCTTAACATGATGATCATTTCTCATTGAAATTTCTGCACTAAGTTATATGGTTGCTCAATGTGTCATCATAATTGGAGATATAAATCGTGGGCATAGTCAATGAATAATGCACCAGGTAGGTTCCTATGAAAGAGAGGTGGTGTAAAAGACACTCTTAAATACCAAGTCTTTGATAGGACCAATCCTAGGCATGCACTTTAACATTATACCAACAATCAATTATGGAGTCTGCCACACATAAAATAATTTTCCTTTCCCTTCTTTTTTTTTAAATATTATTTTAAGTTTGTAACCAACTTCAATCATTCTTAAAGCTCAACTCACAAAATTCTGTAAGCATAGATATTAGGCATAAGAATAATAATTCAATATTATAGCATAGATAAATAAAATTATTATATAAAAGTATCCTAAAAAATTCATAGACAATACATATCTATTTTAGCAGCGGAGTTCAAATTATGATGTACAGACAACATCGCGATTGTAAAGGGACGCACTAGAGTATTGCACGGACAGCGTAACAACAACACCAACGAAAATCTTTGTTAAGAGGTCGCATGTTTTCGGTTTAAAATAGGAAATGGGAGAAATATCCTTAAGATTGTAGGAAAAATATTTGGTTAAACCGAAAAGGGTTAAAAATAAGATTTGCTTGAGGCGTGCACTAGACACAGTCCTTAAGGATATTTCGCGGTGAAGTGTACCCTCCAGGATTCAACAAGCACTTCTGCTAAAGCATGCAACAGAAAGAGCAAAGAACCAATGAATACTCAGCTTATAAAATGTGTTTAAAATAAGAGAAAGAAGAAGAAAGTAAGTAGATGATTCTAATTTAGATGTGAATTATGAAGGCATATGTTCATGATATTTATAGTACCATGCATGCCTAAAAAGGGCATCTAAATTAGCAATTAGTCAAGGGCAAATCGGTCGAAAATAAAATGAATGGTTAAAAATAAAGATATTTTTATTTGAAATGAATGGTTAAGATTAATTAGAAAAATGGATGGTTAAAAATGAATATAATTTCATTTTAAAATGGATGGTTAAAAACAAACTTTAAAAATAATAAATAAATAATAAAAATAGATTGAGCCTCTAGTTCACGCACATGGAAAAATTGTCGGTTTCAACTGGATTGAACTTCTTGACCAAACCTCATGTGCCCGCAACCATCATTATATTTTACTCTTACAAGCTCAATACTAAGTCTTTATATTTAAAGACAAAACAAATAATATAAAAGAGATATGTGGGATTCTTTAAAATATACTAGGTAAACTTATATTTTTACAACAAAAACAAAATCCGTACATCTTGTATATCAAAATATAACATAAATTTAAAAGGGTGAATATGGAGTTGGGCACAGATCATGTGGAACAACAACGGAGTTGGACCCTGTTTGTGGTCAAATTAGCACCTCATTTACATTGGATAGGAGTGTGGCAAATCTTTGATAGGCATAGACTGGTGGTGGAAGTTTTTGTTTCGGGGAAGAGATCGAAAGAGGGCTTTCGATTTGGTTTTGTTAGAATGAAGACTGAGGATGATGCTGAATGGCTTTTGGTTATTTTGGTGGAAGGTGCACGTATCACTGGCTCAGAGGGTTAGGCATGATCATCTTTGGTGACACAAAAATGAGTTTGATAATGATGAGCAACGCAATATACTCATTCCATCCAGAATTTATCATTTAGGGCTTCTTCAGGATGTTTTCGCAAGTTTGCAGAACAATCGGAGAGTTGTGAAGGGGGTGTTGATGTTCGCAAGATAGAGATATTACAAAGTTTTGCAATTGCCCTATGTTGATTGCGGATCTCGCGAGGGGGTTACATGAAGCGAACATTCGAGGCTTTTCTGTATTGCGAGTATTGGGAACGATGATCCTATTAAATTTTGATAACGAAGAAGTACGTAGTGAGATATTGCACATTGAGGCCCTGAATCGTTTGTTCAACAAGGTGGAGATGTGGTCACCTGAGTTCAAAATTGAGACAAGACGAGTTTGGCTCTCTATTTATGGTATACCGATTCACGCTTGGTCTCGAGGGTGCTTCTCTTTGGGGAACGCTAGTGCAAATTGAAGGTTCCATATTGGACCCTACATCATTCAAGAGGGGTAAGTTGTTCATTGAGACGAGGGTATTCAAAATGATCAATGAGACAGTGGAACTGCAGGTTCAAGGTAGAATTTACACTCTTCAAGTGATTGAATTTGAACTCTCGTCAAATCTGTGTATGGAGGAATGTTGTGTAGGCATGGAGGTTTCGGAGAGCAGAGATTCGTAACATTCGAACACAAGGTCAAGGGTGCGTAAGCAGCCAGATGAAATTGTGGATTTGAGTATGAAGGTAGGGGGAACCTTGGACATGCACCATGGGTTGAGCAGTGCGTGTAGGAGAAAAGCGATAAGTCAGTTGGGGTGGATTTGGAGGAGGGAGTGGGATTGGTTGAGAGAGTATTAGAAGGGTTTCTTAAAGGTCCACAAACGGGGTTTGATGCATCTTGGGAGGATCATCCTAGTCGAGATTTCCTTTGGAGAAGGCTTTCCAAGGACATGAATTGGTTCGAAATGAAGGTGGGTGACAAATTATTAGCTGTTAAAGACACAATTGGAGAGTGCTTGGGGAAATTAAATTCAAATGGTGGATTGGATAAGAGTGATTTAAATGTCTTTATCTCCTTTGGGAAATGATATAGTTGAGTGTTTTCAAAACTTTATTATGATGGAGTTAATTTCTTCTGATGGGATTGTTAACTTTGACAAACGGTAAAGACCCCATCATTCCTTCAAAACAAGACGTTAATTTGCCATCATCGGCTAAGAGGAGACGGGGAAGGCCTCGAAAGGATCAATAATGGGGGTAACAATTTAGATCTAGAATTGATATCTGAAGCACAAGCGGTTTTGGAGGTCAGTGAAATAATTAGAGTGTCGACTATAGGGAGAGGGGAGGACATCATAAAGGAGGTTACTAAAGCTCTCGCACCTTTGGGCAAGAAATTATGACAAATGGGGATTATTTCATGAAATGTTAGGGGTTTGGGTTTGTCGACAAAGAAGAGAGGGGTTTAGAATAACATATGAGAGATGATATTGATTTAGAGTCCAAATTGGAGGAGGTGTTGATTAATTTGATTCGTCGTTTATGGCCATTGGAAAATTTTGGTTATACTTTTGTGCCCTCGGTTGGGGCTACTGGCGGGATTGTGGCTGTATAGGAATCGAGCCATTTTGACTTGATTGATTCAGAGGTAGACAGACATGTACCCATGCTAAAGAGTCGTTGGTGTGTAGAAAATTTTGCCTGTTACATATTCGCTATTTATGCTCTATGTTGCATGGATGAACAATACGTGCTGTGGGAGAATGTTAGTCTTCGGGTAAGGGCATGCGAGGACATTGTTTGGTAGGGGATGATTTTAATATTATCAGACATGCGTCGGAACGACCGAGTTGTAGTTTGGTGTACGTAGGTATGAATCAGTTTTCAGATTTAATTGATAGTATGGGTTGGTCTCCCTCTCCATGGGAAACAATTCACATGGTTTGATTCAAGGGCTCGTTGTAGTCGCATAGATAGGATTTTGGTGTCAAGTTCTTGGTTGGATAGTTTCTCCTTTTTGCAACAGGTCAATTTGCTGCGACTTTTGTCAGATCATACTTCTTCACTATTAGTTAGTGATGCTAAGGATTGGGACCATGACCCTTTCATTTCCTTTATTGTTGGTTAGATAGTCAGCAACATGTTAATAGGATGGCAGTATAGTGGCGTTGTATTTCTAAATCTTCCGATGAATCGTTTGACATTATGGAGAAATTGCGGGAATTGAAATGTTTTTTGAAGAATTGAGGACATGGAGAAGAAAATTTTCAATTTACAGCTTGTTAAAGATGATGCTGACAAGCAACTGGGCACAGGTCTTGCCCCGGATTCATTTCTTGAGGATCGGTGCGCATGACAGCTGGCCTTATGGAAGGTTATTAGGCTTAAAGAATCTTTATGGCGATAGAAATCAAGAGTTTCTTGGCTGAAATTGGGAGATCGTAACATTGCATTCTTCCATCAAATGACAAAGCTACGTGTAATGGAAAATAGAATTGAGGGGTTGTTTTTGCAATGGAGTTAGGAGTTCGATCCAAGCAGGTTGTGGAATTTTGTTTATTCTAAGTTTAAGCGGCATTTCGCTCAGCCTTGTAAACCTAGTATATTAGAGTTGTCTATTGAGTTCAAGAGGTTGGGATCTTTTGAACTTGATGCACTCGAGGTTCCTTTCTCAGAAGAGGAGGTGGAGTCGGCACTTTGGTCGTGTGTAGGTTCGAAGGCACCGGGTCCTAACGGGTTTAGCATTGAGTTCTTCAAGTTGGGTTGGGAGTTTCTAAAGTTAGATGTCATGGAGTTTTAGGGGATTTTTTGCGAAGGGTCGTTTGCCAAGGGGTGCGAATTCTAATTTTGTTGTTCTCATCCCAAAAAAGAATCTCCACTGGAGCCTAGTGATTTTCAGCCTATAAGTCTTATCAACTCTATTTACAAGATAATGGTGAAGGTTTTGTCAAAGTGTTTGTAGAAGGTTTTGGACTATTTGATTAGCGATACCTAGAGTGCATTTGTTCAAGGTCGACAAATTGTCAGTGGCATTTTGCTAGCTAATGAAGTTATCCATTCTCTTCAGAAAGATCATCCTTCGAGGAAAGGCTTTATCTTAAAATTGGACTTCTCTAAAGCATACAATTGTGTTAGTTAGGAAGTTTTGGACGTGGTTATGGACTGTATGGGTTTTGGAGTCTTGTGGCATCATTAGATGTGGGAGTGTTTAAGCACAACTGGAATGTTAGTTCTGCTAAATAGGATCGCAAGACAAGAGTTTGGTATGGGCAGAAGGCTTCGGCAAGGAGATTTGTTGTCACCTTTGTTGTTCGTTATTGTAGTAGAGGCATTACATTTGATGTTAGTTAAAGTGAAAGAAGATGAGTTGATTCATGGGATAAATGTGACTGTGAATTTCTCGTTATCACATCTTCAGTTCGTCGATGATACAATCTTGTTTATTGAAGGGTCAGCAGTGGTGGCGTTAAATGTACGTAAGGTCCTCATTAGTTTTTAAGTTTGTTCAGGATTGAAAATAAATTTATTGAAATCCAAATTAATAGGCATTGGCGTGGAGGAGATTGTAGGGACTGAATGTGCCATGAATTTGGTTGTAAAATTGGTGATTTGCCATTTTAATATTTAGGGATGCCTTTAGGGTCAATTTTTGCGGCAAAGCAGTGTGGGATCCGGTTGTCACTTATTTTCTTTCAAAGTTGGTAGGTTAGAAGCGGGCCTCTCTTTCATTTGCAACATGACTAACTTTGGTAAATACAGTGTTATCAGCCTTACCGTTGTACTATATGAGCATCTTTGTGGTGCCAAAGGGTGTCATTGCGAAGTTAGACCAGTTGTGTTAAGCTTTCCTTTAGGGTGGGGTGGAGCTGAAGGGCAAGATGAGTCGAGTGAGATGAGAAATGGATTGTGGACTTCGTTATTTAGGCGGTTTAGGGCTGGTTGATTTAAGAGTCTATAATTTGGCATTGATTTCTAAATGGGAGTGGCGATTTGCTACAGACAGGCAATCGCTTTGGTGATCTCTTATAATTGCGAAATATGGTGAATCGGTTCCTTGGTGGCAGCCTCATATAAATTCTAGGAGGCTTATTTGGGTGGCATAGAGGCAAATAGTGGGTACGGTCTCATCGGATACGGTGCGTCAACATTTTCATGGCTCGTGTTTTATTTGGAAGATTGGAAATGGGGAGAGTGTTTTGTTACTGGTCCGATTCTTGGTGCTATGAAGAGCCTTTGAGAATCTTATTCCAGCGTTTATTTTCTTTTTCGATTGACAAGTTGGCACTAGTTAGAGATTACGCTAATGCAGGAGCTGCTGGACATTATTCTTTTGTTGCGACTTCAGCATGTAAAGTTTGATATTGTAGAACTAATATTTTGATATAATAATTGAAAAATGTTTTGGACTGATTTAAAAAGTATTTAAAACAATTTCCAAAGTCCAAATAACTTGAAACTATGTTTAGGGATATTTTATAAAGGGTTTTGCATGTTTTCAAAAGCCAAAATACATAAAACCTTCCAGTCGTTTCGAAACAACCTTAGGGCGTTTCGATACGGTGCATTCCAGTAGCAAAATGTTTCGATACGGGTATCGAAACGGGCATTCCCTGGATGAGATTTTTGCCCAGCGTTTTCGAAACGGGCTATGCCATTTCGATACGCCTACGTAGCTTCGACCACAATGGTCATAAACCCCAACGACTACTTCCCAACTAACATTTAAATGCAGGGCGTTTCGATACGTGTTCCGAAACGGCCAGGGGCGTTCCGAAACGGGTGCCTTGTCAGACTGCAACGGCTCTTTCTACTTAAAGGGTGTTTCAAAACGGGTTCGAGCGTTTCGAAACTGTGAGCTGTAGAATTGCATTTATGGTGGGAATTAAAGTCCTTAACGGCTCCAATTCAACCCCAACGGCTAATAACGGCCATAAACTCAGCAAGGAGTATAAAAGGGACCTCCAATCATCAAGATATGGTTAATGCTCATATTGTCAATCAACAAATGATCAAGAATTGTCTTAGAGCTTAAATTGTCATTTATTGTATAGACAAACACTAGTGAGCCAAAATTGTCAAATTTGCTCAAATGTTTTAGGTTTTGGGTGAGTGCTAAATTGTGCAAACAAATACCTATTAGAGGGATTTAAGTTTGCTTATTGTTTCTCTTTGTAAAAGAGGGTTTCGATCAAGGCTTTGGGTAGAAAGCTTGATTATGTATAAGAGTTTCCTCCTAAGCCTAGAAAAGGGGACGAATCAATTAGTGGATTGATTGGAAATCCTAGGTGTGGAGCTAAGGTAGTGGATGTAGACCTTGGTTAGAAGGTTGAACAACTATAAATCATTGTGTCAATTATCTTTTTAGCTTCCACAACCCTTCCACTCAAATATCCACCTCTCCACCACTTGGTGAGCCATATCGGTTGAACGAATCGAGCTCCTCACAACTCAACAGATATGCTCGCCTAGAAGCCAGATCTAGTAGGGTAATTTTCAGTGCGTGCTATGTCAAATATGTTTCTATCGATTGGTCTTGGGGGAAGACATGACGTTTTGTTTTGCGTGGCATCTCATAGTACCTCTGAAGGTACAAGCTTTTATTTGGTTTCCTTGTTTGGGAAGGTTACCGACTATTAACATTATTCGTCGTCGGGGTGTTCTAGTTCCTAATACGCATGATGTTTGTGTTAGTGCGAGGAGGGGGATGAGCTAGATCATATTTTGTTTTCTTGTGGAATGGTGAGGGAGTTGTGACTTTGATTTTTATCTTGGTGGAGGGTTTCCTTACTTTTGCCGCGAACGTTGAAGGAGTTTTTAGTCCCGGGATTGCACTGCTCATTCTTTGGTTTATCATGGCAATGGTGGGTTTCGGGTTGTGCCGCTTTACTTTGGTCTCCTTGGCTTGCTCGAAATGACAAGGTTTTCAATGCTAAACTGTTGGCGATGGATGGTATTTTCATTTTGGCTGAGCTTCACTATTTGTATTAGGTGAAAGCTTCGAAGGAAGTTGTGTTTATAGGAGAGGTTCAATGGTGGGATTTCCCTTGGACGTGTTAGTTTTCTTCCTTAGTTTCGGATTCATGGCTGGGAGTTTTTTGGGTTCCTTCACTTGAGGGCACTCTCAAATTTAATACGAATGTCAATGCTCGTGGGAAACCGGGACCAATTGGTATGGGGGAGTGTTGCGGGATTATCATGGTCGTGTGTATGCTTTGTTCTCGGGACCCCTTGGTCGGTTGGATTCTAATGAAGTGAAAGTAAGAGCGATTGCTTATCCCTTTCTCTGTTGTTGGATTTGCGATGGTTTGATTGCTTGAGTTTGGTGATCGATTCGGACTCATTCGTGGCGATTGGTTGGATTCTTAATGCTAAGAAACTACCTTGGCATTTATGGGATTTGTTTCAAAGTATTGATGCGGATTGCGTGGCATGGCCCAATGTTTGTTTTAATCACGTTTTCATGAGGCGAATGGAATCGTTGATGCTTTGGCAAAGAGTGGAATGGATCGATGATTATTAATGGTTGGAAGTGATGGTTATTGGCTGGGCTTGGTTTAGGAGGCAATCAATTGAGTTTTCGGTTATTTCGGATGGTTAATTGATGTAGTTTTGCTGAGCAACGAGTTTGTATTAAGTTGCTGGTGTTGGAATGTATTTTAATGCATTGGATCTCTATTTTTTATGCTCCAAAAATAGGGGACATTGATCCGGAAGCAAGCAAAGCAATTTCGGAAGCTTCGGGCAAGTGATCTTCGTGTCGGGAAATGAAGTTTCGTATATCGGTGAGTCGAAAAGGATTTTCCAACTTTGAAGCGTTTTGATCGTGGTTTTGGGAGCTTAGTGTAAGTTTGAAACACTTAGCTAAGCTCAAGAGTAAGTAAATCGAAAGTCTCTCTCGGATTGTGCTATGTTTTGGTTTGAAATACACTTGATTTAAATGTGGTTTGATTATTGTTTTAAAGCATGTTTTGAGCAATGATGTTCCTGGTTTTAAATGCCATTTTGTTAAGGATGCACATGGTAAGTGATCATTGGGTTCATATGATTTATGCATTTGGTTTTAAGCATGTTAATGCTTGAGAAAGTGGCATTGTGGTTTATACTTGTAAAACAGTGAAATGGTGTTGGTAAATGATTATATTGGCAAGTGATGGTAAATGGTTTTGATTACTTTAATTGGATATAGTTAGTCGGCTATAGGATTGGGTGCACGGTGAATAAAGTCTCCTTGGATGTCGAGGGGTTGTGATTGTGTCGTAAACTCCATCCAAGTACCCTAGCGATTGAGGAATTGCGTCACCACGATGGAGGATGGCTCTCGTGGGTGGACTTGGTTAAGCGTCACAACGGTGGAGGATTGCTCTTGTGTGTGAGCTTGGTTAAGGTGATTACAATGGTTGAGGTAGCTTCCATGTGTAAGCCTTGTTTTGTGTCCCAACTCTCGCTAGTGGGTTATACAACTACCGATGAGTGATGTTGAGGGGTTGTGATTGTGCCGTTAAACTCCACCACGGATGTTGAGGGGTTGTGATTGTGTCGTTAAACTCTATCACAGGTGTTGAGGGGTTGTGATTGTGTCGTTAAACTCCATCACGGGTATTGAGGGGTTGTGATTGTGTCGTTAAACTCCACCTTGTGTTGCCGGTAGTGTGTATGAAGCGTGTGGAACAACGCTTGTAATCCGCGTATCCGATTGTGCCAATTGTGTGATTTTGATATGGTTCATGTATTGATCACTTGCGAGCCAATATAATGTCATTGATGTAATGATTTAATGATGAACATTTGTTTTTTGAAAGCATGTGATGCTTGGTTTAAGCATGAGTAAAGGTTTTTGCTGTTGTGATTAATGATGCTATGAGCATGAGGTTTTGAAAGTGGAAATGATGTTTAAAAGTGCATGTTTTAAAGGAAGGCATATGTTTACAAAGAATGATGATTTGGTTTTATAAAATGCATTGATGAATGTTTTGTTGTTAGCGGTCCTCGCTAAGCTTTATGCTTACGCTCATTTGTTTCATCAATACAGAGAATTGGGTATCTTTGGCAGGAAGAGAGCAAGGGGAATCCGTGTGATTTTTAGCTAATCAAAGTATGTGATTTACTTTAGTGTAATAAGAGGCAATGGGAGGGATTTCCACTCATGGATTGTTTGGTGATGTTAGACACCTTGAGCATGTTTTGTTTGTGTTTTGAGACTTGTAAATGGTTTCTATGTAACACCCGCGTCTAGGGCCTAGGAGTTAGCCGGGTTGTTGTTCGAGTCAAATAAAATCTAATTAAAATAAACCAACTTTGAATAATGACCTATTTGAGTCTTAATAATGAGGGAGGGACCAAAGTTGTGATTTACCCACATTTTAAATAAAGGAAGACAACTTTTATGGAAAAGTTGTTATCTTCCTCCTCATTTCTCCTTTCCCAATTTCAAAACCCTCCCCCATTTTCAAACACTCCTAAAACCCTAGTTACTATTCCATTGGCTTTGCTAATCGATTTCAACATCAAATTAAGAGGTAAACATATTTTCTTAACCTCCTCTCTATCCTCTACTTATCTATTGTTTTAGATTTCAAAAATATTGAGTTTTAGGAAATTAGGGTTCATATGGAAATTTGGGTTTTGGATGGGGTTTTTCAATTTATTTTGAGAAATTGTTTTGGGGTTATGTTTAGTCATGATGAAATATACAACATATATTAATTTGGTTGATTTTGGGTAAATTTTCGTAGTGGGTCTTTAGGGCAAATTTTAAAGTATGAAAAATTGGGTTTTTGAGAGGTTTAGTGTTGGAATTGAAGGGCTGATGGTCTACCTATGTTAGGAGGGTGATTTGGGATGTTTTGGAAGTCATTTGGGTGCTTGGAAATGGGTATTTCAGCCAATGGTTGTTGGAGTCCGAAAATTGGGTTTTTGAGATGTTTTGTGGTTTGGGAATTTGAGGAAAATGGGTTGTGATTTGCAGAGTAGGTTGATGGTTGAATTAGCATTGGGTCGAGAAGTAATGTATGTGTTTTGTTTGACTAGAAGCAAGAGGAAACGTGGAAGAGGCTTAGGGACCGAATCCGGGAAGTTGAAGGTGATTGCTTGCTTGGTCTTGGAGCTTGGAAGCTTAGGTGAGTGGTTGTTTTCTTTTAAAGATTTTAAATTAGTTAGTTCGAGTATATGGACTAGGTTGGGCTTGGTAGACCCACCTAGAGTTAGGATTAGGGTGGTAGCCTAATCCTAAACTTGATCTAGAGCCTTTGGATGAACTCTTCTATGTGATTGTGTATGTCTCGTATGATATGTGATATGAATGGTTATGTATATTGTATTATACATGTGGAATGAGATATGAATTGTGATGATTGAGACATGCATGATGATGGTTGTTGGTGAGTACGTGCTAGGCACGGAATTGGTTGAAATGAGTAATGAGAAATGAGTAAATGTTGGCACTAGTATACTTGAATACAAATGATCGATCATTAGGATGTTAGTGTGTACACATGAGTCAAAAGTCGCGCGTGGCCTTGGTGGCGTTGAGTCACCAAGGAGGAGTACGGGTCCGCCCAGAAATTGTATTTAATTATAGTCGGTGATGAGTGGAATCCCATCGATGGGGCGTGAGGATGAGTGGAATCCCCTCCGCGAGACCGGTGATGAGTGAAATCCCACCGTGAGGTAATATGGTTGTTGGATGTGAATTCCAACGAGTCTATCCGCGTATTCGGGTCTTAACTAAGTGCCAATGTTGGTTGATAAATGTATCAATGTGTTGAGATTAATGATCTTTATTTGGATGTTTGATGTGACCACTTGTGTTGAGATTTAAAGCTTGTTGACCATGACATTTACTTGTATATTGCTCATGCATCTTATCTTATGGCTCTTGTGGATCCTTGGTATGGTTGTGATTTACCTTGGCTAGATCGTGCTCGGACCCTGCAATGTTGAGGTTTGTTTTTAGAGCTTACCCTCACTAAGCATCATTGCTTACGCTCTCTTTGTTCAACATTGCAGATCCTTAGTTCGTGGGTTGCTCGGGCAAGTGGAGGGCCTCCAAGTGTGGTTTTTGGCTTGAGTACATCAAGTATGACTTTTAAGTGTTGAACATGTAATAGTTTAAGCAATGGGACATGTGTCTTTTGATGGATGATTGTTGGTTGATTAGGAGCATGTTTAGACTCCATGTTATGTTGCTTTTGTATGGCTTGTGATGCCATGTTTGAGTTGTAATCCATGCCTAAATTGCTTATCTTGAATGTTGGTTAAGTACCTTTGAGTTTGCCTTATGTTGAATGTTGAAGTATGGGTTTTTGTATGTTTAAGTGTCATCTTTGGGTCAATTGCATGTTCCTTTGATATATGTACATGTTGGGTGCTTGTATGGCTTTAAAGTGGTATGTAAATGTTGTATGAATGCTTGTTGGGGGCTAGGAGAGTTTTAAATTGCATTTAGAATCGAGTCTTGATCGTTTTTGCTGAGTTTGGAGGTTTTTGCTGTGCAGGGGTATCGATACGGTTGGGATGGTATCGATACCACCTTCTTGATCAAGCCTCGCGTATCGATACACTGAGAGGTGTATCGATACTATTTTTGTCACTGGAGCTACTGTCCAGTTCCGTATCGGTACGGGCCTCCATGCGTATCGATACGGTCTCCTTAGCGTTGACCGTGGGAAGTCAACAATTGGGGAGGGTATCGATACACTCCTAGGTGTATCGGTACGGTCTCCATAAGTTGACTTGGACCAGTTGACCTGGTCAAGGGGGTATCGATACACCCCTTAGGTGTATCGATACCGCCTGCAGTTTAAGCTTAAAATTGGGATTTAACATGATTGTTTGAATTCGTTCGATTGTTTTGTATATGTTGTTCTGATGTATGATCATTTAGGGTTTAATATCCATTTAGACAAGATTTTAAAATGAAAAAAAATAGGGTTGCTAACCGAGGGGAAATTCCTTAGGGAGTTTTCACTCGATTTTCCCCGTGTGACCCACTCGGACCGGTCATTCGGCCAGACCGGGACGAGGGGGTTAGACTTGTTGGTATCAGAGCCTAAGGTTACCGAGACCTTGGGCAGGTAAGTGGGGTAAGTTTAAGTTTTTAAATTAAATTGCACGGTGTTTGCTTGTTTTGCAAGAATGATTGCTTGGGTGATAAGTATGTTGATTGTTTTACTTTAAAGCATGTGTGTAAGAGTCCCATTGCTACTATTACATTGGAAAAATGATTTTAAGTGAGGGAACGTACTTGAACACTTGGAAGCCTTGCCTTGCTAACCCAGCTTGTATGTTTTGTTGTTGTGGTTGTAGTTGATATCTGTGAGGCGATGTCTAGACCGAGAGGTAGGCCGAGGGTGGTTCGTCAGGAACCACGGGTTGCGGCTCCTGTTGAGCCGGCTGTTCGTGCGGAGGCTCACCTAGAAGGGTCGGTGGCCGCGGGAGTTGGCGCTCCTCCACCACCTCCACCACCACCACCTCCTCCGCCTGGAGTTGGGGGCGAGGATGGAGCCGGAGGAGATGGACCTCAAGGTGGCCAAGGAGGCCAAGGTCCAGCTGGAATTGACATGACTCCGCTATTGCAAGCGATAGTGGGAGCATTTCAGGCCGCAGTTGCGGGAGCTCAGGCTGCAGCTCAGCCTAGGTGTGACGATGCCAGTCTACCTTTGGAGAGGCTCCGTAGCTTGGGGGCCAAGGAGTTTAGAGGATCTACTCCGGAGAGGTCGGAGTTATGGTTGGAGAAGACAGTTCGTATCTTGGCTCAGATGGGTTGTGCGGGCGCACGTAGATTGGGTTGTGTGATCTCATTGCTTCAGGGTGATGCCTACACCTGGTGGGTCACCATTACTACCGGGGTTCCAGAGACCGAGATTAATTGGGAGTTCTTTGAGTCTGCTTTCCGGAAGAGGTACTTGGGACCGAGGTACCTAGATGAGAAAAAGAGAGAGTTCATGGCTCTCACTCAGGGAGATGCTCCTGTGACTGATTATGAGATTCGTTTCGTTCGTCTGAGTCAGTATGCTCCAGAGTTAGTGCCTACTGAGAGGGCCCGGTGTGATCGTTTCAGATACGGACTTCATGAGGAAGTTAAGAGGTATACCTTAGCTTCTGATTATTCTGACTTTGATGTCTTGGTTGCTAGAGCCAAGGACATTGAGCACAGCTTGGGGCTGGCCAAGCGTTCTGGGGGATCTAGTTCTGGTAAGAGGCACAACAACTATGATGGTAGAGATGCCAAGAGGCACAGAGGTGGCGGACATCAGTTTGACCATAGACGTGGCGGTGGCCACCATGGTAGGGGCCATCAGGGCCATAGAGGAGGAGGGTGTTTGCCCGAGTGTACCCGTTGTGGGAGGCAGCATGCTGGTGAGTGTTGGGGTAATTTCCATGCCTGCTGGAACTGTGGTTCGAGGGACCACTTTAGGAGGAATTGTCCGCATCAGGGGGCTCAGGCACCGAACATTGCTCAGGCTCCTGCGAGAGCTAATGATTTTCAGAGAGGCCGTGGGCATGGTCGTGGCTACTTCCAGCCTAGGGCTGGTGCACCTAGGGTAGATGCTCAGAGGAACCTTGCTCATGTTGTGGTCGTGCAGCCAGAGGCGGGAGGACCAGCGAGAGTCTATGCTCAGAGAGAGGCCGGGAACGACACCGATGTGATAGCAGGTAATTTCGAGTTACAGTCTATGTCTTTGCTTTCTTTGGTTGATTCGGGTTCTACGCATTCCTACATTTTGAGTAAGCATGCACAGAAGTTAGATATTCCTGTTGAGATCTTAGATGTAGGTATGCATGTTACTAGTTCTTTTGGTGAGACAGTTGTGGTTAGACGTATGTATAGGAGGTGTCCACTAAAGATTCAGGGTCATGTGTTTTCAGTTGATATGATGGAACTTCCTTTCTACGGTTTCGATATTATATTGGGCATGGATTGGTTGGTTGAGCATCGGGCTAGTGTGGATTTTGAGACAAAGAGAATTTCTTTGAAGCTTTCTGATGACTACGAGGTAGTGGTAGTGGGCGAGAACATTAAGTTCTTGTCTAATGTGGTGTCAGCTTTAGAGGCTCATTGGTTGATGGACTCTAGATGTGGGGCCTATTTAGCTTATGTTATGAATCCGGACATGAGTGAATCTAGACCGAAAGATATCAGAACAGTGTGTGACTTTCCAGATGTGTTTCCTGAAGAGTTGCCGGGTTTGCCACCTGACAGAGATGTTGAGTTTGTGATTGAGACAGTTTCAGGGTCTAATCCAGTTTCGGTAGCTCCGTACCGCATGGCTCCGAAAGAGTTGAAAGAATTGAAGAGTCAGTTGCAAGAATTATTAGACCGTGGTTTCATTAGGCCTAGTAGTTCTCCGTGGGGTGCTCCAGTGTTGTTTGTGAAAAAGAAAGATGGCAGCATGCGCATGTGTATTGACTATAGACAGTTGAATCAATTGACTGTGAAGAACAAGTATCTGTTGCCTCGTATAGATGATTTGTTTGATCAGTTGAGAGGTGCTTCAGTATTCTCGAAGATAGATTTGAGATCCAGGTACTATCAGTTGAAAGTGAAGGAGTGTGATGTTCCGAAGACAGCTTTTAGGACTAGATATGGTCACTATGAGTTTCTTGTGATGCCATTTGGGCTCACGAATGCGCCAGCAGCATTCATGGACATGATGAACAGAATTTTTAGGGACTATCTGGACCGTTTTGTGGTTGTCTTCATTGATGATATACTTGTGTACTCGAAGACAGAAGAAGAGCATGATGAGCACTTGAGGTTTGTTTTACAGAGGTTGTTGAGCAATCAGTTGTATGCGAAGCTTAGTAAATGTGAGTTCTGGATTCGGGAGGTTGTATTTCTTGGCCATGTTGTTTCGGCCGAAGGTATCCGAGTTGATCCATCGAAGATTGAGGCTATTGTTGAGTGGAAACAACCTAAGTCCGTGACCGAGATTAGGAGTTTCCTAGGATTAGCCGGTTACTATAGGAGATTTGTTGATGGTTTCTCCAGAGTAGCTGCTCCTTTGACTAAATTGTTGCAAAAAGGAGTCAAATTTGAATGGTCAGATGCAAGACAGAAGGCCTTTGAGAAATTGAAGGAAGCTTTGACGAATGCTCCAGTGTTAGTGCAGCCTGTTTCAAGTAAGGAGTTTGTGATTTACAGTGATGCTTCCTACGTAGGTTTAGGATGTGTTTTGATGCAAGATAGGAGAGTTGTTGCTTATGCATCTAGACAGTTGAAGATTCATGAGAAGAACTATCCTACTCATGATATAGAGTTGGCCGCAGTTGTTTTTGCATTGAAGATTTGGCGTCATTACTTGTATGGTGAGAAGTGTATAGTTTACACTGATCACAAGAGCTTGAAGTACTTGATGACACAGAAAGAGTTGAACTTGAGACAAAGAAGGTGGCTAGAGTTGTTAAAAGACTATGATTTGACCATTGAGTACCATCCTGGTAAAGCAAACGTGGTAGCCGATGCTTTGAGTAGAAAAGTGGCCGTTGAGTTGAGAGCTATGTTTGCTAGATTGAGTGTGTCCGATGATGGTGGTTTGATCACCGAGTTGCAAGTGAAGCCTTCTTTGATTCAGTTGATTAGAGAGAAGCAGTTGCAAGATGCGAGCCTAGTTCCTCATGTTCAGGACATAGCCGAAGGAAGACCGACTGAGTATAGTTTCAGTGGTGAGAGTTTGTTGTGCTTTAGGGGTAAAATTGTTGTACCAGAAGATGTTGAGCTGAGACGTCAGATTCTGAGTGAGGCACATTCGAGTCCCTTTTCTATGCATTCGGGTAGTACCAAGATGTACCGAGATTTGAAGAATGATTACTACTGGGTTGGTTTGAAGAGAGATGTAGCCGAGTATGTGAGCCGTTGCATGGTTTGTCAGAGAGTGAAGGCAGAACATCAGGTTTCTTCAGGTTTGCTACAGCCTTTGAAGATTCCGGAATGGAAATGGGAGAGGATCACCATGGATTTTGTATCGGGGTTGCCTTTGTCTCCTTCGAAGAAGAATTCAGTTTGGGTGATTGTTGATAGGTTCACTAAGTGTGCTCACTTCTTAGCAGTGAACACTACAGATTCCTTAGACAAGTTGGCAAACTTGTACATTCGTGAGATTGTGAGACTTCATGGAGTTCCGAAGTCTATTATTTCAGATAGGGATCCTAGATTTACTTCGAGGTTCTGGAGTTGCTTACATAGTGCCTTGGGTAGCCGTTTGCATTTCAGCACATCTTATCATCCGCAGTCCGATGGGCAGTCAGAGCGAGTGATACAGATTCTTGAGGATATGCTTCGTTGTTGTGTGATTGATTTTCAGGGTTCTTGGGAGAAGCACTTACCGTTGGTTGAGTTTGCTTACAACAACAGTTATCAGTCTAGTATCCAGATGGCACCTTTTGAGGCCTTGTATGGTAGACGGTGTAGGACTCCGATTTGTTGGGCTGAGACAGGTCAGAGATTGTTACCTATGCCAGACTTTCTTAAAGGAACTACAGAAAAAGTGAAGTTGATTTGTGACCGTCTGAAAGCAGCTTCCGATCGTCAGAAGTCTTATGCAGATTTGAAAAGGAAAGAGATTGAGTACTCAGTGGGCGAGAAAGTGTTTCTGAAGGTATCTCTGTGGAAGAAGGTGATGAGATTTGGCCGGAAGGGCAAGTTGAGTCCTAGGTTCATTGGTCCGTATGAGATAGTTGAGCGGATTGGGCCTGTAGCTTATCGCTTGAGGTTACCTTCGGAGTTAGAGAAGATCCATGATGTCTTTCATGTGTCTATGCTTAGGAGATATAGATCGGATCCTTCTCATGTGATGCCTGTTGAGGAAATAGAGTTAAATCCGGATTTGTCCTATAATGAAGAACCCGTTGAGATACTTGCTTTTGATAGTAAGGTGTTGCGCGGCAAGACCATAGAGTTGGTCAAGGTGTTGTGGAGACATAGAGGCGTGGAAGAGGCCACGTGGGAGAGGAAAGTAGATATGGTTGAGCAGTTTCCGTATTTGTTTCCACCAGGTAATTTCGGGGACGAAATTCCTTAAGAGGGAGAGAGTTGTAACACCCGCGTCTAGGGCCTAGGAGTTAGCCGGGTTGTTGTTCGAGTCAAATAAAATCTAATTAAAATAAACCAACTTTGAATAATGACCTATTTGAGTCTTAATAATGAGGGAGGGACCAAAGTTGTGATTTACCCACATTTTAAATAAAGAAAGACAACTTTTATGGAAAAGTTGTCATCTTCCTCCTCATTTCTCCTTTCCCAATTTCAAAACCCTCCCCCATTTTCAAACACTCCTAAAACCCTAGTTACTATTCCATTGGCTTTGCTAATCGATTTCAACATCAAATTAAGAGGTAAACATATTTTCTTAACCTCCTCTCTATCCTCTACTTATCTATTGTTTTAGATTTCAAAAATATTGAGTTTTGGGAAATTAGGGTTCATATGGAAATTTGGGTTTTGGATGGGGTTTTTCAATTTATTTTGAGAAATTGTTTTGGGGTTATGTTTAGTCATGATGAAATATACAACATATATTAATTTGGTTGATTTTGGGTAAATTTTCGTAGTGGGTCTTTAGGGCAAATTTTAAAGTATGAAAAATTGGGTTTTTGAGAGGTTTAGTGTTAGAATTGAAGGGCTGATGGTCTACCTATGTTAGGAGGGTGATTTGGGATGTTTTGGAAGTCATTTGGGTGCTTGGAAATGGGTATTTCAGCCAATGGTTGTTGGAGTCCGAAAATTGGGTTTTTGAGATGTTTTGTGGTTTGGGAATTTGAGGAAAATGGGTTGTGATTTGCAAAGTAGGTTGATGGTTGAATTAGCATTGGGTCGAGAAGTAATGTATGTGTTTTGTTTGACTAGAAGCAAGAGGAAACGTGGAAGAGGCTTTGGGACCGAATCCGGGAAGTTGAAGGTGATTGCTTGCTTGGTCTTGGAGCTTGGAAGCTTAGGTGAGTGGTTGTTTGCTTTTAAAGATTTTAAATTAGTTGGTTCGAGTATATGGACTAGGTTGGGCTTGGTAGACCCACCTAGAGTTAGGATTAGGGTGGTAGCCTAATCCTAAACTTGATCTAGAGCCTTTGGATGAACTCTTCTATGTGATTGTGTATGTCTCGTATGATATGTGATATGAATGGTTATGTATATTGTATTATACATGTGGAATGAGATATGAATTGTGATGATTGAGACATGCATGATGATGGTTGTTGGTGAGTACGTGCTAGGCACGAAATTAGTTGAAATGAGTAATGAGAAATGAGTAAATGTTGGCACTAGTATACTTGAATACAAATGATCGATCATTAGGATGTTAGTGTGTACACATGAGTCAAAAGTCGCGCGTGGCCTTGGTGGCGTTGAGTCACCAAGGAGGAGTACGGGTCCGCCCGGAAATTATATTTAATTATAGTCGGTGATGAGTGGAATCCCATCGACGGGGCGTGAGGATGAGTGGAATCCCCTCCGCGAGACCGGTGATGAGTGAAATCCCACCGTGAGGTAATATGGTTGTTGGATGTGAATTCCAACGAGTCTATCCGCGTATTCGGGTCTTAACTAGGTGCCAATGTTGGTTGATAAATGTATCAATGTGTTGAGATTAATGATCTTTATTTGGATGTTTGATGTGACCACTTGTGTTGAGATTTAAAGCTTGTTGACCATGACATTTACTTGTATATTGCTCATGCATCTTATCTTATGGCTCTTGTGGATCCTTGGTATGGTTGTGATTTACCTTGGCTAGATCGTGCTCGGACCCTGCAATGTTGAGGTTTGTTTTTAGAGCTTACCCTCACTAAGCATCATTGCTTACTCTCTCTTTGTTCAACATTGCAGATCCTTAGTTCGTGGGTTGCTCGGGCAAGTGGAGGGCCTCCAAGTGTGGTTTTTGGCTTGAGTACATCAAGTATGACTTTTAAGTGTTGAACATGTAATAGTTTAAGCAATGGGACATGTGTCTTTTGATGGATGATTGTTGGTTGATTAGGAGCATGTTTAGACTCCATGTTATGTTGCTTTTGTATGGCTTGTGATGCCATGTTTGAGTTGTAATCCATGCCTAAATTGCTTATCTTGAATGTTGGTTAAGTACCTTTGAGTTTGCCTTATGTTGAATGTTGAAGTATGGGTTTTTGTATGTTTAAGTGTCATCTTTGGGTCAATTGCATGTTCCTTTGATGTATGTACATGTTGGGTGCTTGTATGGCTTTAAAGTGGTATGTAAATGTTGTATGAATGCTTGTTGGGGGCTGGGAGAGTTCTAAATTGCATTTAGAATCGAGTCTTGATCGTTTTTGCTGAGTTTGGAGGTTTTTGCTGTGCAGGGGTATCGATACGGTTGGAATGGTATCGATACCACCTTCTTGATCAAGCCTCGCGTATCGATACACTGAGAGGTGTATCGATACTATTTTTGTCACTGGAGCTACTGTCCAGTTCCGTATCGGTACGGGCCTCCATGCGTATCGATACGGTCTCCTTAGCGTTGACCGTGGGAAGTCAACAATTGGGGAGGGTATCGATACACTCCTAGGTGTATCGGTACGGTCTCCATAAGTTGACTTGGACCAGTTGACCTGGTCAAGGGGGTATCGATACACCCCTTAGGTGTATCGATACTGCCTGCAGTTTAAGCTTAAAATTGGGATTTAACATGATTGTTTGAATTCGTTCGATTGTTTTGTATATGTTGTTCCGCTGTATGATCACTTAGGGTTTAATATCCATTTAGACAAGATTTTAAAATGAAAAAAATAGGGTTGCTAACCGAGGGGAAATTCCTTAGGGAGTTTTCACTCGGTTTTCCCCGTGTGACCCACTCGGACCGGTCATTCGGCCAGACCGAGACGAGGGGGTTACATTCTATATGGTTTATGGTCTTACCTTTGATGTTTTGGCTATGCTATGGTTTGTGTTTAAAAATATGCTTGAGTAGTTTAATATCTCTTCATGAATTGCCATGTTTGATGCTTATTCTGTGAATGGATGATGGTGCTTAAGTGTTTGGAATGTTGGATATAACATGTATGAATGTTTTGGACATGTTTAGTTGATGTTAATCGCTGTTTTGTGGCTATTAGAGGTTCTTTTCTGGTATGCGTGTCGATACTCGGGATTGAGTATCGATACACCAAGGCTTTTCTCAGGCATTTCAGCTCAGGGGTATTGATACGAGTTGCCCGTGTATCGATACACCTAGGCAAAGTTTGAAGGCCATACCGATACGCGGGGAAGCGTTTCGATACCATTTTCCCAATTTTGGCTACTGCCTTCTTGCGTATCGATGCAGGCTTAAGTGTACCGATACCGAGCCGTTATTTTCGGTTATAAGTATCTTTGAAAGTTCTGAAATGTTTCATTTTGGTCCCTAAATGTTGCATGTTCAATTGGTTGAGTTTGAGTGATCCGTTTGTGATGAAATTTAACATGGAAGCATGTTACATGACTAATTAAGGTTTAGTAATCTTAGAATTAGATTAGTCTCTGTAATTTTCAGAAATTACAGTTTGGTCCCTAAATGTTTTAATTTTACATTTGAACCCCTAAACAAACTCCGATCGTTGTGGCGTTTCTTTTAAAATGCTTTGTTTAACATATATGACTTAATGTGCATCTAGAGAAGATAAAAAGAAAAAGGAAATAGGGTCGTTAATCGAAGTCAGCTTTAACGAGTTGGCTTCGGTTTTCCCTGTGCAATCTTCTTAGTTCGGGTCGGGCTAAGGGGTTACATTTGTTGGTTGCAAAAGAATTGGGGATGATGGCAAGTGAAATTGGTATGTTTTGATGTTCGATTCAATGTTAAATGACATGTTGTTGGAAAAATCATGTTTTTGGTTGAATGGTGGTGCTTATGCTATACTTGATTGTATGTTGATGATGTGGTAATGACGTGAGCTGGTTGCGGATGAGGTAAAGCATGATGATTATGATATGCTATTGTATGCTATGTTATGCTTGAGGGAAATCGGGGTGCCCATTGCCTTATTACACTAGTTAAATGTTTTAAATTGGATTTGCAAACTTGGATCCTTGCTTGAGGTTGGCTTAAATCATGGTTTGATTTCTTTTTGTTATTATGCCTTGTTAAAAATAGCACAATGAGTATAAGGAGAGAGTTGAGATCGAATACTATAGTACCTGCGGGCGAGCAGGGTAATCAAGGGAACGGTGTTCCGTCTGTTGAGAATGTGCATGTTCGGCCGTTCTTACCTGGAGTTGAGGCGATAGGGCAGCATGAGGGGGCTAGCCCTATGATGAAAGTTTTATCATCTGTGGTTCAGGAGATGTTTGGACATCTCAGGCTGCGGTGAATGAATGGTCTGCGCATGTGCCGGTTGTCGGGCAAAGTAGTTTGCCAAAGCAGCGTCTGTGTGAATTGGGAGCTGTTGAGTATCATGGGTCGATACCAGAGGCGTTCGAGGCTTGGTTAGCTGGTACGATTTCAATCATGGATTAGGAAGGGTGTGACAACGCCTGTAAGTTGGGAAGAGTTGTCTCGTTCATGCTGGATGATGTTTGTAGTTGGTGGATAATTGTGTCGGCAGTGCTAAATATCCATGATGTGGATTGGGAGTTCTTTTTAGTTGCCTTTAAAAGGAGATATCTTGGAGATAAGTCTTCGGATAACCAGAAGCGTGAGAGTCTTGCTTTAGTTTATGTTGGTGAGCGGAAGGAGAGCAAAAGAGCTGCGAGTTTTGGCTCTGAGAGAGGGCGCCGTAAGAGCCCTCGTGATAGAAGGTTTCGCCCAAACTAAAATTTTGGTGGTGGTGGTAACGTGGGTCAAGTGTATC
The DNA here is from genome assembly GCA_958450335.1 of Hibiscus tridactylites. Taxonomy (NCBI): domain Eukaryota; kingdom Viridiplantae; phylum Streptophyta; class Magnoliopsida; order Malvales; family Malvaceae; genus Hibiscus; species Hibiscus tridactylites. The sequence goes on along the minus strand of OY288265.1, from coordinate 35,881,246 downwards.
AATGCCAGGGAGAGGTGGTTCGTCTACCGGAGTGTGGTCGTTCTAGAAGGAGACACACTAGAGTTTGTTAGGATGTTTGAGCTTGTTGAAGTTGTGGTGAGATGGGACATACGAAGCGTAATTGTCCTTAGGTAGCGAGACTAGCTCCAGCGCATGCAGTTGAGTCTCAAAGAGGTCGTGAGCGCGGCCGAGACAGGGTTCGTAGGTGGCAAGACGGGCAGAGAGGCATGAGGTGTACTATTGTTGAATCTTGTTGGAGTTGTGGGTTTGCTGGACATTTGAGGCAAGATTGTCCAGTGTTAGCTCGGGGTGGTCAAGGTGGGATGTCTGTTGAAGCTCATTGTGATCACAAGTGTAGTCATGGTTCTTTTCAGCGAGGAGACGATGGTGACCTCAGGGTGTTGGTTGATGATGTGGTGGTGCAACCGGAGAATGGTGGCTCTACGGGAGAGAGTGCTTGTCGCTTGGAGTTCCAGAACAATGATGTGATTGAAGGTATCTTTATTATGCAATCTCTGTTATTGTTATCTTTGCTTAGTTTTGGTTTTGCATCTTCTTGTGTAGTGGATAAGGTCCTATAGTTGTGAGTTGGGTAGTAATCGGTGTTGTTTTGAAAACAACATTGGTGACGAAAGTGTAATAGTTGGAGTAGTTTGTTGTTAGTGAGTTGTAAGAGTGGTGGAGCTGGAAGAGTTTGGAAATAGAATAAGAGGTTGTTCTTAGATTAGTTTGAGGACGTTATTAGTAAGTGTGAACAGACATAAATGCACAGTTAAAATCATTTGTATACATATATTACATATATTGGTACATGCATACATTTGGCATGACATTAGAAGTTTGCATAAATGTGCATAGGCATCCGTAAGGGCATGTAGGTAATCATGCATACGAATGTTCACACTTACGAACATCTAATTTGATCTGATAGTGATGTGTTAAGATTAGGGTAGTTGGTGGGTTTAAAGTGTTGTTTTGGTGCAAGGTAAATGTTGGATGTGAGGATTAGGAAGTGAATAAGTTTACCGTTAGGAGTGAGTTTGATCTAGCTTTGTGGACATGAGGTAAAGTTTTCTAGGTGATCATTTCGGATAGAATCGGTTGAGGTTGTTTGTTGTGTAGTTAAAAGCAATTTGAAATAGCAGTTAGGTGTTGTAGTTTCTCTGTGTTGGACGGTTGTTGTAGGTTTGCGGATGTGTTTTTGAAGCATTGTGGGCTTGCTTAAGTGGTTGTAGCAGGATGGTTGTTTTAGGTGAATGAAGTTTTGACGGTGACATTGGAGGAGTTGGAAGGAAGTTCTGACGATGGTTCTAATCGAGGTTTAGCTTGAGTTGAGTAGAAGATTCATGGTTCTAGTATGTATCGTATGTTGATAGGATGAGTGGTTAAGCATGTTGGGAAGGTTGTAACGTATGTTTTAGACGGTTGTAAGTGCTTGGAGAATGAGCTTTATGCGTGGCTTGTTGCAGTTGCTTTTGTATGAGGATTGAGATTTGTTGTTGGGTAGCATCCAGGTAAGATTAGTGGCGTAGCCAAAGTTTGTGTGGGAAAAGTAATGTAAGCTCAAAGGCCATGTTTATTTGGCTTGGTCTTCGTGAGAGGGTGGTCTGTTGGCTGAGTGTAAGTAAACCTTCTTGAGACAGTTGATGCAAGTGAAGCAACTGTTGGAGACGGTGTTAGAGTCTCGTGACGAGGATTTTCAGATGGTGAGTGGGCGGATTTTGGTTTTCGTGATGAGAAGTGTGTGGCGTTCATGAATCGCGAGAGTTTAAAGTATCTAATGTCTCAAAAGGAGTTGAATCTTAGGCAACAAAGACGGTTGGAGTTGCTTAAGGATTATGATCTGATAATTGAGTATCACCCTGAGAAGGCCAGTGTTGTGGCTGCTGCGTTGTGCAGGAAAGTGGTCGTGGAGTTGAGGACGATGTTTGTTCAGTCGAACATATCGCATGAAGGCGGGCTTATTGCTGAGTTTCAAGTGAAACCTTCCTTGCTTCAGTTGATAAAGGATAAGCAGATGCTTGACGATTCTCTTGTATCGCATGTTCAGGATACCGTGGATGGAAAGCCTTAAGATTTTGGTTTCAATGATGATGGTGTTTCGTGTTTTGGGAGTTAAATAGTGGTGCCAAATGATGTTAAATTGAGATGCTTTATTCTGGTTGAAGCCCATAGTTGTTCTTTTATTGTGGACCGTGGTGGTATGAAGGTGTATCGTGGTATGAGAGTTGGGTGATACCGAATGGGGTGGAAAAGGATGTTGCCAAGTTTGTAAGCAAATGTATGGTTTATTAGCGGGTGAAAGCTGAACATTGGTTTCCTTTTAAGTTGTTGCAATCATTAAGGATCCCAGAATGGAAATGGGAAAAGATTATCGTGGATTCGTGTTTAGATTACCTTTGACATTGTCAAAGAGGGATTATGTTTGGGTGATTGTTGATCGCCTTACGAAGTGTGCACCTCTCTTGCCTGTGCATACTACGTATACATTGGATAAGCTGGCATAGTTGTATATCGCTGAGATTGTGCGGTTTTATGGTGTACCAAAGTATATAGTATCAGATAGAGATCCGAAGTTCACATTGAGGTTTTGGAAATGTTTGCATCAAGCCTTGGGTACACGGTTGAATTTCAGTACTTCTTATCATCCTCAGACGGATGGACAGTCGGAGCGTGTTATCCAAGTGCTTGAGGACATGTTGAGATGTTGTGTTATTAATTTTCAAGGTTCTTGGGAGAAGCACTTGCCTTTGGTTGAGTTTGCTTACAATAATAGTTACCATGCAAGCATTCAAATGGCTCCATACGAGGCTTTGTATGGGAGAAAGTGTAGAACACCTCTCTGTTGGGCAGAAACTGGACAAAAGTTGATTTCGATGCCGGCTTTGTTGAAAGGAACCACCGAGAAGGTGAAGCTTATTTGTGAGCGCTTGAAGGCATCATCGGATCGGCAAAAGTCTTACGCGGATCTGAAGCGTAAGGAGATTGAGTTCGCGGTTGGCGAACGTGTGTTCTTGAAAGTATTGCCTTGGAAGAAGGTGATGAGATTTGGGCATAAGGGTAAGCTTAGCCTGAGGTTTATTGAACCATATGAGGTTGTGGAGCGAGTGTGTCATGTGGCTTATCGGTTGAGGTTGCCTCCCAAATTGGAAAGGATTCATGATGTGTTTCTTGTTTCGATGTTGCGGAGGTATAGATCAGATCGTTCGCATGTGATGCCTATTGAGAAGATAGAGTTGAATCCGGACTTGTCTTGTGACGAGGAACCAGTGAAGATCCTTATTTCGAGCAACAAAGTTCTTCGTGGCAAGACGATAGAGCTTGTGAAGGTGTTGTGGCGACACTGAGGAGTTGAAGAGGCCACATGGAAAAGCAAGGCGGACATGTTGAAGCAGTTCCCGCATCTTTTTCCCTCGGGTAAAAAATTTTGAGGACGAAATTTCCTAAGTGGAGGAGAGTTGTAACGCCCTAGTTTTGGGCCTAGATATTTTAGACATCGGATCGGGCCGGTCGGAAACGGTTCGAATCGTATTCGATGGTTCAAGGAGATCAAGGTTCGGGATAGGATAAAAATATGACAAAATTGCTAAAATCCTCTAAAATCATGTTTAGGAGGTTGGTCAAATCAATTTTACAAAATGAGTTTTGGAAGTGGTACATTTTGGGTAGTGACCAAAATGTAAAGTTTAAAAACTATGGAAAATGCAAATTTCAAAAGAGGAATAAAAAATATTAGAATCTTTAGGGAGCTTTTGTGCAATTACGCCTTTCCTTAAATTGACATGTGTTTTAAATGAGTTTTAATATAACTGATTAAAAGGGGTTTTATTTTAATTAATAAAATAGTAAAATTGGGAGGTTTCATTTCATGTAACTAACTTTCAATCCTCATTTTCACCCAAACACATTTCTAAAAGACTTTTCTCCAGATTTTTTTTTCTCTCAAACACTCTCTCTTTGATTTCTCACCCTTTTCAAAGAATCTTGTTCAATTTCTTCAAGATTTGTGAAGCAAAAACTTGTCAATCTTTAAGGAAGGCAAGGATTGGAGGTAAATCCCGTTCTCAACATCTAATCTAGGTTCTTTATTGAAATTCCAAGATTATTGACTCCTAGTTGTTGTTTTTAAATGAGTTTTTATTATAGTTTTGATTTAATATCAAAATCTTGCAAAAAAAAAGATTTAATTCTTGATTTTCGGAGTGTTATTGATGAGCTTTGTTTTAGATGGATTCTAATTGAGTTTTGAGATGATTATGATGTTGAAAAAGTGTTTTAATAATATTGATCCCTAAATCCTTGAGATCCTTGAGTTTTATGATAGTTCTAGTTGAGCTTTTGAGGTGTTTTGGTGGTGTTATGTTTGCTGGAGGTATAAGGAAGGGTTTAGGTTGTTTTTAGATGTGTTTTTATGATTATTAATGGTTGTAAGTGATGGTTGTTAGCTGGGCTTGGTTTAGGAGGCAATCGATTGAGTTTTAGGTTATTTCGGATGGATAGATTGATGTAGTTTTGCTGGGTAGCGAGTTTGTATTAAGTTTCTAGTGTTGGAATGCATTTTAATGCATTGGATCTCTGTTTTTGATGCTCTAAAAATAGGGGACATTGATCCGGAAGCAAGCGAAGCGATTTCGGAAGCTTCAGGCGAGTGATCTTCCCGTCGGCAATTTGAAGTTTCGTGTATCGGTGAGTGGAAAAGGATTTTCCAGCTTTGAAACGTTTTGAACGTGGTTTTGGGAGCTTTGTGTAAGTTTGAAACACTTAGCTAAGCTGTAGAGTAAGTCAATAGAAAGTCTCTCTCAGATTGTGCTATGTTTTGGTTTGAAATGCACTTGATTTAAATGTGATTTGATTACTGTTTTAAAGCATGTTTTGAGCAATGATGTTGCTGATTTTAAATGCCATTTTGTTAAGGATGCACATGGTAAGTGATCCTTGGGTTTATATGATTTATGCATTTGGTTTTAAGCATGTTAATGCTTGTGAAAGTGGCATTGTGGTTTATGCTTGTAAAATAGTGAAATGGTGTTGGTAAATGATTATATTGGCAAGTGATGGTAAATGGTTTTGGTTACTTTAATTGGATATAGTTAGCCGGCTATAGGATTGGGTGCACTGTGAATAAAGTCGCCTTGGATGTCGAGAGGTTGTGATTGTGCTGTAAACTCCATCCAAGTACCCTAGCGATTGAGGAATTGGCGTCACCGCGATGGAGGATGGATGTCGTGAGTAGACTTGGTTAAGCATCACAACGGTGGAGGATTACTCCCGTGTGTGAGCTTGATTAAGGTGATTACAATGGTTGAGGTAACTTCCATGTGTAAGTCTTGTTTTGTGTCCCAACTCTCGCTAGTGGGTTATACAACTACCGATGAGTGATGTTGAGGGGTTGTGATTGTGCCATTAAACTCCACCACGGATGTTGAGGGGTTGTGATTGTGCCGTTAAACTCTATCACGGGTGTTGAGGGGTTGTGATTGTGCCGTTAAACTCCACCTTGTGTTGTCGGTAGTGTGTATGAAGAGTGTGGGACAACGCTTGTAATTCGCGTAACCGATTGTGTCATTTGTGTGATTTTGATATGGTTCATTTATTGATCACTTGCGAGCCAATATATAATGACGTTGATATAATGATTTAATGATGAACATTTGTTTTGTGAAAGCATGTGATGCTTGAGGATTATGCTAGAATGCATATGGTGCATGATTTAAGCATGAGCAAAGGTTTTTGCTGTTGTGATTAATGATTCTATGAGCATGTGATTTTGAAAGTGGAAATGATGTTTAAAAGTGCATGTTTTAAAGGAAGGCATATGTTTACAAAGAATGATGATTTGGTTTTATAAAATGCATTGATGAATGTTTGGTGATGTTAGACACCTTGAGAATGTTTGGTTTGTGTTTTGAGACTTGTAAATGGTCTATATATGGTTTATGGTCTTACCTTTGGTGTTTTGGCTATGCTATGGTTTGTGTTTAAAAACATGCTTGAGTAGTTTAATATCTCTTCATGAATTGCCATGCTTGTTGCTTATTCTGTGAATGGATGATGATGCTTAAGTGTTTGGAATGTTGGATAAACATGTATGGATGTTTTGGACATGTTTAGTTGATGTTTATCGTTGTTCTGTGGTTGTTGGAGGTGCTTTTCTGGTATGCGTATCGATACTCGGGATTGAGTATCGATACACCAAGGCTTTTCTCAAGCATTTCAGCTCAGGGGTATCGATACGAGTTGTCCGTGTATCGATACGCCTACGCAAAGTTTGAAGGTCGTACCGATACGCGAGGAAGCGTATCGATACCATTTTCCCAATTTTGGCTACTGTCTTCTCGCGTATTTATACGGGCTTAAGCGTACCGATACTGAGCTGTTATTTTCGGTTATAAGTTTCTCTGAAAGTTCTAAAATGTTTCATTTTGGTCCCTAAATTTTGCATGTTCAATTGGTTGAGTTTGGATGATCCGTTTGTGATGAAATTTAACATGGAAGCATGTTACATGACTAATTAAGGTTTGGTAATCTTAAAATTGGATTAGTCCCTGTAATTTTCAGAAACTACAGTTTGGTCTCTAAAGGTTATAGTTTTGCATTTGAACCACTAAACGAAGTCTGATTGTTGTGCCGTTTCTTTTAAAATGCTTTGTTTAACATATAAGACTTAATGTGCATCTAGAGAAGATAAAAAGAAAAAGGAAATATGGTCGTTAATTGAAGTCAACTTTAACGAGTTGGATTCGGTTTCCCCCATGTAATCTTCTTAGTTCGGGTCGGGCGTCTAAGCCGGGCTAAAGGGGTTACATTTGTTGACAATCTCACCACATAAATCATGGTTCATCGAAAAGGTCATCGTGTTGAACTTCGATAAAGTCGGCGTGACTGGTACTTTACCAATTAGGTTGTTGCTTGAAACGTTTAAATTGAGTAGAAAAGATTGGTTTAATGGCTGGACTAACCCATTAAACTGGTTCCACTCAAGCTAGAGGATGTTTAACCTTTCCAAGGCGGTTAAGTTAGCCGTAATCGAGCCTGTCAAACTGTTGTGAGAAAGATCGAGGGTAGTTATCCTATGGAGAAACAAGATCGGAGGTGGGAAAGTCTCAAAAATCATTACGATCAATAAACAAGAACTTAAGGTTGTAAAGAGAGGACAAGTCGGGAATCAGACCGGAGAGGGAGTTGTTGTGAAGACTAACGGGTGAAAGATAGTTTTTTTTTTATATTTTTGTTTGAAAGGGATGAAAAAAAATTTCAAAAGTCTAGGGGTCAAAATTAAAATTATTTTTTTATGAACGGAGTTAACAGTCAATTGACCAAAATGCTATACATCGAAAACGTAAATGACCAACTTAACTATATTTTAAATACGATGACCAAAATAAAACACACCCTAAATAAAAGTAACCCCGTGAAGTTTACCCATAAGTTATTTATTTCATTGTTTTCTGATTCACTAATATTTGCATTGATTACTTATTTACATCGATGTAAATAAGCATTGTTAACTTATTTACACCTAGTCACTTATGTTCACGTACATATAAATGAACATATTTGTGAACATTAAACAAACATATTTGCGAATGTTAAACAAACATGTTTACATACAAAAGTTATGGTGCGACGGATCAATCCCTTTTCAAATAATTTTGACTAAAAAGGATTGCTTCTTTTTATCATTGGAATGGTCTGATAAAAGGGATATTTTTTTTTTTGCTTGAAATATGAGAATATTTTATTTAAAAGAGTAAAAATGATATTGAATTAATTTGAAATGGTCCGAAAAAATTGGAAAACATTTGAAATGAATTTTTAAGTTTATATGGACTTTTTATTGTTTTTAGAAATTTAATATATTCAATTAAGTTTAAAAACATTTTTTAATTAATTTATTACATAAAAATATTAGTTCAACAAATGTCTCAAAAGATAAATTTGTTCAAGGATTGACTTTTTATGCTTGTTTGTAATATACACTAGGTTTATGTTCTAGCATGAACTTGGATTGTTTATAATATATCATATTTTTAGGATGAGTCAACCACCTACGACGAACACTGTTCAACACCACTAACGTTGAACACCACTTAACATCATTAAATTGATTAATAAAAATTAAAAATTTCAATGACTTAACATACAATTAATAAATATTAAAAAAATTAATTTAATTATTTTTTATATATATTAAATTTTTTGTTTTTTGAGGTATAGTATCCAAATGGTCACTAAACTATTCCCGAAAAAATAAAATGGTAATCAAACTTTTAAATGTTACGGAATGATAATTAAACTTTAAGTTTTTTCTTATAAAATGGTAACTGTGTCGTTAACCTCCGTGAAAGAGGTGACGTGGTTGTTAAATAGTTTTGTATAATAACATATTTAGTCCTCTATAGTTATACATTCAATCAATTCATTCATAATTCAAAGAAATTTAATACATTTAACCCTCAATTTTTACATTGTTATAATTTAGTCTTAATTCTAAAAAATTAACCCTTAATATTTCAAAATAACTTCAATTTAGTCATTCTTCACCCTTTCATATTTCCATCATATCTCTTACCTTTTTCATCTTTTTCTCCATTTATTTCTTTGGTAAATCGACATGAAAAATAACCTCGGTTAGAAAGGTATTTGTTGCAGTCACTAGGCAAAACAGTACGTGCATGTCTTTGATCCTTCAATCCAATTCATATCCTATCACATTTCTTTGATTCATATATTCTTAAAGGCGTTGTTCAACTTAGCAAGAATATGGAACGTATAGAACTGGTGTTTTCTTTTTCTCTATACCGAACTTAGAAATCAAATGTTTGATTCAGAGTCATTCGCATAGTAATGTATATTAACGACCAAATTCCTATTTTTTCCCAGTTTTTGCACACTGCCACGAGTAAACTAATTGATGCTAGAAACATAACAGAAATCCAACATGATCAGTCCTCATTAGAAATTGTTTCATATTCATATAAATCATACAAAATAAGGAAATTGTTGTTCTACATTGACATGGATCCAGATTAAAACTTGAACGACTACAAATGTTCCATGGAACTTTTCTCTTTCTAGTGCCTCCTGAGGAGAACAACATTAAAGTAACTGAACAATAAACAAAGAAGTACCTACACGGTTGCAATTATATCCTTGAAACTGGAATGCAACTCCTCGGACATTGTGTGCCAACCAAGCACTTTGAGCCCTTGATTACTAAGAACCAGTGAATATCTGCAATGAATATAGGAAGAAAGCTTCAGGGAGCAAACTACAAAAGAAAAAAAATAGTTGTTGCTTACTTTCTTATCGAGTAACACTTACCCCAGCAAAAATATCTTTGGAGAGTTGTAGTTTGCCTTGAGATGAATGAACTGCAAGTCTGTAACTAACTTCTTCTGCCGAAATTGACAAACTCCATTCTTTTGGGTAAGAGATATAATGGAAATGTGAAGGGATTTAGCGAGACTAAATTGAAGTAATTTATAAACATCAATGGTGTAACCCCCTTAGCCCGGACTAGACGTTTAACCCGAACTACGAAGATTACACGGGGAAAACCAAAGTCAACTCGAAAGTCAACCTTGATTTACGACCATTTTTTCTTTTTATCTTCTCTAGATGCATAATATTAACCTATAAGTTCAGCAAAGCGATATGGTGAAAACGGCACAGCGAATGGAGTTCAATTAGGGGTTCAATTGCATACATTTGACTTTTAAGGACTAAACTGTAAATTTCATAAATTACAGGGACTTTCTTGATTTTAAAGTTACCAATCCTCGATTAATCATATAACATGCCAACATGTCAAAAATCAGCTCAAACGGATCATCATAACACAATCAATTTCACACACAATGTTCAAGGACCAAAATGTAAGAACAGAAATTTGAAATAGTTCAAAATTCAAATACAACGGTCAGGCGTTTCGATACGGATGGCTCTGTACTGAAACGGTCGTTTCGAAACAGGGTTGACCATTTCGATACTCGGGTGCATTCCGAGACCCGTATCGAAACACCCCCTTCTAGTAGCCAAAACGTTTCGATACGCCTTCACCCGTTTTGAAACCTTAAGGCCATTTCAGGCCCCTGTTTCGAAACAGGCAAGGGCGTTCCGATACGCCTTGCCCTGTAACAGCAGACTTTTCTGGTTTTTCATGCTTTCACACATTCAAATCATTCCCAAGACATGCCACAACATGCATACAACATGGATACATATCAACAATCATCATATCGAGGCAATAGCTTAAACATGGAAACCAACATGTAAGTAAAGGCACTAAAGGCATGCTTCCTAGTTCACCAAAACCATAACAAGCTATAACATCATACAAACCAAAATCCAAACACAAAAGGGCATTTACAACTTAAGTGTAAGCAATCTAACATGCTCAAAGTAAAGGGAAACATTCCAAAGTATAAATCTCACCCATTGCCACTTATTACACTAAGAGTGAACCACATACATCTCATTAACAAAGCCTTGGATTCCTCTTGCTTTTGGGCGGCCTTGAAATGTTCAATTCTCTGCATTGATGAAACAAAAGAGCGTAAGCATATAGCTTAGTGAAGACCGCTAAAACAACATTCATCAATGCATTTAACATGGCTTGCAAAGCCACCACTTTTATCATATACCTTTTCATAAATCATGTATTCTCAAGACATCAATGCATTTTATAAACACATGCTCATATGAAACAACATAAACAACAATTAAATCATTGCTCGTGCTTTACCAAGCATCTCATGCACTCATGCATCATTCACAAGCATCTCATGCTTCACATTATTCATTTACATTATATTGGCTCTCAAGTGATAATCCATAAACCATTTCAACATAAGACACAATCGGATACGCGGATTACAAGCATTGTTCCCCACGCTTCATACAACCTACCAGGCAACACACGATGAAGACAAATGGCACAATCACAACCCCTGAACACCCGTGATGGAGATTAATGGCACAATCACAACCGCTCAACATCACTCATCGGTAGTTGTATAATTCCACTAACGAGAGTATGGGACACATACACAAGACTCACAAACGGGACTAACTATTCACCGTTGTGATCTTAACCTCAATCGTTAGGGTACTTGGATGGATCTTACGGCACAATCACAACCCCTCAACATCCAAGGTGACTTTATTCAGGATGCACCCAATCCTATAACCAACTAACTATATCTGATTAAAGTAACCAAAAACCATTTTCATCACTTGCCAATATAATCATTTTACCACATTAATCCACTGTTTTAACAAGCATAACCATAATGCCATTTCCACAAGCATCACATGATTAATATCATATGTATTCAACACATGCAAACCAATGATCACTTACCCAGTGCATCCTTAACATATGGCATTAAGAATCAAGCATTAAACCATGCTTAAAACAGTAAACAAATCCACATTCACTTCAAGTGCAATTTCATCAAATATAGCACATTTCCAAGAGAGGGATTACCGAAACACTTGCACTTGAGCTTAGCTAAGTGTATTAAACTTACACTAAGCTCCCAAGACCACGCTCAAGGAGTTACAAAGCATGAAATTGCATTTCCACTCACCGATACGCGAAGCCTCGTTCGCCGACACAGAAATTACACCTTCGGAGCCTCCAAAATCACCTCGTTTGCTTCTGGATCAAGATCCCCTGTTCTCACATCATCAAAACAGAGATCTAAATGCATTAAATGCATTCAAACACCAGCAACAATTCACAAACTCGTTGCCCACTCAAACTAGACCAAAATACCCTTCCAAAACAACCGAAAACTCAATCGATTTCCTCTTAAACCCAGCCCAGCCATCATACATCACTTCCAAAGCATTATAAACATCAAAAGACATCTAATAAACATTCTAACTCATCCTTATACCTCCAACAATCAAGATTCCACCATTTTACCCCAAAATCTCACTTAAAATTACCAAGAAACTCAAGGATCTCAAGGATTTCGGGATCTACATTATCAACACCTCATTTTAACATAAAACAACTTAGAATTCAATTAAAATCAATACAAAATAGAGCCCAACTCATCAAGTCCGAAAATCAAGATTTCATCCACAATTTTACAAGATTTTGATCTCAAATCAAAACTATATTGAAAACTCACTCAAAAATAGTATTTAGAAGCCAAATATCTTGGGAATTTCAATAAAGAACTTAGATTATAGTTTGAGAACGGGATTTACCTCCAATCCTTGCTTTCTTCAATAGATGACAAGTTTTCCTTACAAAAATCTTGAAGAATTAAGGAAGATCTCTTGAAAATGATTTAGGAAATGTTGAAAGAGTTTTTGGGAGGAACAATTCTGGAAAAAGATGAGAGAAAATTGTGTTTGGATAAAAATGAGAGGGAATGTGTAGTTACGTAAATGAAAATCCCATTAACTACCTATTAATTAATTAATATAAAAATCCAATTAAAATCATTTAATTGAAAACCCTTTTAAATCACATGTCATATTGAAGTAAGGTCAAATTGGCTTAAAGCCCCCTAAAGATTCTATGATTTTGGCTTCCACCTTAAAAATCACATTTTTCCCAGTTTTGAAACTTTACAATTTGGTCACTACTCAAAATGTCAATTTTCCAAATCCCCTTTTGTAAAATTGATTTGACCAACCTCTTAAATATATTTTTAGAGGATTTTAGCAATTTTTATCACAACTTACGCGATTCGAACCATTCTCGACCGGTCCGATTCGATGTCTAAAACATCTAAGCCCAAAACCAGGGCGTTACAATTCTCCCCCACTTAGTAAATTTTGTCCTCGAAATTCTTACCTGATGGAAAGAGGTGCGAAAACTACCTCAGCATGTTCGCTTTGCTTTCCCACGTGGCCTCCTCAACTATTCGGTGTCGCCACAACACCTTTACAAGTTCTATCGTCTTGCCACGAAGAACTTTGCTACTCACATCCAGAACCTTCACTGGTTCCTCATCATATGACAGATCTGGATTCAACTCTATCTCCTCAACAAGCATCACATGCGAAGGATCCGATCTGTACTTCCGTAACATGGAGACATGAAACACATCATGTATTTTCCCCAACTCTACAGGCAAACTCAACCGATATGCCACAGGACCAATACGCTCCACAATCTCGTAAGGTCCAATGAACCTTGAGCTAAGCTTACCCTTACGCCCAAATCTCATTACCTTCTTCCAAGACGATACTTTCAAGAACACATGTTCGCCAACTGCGAACTCAATTTCCTTACGCTTCAAGTCCGCGTAAGACTTTTGCCTATCCGATGCTGCCTTCAAACGCTCACAAATGAGCTTCACCTTTTCGGTGGTTCCCTTAAGCATAGCTGGCATCGAAATCAACTTTTGCCCAGCTTCTGCCCAACATAGAGGGGTTCTACATCTTCTCCTATACAAAGCCTCGTATGGAGCCATTTGAATACTTGCCTGGTAACTGTTGTTATACGCAAACTCAACCAACGACAAGTGCTTCTCCCAAGAACCCTGAAAATCTATCACACAGCATCTCAACATGTCCTCAAGCACTTGGATCACACGTTCTGACTGTCCATCCATCTGAGGATGATAAGAAGTACTGAAATTCAACCGTGCACCCAAAGCTTGATGCAAACATTCCTAAAATCGTGTTGTAAACCTTGGATCCCTATCTGACACAATAGACTTTGGCACACCGTGCAACCGCACAATCTCAGCTATGTACAGTTCGGCCAACTTATCCAAGGTATATGTAGTATGCACAGGTAGAAAATGCGCACACTTCGCAAGTCGATCCACAATCTCCCGAACTGAATTCTTCTTTGTCGGTGACAAAGGCAACCCAGACACAAAATCCATGGTGATTCTTTCCCACTTCCATTCTGGAATTCTCAAAGGCTGCAACAATCCAGAAGGACCTGATACTCAACCTTCACTCGCTGACACACCATGCACTTACTAACAAACTCAGCCACATCCCTTTTAATCCCCACTTAGTAGTACTCATCTTTCAGATCACGATACATCTTTGTACTACCAGGATGCATAGCCAAAGGACTACTATGAGCTTCAGTCAGAATAGTGTGCCTTAACTCAGCATTATTTGGCACCACTATTCGACTCCCAAAGCACAGAACAACATCATCACTAAAACTGAAATCCGAAGGTCTACCTTCCGCAATGTCCTGAACATGCGAAACAAGAGAATCATCAAGCAACTGCTTATCTTTGATCAACTGTATCAAGGATGGTTTCACCTGCAACTCCGCCACAAGACCACCATCACGCGATATGCTCAAACGAGCAAACATCACTCTCAATTCCACAACCACTTTCCGGCTCAAAGCATCGGCTACAACATTAGCCTTACCCGGGTGATACTCGATCGTCAGATCATAATCCTTAAGCAACTCCACCCAACGCCGTTGCCTAAGATTCAACTCCTTCTAAGACATAAGGTACCTCAAACTCTTGTGGTCTATAAACACAACACATTTCTCACCATACATGTAATGCCTCCAAATTTTCAAGGCAAACACCACAACCGCAAACTCAAGATCATGAGTAGGGTAGTTGCGCTCATGCACCTTCAACTGCCTAGATGCATAGGCCACTACCTTACTCACTTACATCAACACGCAGCCCAAACCAACAATGGACGCATCACTATAAACTACAAACTCCTTACCAGATTCAGGTTGAATCAAAACATGAGCTTGCATCAAAGCTTCCTTCAACTTCTTAAAAGCTTGTTGTCTCGCATCAGTCCACTCAAAGCAAACATTCTTTTGCAACAACTTGGTCAAAGGTGCTGCTATCTTTGAGAAACCCTCGACAAATCTACGGTAGTACCCAACAAATCCAAGGAAACTCCGTACCTCTGTCACTGACTTAAGCACTTCCCAACTCATCACAACTTCTACCTTGTGCGGATCAACGTGAATACCCTTAGCCGATACAACATGTCCAAGGAAGACCACTTCTCTAAGCCAAAACTCACACTTACTCAGCTTGGCATACAACTGGTTTTCCAATAACACTTGCAAAATAATTCTCAAATGCCTATCATGATCCTCCTCGGTACGCGAATACACAAGGATATCATCGATGAACACCACCACAAACTGATCCAAGAATTCATGGAATACACAATACATCATGTCCATGAAAGCAGCAGGCGCGTTGGTCAAACCAAACGGCATCACCAAAAATTCATAATGCACGTAACTCGTCCGAAAAGCCATTTTAGGTACGTCCACATCCTTCACCTTCAGCTGATAGTACCCCGATCTCAAGTATATCTTAGAAAACACTAAAGCTCCCCGAAACTGGTTAAAAAGATCATCAATTCTAGGCAAGGGATATTTGTTCTTGATTGTCAACTTGTTCAGTTGCCGATAATCTATACACATTCTTATCGTCCCATCTTTCTTCTTCACAAACAAGACCGGTGCACCCCAAGGTGACACACTCGGTCGAATGAAACCTCGATCCAACAACTACTACAATTGTGTTTTCATCTCTTTTAACTCTTTGGGTGCCATGCGATAAGGAGAAATAGACACCGGAGTTGTATTCTCGTACACCTCTATACCAAACTCAACTTCCCTGTTTGGTGGCAATCCAGGCAATTCTTCTAGAAAGACTCTTGGAAAATCGCGAACAGTTCGGATGTCCTACACACGCACATCCTTGGTGCCAAGATTCATCACATAAGCAAGGTAAGCCTCGCAACCCAACCTCATCATACGGTTTGCTTCCAAGCCGAAATCACATTCGACAAGAATTTCACATTCTCGCCTACTACCACAACCTCGTAATCATCGGCCAACTTTAAGGTGACTCGCTTAACATCAAAGTCAACCACTGCCCTATGCTCCATCAACCAATCCATACCAAGGATTACATCAAATCCGTAGAAAGGTAACTCCATCAGATCTACAAGGAAAACATGACCTTGCACAGACAAAGGGCATCTCCTATACAACTTCCTAGTGACTACAGTCTCACCAAAAGAACTAGTCACTTGCATTCCTACCTCAAGCAACTCAACAAGTATATCAAGCAAATGTGCATGCTCACTCAAGATATAAGAATTCGTGGATCCAGAATCAATCAAAGCCAACAAAGATAAAGACTGGAGAGAAAAGGTCCCTGCGATTACATCGGTATCATTGCACTCCTCGCGCTGAGCATACACCCTCGCGGGTCCATCTCCCTCAGGTCGTACATCTACAACATGAGAAATACCTCGCTGCCCCTCATATCTCCTCTAAAAGTTCCCACGGCCGCGCCCACGGCCTCTCTGAGGTGAAGCTACCACAAGAGCACGTCCCTGGCCTCCACTTGCCAATAAAGGACACTCCCTTCTCATGTGATCCACTGAACCACAATTCCAACCAGAGTTCCCTGTCACCACAACAGGAGCCTGAACCTCTCTAGCTGCTCGAGGACAATCTCGCCTCAAATGATCCCTCGAACCACATGTCCAGCATGTATGCTGCTCAGATCTCACACGACCTCTCTGAGCATGTCCACCTCAACCCGGAACACCACGCCTTCCCTCAGGCTGATGTCTCCTATCACGGCCTCTTTTGTTCCGCCCACCACTGGAACTATACTCAGCGGCTCTCTTCCCAGAGCTAGAACCAACACCTCTAGATGACAAACCCGGATTCTGCTCGATGTCCTTTGCCCGACAAACAAGCACGTCAAAATCAGTGTAATCTGCAGCTAACATGTACGTCTTAACTTCATGTACCAAACCGTACCGGAAGCAATCACATCGATGCCTCTCACTAGGTACCAACTCATGAGCATACTGGCTCAAGCGTACGAATTGGACCTCGTACTCAGCCACCGAAAGGTTGCCCTGAACAAGCGACATAAACTTCCGTTTCTTCTCATCCAAGTATCTCACACCTAGATACTTTCTCTTGAAGGCACCTCTGAAGAACTCCCAATCAACTTCATTGGGTTCCATACCAGTTGTGGTAGTCGTCCACAAGCTATAGCCATTGCCTTGCAGCAAGGATACTACGCATCCCAGCTTGCGCACATCATTACAGCCCATCTGATCAATGATACGGATCGTACTCGCTAACCAGGCCTCAGACGCCTCCGGAGACATACCAAAGAGCTCTACAGCTCCCAAGCTCCTCAACCTCTCGAAAGGTAAGCCCACCTGCCCAGCTGTTGGGGCCTGTATATGCACTCCGACAACAGCAGCCTGAAATGCTCCGGTGATCGCCTGAACTAGTGGCGCCAAATCACCCAAACCAGAACCAGCTTGTCCTTGGTGCACCTGTTCCCCACCTCTAGGTGGTGGCGGAGGAGGTAGATCTCCACCAGGAGGGACATCAGCCCCTTGCTCACCCTGGTTACCCTGCTCAGCTACATGCACTATCGTATTGCACCTCAACTCCCTTCTAGGTCCCATTGTGCTATTTTAACCAAACACAACAACAAAAACAAATCAAACCATTTAGGCCAGCTGCAAGCAAGAATCCAAGTTTACAAAAGATTTGATTAGTGTAATAAGGAAATGGACACCCATTTTCCCCCACAGAGCATAGCATACATAAAACATCATGCTCACATACTTTTCATCATCCCAAAATCAGCACACAACCACTTAACATCATAATCACACAAACATATTCATTCCACATGCAATTCACATAAATCAAGCATGGCATAGGGTGCAAAATTCAACCAATAGCATGCTTTTTAAACCTCATATTTCAACACATATCAATTTCACATACCAACATTCCCAATTCTTTCGTAACCTGGCTCTGATACCAACAAATGTAACCCCCTTAGCCCGGTCAAGACGTTTAACCCGAACTACAAAGATTACACGGGGAAAACCAAAGTCAACCCGAAAGTCAACCTTGATTTACAACCTTTTTTTCTTTTTATCTTCTCTAGATGCATAGTATTAACCTACAAGTTCAGCAAAGCGATATGGTGAAAACGGCACAACGATCGGAGTTTAATTAGGGGTTCAATTGCATACATTTAACTTTTAGGGACTAAACTATAAATTTCATAAATTACAAGGACTTTCATGATTTTAAAGTTACCAGTCCTCAATTAATCATATAACATGCCAACATGTCAAATATCAGCTCAAACGGATCATCTTAACACAATCAATTGCACACACAATGTTCAAGGACCAAAATGTAAGAACAGAAACTTGAAATAGTTCAAAATTCAAATCCAACGGTCAGACGTTTCGATACGGATGGCCCTGTACCGAAATGGTCGTTTCGAAATAGGGTTGACCATTTCGATACTCGGGTGCATTCCGAGACCCGTATCGAAACACCCCTTCTAGTAGCCAAAATGTTTCGATACGCCTTCACCCGTTCCGAAACCTTATGGCCATTTGAGGCCCCTGTTCCGAAACAGGCAAGGGCGTTCTTATACGCCTTGCCCTATAACAGCAGACTTTGCTGGTTTTTCATGCTTTAACACATTCAAATCATTCTCGAGACAAGCCACAACATGCATACAACATGGATACATATCAACAATCATCATATCGAGGCAACAACTTAAACATGGCAACCAACATGTAAGTAAAGGCACTAAAGGCATGCTCCCTAGTTCACCAAAACCATAACGAGCTATAACATCATACAAACCAAAATCCAAACACCAAAGGCCATTTACAACTCAAGTGTAAGCAATCTAACTTGCTCAAAGTAAAGGGAAACATCCTCAAACATTCCAAAGTATAAATCCCACCCATTGCCACTTATTACACTAAGGGTGAACCACATACATCTCTTTAACAAAGCCTTGGATTCCTCTTACTTTTGGGCTGCCTTGAAACGTTCAATTCTCTGCATTGATGTAACAAAAGAGCGTAAGCATATAGCTTAGTGAAGACCACTAAAACAACATTCATCAATGCATTTAACATGGCTTGCAAAGACACCACTTTTATCATATGCCTTTTCATAAATCATGTCTTCTCAAGACATCAATGCATTTTATAAACACATGCTCATATGCAACAACATAAACATCAATTAAACCATTGCTCATGCTTTACCAAGCATCTCATGCACTCTTGCATCATTCACAAGCATCTCATGCTTCACATTATTCATTTACATTATATTGGCTCTCAAGTGATAATCCATAAACCATTTCAACACAAGACACAACCCCACGCTTCATACAACCTACCGGACAACACAAGGTGGAGACAAATGGCACAATCACAACCCCTCAACACCCGTGATGGAGATTAATGGCACAATCACAACCCCTCAACATCACTCATCGGTAGTTGTATAATTACACTAACGAGAGTATGGGACACATACACAAGACTCACACACGAGACTAATCATTCACCGTTGTAATCTTAACCTCAATCGTTAGGGTACTTGGATGGATCTTACGGCACAATCACAACCCCTCAACATCCAAGGTGACTTTATTCAGGGTGCACCCAATCCTATAGCCAACTAACTATATCCGATTAAAGTAACCAAAAACCATTTTCATCACTTGCCAATATAATCATTTTACCACATTAATCCACTGTTTTAACAAGCATAACCATAATGCCATTTCCACAAGCATCACATGCTTAATATCATATGCATTCAACACATGCAAACCAAGGATCACTTACCTAGTGCATCCTTAACATATGGCATTAAGAATCAAGCATTAAACCATGCTTAAAACAGTAAACAAATCCACATTCACTTCAAGTGCAATTTCATCAAATATAGCACATTTCCAAGAGAGGGATTACCGAAACACTTACACTTGAGCTTAGCTAAGTGTATTAAACTTACACTAAGCTCCCAAGACCACGGTCAAGGAGTTACAAAGCAGGAAATTGCATTTCCACTCACCGATACGCGAAGCCTCGTTCGCCGACACTGAAATTACACCTTCGGAGCATCCAAAATCACCTTGTTTGCTTCCGGATCAAGATCCCCTGTTTTCACATCATCAAAACGGAGATCAAAATGCATTAAAATGCATTCAAACACCAGCAACAATTCACAAACTCGTTGCCCACTCAAACTACACCAAAATACCCTTCCAAAACAACCGAAAACTCAATCGATTTCCTCTAAAA
This sequence comes from Hibiscus tridactylites, assembly GCA_958450335.1. NCBI lineage: Eukaryota > Viridiplantae > Streptophyta > Magnoliopsida > Malvales > Malvaceae > Hibiscus > Hibiscus tridactylites. The sequence goes on along the minus strand of OY288265.1, from coordinate 35,861,125 downwards.
CCAAGCCCAGCCATCATACATCACTTCCAAAGCATTATAAACATCAAAACACATCTCATAAACATCCTAACTCATCCTTATACCTCCAGCAATCAAGATTCAACCATTTCACCCCAAAATCTCACTTAAAACTACCAAGAAACTCAAGGGTCTCAAGGATTTCGGGATCTACATTATCAACACCTCATCTTAACATACAAATCAACTTAGAATTTAATTAAAATCAATACAAAACAGAGCCCAACTCATCAAGTCCGAAAATTAATATTTCATCCACAATTTCACAAGATTTTGATCTCAAATCAAAACTATATTGAAAACTCGCTCAAAAATAGTATTTAGAAGCTAAATATCTTGGGAATTTCAATAAAGAACATAGATTAGAGGTTGAGAACGAGATTTACCTCCAATCTTTGCTTCCTTCAATAGATGACAAGTTTTCCTTGCAAAGATCTTGAAGAATTAAGGAAGATCTCTTGAAAATGATTTAGGAAATGTTGTGAGGGTTTTTGGGAGGAAGAATTCTGGAAAAAGATGAGAGAAAATTGTGATTGGCTGAAAATGAGAGGGAATTGGTAGTTACATAAATGAAAATCCCATTAACTACCTATTAATTAATATAAAAATCCAATTAAAATCATTTAATTAAAAATCCTTTTAAATCACATGCCATATTGAAGAAATGTCAAATTGACTTAAAGCCCCTAAAGATTCTAAGATTTTGGCTTCCACCTTAAAAATCACATTTTTTTTCCAGTTTTAAAACTTTACAATTTGGTCTCTACTCAAAATGTCCATTTTCCAAATCCCCTTTTGTAAAATTGATTTGACCAACCTCTTAATTATATTTTTAGAGGATTTTAGCAATTTTCATTACAATTTTATCCTATCCCGATCCTTGATTTCCTAAAATCACCTTACGCGATTCGAACCATTCTCGACCGGTCCGATTCGATGTCTAAAACATCTAGGCCAAAACCAGGGCGTTACAAATGGTTAATTTTTTTTAGAATTAGGACTAAATTATAAAAATGTGTAAAAAATGAGGGTTAAATTTATTCGAATTATGATTAAATTGATTGAATGTGTAACTATGGATGACTAAATCTATTATTATACAAAATATTTAGCAGCCACGTCACCTCTTTAACAGAGGTTAATGACACAATTACTATTTTGTAATAAAACATAAAGTTTAATTGTCATTCTGTAACATTTAAAAGTTTGATTATTATTTTATTTTTTTGGGATAGTTTAGTGATCATTTTGGTACTTTACCCTTTTTTAATAAAAATTCAAAAATTTAATATATATGGAAAATAAATTAATTAAAAATTTTAAAAATAATTATTAATTGCATGTTGAGTTCTTAGATTTTTTAATCTTTATTAATTAATTTAATAGTGTTCAACGGTTCAACGTTAGTGATGTTCAACGGTGTTCGTCGCACATTGTAGAATTTCCCATATTTTTATATACTACGTTACTAATATCACATAAACACTTTAAAAAAATTATATTACATAGAAATTAAATGCATAATAATATATAATGCTATAATGTAAAACTAAAAATGTATTAAATTTTTTATATTTAAATTTTATAAAATAAAAAATAAATTATTAAATTAAATATAACATAATCTTTTAAAGAATTAAAATAATATAGTTGTACCTAAAATGTATCTGGATTAATAATATATTTGAATAAAATCTGAAGTTTATAATTTAAGTTAGAGGCCAAAAGCTTTTGGTTCCAAAAGCTGGTTTGAGGCCAAAAGCTGTGCTAAACAGCTAGCTTTTAGAGAAAAAACTGCTTTTGAAAAGTGATTTTCAACCCAAACGCAAAAACTAAAATTTTTAGCTTTTGCAGTTGTAAAAGTGATTTTGAGAGGTAAATTACAATTTTAACCTCAATTTGCTATTGTGTTTATTTATAATTTATAAATTTATAATTCTTTACGAAGATATAGTAATATAATTAATAATTATTTTTTAAATTTTAAATGATATATATTTATTTATGTCAAGTTTTTAAAATAAAATATGTCAATTTTGTTATATTTTCATAGAATACGTATAATTGTTAAAAAAGATATTTATTAATAAAAATATTTTTATAATAATTTAAGTTGATATATTTCATATATTATAACATTAGAAAATTTGAATATCATTTTTGTATATCTATACATACAAATATATATAACTAACAATATCATGTCCAAAATGGTCATTTATCTTCTTAAAAGCACTTTTTAACAGCAATGATAAACACTAAAATCTTACAAGAAACTTTTTAAAATCCCTTTTCAAAATCTCTTTCTAACAACACTTTTAAAAATCACTTTTTAAAAGCAATGCTAAACTAACCTTAAGTTTAAACAAATATAGCTTATCCCTTTGTGTCTTGGTGGTAAAAGTAGATGCACCAGTAATACATGTTGTGTGTGTCGTCTTTGAAAAGACTAAGAAAGTTGAACACATGCTACCTTTATATTACACTAACATATTGAAAAAAAATCAAAATTTTCATTCAAACTTTCGTTTATTATTTATAATAAATTGAAAATGATATATATTGGTATATATTATTTTTGTTACGATATTACAATATATTTTTATAAAAAAAAATTAATAAAAATTACTACTATATACTAAACCGATCCAAAATGGATTCATAAAAATAGAAGTCCGTTTCTTCGACTTTCCCCAGCTCATCCACTACCCATTATAAGCATAACGGTCGAAAACTTAAAAAAAGAAGAAAAAAAAACCAAAGATATTTGAAAATTTAATCTTCTCCGTACCCACCATTTTGCCATTTCTTTATTTTTTCAAAAAGAAAGAAAAAAAGAAAACAGAAAAGTTTTCCCTCTCCTTTCAAATTGTTCTCAGTCTTACTCTATCTCAAACCCTAGAACATCCAAATCTTTGAGCAAACGGATCTGAGGAGAAGAAAAGACAGATCGTTTTACTCTAGATGCAGGACTTTGTTGGATCGGTTCGCCGATCCTTTGCCTTTAGGTCTTCAGTGTCCGGCGAAGATGGCGGTGGAGGACTTGGATGCTTCGTTGAGAAGATCGGCACCAGCATTCGCAGATCGCGAATCGGCTTGTTCGCTAAGCCACCTGCGCCTCCCGCTCTTCCTTCTGTTAAAAAAATGGATGCTCCGTCCATCCGGTGGCGGAAGGGCGAGTTGATTGGTTGTGGCGCCTTTGGTCGTGTTTACATGGGGATGAATCTTGACTCGGGCGAGTTACTAGCAGTTAAACAGGTGAGTTATCTCAATTGAGTGTGTAACTTCTTCTTTTTTGTAAAATATTTTGATTATATTTTTGTTGATGAAGGTTTCGATAGCGGCAAATGCTTCGAAGGAGAAAACACAGGTAGAAAAGGATTTTTTTATAAGTTATTTTAAAAGTAATTTTAACATTTATAAATTGAATCAGAAAACAATTCATTATTTTTTTTCTGTTTCTTTAATTGAATTGATTATGGGTAGGCTCAAATTAGAGAGCTCGAAGAAGAAGTGAAGCTACTACAGAATCTATCACATCCAAACATAGTTGTAAGTGTTCTTTCTGTAACTCTAATTGAGTTTTGATGTGGATGATTCATAAAGTATCAGTACTAAATTGTGTTTGCTAGAGATATTTGGGCACTGCAAGGGAGGACGATTCGTTGAATATTCTATTGGAGTTTGTACCGGGTGGATCCATTTCCTCACTTTTGGGGAAGTTTGGTTCTTTCCCTGAGTCTGTAAGTTATTGTTTTGTAATTAAATTTTAAAATGTTTGGCTCTTCCCCTTTTCCACAACAACAGTGTGATCTTATTTTTCTCATTAATGTGCTCAAAAATAGGTTATAAGAATGTATACAAAACAACTTTTGTTGGGACTGCAATATCTTCACAAGAACAGAATCGTGCATAGAGACATCAAGGTACTTCATTTGTTTCTCGTTGAAAAACTGTTGCTTGTTACACGCATCTGTTTGATATGATGTTGTGTTTTTATTCAGGGAGCAAACATTCTTGTGGATAACAAGGGGTGTATCAAACTTGCAGACTTTGGTGCATCCAAAAAAGTTGTCGAGTTGGTAAGAAAACCATTTTTCATTCTTTTCCATCCATGCCCTAAAAGTTACTCATTTAGAGTGATGGTTTTCTGCTTCTTCAGGCTACTATAAACGGAGCCAAATCAATGAAAGGAACTCCATATTGGATGGCTCCTGAAGTTATTCTCCAAACTGGACATAGCTTGTAAGAAATTCATGCAACTTATTGCTTATAAATGATAAAAACTTCATCAAATTTCTCTCGAGACTGTAGTATATATATATCCTTCCTTTTTAGAAAAAAAATGGGTAAACAATAGAAACAACTTATTATAATCAATACAAGAACCTCTTAAGATATATACTTTTGCAGTAAAAACTTGCTTGGATTGAACTAAAATTTAATGCTTGTAGTCCTAGCTATCTGATATTAGAGCTTATCTACTTCGGTCTTCTTTTTCTTAGCTCCGCTGATATATGGAGTGTCGGTTGTACTATAATTGAGATGGCTACTGGAAAGCCTCCATGGAGCCAACAATATCAGGAGGTATGCATTGAAAAGCTGTTAGAAAACCATCATAAGAATGATGTATAAGAATAATCCAATTATAAACTGAATTAGGATATATTTTTCCTTATTTTAAATGCCGATCTGGTGTTTCTTTCAGGTTGCTGCTCTCTTCCATATTGGAACAACTAAATCTCATCCACCAATCCCTGATCATCTCTCGATTGAAGCTAAAGACTTCTTGTTAAAATGCCTACAAAAGTACATTCTTGATATCTTTTTTTTTGTGTTTTTAGAGTTTCATATTTTCTCCATCCATTCTCTCTTTCTTAAAGAGGTCAATGAAATAGTTGAACCATGCATAAATTGCAAGAACTTTTTCTCCTAATAATTTCAATTTTTTAATTAACCCTTTTGGTGCCAGAGAACCAGAACTAAGACCTACTGCGTCAGACTTGCTTCAGGTAATTTGAAATCATTGACCAGTTTTTGCCCGAGTTCATAAAATAGTCATATGCGGGTTGTAATGTGGACATGACTACATATATAGTATTCTTCTCACTTATAATTTAACGTCTTAATCAAAATAAATGCAGCACTCGTTTGTGATTGGAAACCATCAGGAACATGCAGTTCGTAACTCAATTATGGTAAGTCTGATTGCAGTAAGCTTTATTATATGATATTTCTATTCTTTTTGACCTTCCTTAATCAATCTATCAGGAACCTGAAAATCTGGACATGGCATCTGGGGTTAACCTGAAGAGCTCGTATGTGTCCAAATTTCATGAGCTATGTTTATTTATTTTTTCTATAGATGGTTTGAATGTTATTATTTATGTCACTGAATAAATTTTGGGATCAGGTCAACAAGCATGGGTTTAAAGGATGTTTGTGAAATGGGTAGTGTGAGTTGCTCTACAACATATCTTGGTAAATTCTCAGAACCAGGAACCTATTGGAGGGAAAACAATTGTGACAATAGCATGTGTCGGATAGATGACAATGATCTTGAATTTGGTGCTTCAGTAAAGTTCAGCTCTGTTTTAGCATCTGCCAACATGAATAAAGTAATCAACTGTTCTTGGAAGTCTCCAATTCTTGTCAGATTTTTATAATTAGCTCGAATTAAATTGTTTAATTATTTATTTGCATCAGAGTTTTAATCCCATGTGTGAACCTACTGAAGATTGGCTATGCAAATTTGATCAAAGTTCCGAGCTAAGCCGAAGTGGGGTAAACTTGTCCTTAGGTGAAACAATAGAAGCTGCTGGCACTCTTGGAATGTCTGCTATGGAGGAGAATGACTTCACTTTTCTGTGTGGAATGCCAGCAGCCGATGATGATGAAGTTACAGAGTCAAAAATTAGAGTTTTTCTGGATGAAAAGGTATGTGTAGGTTAATACTAGTTAGAATGGAAATATTCTATGTACTAAAGTCTGTATCTGTTAGTTATGACATGTAGACCTTTATAGATATTCCTTAGAATAACATCTCTATAGTTATTAGAGAATATTTAGTTTCCTTTATCAGAGAGTCAACTATGTGTATATATTCTAAGTTTTCTTGTGAATAATTGAGAGAGAATTTCATACAATTCTACATGGTATCAGATTAGGTCGATCCTCTCCATTTTTTTTCCGATCAAATCTCTAAATCTCCATTGTTTTTCTCCCCAACCATAGTTCTTTTGATATTCCAATGTCAGAACATTCTTATTCTGCGATAACATCCTACAAACTAAATGGCAATAATTACCTTCCTTGGTCCCAATGGAAACATCCTAAATCTCGACCTTTGAAAGAAGCTTATGTTGCAACTTCTGACACACTGCCCAGAAATTTTAGTCCTGAACAGATTGCTGAACTTCAGCACCCCTTTAGTCGCCTCTTTGCTCCTCCTACCACTACTGCTTTGACAACAACTGAAGGTAGTCTTCCATCCCTGTCTTCAGTATCCTCTTCTAGTTGGATAGTCGATTCTGGTGCTTCTGACCATATGACAGGAAATTTCAGTCTGTTTCATTCTTTTTCGAGCTCCAACTCTAATTCCTCCATTAAGATTGCTGATGGTTCTTTCTCAACAGTGCTTGGCAAGGGTTCCATTCGATTGAGTGATAAAATTCTACTTACTTCAGTTCTTTATGTCCCTAATCTCACATGCAATTTGTTATCGGTTGGACAGTTGATTAATGATGGAATCTGTGATGTTCACTTTGGTCTTACTGGTTGTGTTTTTCAGGAGCAGGGTTCAAAAATGGTGATTGGCAATGCTAGGTTGTCTAATGGCTTATATGTCCTTGATGCTTTGTCCTCCTCACCTTCTTCTTTTTCCAGTGGTCTCCATACCTCTGTTTTCCCTTCAAATTTACTTTCCAATGAGATAATGATGTGGCATTTTCGATTGGGACATCCCAATTTTTCTTATCTTAAGAGATTGTTACCTACATTATTTATCAATAAAGATCCTTCTTCTTTTACATGTGAAATCTGTCAAATGGCTAAACACACTCGGCAATCTTATGTGCCTTCCCACTTTAAGCCTACTTCTCCTTTTTCGATTATACACAGTGACATTTGGGGCCCTTCTAAGGTTCAGAGTATTGCTGGTTCTAGGTGGTTTGTGTCCTTCATAGATGATTTTTCTAGGACAACTTGGACATTCTTGATGAAAGATAAATCTGACATTGAGCGCATCTTTAAAGATTTTTATCAAATGGTCCACACTCAATTTGCTACCCCTATTAAAATTTTGAAGAGTGACAATGGGAGTGAGTATCTTAGCAAATCTCTTGGGAGTTTTTTTCGGGAAAAGGGAATTTTTCATCTCACTTCTTGTGTTAACACACCTCAGCAGAACGGTGTGGCTGAGAGAAAAAATCGTCATCTCCTTGAAGTCACCCGCTCTCTTTTGTTTTCAGCCAATGCTCCTAAGTATCTTTAGGGGGATGCCCTTCTAACTGCCACCTACCTCATTAACCGGATGCCTAGCAAAACTCTTGGTTTTAAGGTTCCTACTGAAACTCTTTTCCAACTTTTTCCTCACTTTAAACCCCTCTCTTCTGCTCTTCCTTTTCGTGTCTTTGGCTGTACAGCCTTTGTTCATGTGCAAGCCCCTAATAGAGGTAAACTTGATGCTAGGTCCTTAAAATGTGTTTTTATTGGGTACTCCTCGAGTCAGAAGGGTTACAAATGTTACTCTCCCACAACCAGAAAAACCTATATCTCGTTTGACGTTACTTTCTTTGAGCATCAGCCTTATTTTTCAGGGACTGCTATTCAGGGGAGACATACAGAGAATTTCAGTCCCCATCAGTTTCACAACCCTTGCTTATGTTGCCAACTCTCGATGCTGAAATCACTAGTTCTGATTCTTCCCAACAACTTGTTCTTTCAAATGAAGCTGAGATTACTAACACTAGTAATCCAGCATTGCCAACTCTCGATGCTGAAATCACTAGTTCTGATTCTTCCCAACAACTTGTTCCTTCAAATGAAGCTGAGATTACTAACACTAGTAATCCAGCGGACATACCTTCTCCTTTGTCAAAAATGTCTAGCCCTTATACTACACCTCCTCCAACTCTTAAATCTGTCCCACACACCTCTCCAGACCTTATAACTCCTCAACTTACAGATAAACAATTCAGCGTTTATACTAGAAAGAAAAGAACACTTCCTGAAGTTGTTAGTCAGCCTAACACTTGCCAAGAGCTAGCTTTGAGCCCTACTGCCGTGGAAACAGGAGGTAATAGTATCCCTCAAGAATCTATTATTGCTGATTTGGATGATTTTCCTATTGCTATTCGAAAGGGGTAAGGAAATGTACTGCTCATCCAATTAATAGATTTGTGGCCTATGGAAAATTGTTATCTGGTTTGAAAGCTTTTACAGCCAGCATTGACAATGTGCAAATTCCAAGGACAGTGGAAGAAGCTTTCAAAAGTCCTGAGTGGAGGAAAGCAGTTGAGGATGAAGTCACAGAACTGCAGAAGAATAATACCTGGAGTCTAACCAGTCTACCAGAAGGAAAAAAGGTGGTTGGGTGTAAGTGGGTTTTCACAGTCAAGTATCATTCCAATGGAGATATTGAAAGATATAAGGCAAAGCTTGTAGCGAAAGGATTCACTCAGTCATATGGAGTGGATTATCAAGAAACGTTTGCACCAGTTGCTAAGTTAAACACCATCAGAGTGTTACTCTCAGTGGCTGTTAACAAAGACTGGGAGTTGCATCAGTTGGACATCAAAAATGCTTTTCTCAATGGGAACCTCGAGGAGGAAGTATACATGGAAATTCCACCAGGTTTAAAGGAAATCACAACAAGAGGGACCGTATGCAAATTGAATAAATCCTTGTACGGATTGAAACAATCTCCAAGAGCATGGTTTGACAGATTTACTAGAGCCATGGTTCAAAATGATTTCAAACAAAGCCAAGCAGATCATACCTTGTTCAGAAAGATTACGCCAAATGGTAAAATGACTCTCCTAATTGTGTATGTCGATGATATGGTTATCACAGGAAATGATACAGAGGAGATAGAAAGACTAAAGATTGCTCAAGCAAAGGAGTTTGAGACAAAGGATTTGGGGAATCTTAGATACTTATTGGGAATGGAGGTAGCTAGATCTAAAGAAGGGTTAGTCATTAACCAAAGAAAATATATTTTAGATCTACTTGCAGAGACCAAGATGCTTGAGTGTAGACCAGCTGACACTCCAATGGAACCAGGTCTGAAATTTAGTAAAGATAGACTTGGGAATCCAGTGAACAAAGAATCTTACCAACGTTTGGTAGGGAAATTAATTTATCTATCACTCACAAGACCTGATCTTGCCTATTCAGTGAGCATAGTAAGTCAATACATGAGTGATCCTCGAGAAGAACACATGGAAGCGGTAAATAGGATCTTGAGGTATTTAAAATTCACACCAGGCGCTGGACTCATTTTCAGAAAAAACCAGGACAGAACAGTAAAGGTTTACACAGATTCAAGTTGGGCAGGTGAATTAACAGATAGAAGGTCAGTAAGTGGCTATTGTACATTTGTATGGGGCAATTTGGTCACGTGGAGAAGCAAGAAGCAGTCTGTGATATCTAGAAGCAGCGCAGAGGCAGAGTTTAGAGCAATGGCCCTTGGAATTTGTGAAGGGATGTGGATTAAAAAATTTATCACTGAGTTAGAACTGGGTGAAAATCAGAACTGGATATTTACAGTGACAGTCAATCAGCAATAAGTATTGCTAAAAATCCGGTGCAGCATGATAGAACCAAACATATCGAAATAGATAGACATTTCATCTTTGAGAAGGCTAATAATGGGACTGTGAAGCTTAACTACATTCCTACTACTAATCAGATTGCTGATATCTTCACCAAAGCACTTCCAAGAGTAATTTTTGATGGTTTTGCATCCAAACTAGGTGTATACAACATATACACACCAGTTTGAGGGGGAGTGTAGGTTAATACTAGTTAGAATGGAAATATTCTATGTACTAAAGTCTGTATCTGTTAGTTATGGCATGTAGACCTTTATAGATATTCCTTAGAATAACATCTCTATAGTTATTAGAGAATATTTAGTTTCCTTTATCAGAGAGTCAACTATGTGTATATATTCTAAGTTTTCTTGTGAATAATTGAGAGAGAATTTCATACAATTCTACAGTATGATTAGTTTTACAAATACAATAATCTTTCTTTTATGGATGATTGATAGGTTCATTTTCTTATTTTGTTTCCCTTGAGAGAAGCTAATTTTGTATTATCATTTCACCAGGCTGTGGAACTAAAGAAGCTGCAATCTCCTCTGTATGAAGAGTTTTACAACACGTTGAATGGTAGTCTTCCGACTTCTGTTGGAACTGCAGATGGTGAAAATATTTTGAGCTTACCTCCTAAAAGCAGGTCACCTAAGCGGCTGCCTAGCAGAAGACTCTCGGTAGTTGCTGATGCTGCCAACACAGTTAGCCCAAAGGGTCATAAGAATCATATTTCAAATGCTGTTGGTGTTTGTGATCGAACTTTACAAGAAAATCAGGCACCTGTTGGGGAATGGAAAGGGCTCAATGCCCAGCAGGAAACTATTAGTCCTAGGTTGGTTAATATTTTTTTGTAAACTGTTTTACCTTATGGTTGCATGTAAAAGTTTCATGCCTTATTCTCTAATCCTGTGAATGGCATTGCAGCATTAGCTTTTCGGAGAGACAAAAGAGGTGGAAGGAAGAGCTTGACCAAGAACTTGAAAGGAAGCGAGGTACGTTATGCTTAACTCAATTTCCAGTCTAATTTGAGTCGGCATAATGTTTCAAAGAACTGGCCCCTTGTCGTCTTGTCTTGGCTAATATGACATTTGTGCTTGTTGTATGTTTACTGTTTAGTTAAAAAGCTAATATGCATTCAGATAACAAGCAAAATTTCTATTGTAGAGATGCTGCGGAAGACATCATCTCCCAAGGACAAGTTTCTATTTGGACAAAAAGAACAAATACGATCTGCATTTTCTGGCAAGTAAATGTATCTAACTTTATCCATGGGACTGTTCAGTTCTGTATTCTATTTTTGGTGAGCATGTATTTGATGAGTATATTTAAAATTATGTATTTAGAGAAACTTTGGAAGGGTGCTGATGCGGACATGAGGTATTTTAAGAAAAATGAAATCGGAACAATACAGTAATAATTTATACATATGCATGATTAGTATGACAGTGCAAACCTTCATGCTGTATTATGCTCGTTGTTCTTTCTACGCACCTTACACGTGAAGTGTCAGAGTCTTTTTTTCTTGACCTGAGTCACTTGGATAATAACTTTCTGGTGACTGAATCGGTCTAATTTTTCTTTTAAATGTTAAGTGAAAGCTACTTAATAAGACAAGTATTTTTTTTTTCAAGTAGAAAAGAAGAGAATTCTAAGTATTTAATATTAAAAAAAACTATTAACTTTGAGAATGCGTGCATAAAGTATTTAGATTTTTAGTTTTCAGGATGTTTTGTCAAATACTAGACTATCTTTTTATAGCGTTTCACCTTTTTTAATGGTTGATTTTTTTTTGTTGAATTCCTCTCCACCAATATCTTAATTCTTCAAGACAAGTGTCCAATGGATTGGGGTGGAATTTGACTGCAAATTTGCAATTCCAGGTTCGATCGGCCTATAGGGTGCGCGTGGGCAGTCACTATGGCCCTATTGACCCGATTTGGAGGGTGATTGCTCGGTTTAGGGGATTGCCACGAGTTTAGACGTTTTTATGGTTGTCCTGTCATGGGAGGATGTTGACTAACCAGCAGCGTGTTCATCGTCATATGACCAATAATAGTAGTTGCCCGGCTTGTGGTGCGTTGGTGGAGGATATTGATCATATCTTTTGTCGATATTTAAGTGCAATGTCGATATAGATGCGGCTAATTAGACCAGGAAAGTTGGATGAGTTCTGTGGTTTAGAGCTTAAGGAACGGATTTATTTAAATCTTTATATAGCCAAGGATTTTGCATTGAACGTTAAGGACTGGGATGTGTTATTTTGTTCATTGCCTGGAACATATGGTAGAATCGGAATTCCTTGATTTTTGATCTACAACAACAACGGCGGGATTCAATTCTTGAGGTTAGCTTGCGGATTCAATTGGAATGTGCTTCTGCTCCTCTGGTGCGTGACTGTTCTGCTGGGCAATTGAACTGGACAATTGTGGTTTGGAGCAAACCTGCTGTCGGTTGGTGTAATCTTAATGGTGATGGAGCGTGGTGTCGCCTTTTTGAAGCTGCTGCTTGTGGTGGCGTAGTGCGGGATGAGGAGAGCCACTGGATTATTGGGTATTCGAGATGCGTCGGTATTTGTTCTGTCACTAAGGCTAAATTATGAGGTATATTTGAAGGTTTATCGACAACCTGGTTGATTGGGGTCTTGCGCTTGATTGTTGAATCTGACTGTAAGGATGCCATCCGATCCATTCGACAATACAAGGATGGATTTTCATCCTTCATACTCGTACCACATATTGTGAAGTTCGGTTGGAGCATATCCCTCGTGAAGGTAATAGAGTAGCGATGCTATGGCTAAGCGTGCAACTTTTGATGATTTGGTTTGTCGATGGTATCTTTCACCACCAAATAATGTGTTGTCTTTGCTTCATGCTGATTGTAGTAGTTAAGGTGTTGCTCATGACTCGCACATTTGGGTCTAAGCCGTTGGCGCAAAGATTAACCAAAGATGTTGTGTGTGGTGTATTAGGCTTGTCAAAACCATCAGATTTGGCCCAACACTTGGAGAATGCTAAAAAGCCCGCTCAAAGAACAAGTCAGCCAGACCTAGTCCAATCCATAGAGAATTCTAAAAGATAACATTAACCATTTGATTTATTATTCGAATTATTTCAAATAGTTTATTTAGATAATGTTTGAGATAATGTTGTAAATAAAATCAATTTTGACCGTCGATGTAATTTAAACTTAACCGTTGGATGTTGGGGGCTTCAACTATAAATAGAGGCTTACCACAACTCATTGGATCATCTCATTCATCTATCACTTTGAGTAATACAAGAAGCATTTACTCTAAACTCTCTATAGTGCTCTTCGCGTTCTTGAGTGTTCTTTGTTGTTCTTGTTGCCAATCTTTTTTGTTTAGCTTCCGCTTAGAACGATAATGCGTTCGAGGGCTTTGGAAGAGTTTGATCATCCGGAGCAAGAGTCCAGGCTGGCTTAGACGTTTGTCAAGTGAAATTTGCCTAAGAAGTTGGATTCAAGGTGACTTAGCAGCACTTTTGATCGAGAAAGTGACTAAGGCCGCGCGGTTTTGCTAGCAGTAGTCTAGTCCCGTGACAAGTGGTATCAAAGCGAGTAGAGGGGACTTGCGTTCGAACCAGCTTGCAGGTACAATCAAGTGTAATGGATTCCAACTAGCAGTTGCAATCAAGCGTCGTGGAGATTTGCGTTCGAGTTAGTCAACGATGATAAGACTAGTTCGTGGCAAATGAGTGATCGAGATGGCGCAACAGAGAAATGGTGTTTTCGTACAAAAAGGCAAGGAGTGTCGTGGTGGGAACGAGGAAAGGACATTGATAATGGACGAGGTAAGAAATGCTCTCGATGATTTTGTCAGGAGAAGTGATTTTCTTAAATATCATATAGATGAATTGTTTAAAGCTATACCGTTGTTGGTGAAGAGGATTAATAAACTTAAGGAATCCAAAGAGAAAGCCAAGGAGATCCAAGGTGTTGTGGAGCCACATCTTGAAAAATTAGAGTCCATGGAGGGCAAGTTTAATGACGAGACGCAACGTATCTTCAACGAGTTGGAGACAGTTTGAGAGAGTTGTGCTCGTGAAGCCGAGATAGGGGCTTTGCGAAAAGAGGTGGATGAGCTCAAGAGTCAGTTGCTAAGTTGCAAGACCGCAATGAGTGAATGGGTTGTGGTCAAGACCTTCTTAAAGGGACTTAGTCTGGGGGCGAAGCTCGCAGTAGAGCAAGGAGATGCCCAAAGACTTTCAGAGGATGTAGCTATTGTTGAACCTCTGACCGAGCTTGCAGGAAGTGAGCAAGCCAAAATTGAGTCATCCAAGCCCAGATCGAAAGACAGTGGGAATGGTGAGGCTAAGTTCGTGCCAGAGAAGAAGGGGAGGAAAAAGGTGAAGTGTTACTTTTGTGATGGTCCCCATTTGATAAGGGGATGTCCCGAGAACAATCGTCTTGTTGCCATGATCAAGACAACAACCGAGTCAGAAGGAGAAGTAGCGAGACTTGGGGCGATTACTTATGCTAGTGCCCCCAAGCCGAGAGAGAGAGAGAGAGAGAGAGAGAGAGAGAGAGAGAGAGAGAGAGAGAGAGAGAGAGAGAGAGAGAGAGAGAGAGAGAGAGAGAGAGAGAGAGAGAGAGAGAGAGAGTCGTGGTTCGACTATGAGTGCCAAAGTAGTCAAGCCAAGGACGAGACCCGGTGCGATAGCGAATGAGGAAGTTGTCAAGTCGAGGGTGAAGAGGAAGAAATTAGAGTGCTACCGATGTCAAAGGCCTCACAAGTTACGGAGTTGCCCAGATCGAGGGTTGATCATGTCCGAGAAGGCTGTCGAGGAGCTTGCCGAGGATGTTCATGTGAAGAACATTGCTTTAGAGATCGAAGGGGGCCAAGCCGTTGAGGGACATAGCAACCGTGGAGATATAACCCATGGGCAAGGTAGGAAATAAGCAGCGGACTTCGGGTAAGAAGTGTCGGCGCAAGAGAGGACACCAGACTTCAAAGAGGAAGAATCGATGCAAGAAGAGAGCACCAAACTTCGATTTAGAAGGGTGTATGTAACAAGGGGCTCCATGCTTTGTGGAAGAAGGGCCGATGCAGAGTTGCGCAACAAACTTCATTGTAGAAGGTTTGATGCAAGGGGTTTCAGACTTCATGGAGAAAGAAGGGATGGCACATTTTAAAGTAAATGCGACAGAGAGGAAGGTACATCTCAAACAATATTCTAGTGTTTTTGGTATTAATTTGCCATCTTTGATGAGTGTAGGCCGAGTAATACCTTGTCTTCAGTGCGAGGGGAACAAAAATTGGAAGGGACCTTTCAGAGTTCTAAGGGGCAAGCCAGAGTTGTTGACGAGTCTGAGAGTTCAACTGGTGTTCAGTGTTGTGACAACTTCCAAGACTTTGTTGCAGGACCAAGAGGGTCCGAGTCGAGGTAAATCAAGGGTTGTGGGAGAAGGCTTCTACGATGGTGATGTATCGAAAGGCATCTTAGCATGTGATGTTCCATGGCGGTTGAAGTCGAGGCAGACAGTTCATATGGGGGAACTGCAACAAGCTGAGGCATCGACGAGTAATCAAGGTGACCCAACCCAGGATTGTTCGAGTGGAGCGACAAGGGCGTCGCTAAATTCGGTAGGGAGAATGTCACGACCCGCACATTTGGTTTCGAGGCATTGGCGCAAAGATCAACCAAAGAGGTTGTGTGCGGTGTATCAGTATTGCCAAGACCATCAAATTTGGCTCAGCACTTGGAGAATGGTAGAAAGCCCGCTCAAAGAACAAGTCCACCAGACTTATTCCGATCTATGGAGAATTCTAAAAGATAAAGTTATTCAGATAATGTTTGAGATAATATTGTAGATAGAATCAATCTTGACCGTCGATGTAATTTAAACTTAATCGTTGGATGTTGGGGGCTTCAACTATAAATAGAGGTTTACCCCCAACTCATTGGATCATCTCATTCATCCATCACTTAGAGTAATACAAGAAGTATTTACTCTAAACTCTTTGTAGTGTTTTTCGCGTTCTTGAGTGTTCTTTGTTGTTCTTGTTGTCAACGGATAGAGATAGTAATTAAGTAGATTATGTAACATTAACAATGTGGGTGCAAGAAAATTTTTAACCATTTATTGAAAAAATAATAAAAATATAAATTATTATACATTGCAAGTGGAGTTAAAGAAAATATGTAAAGATCTAGATTTATAGATTAGGGTTTAAAGTTTAAGATATGTGATAATATTTAAATATTAATCGTAGAATTAAAAAGTTTCACTGACGATATATCAAATATTAATCTAAAATATATTTATAACGATGGTTTTTCGGTTGCAACTAACTCAATGGTTGTTTTTAAAATGTATTTGTGAAACAAGTATTTTAATTTTGATATAACTAAAAACCTAAGGACTAAATTGAAAATGTCAAAACGAATTTTAAGTCCTCAAAATATCCCTATATAATTTTAAGATTATGCCCAAGTTAAAAACAAGCTTTTCAAATATTTTTCTAAGTGTTTCAAGTCAAAACAGTGAATTTTAAGCTCCTGTTTCGAAACGGCCCTCAGGCGTTTCGAAACGTTTTCATCACTGTCGACCTCCGTTCCGAAACGTGTATCGAAACACTTGACACCGTTTCGAAACGGTATCACTCGTTTCGAAACCGTTCTTCATATGTGATTTAAAAAGGGCTAACGGTTTCAAATATTTGCTGATTTTTAAAAGATTAAAAGGGTGTTTCGAAACGGATCATGCCCGTTCTGAAACGACCCTTGACAGTAGCAAATCCGTTTCGAAACAGATCCAAATCATTTCGAAACAGGTGCTAGGTTTAATTTGAAAATATGACCGTTATGTGTTTTTAACTGATTTTCTGAAAGTCGTTAAGGCGTTTCGAAACGGGCTAAGACCGTTCCGAAACGACCCTTGACAGTGGCAAAAGCATTCCGAAACGGCCTAAAGGCGTTTCGAAATGGGCTCTTAAATGCACCCCAACGGCTCTTTCTATTTTAGTCCGTTCCGAAACAGGTACCCCGCGTTTCGAAACGGGTTGGTGCAGACTGCATTTATGGTGGTAAGAGGGTTCCAACGGCTCCATTTATGTTCCCAACCACTCAAACGGCTAGAAATCAATGAGAAGATATAAAAGAGACATCCAAAAGCATCAGCAACAACTATTGATCCAAAAGCAAACATCCAAACATCAAAATCAAGCAAGTGTGTAAAAATCCCATTTTGTGTAAAAATCCCAATTGTAATCTTCATTCATATTTTGTCAAATTGGGTTGAGTGCTTGTATTGGGGCTATCATTTGTATTGAGAGGTACCTTATTAGCCTACAAATTTCTTTGTTCTCTTGTGTGAGGGTTGGGTTGATTTTTGGGTAGAAAAATCAACCGAAATTGTAAAGGGTTGCCTCCTTGTCCTAGAAAAGGGGAAGAACGATTTAGTGGAATTGTTGCAAATCCTTAGTGAAGCTAAGGTAGTGGATGTAGAGTTCATTTGGAACTTGAACCACTCTAAATCTCTTGTCCATCAATTTTTAATTTGCAAATTTCCACCACAAACCTTTAAATTTCCAATTCACCCCCTCTTGGTCAATTTCGATCTTGCAATCCACTCAACAATTGGTATCAGAGCTTAACTCTTTGAGGATTAACAACCACAAGAGGAGATCCTTGGAAGAGTGTGATCATCAACATATCAAGAGATGGCTTCAACCTCCGGTTCCGGCATGTACGAGTCACAATCGACCACAAAGCCTCCTTTCTTCAATGGTGACAACTATTCTTTTTGGAAGAATAAAATGCGTCTATTCATCAAGTCTAGTGACTATCTTGTGTGGGATGTCATTGAGGATGGGCCATACATTCCATTGAAGCAAGACGGTGAAGGTAAGATGGTGTTGAAGAAGAAAACCGAAATGAGTGAAGAGGAGAGGAAAAAGATTCAAGTCAATGATAAAGCTCTCCACATGCTATTTTGTGCTTTCGGTCCGGACATCTACTCAAAGGTCTCATCAATTGAAAGTGCCAAGGAAGTGTGGGACACTCTTGAGACCACTTATGAAGGCACCAATGATGCCAAAGAAACTAAGATTGGACTTCTCAATCTTAGTTATGAAAATTTCAAAATGGAGCCCGATGAGACGGTGTCAAAGATGTTTGATCGTTTCTCCATGATTGTCAATGGTCTAAAGGGCTATGGAGAGATCATACCGGAAGACAAGCTTGTCCGGAAGCTACTCTATTCACTTCCCGAGTCTTGGGATGGGAAGAGAACCGCTATCATCGAAGCAAAGAACTTGAAGACATTAAAGCTTGATGAGCTTGTGGGTTCTCTCCTTACTCATGAGATCATGAAGCAAGGAAGGGAAGATGAGAAGAAGAAAGAAGAGAAAAGGGTAGAGAAGCTTGAGGTTGAGAAGAAGAAGAAGATGGAAATAGCTCTCAAGGCTAAAGCTTCACAACATGATGAGAGCTCATCTTGTGAGGAGGATGAACTTGAAGAATTGTCTATGATAGCCAAACGATTCTCACGCTTTATGAGGTCCAACCGGGGAAGAAAAATCCAAAGGAAGATGGACTTCAAAAGCAAGAACAAGGAAGATGGAAAGGATCCAATCATTTTCTTTGAGTGCAAACAACCCGGCCACAAACGTTCGGAGTGCCCTCAACTCAAGAAGAAGAGCTTTGAGAAGAGGAAAAAGCTCAAAGCCAAACTTGCTACTTGGAGTGATGAGGAGTCATCGGAGGATGACGAACAAGAAGTGGCTAACCTTTGTCTCATGGCACTTGAGGAAGATTCCTCCATGGTAACCTCTAACTCATCTACTTTAGATTTTTCATATGAAGAATTAAATGATGCATATGATGAGTTACAAGAGGTATATGATGAATTAGTTGAGAAGTTTAAAGAGTCGGTCATTAGGAATAAAAAGATTATTCAAGAACTAAATGAGAAAAATGACTCACTCACTCAAGCTAATTCTAAATTTGAGAAAAAGATTTTAGGATTAAAAGATGAACTTAAATTTTTTCAAGATGAAAATGTTGATCTTAATAATCTTTTATCTCAATGTAATAGTGAACACCAAAAGGTGTTGGGTGAGCTAAATGAGCTCAAAAAGTCTTTAAAAAATGTTGGTAGTGTCAAGCATGAAGTAGGAGAATCCTCTAGAACACACCAACTTAAGAAAAAGACTAATTACTACAAACAAGGTAGCTACCCTAGACATAGTAGAGCTAAAAGAATTAGAAGTGTATGGGTTCCTAAGGAACTTGTGAAATCTAATAATATTATTGCTATGTCATCTTGGATTCCTAAGGGAACCAAGGTTTTGGGAGCTAACACTCATGGACCCAAAATGATTTGGGGTACCAAAAACCAAAGTTTAATATCTTTGTTTGTAGGGGGAGCATTGCTACAAGGCCAAGGCACAAAGTCAAAACTCATGGTACCTTGATAGTGGATGCTCGAGGCATATGACCGGAGACAAGAGTCGATTCATGGATTTAAAGCCAAAAAGTGGAGGAGTAGTAACATTTGGTGACAACTCCAAAGGCCACATTAAAGGTATTGGCTCCATAGGTAATCACTCTACCATTCTTATTGAAAATGTCTTATTTGTCGATGGTCTTAAACACAATTTATTGAGCATAAGTCAATTGTGTGATAAAGGATTTAATGTTTTATTTGATAAAAATGGATGCAAAATAGTAGACATTAAATCTAATAATATTATGCTCATAGGTCATCGCATAGGAAACATATACATGGTGCATTTAGATGACATACATACATCTCATGCATGCTTAGTTGCTCAAAATGAAAATGATGCATGGTTGTGGCATAGGAAGCTAGGACATGCTAGCATAAGTGTTTTAGAAAAACTAGTCTCTCTAAATCTAGTTAGAGGTTTACCCAAAATAAAATTTTCAAATGATAAAATTTGTGATGCATGCTCAAAGGGTAAACAACATAGGTCTTCCTTTAAATCCATTAATGATGTTTCTACTAGTAGATGCTTACAATTAATTCACATGGATTTATTTGGGCCAATTAGGACTATGAGCTTGGGTGGTAAGTCTTATGCTTTTGTGCTAGTTGATGATTTTTCTAGATTTACTTGGGTTCTCTTTTTAAGTACTAAAGATGAGGCTTTGGAAAAATTCATCATATTTTCAAAATTAACCCAAAATGATCTTGAACTTAAAATTTCACATATTAGGAGTGATCATGGAACCGAGTTTCAAAATTTAGGGTTTGAAGAATTTTTAAATGAAAATGGTATTAGCCATAATTTTTCGGCTTCTCGAACTCCTCAACAAAATGGGGTAGTTGAGAGGAAAAATAGAACTTTACAAGAAATAGCTAGAACTATGCTTTGTGAAAACAACTTACCTAAATATTTTTGGGCGGAAGCCACAAACACCGCTTGTTATATTGTAAATCGAGTAATGATTAGGCCAATTTTAAAGAAAACCCCTTATGAGATTTTAAAATCTAAAAAGCCTAACATTAGCTATTTCCACCCTTTTGGGTGCAAGTGTTTTGTTTTAAATAATGGAAAAGACAACTTAGGTAAATTTGATGCAAAAAGTGATGAAGCCATTTTTATAGGTTACTCTTTAACCTCTAAAGCCTATCGAGTATTTAACAAAAGAACTTTAGTAGTAGAAGAATCTATTCATGTTGTATTCGATGATAACCTCTTTCCTTGGAAGGATTCTTGTGATGATGATGATGTAGGAATCATAAATGCCTTTGATGGAGGTCAAACTTCAAAGGAGGATGAGATTCCAACAAAAGAAGAAGACACATAAGAACCACCTCTTGAAGCCTTGAAGGACTTGGCTATTGAGGAAAAGGAAGTGAGCTACCCAAGGGAGTTGAACTATGTCAAAGATGGTGAAATCTTGGGTGATCCATCCAAGGGGGTAACCACTCGTTCTTCTCTTAAATTAATGAACCATGTTGCATTTATCTCATGTATAGAGCCTAAAAATATAAAAGAAGCATTGAAAGATGATTTTTGGATTATGGCTATGCAAGAAGAGTTAAATCAATTTGAGAGAAGTAATGTATGGACATTAGTTGATAGGCCTAGTAATCAATCTACAATAGGAACTAAATGGGTCTTTAGGAACAAACTAGATGAGAGTGGTAACATTGTGAGAAATAAAGCTAGACTTGTAGCACAAGGTTACACTCAAGAAGAGGGAATAGATTTTGATGAAACCTATGCACCCGTAGCTAGAATGGAAGCTATTAGGATGTTGCTTGCATATGCATGTTACCATAATTTCAAGCTTTTTCAAATGGATGTTAAAAGCGCATTTTTAAATGGTTTTATAAATGAAGAAGTGTATGTGGAACAACTACCGGGTTTTGAAGATTCAAAATTTCCAAATCATGTTTTCAAACTTACCAAAGCTCTTTATGGTTTAAAACAAGCTCCTAGAGCTTGGTATGAAAGGCTTTCAAATTTTTTAATTGAAAAAGGATTTGAAAAAGGTAAGGTGGACACTACACTCTTTATAAAAATGTATAAAAATGACATCTTAGTAGTTCAAATTTATGATGATGATATTATTTT
The DNA here is from genome assembly GCA_958450335.1 of Hibiscus tridactylites. Lineage (NCBI taxonomy): Eukaryota > Viridiplantae > Streptophyta > Magnoliopsida > Malvales > Malvaceae > Hibiscus > Hibiscus tridactylites. The sequence continues at coordinate 35,839,720 of OY288265.1, read as the reverse complement.
TGGTTCTACTAATGAATGTCATTGTTAGGAGTTTGCTAAGTTAATGCAAGGTGAATTTGAGATGAGCATGATGAGGGAGCTCTCATTCTTTTTGGGACTCCAAATCAAGCAAAAGAAGGATGGCACCTTCATCAACCAAGCAAAATACATAAAGGATATGCTCAAGAAGTTTGGCTTGGAGAATGCAAAGCCTCAAGCCACTCCTATGAGCTCATCTACAAAGCTTGACAAAGATGAAGGAGGTAAGTGTGTTGACTCTAAGCTTTATCGTTCTATGATTGGATCTTTGCTTTACCTTACCGCAAGTAGACCGGATATCTTGTTTAGTGTTTGCTTGTGTGCTAGGTTTCAAGCTAGTCCTAGAGAGTCTCACCTTATAGCTGTTAAGAGAATCTTTAGATACCTTAGAGACACTCCTTGTTTAGGCCTTTGGTATCCTAGAGACTCTACCTTCAACCTTCATGCTTACTCGGATGCGGATTATGGGGGGTGCAAAATTGATAGGAAAAGTACTTCGGGAACTTGCCAATTCTTAGGTAGTATGCTCATATCTTGGTTCTCTAAGAAACAAAATAGTGTAGCCTTATCTACCACCGAAGCCGAGTACATATCCTTAGGGAGTTGTTGTGCTCAAGTCCTTTGGATGAAGCAACAACTCTTAGATTATAGAATTAAAGTTGAAACCATACCCCTAAAATGTGACAACACTAGTGCTATTTGTTTAACAAAAAATCCCATCCAACACTCTAGAACCAAACATATAGAAATAAGGCATCATTTCATTAGAGATCATGTCCTTAAGGAAGATGTGGTTATAGAGTATGTAGACACCTTGAATCAATTAGCGGACATTTTTACAAAACCCTTAGACAAAGAGCGTTTTTGGTCCCTTAGGAGAGAGTTAGGTCTAGCTAGCCTATCTTGACCTTTTAGGACCTCTTTTGTGCTTAAATATGCTTGATTTTGTGAAATGCCATGTTGATGTGTTTAAACTCCTAATTTCATCCATGCCTATAGTTAGGGGGAGTATGTTTATGCTTGAATATGTTTTGCCTGCTCATTCATAACATTTATGCATGATAGGCCTCTTAAAACTTCATTTTTCTGCACTTTTAGAGCCTTTTCTGCACTTCCAGGCCCAGGTGTATTGAAACGGGTGACCCTGTTTCGATACAGATACCTTAAATCCAGCTCTGAGAGAAGGGCGTTTCGAAACGCCTCCAAAGCATTCCGAAACGTTTTTGCTACTGCCAAGGGGTGTATCGAAACGTGTTTCGATACGGGTCAAAGGGGTTTCGATACAGTCAACACCGTATCGAAACGGTCAGCCTATGGTCTTAAAACGGTCAAAACCCTAGCCGCCCCGTTCCGAAACGGTCTTGACTGTTCCGAAACGGCATCGCGGATTGCTTTATTTAGGGCTTTTAATGATACAAATCACTTTTTATCAAAACTCTTAAAACCCTAAACCGCCTCCCTCTCTATAAATACCCTCTCAAACTCTTTGATTTTCACAAAATTGTGAGGGGTTTTACTCTAAATCTCAAGTCTAAGCAAGTTTCATCAACCTTGTGCAAGGATTTTAATCAAATCATCCAAAATCCCAAACTAAGGTAATTTTTCTTATTTTTCTTTTTCTTTCAATTTATGTTCGAATCTTAGGTTAGAAAATTTTATTTTTGTATAAATTATATGTTTTTTTGTTGTGGGTTTTCAATATCTTGTAAATTTTTTTCCAAATCTCAAAATTTTTGATTCGAATATAAAATTTTTCAGTCGTATTTTTTTTAAACTGTTTTTTTTTATTTTAATTTTGTTTTTAAAAACCTAAGTGGGATTTATTATTGGATTGATTTTAAATATCAATGCATACACTTAATTTTAAAACACTTGCTTAATGTTTTTAGATGGCGGATCAAGCTAACAAAAAGCGCAAGGCCGTTCAATCCGGTGATTCGAGCATTCGTCCAAATCTTACTATGCTTTTTCAGAAATCCCTTAAAACTTCGGAAGCGCGTGCTCGATTCTCTTATGTCAAGGATTTCGAAATTCGCAAGGAACATGTCATTGATCTTGATTTCCTCAATTCCGAGCGTTTCCTATTCCGTTATCTCGGCCGTTTGGATGAGTGGAATCTCATGTATTTCTTGAGCATTCCGGATGTTCGCTACAAACACATGGTACTCCTTTTTTTACTCTAATGCTCGTTTTATTTATGATGAGACCAAAACCGAGATTATAGGAATTGAATCATCCTTATTGGGCAAAAAGTTTGTTGTTAATGTTGCTCTTTTGGAGTCTGCTCTTAAACTTAAGGATGAGGTTCTTGAGGATGAACGCCACTTTGGCACTTTCACCGGTAAGGCACTTCATTTGGATGTGCACGATCGAGTTCTTCACTTGATGGTTTCTTGGTTTATTCGACCTTCCGGAGGTAAATACTCCCACATCCGTCAAACCGATCATTTTTGGCTAGAGTGTTTCCGTAAGGGTGAGCGCCCAAATGTGCCTAAGATAATTTTTGCCGAGATAGTCAATAATATCAAGCTTATTGACACAAATGAGTTGAAGTCTTTTACATACGGCATAGTCTTGAGCGCCTTATTTCATGATCTTGGCATCGATTGTTCTTATGACTCTCCGGAACCTCGCAAGACCAAGATTGGTGAGTCATCCCTTCGCAAGTCCGGGTTTACATATGCGAATGATGTTTGGGAAAGAATTGATAGAGAAGCCGTTCCTCCTCCCGTTGCTCCTCCACCGCAAGTTCAAATGGCAAACAATGAAGCTCTCACGGCTTTCCTTACCGAGCGATTCAATGCTTTGGATTCTCGGTTCGATGCTTTGGACACTCGCATTACTTCGGGTTTTGAATCTATGGGCAATCGGTTGAAGAATGTCGAGGATCGTCTTCATACTCTTGAGACTTCGCATTCCAACTTGGATCTATCCTTCTCCACGCTTTATGGGCAATGGACGAAGTTTCACCGTTCTCAAGCCAAGAGCGATGATGATACTTCGGATGATGATGACGAGGCTTAGGAACTCCATATCATACCATATCATATTATCTATGCTTTTTAGGATTAAGATTGCATCTTTATATTTTCTCATGTTTTAGGAACCTATGCTTATGGCTTTTTTATTTGGGATTTTATGTTGAACTTAATGTTTGATTTATGTTTTGGATATTTTGATTATGAATTAATATTATGGTTGCTTATTATTGCTTATTGGTACTAATCCTTTATCTTCTCTATGAGCTTTTATTATTCTTTTTGATCTAACAAAAAGGGGGAGAAGAAATTTAAGAGCCACACTAAAATTCGTTTTAAATTTTAAAAGGTTTTTAAAAGTTTAAATTTCTTTTAACTTTAAAAACCTATCTTAAATTAAGGGGGAGTTAGAATATTTTCAAAACTTTCAAAATTCTCAAAAAATTCTAACTTTGGTTTTGTTATATCAAAAAGGGGGAGATTGTGAAACAAGTATTTTAATTTTGATATAACTAAAAACCTAAGGACTAAATTGAAAATGTCAAAACGAATTTTAAGTCCTCAAAATATCCCTATATAATTTTAAGATTATGCCCAAGTTAAAAACAAGCTTTTTAAATATTTTTCTAAGTGTTTCAAGTCAAAACAGTGAATTTTAAGCTCATGTTTCGAAACGGCCCTCAGGCGTTTCGAAACGTTTTCATCACTGTCGACCTCCGTTCCGAAACGTGTATCGAAACACTTGACACCGTTTCGAAATGGTATCACTCGTTTCGAAACTGTTCTTCATATGTGATTTAAAAAGGGCTAACGATTTCAAATATTTGCTGATTTTTAAAAGATTAAAAGGGTGTTTCGAAACGGATCATGCCCGTTCCGAAATGACCCTTGACAGTAGCAAATCCGTTTCGAAACGGATCCAAATCGTTTCGAAACAGGTGCTAGGTTTAATTTGAAAATATGACCGTTATGTGTTTTTAACTGATTTTCTGAAAGTCGTTAAGGCGTTTCGAAACGGGCTAAGACCGTTCCGAAATGACCCTTGACAGTGGCAAAAGCGTTCCGAAACGGCCCTAAGGTGTTTCGAAACGGGCTCTTAAATGCACCCCAACGGCTCTTTCTATTTTAGTCTGTTCCGAAACAGGTACCCCGCGTTTCAAAACGGGTTGGTGCAGACTGCATTTATGGTGGTAAGAGAGGGTTCCAACGACTCCATTTATGTTCCCAACCACTCAAACGGCTAGAAATCAATGAGAAGGTATAAAAGAGACATCCAAAAGCATCAGCAACAACTATTGATCCAAAAGTAAACATCCAAACATCAAAATCAAGCAAGTGTGCAAAAATCCCATTTTGTGTAAATATCCCAATTGTAATCTTCATTCATATTTTGTCAAATTGGGTTGAGTGCTTGTATTGGGGCTATCATTTGTATTGAGAGATACCTTATTAGCCTACAAATTTCTTTGTTTTCTTGTGTGAGGGTTGAGTTGATTTTTGGGTAAAAAAATCAACCGAAATTGTAAAGGGTTGCCTCCTTGTCCTAGAAAAGGGGAAGAACGATTTAGTGGAATTGTTGCAAATCCTTAGTGAAGCTAAGGTAGTGGATGTAGAGTTCATTTGGAACTTGAACCACTCTAAATCTCTTGTCCATCAATTTTTAATTTGCAAATTTCCACCATAAACCTTTAAATTTCCAATTCACCCCCCTCTTGGTCAATTTCGATCTTGCGATCCACTCAACAGTATTTAATGAATCGTAAACATAATCATTCAAACAAAATCATGGTTGCAACTTTATTCAATTTAATATCACTTTAACATACATTTCAAGACCTTCGAACACTTTTAAATTACAAGCTGAATTTGAGTAAACTAAATGCATCTTCTTTTCCATGGCAGAAAAATTCTCCAAACTAAGATTTTAATGGAATTAAGAATTGATTAAGCACGTGATTGAAGTAGAGACATGTAATAAAGTTGAAAACTAATTTAATCATACTACTCTCTCACCGATGGATAAAAATATAGACTTCCACTCCAGAAGTCTTTTTACTCTCTCAACCATAAGCTTCCATAAATTGACAAAAATAAAAACAGCACCCAATGGCATTCCATCCAAGGTAGACATTGAGGGCTAAACCACAATCCACAATTTGACTAAAAAGAGAAGGATTGGGACCAAATTAGCTCAAGAAATGAACAAGGGACAAATTAACAAAAATTGTAAGAATTGATACTTACCACCTACGAATACTCATCCCCACATGTTAAGACCAAACACCCCCAAACTGTTAGTACTTGTGAACCGCCACTACACAATCAATCGACTATGACCCATGCGGACATTACTTTAGAATACGTGACGATGCATGTGATCCACACTGACACCCGAGTCACTACAACCTAACTCACTAAGACATTTGTCCTCTTCGATTGACTCAATCCTTTTTAAGGGACCATTCACCACACAACCGGGGGGGGGGGGGTGTTCGGGGAAAACTCATATCCATGAACTCCACAACATCACTCTCCCCTCTATACAACCAGAAACCTGATCGACATCCCCACATTTGCACTGTCCGGATGTCCTCCAACGACCAACGTCTATATTTTCCATCAACATTTGGTGCCCCCATGCAGGATCGAACTACAAGGGATTCAAACTTGATTTGGGGACCGACAGATTTGTTCAAGTTTTCGACCAACGAAACTACTACAACCACCGCAATGGGCGCTACGAACGTGGCACCCCCGCCTTCTATGGTGAGTGGGACGTTCTCAAAAGACACAGGGAGTGAGCTTGCTATGGTCGTTTCCAAGAATAGTAAAGAGATGGTGGAGATTGTGAAAGAGGTAAACGAGTATTTTCTCAAAGCTGCCGGTGCCGGTAATCATCTCTCGCTGCTTTTAGAAGTCACAGATTCCAATTTTTCATTTCAAAGCAAAGGAGGAAAAGTGTATAACTATGGTTGCAATCTGACCCTAACACTATGGACATGGAATTAGAATCAAAAAATGAAAAGAATTGGAAAATTGGGGGTTAACAGTAACGTTGGAAATGCATGTGGCAGTGTTCTCAACAGCAACCATTGTCCCACCGTTGAGAGATTATACGCTTGGGAGAAGAAACTATACCAGGAGGTCAATGTATTTACATCATTCAAGCGCATGCAAGTTTTATTGAAAGGCATGTGTGTGGGAATGTTCAAGTTTTCGACAAAATGCCTGAAAGAAGGTTTCAAGCTAAAATCTGTAGCTACTGATCCCCAAGGCTTCCTCAACAATTGGTGAGCCGTATGATCTCAAGAGGGTCTTGTTTCTGCAGTGGAGATGGGATTTGGACCATCTGATTAGTTGAGAGATCCCTCTTTCTTAGAAATGAAGGATGAAGGTATCCTGGGGCTGGCATCGGTGAGTTTCAACACCCATCTTTTGGAAGAGCAAATGTAAAATTTATATTTGATTTTGATATAACAAATTATTTTAGGAATAAATTGTAAAAGTAAATAAATTTTGGGTAAACTACATAAATGACCACCATACTATTGGTAAAGTCGCGATTTGACCACCTTACTTTTTTTCGAAGCAATTAAGCAATCATACTATTGATTTAGACTCAATTTGGCCATCTGCCATTAGAATCTAACGGCAGGGTGACGTGTCAGTTAAAATAAAGGGGTATAATTACACATTTGGTCCCTACTATTTACACATTCTTTCATTTTAGTCATAATTTTAAATTAATAAAATAAATTAATTATTTAATTAGGTGGTGACATGTGTCAACACCTTATTGGAGGATTTTAATTATTTATATTTGATTTAATAAATTTATTTTTTTCCCACAATCAATCACCACCTATTTAGAGGAGAAAAACAAAATTCCTCCATCTTGTGCCTAGTGGGATTCAAACCCAAGTCTGACAAGTGGAGAAGCAATGGCTTAGCCACTGCATAAAGGACTAGTTTGTGCAATAAATCACTAATTTTAATGTGTCTTATTATTTTCTACATTTTTTTTTAAATTTTACATATATAATCATCAAATTACTTTTTCAGTTTAATTTAAAAATCTCAATTAAACTATTATTATTATTATTATTATTATTATTATTATTATTATTATTATTATTATTATTATTATTATTATTATTATTATTATTATTATTATATATGTTAAATTATATTTAAAAATTAAAAATTTAAATTATAATAAAATTTTATTTAACGAATCCAAAACCTCAATTAAATTATTATATTTTTTTTAATTTCACATACATAATCATCAAATTAATAATTTAATTTATTATATATTTTTCTACATTTATTTTTTAAAATAAATATAAATACAACACAAATCACAAGATAAATTAATTTAAATTATGTTTGTGAATTTAGATTCGCTAAATGAATTTTAATATAACACAAATCACAAGATAAATTCATTTGAATTATGTTTGTGAGTTTGGATTCGATAAATGGCATTTTCTTATAATTTAAAATTTTTATTTTTGAATATAATTAACATATATATAATAATTTAATTGAGATTTTTAATTAAATTTAAAAAACAATTCGATGATTATATATTTGTAATTTAAAAAATGAATGTATAAACAATAAGACATATATTAAAAATTAGTGATTTAAAGCACAAACTTGTGCTTGGTGTAGTGGCTTGCTTTTCCCCTTGCCTTACTTGGGGTTCAAATCCCACCATGTGTAGGATGGAGAAGTTTTGTTTTTCTCCTCTAAATAGGTGGTGTCACCACCTAATTGAGGGAGGAAAATAAATTTATTAAATCAAATATAAATAATTAAAGTCCTCCAATAAGATGTTAACACGTGTCACCACCTAATTAAATAATTAATTTATTTTATTGATTTAAAATTCAGACTAAATTGAAAGAATGTATAAATAGCATGGACCAAATGTATAAATATACCCTTTTTTAATTGCCATGCCGGCCAAATTGAGTCCAAATTAATATTATGGTGGCTTAATTGCTTCGAAAAAAGTAAGGTGGCCAAATTTCAACTTTACCAATAGTATGATGGTCATTTATGTAGTTTACCCATAAATTTTCAAGTACTCAAAAGTCTCACAAAATGACAAGGATTTTAAACCTAAAATTGTTTCTAAGTCAAAAACTTAAAACCCAAAATTTTTCTAAGTGTTTTATACTCAAACTAACCAAAAACTCCCAAGCGTATCGATACGCTCCTTAGCGTTTCGATACAACTTTTAGCAACTAGAATTTTATATTCAATACCGTTTCGATACAACTTTTAGCCACTAGAATTTTATTTGTAATATCGTATCGATACGATGATACATGTTTCGATACAACCTTCATTTGGGTTTATGTTCTTGGTTAAGTGTATCGATACGGTCTTACCCGTTTCGATACGTGGTTTAAGATTTTCAAATCTTTGCATTTATTAAATATGATCGTTACCTTGTTAGTTGTTGGAATCACCAAACTTTGAAAATTGGTTAACCTGTACCGATACGCCCCATAGGCGTACCAATGCATTTTTCACTATATTTTTTTCTCAGATTGTAGCGAGCAAAACTCATGCTGATACGACCTTTGCCGTATCGATATGCCCCTATTTTTACACTATGCTCGTTTCGAACAACTTCATGTGTATCAATACGCCTTTGTACAACGACTCTTTCTTTTTTAACATATATCGATACGGTTGCTCGTGTACCGATATGGTAGGTTACCAAAAAAACATTTATTGCAGGAAAATGGTCTCCAAAGCTCTATTGATGACCTCAACCACCCAAACAGTTAGAAATCAATGAGGGGGGTATAAAATCAAGTCTCTAAAGCTACAACTATTGAACATCCTTTGAACAAGTCTAAAGCATTCAAGCAAAAATCCAACCACTTTGAGCTTTTAGAGTCATATATTGTACCCAACTTGTGTATTCTAAATTGTAATCATTTGTTTTAAGTTTGGGGTTTGTGTGAACTTTTATTTGGGCAAACAAATCACCTTTGAGAGAAATTTTAGTTTGCTATCAACTTCTTGTAAAAGAATGAACCTTGATCAAGCTTTGGGTAGAAAAGCTTTGATCAATTGTAACGGTTGCCTCCTTAGCCTAGAAAAGGTGAAGAATTCTTAGTGAATTGTGTTGAAATCCTTAGTGGAGAGCTAAGCTATTAGATATAGAGCTTGTTAGAAGCTTCAACTACTATAAATTACTTGTCCATCATTTTTATCTTTTTACTTTGCTTCCTTATAAATTTTTATTAGCCAATTCACCCCCTCTTGGCCATTCGTCGTCGATTGATCATCCTAACAATTGGTATCAGAGCCTACCTCATTTGAATGATTAACATCTTCTTGAGAGGATCCTAGAGGTGATAAAATCAACTGACATTCAAGCCATGACATCTACTTCTAGCAACAACTTGTACGAGTCTTAATCGACCACTAAATCGCCCTTCTTCAATGGGGACAACTATCCATATTGGAAAAATCGAATGAGGTTATTCATCAAATCCAATGATTATCTTCTTTGGGATGTAATCGAAGATGAACCATATATTCCAATGAAGCAAGAAGGAGAAAGGTAAGTTCCCAAGTCCAAGCACGAAATGACCGATGAAGAAAGGAGGAAGTTGCAAATAAAAGACAAAGCTTTGCGCATGCTCTTTCGTGCACTTGTACTGAATGAGTACTCGAAGATGTCTTCTTGTACGAGTGCGAAGGAAGTGTGAGACAATCTCGAGACCACCTATGAAGGCACCAACGATGTAAAGGAAACCAAGATTGGACTCCTCAACTTGAGCTACGAGAATTTTAAGATGGAGCTCGATGAGAGCGTCACCAAGATGTTCGATCATTTCTCCATCATCACCAATGGTCTCAAAGGCTTCAGAGAAATCATCCCTAAAAATAAGCTTGTTCAGAAGCTCATCTACTCCCTTCCCGAGTCTTGTGATGGAAAGATGACCGTTATCATCGAGGCCAAGGACCTCAAAACCTTGAAGTTCGATGCTCTTATGGGTTCTCTCCTAACTCGTGAAATCATAAAGAAAGGAATAGAAGATGAGAAGAAAAGAGAAGAGAAGATGGTCGAAAAGAAGGAAGTGGAGAAGAAGAAAATCGAAATTGCTCTCAAGGCTTCACAAGAAGAGAGCGATTCAAGTGAGGAGAAAGATGAAGAAATGGCTATGCTAGCCAAACGACTAACTCGGTTCATGAGATCCAACCAGGGAAGAAAGTTCACCCGAAGAGGGGATTTCAAGAACAAGAACAAGAACAAGGATGAAGAAAAGAATCAACTCATTTGTTTTGAGTACAAGAAGCCGAGGCACATTAGAACTAATTGCCTCCAACTCAAAAGAAAGAGCTTCAGGAAGAAGAAGAAGCTCAAGGCTCACATTGCTACTTTGAGAGATGAGGAATCATCCGATGAAGAGGAGCAAGAAGTAGCCAACCTTTGCCTCATGGCTTTTGAGGAGGATCCTAAGGTAACCTCTAACTCATCTTCATTTGATTTATCATTGATGAACTTCAAGATGCATACGATGAGTTGGTTGAGAAGTACAAGGAATTGAATTTGAAAAACAAGAAAACGACTTTCGATTTGAAAAACCAAAACAATTCCTTTTCCAAAATCAACTTGGAACTTGAGAAGAAGGTTTTTGATTTACAAGATAAACAAAATGATTTTGAAAAGAAAAATCATGATTTAAACATCCTTCTTTCCAAGGTTCATTATGATCACCAGAAGGAGGTGAGTGATCTCAAAGCTTCTCTAAGCAAAGTTAGGAAACCAAGTTTTGAAAAAGCAAGCTCTTCAAAACCCAACTATGTAAAGAGAAACTTTGGTGGCTACAAACAAAGAGGCTACCCAAGGCTCTCATATGGTAAGAAGACTATGAGTGTATGGGTTCCTAAGGAACTAGTTATTTCTAATAATGTTAGTTCTATTCCTTCTTAGATTCCCAAGGGAACCAAGATTTTGAGAGCTAATACTCATGGACCCAAAATGGTTTAGGTACCAAAAATCAAGACTTAATCTTTCTTTATATGGGGAGAATTGCTACATGTACAAAGCTACATGTGCAAATTCATGGTACCTTGATAGTGGATGCTCGAGACACATGACTAGTGACAAGAGTCGGTTCTTAGAGCTAAAACCAAAGAGTGGAGGAGTAGTGACTTTCAGTGACAACTCCAAAAGCCACATTGAAGGAATTGGTTCCATTGGTAATCATTCTTCTATTCTCATTGGCAATGTTTTGTATGTCAACGGTCTTAAGTATAATCTTTTAAGCATAAGCCAACTTTGTGATGAAGGTTTCAATAAGCTTTTTGATTTAATTGGTTGAAAAATTATCAACATTGAAACAAACAAAATTGTGCTTATTGGTCACCGCATAGGAAACATTTACATGGTGCATTTAGATGACATTTATATTTCAAATGCATGTTTTGTTGCAAATGATGAACATGACTCATGGTTATGGCATAGAAAACAAGGGCATGCTAGCATGAATGTTTTGGAAAAATTGATATCAAACAATCTAGTGAGAAGTTTGACTAAAATAATGTAACCCCCTTAGCCCGACCTAGACGCTTGACCCGAACTACGAAGATTACACAGGGAAAACCAAAGTCAACCTTGATTAACGACCCTATTTTATCTTTTCTAGATGCACATTAAGCCTATGTGATTACTCAAGAATCGTAGGAGAGAAAAGCACAGTGACTGGAAATCATTTAAGGACTTAATTGTAAGACTTACACTTTTAGGGACCAAAACGTAAATTTTGGAAATTATAAGGACTTTGCTGATCTTAAGATTACCATTAAGTAATTAGTCATATTAAATGCCTCTCTGTCAAATTTCAGCTTAAAATGACATTCCAAGCTCAAACAATTGCATGCACAACATCCAAGACTAAAATGTAAAACATAAGAACTTGAAACAATTCAAATTTGCAAACTAATGGTCAGCCGTTTCGGAACTCTGTTCTCCGTATCGAAACGCCCGTATCGAAACGGTGTTGACCGTTTCAGTACTCGGGTGCGTTCCGAGACCAGTATCGGAACAACCCTCTCCAGTAGCCAAAGTGTTCTGAAACACCTTCACCCGTTCCGAAACACTATGGCCATTTCGGGCCCCTGTTTTAAAACAGATAAGGGTGTTTCGATTCACCACGTATATGCATCACCATGCAACATGGAAAACAATGCATCCCAACTTCTGAACATTGTTACAGTTCAACTGTCCAAGTATCCTCTTGTTGCTCTCCAACCAAGACTCGGAACCCTCCGGGGTCAACCCTCTGAACTCAGTCCCTCCCAGACTGCGAAGTCGCTCTAACGGCAACCTTACATTTGCACCATCCTGTTGTGCAGCTCCATGAGCCCCAGCTACTGCTGCCTGGAAAGCTTCAGCAATAGCTTGTATCAATACAGACATATCAGGAGCAACTTACCCCTGAACTCCCTCAGGTCCAGCAACCCCAGCACAAACTCCAGCAGCACCAACCCCAGCTCCACCACCAGGTGGTCCACCAGGGGGAGGAGGAGGTAGATCCTCAACATTCTTTACATTCTCATTCTCAGCCGTAGAACGGGTATTGATTCTAAGCTCTCTACGTGGCCCTATAATAAAACAATGCAACTGACAAAATACAATAAATCCAATTAGGCATAATAAGGTAAGTAATCCAAGTACTCAAGCTCATTTTTGAAAAACAATTCTTCTCATTAGTAATGATATGACAATGGGATCCCCAACTATACCCCAAACACAACATAGCATCACAATTTCATCTCACTAGAACCAAACATCAACAATCACACATCATACTTTCACCGAAAAGTTACAATCATTCATAATCACATACATTAACCACTTACCAAGCCCCAAACATTCGTTAACCTGGCTTTGATACCAACAAATGTAACCCCCTTAGCCTGACCTAGACGCTTGACCCGAACTACGAAGATTACATAGGGAAAACCAAAGTCAACTCGAAAGTCAACCTTGATTAACGACCCTTTTTTCTAACATTAAAGCAACTTAAAAATCATTAACAAAGGATTGATAACTTGGGAATTTCGGTAAAGAACTGATCATTAGAGGAGAATGACGAAGCTTACCTCTAATGGTAGATTTCTCCTTAATTTGGACAAGTTTCCTTGAAAATCCAAAGTGAAAACAAGAGGATTTGATGAGGAAAAGATTAGGAATCAAGAGGAGATTGAAATCTCATCAAAAGGAATGAAAATCAGAGGCTAATTGATGGAGGAAATGTGTTTGGCTGAGTGGAAGTTGAAAGAAAATGAAAAGAGGGAAAATGATCGTAAAGTAGTTATGAAAGTCAAAATAGATTTTTATCTTTTAATTCCCTTTATTAAATCATTATTAAAACACCCAAAATAAAGAGAAATCTGATTGAAAACATTTTGGTAAAATTAGCTCCTTAAAGATTCAAAGTTTCAATCCTTTACAAAACAGTCACTAGTTAACTTTTGCAAAAATTGCGATTTGGTCACTACACCGAAATGTAGTATTTCCAAACCTTATTTTGTAAAATTGTTTTCACCATAATCATTCACATAATAAATGAGAATTTTAGATATTTTCCATAATTTTAAAGCATCCCGAACTAGGTGTTCCCTAAATCTCCCTTAAAGGTTCGAACCGTTCTCGACCGGTCCGATTCAAAATCTAAAACTTCTAGGCCCAAAATCAGGGCGTTACAACTCACCCCCTCTTAAGAAATTTCGTCCTCGAAATTTACCTGGAGGAAAAGGGTAAGGAAATTGCTTTTTCATGTCTTCCTTCCTTTCCCACGTGGCTTCCTCAACACCACGATGTCTCCACAAGACTTTGACCAGCTCGATGGTCTTACCTCAGAGAACCTTACTATCCGAATCCATAATCTCAACCGGTTCCTCATCATAGGTCAAGTCTGGATTCAACTCAACCTCTTCCACAGGCATAACATGCGACGGATCCGATCTATATCTCCGAAGCATGGATACATGAAACACATTATGTATCTTTGCTAACTCTTGAGGTAGTCTCAGCTTTTAGGCAACATGACCCATATGTTCTATCACCTTGTATGGTCCAATGAACCTTGGTCTCAACTTGCCCTTCCGACCAAATCTCATCACCTTCTTCCAAGGTGAAACTTTCAGAAACACACGCGTAAGACTTTTGCCGATCTGATGCTGCCTTCAACCGCTCACAAATGAGCTTCACCTTCTTGGTGGTTCCTTTTAACAAAGCTGGCATCGAGACCAACTTTTGTCCAGTTTCATCCCAACAAAGAGGAGTTCTGCACTTCCTCCCGTACAGAGCTTCATAAGGTGCAGTTTGAATACTTGCCTGGTAACTGTTATTATGAGCAAACTCCACCAAAGGCAAGTGCTTCTCCCAAGAGCCTTGGAATTCAATAACACATCACCTCAACATATCCTCGAGCACTTGGATAACATGCTCTGACTCTCCATCCGTCTGCGGATGATAAGAAGTACTTAAATTCATCCGCGTACCCAATGCTTGATGCAAATACTCCCAAAATCTGGCAGTAAACCTCGGATCTCTATCCGACACTATAGATTTTGGCACTCCATGCAACCGTACAATCTCAGCAATGTACAACTTCGCAAGCTTATCCAAGGTATACGTGGTATGCACAGGCAAGAAATGTGCACACTTCGTGAGGTGATCCACAATCACACAGACATAATTCTTCTTTGATGACGATAAAAGCAAACCAGACACAAAGTCCATGGTGATCCTCTCCCACTTCCATTCAGGAATCCTTAACGGCTGCAACAACCTTGAAGGAAATTGATGTTCAACCTTAATTCGCTGACAAACCATGCATTTACTAACATACTCAGCGACATTTTTCTTCAATCCCACCCAATAGTACTCATCCTTCAGATCACGGTACATCTTTGTACTACCAAGGTGCATAGCAAAAGGACTACAATGAGCTTCTATCATAATAGTGCGCCTCAACTCAACATCATTCTGCACCACTATCCGACTCCCAAAACATAAAACACCATCATCATTGAAACGAGAAATCTGATGGCCTACCTTCTACAATATCCTGAACATGTGACACCAAAGAATCATCAAACAGTTGTTTATCCTTTATCAATTGAACTAGAGATGGTTTCACTTGCAATTCAGCAACAAGACCACCATCCCGCGATGCTCAAGCTAGCAAACATCGCTCTCAATTCCACTGCCACTTTCCTGCTCAAAGCATCAGCCACAACGTTGGCCTTCCATGGATGATACTCGATTGTTAAATTGTAATCCTTAAGAAACTCCACCCAACGTCGTTGCCTAAGATTCAACTCTTTCTGTGACATCAGGTACTTCAAACTCTTATGATCTGTGTACATAGTACACTTCTCACCATAGAGATAATGTCTCCAAATCTTTAGGGCGAAAACCACTACAGCCAACTCAATGTCATGCGTAGGATAATTACGCTCATGCACTTTCAACTATCGCGATGCATAAGCCACTACCCTACCCTCTTGCATTAACACACACCCCAAACCAACATAGGATGTGTCACTATACACCACAAACTCTTTCCCTGGTTCAGGTTAAACCAAGATAGGAGCTTGCGTCAAAGCTGCCTTAAGCTTCTCAAAGGCTTTTTGTCTCACTTTCGTCCATTCATACTTAACATCCTTCTGCAGCAACTTCTTCAAAGGGGCAGCAATCTTAGAAAATCCATCCACAAACCTCCGGTAGTAACCTGCAAGACCACCATCCCGTGATATATTCAAGCTAACAAACATCGCTCTCAATTCCACTGCCACTTTCCTACTCAAAGCATCGGCCACAACGTTGGCCTTCCCTAGATGATACTCGATCATTAAATCATAATCCTTAAGCAGCTCCACCCAACGTCGTTGCCTAAGATTCAACTCTTTCTGTGACATCAAGTACTTCAAACTCTTATGATCCGTGTACATAGTACACTTATCACCATAGAGATAATGTCTCCATATCTTTAGGGCGAAAACCACTGCAGCCAACTCAATGCCATGCGTAGGATAATTACGCTCATGCACTTTCAATTGTCGCGATGCATAAGCCACTACCCTACCCTCTTACATTAACACACACCTCAAACCAACATAGGATGCGTCACTATACACCACAAACTCTTTCTCTAATTCAGGTTGAACCAAGATAGGAGGTTGCGTCAAAGCTGCCTTAAGCTTCTTAAAGGCTTGTTGTCTCACTTCCGTCCATTCATACTTAACATCCTTCTGCAACAACTTCGTCAAAGGGGCTGCAATATTAGAAAATCCATCCACAAACCTCCGGTAGTAACCTACCAACCCAAGGAAACTACGAACCTCATGAACAGACCTAGGAGGCTTCCAATTCATCATCGCCTCAATCTTCTGAGGATCAACTCGAATCCCTTCAGTCGAAACCACATGGCCAAGAAAAACAACTTCCTTTAGCTAGAACTCACATTTGCTCAGCTTAGCATAAAGCTGATTCTCTAACAGCACTTGCAAAACGATCCTCAAATGACCCTCGTGCTCCTCCTCAGTATGAGAGTACACAAGGATATCATCGATGAACACCACAACGAACTTATCTAAGAATTCATGAAACACCCTGTTCATCATGTCCATGAAAGCAGCGAGAGCATTCGTCAATCCAAATGGCATCACTAGAAATCATAATGCCCATATCTCGTTCGAAAGGCTATTTTCGGCACATCCACACCCTTCACCTTTAGCTGATAGTATCCTGACCTCAAATCTATCTTTGAAAACATAGTCGCTCCTCGAAACTGATCAAAAAGATCATCAATCCTCGGAAAAGGATACTTGTTCTTAATGATCAACTTATTCAGCTGACGATAATCAATGCACATCCTCATCGTGCCATCTTTCTTTTTAACAAACAAAACTGGTGCACCCCAAGGTGACACACTAGGCCGAATAAAGCCTCGGTCAAGCAACTCTTGAAGTTGCGTTTTCAACTCCTTCAACTTCTTGGGTGCCATGCGATAGGGAGCAATGGACACCGGAGTTGTGTTCTCATGCAACTCAATTCCAAATTCAACCTCCCAACTAGGCAAAAAACTAGGTAATTCCTCCGGAAACACTCCAAGAAACTCACACACGATCTTTATATCCTGTACGCGAACCTTTTTTGTACTAGGATTCATAACAAAGGCTAGATAAGCCTCACATCCTTGACGCAACATCCAGCTCGCTTCAAGCGTAGACACCACGTTAGATAGAAACTTCACATTTTCTCCCACCACCACAACCTCATAATCATTCGCAAGTTTCAGTGAAACTCGCTTGCTTTCAAAATCCACAATGGCTCTATGCTCAACAAGCCAATCCATGCCAAGAATTATGTCAAACCCATAGATTGGCAATTCCATAAGATCAACAAGAAACACATGTTCTTGCACCATTAAGGGGCACCTCCTATACAATCTTCTTGTTACAACCGTCTCACCAAAAGAACTAGTCACACGCATACCCACATCCAAAGACTCAACAGGCAAACCAAGCATTTGAGCATGTTCACGCAATATGTACAAGTGTGTAGATCCAGAATCAATCAAAGAAAGTAATGACAAGGATTGCAAAGTAAAGGTACCTGCGATCACGTCCGTGTCATTCCTTCCCTCTCGATGGGCATACACTCGAGCCTGGCCACCACCCTCAAGTTGAACAGCCACCACATGTGCCACATTCCTTCCACCTTCATCTCTGCGCTGAAAGTTACCACGACCGCGCCCACGACCTCTCTGTTGCTCAACTGCTCTCATCGGAGCCTAACCTTCTCTCAACGGCTGAGGACAATATTTCTTCATGTGCCCTCGATTACCACAGTTCCAGCATATACCAAGATTGCCCCAACACTCACCAGTATGCCTCTTACCACACCAGTTACACTCAGGAGTCCTCAAGAAAGCATTTGGTCCTTGCTGACCTCTCCAGGGTTACCACCCCCACGTCTAGCATCACCATGTAGCCTTCTATCCTTATGCCTCTTATAGCGATCTCTACTAAGATCACACTCTGCAGCTCACTTCCCTGAGCTCGATCGTTCTGTTCGACTCGCCAAACCAAGATTCAGCTCAATGTCCTTGGCTCGGGTGACCAAGACATCAAAATCAGTATAATTAGCTACGAGCATATAGGTCTTTACATCTGCCACTAGGCCGTAACGGAATCGTTCACATCTTTCTCGCTCACTAGGAATCAGCTCAGGTGCATATTGGCTTAGGCGAACAATCTGCACATCATATTCTGCCACTGTCATACTCCCTTGCACAAGGGACATGAATTCCCTCTTTTTCTCATTGAGGTAGCAAACTCCCAAATACTTTCGCTTGAACGCACTCAAAAAGAATGCCCAAGTCACATCATCATCATCCATCCCTGATATTGTGGTTGTCCACCACGTATATGCATCACCATGCAACAAGGAAACAATGCATCCTAACTTCTGAACATTGTTGCAGTTCAACTGTCCAAGTATCCTCTTACTGCTCTCCATCCAAGACTCGGAACCCTACGGGGTCAACCCTCTGAACTCAGTCCCTCCCAGACTACGAAGTCGCTCTAACGGCAACCTTACATTGGCACCATCTTGTGGTGAAGCCCCATGAGCCCCAACTACTGCTGCCTGGAAAGCTCCAGCAATAACTTGTATCAATACAGACATATCAAGAGCAGCTTGCCCCTGAACTCCCTCAGGTCTAGCAACCTTAGCACCAACTCCAGCAGCACCAACCCTAACTCCACCACCACCAACTGGTCCACCAGGGGGAGGAGGAGGTAGATCCTCAGCATTCTCCACATTCTCGTTCTCAGCCGTAGAACGGGTATTGATTCTAAGCTCTCTACGTGGCCCCCATAATAAAACAATGCAACTGACAAAATACAATAAATCCAATTAGGCATAATAAGGTAAGTAATCCAAGTACTCAAGCTCATTTTTGAAAACAATTCTTCTCATTAGTAATGATATGGCAATAGGATCCCTAACTATACCCCAAACACAATATAGCATCACAATTTCATCTCACTAGAACCAAACATCAACAATCACACATCATACTTTCACTGAAAAGTCACAATCATTCATAATCACATACATTAACCACTTACCAAGCCCCAAACATTCGCTAACCTGGCTCTAATACCAACAAATGTAACCCTCTTAGCCCGGCCTGGACGCTTGACCCGAACTACGAAGATTACATAGAGAAAACCAAAGTCAACCCGAAAGTCAACCTTGATTGACGACCCTTTTTTATCTTTTCTAGATACACATTAAGCCTACGTGATTACTCGGGAATCATAGGAGAGAAAAGCACATCGATTGGAAATCATTTAAGGACTCAATTGTAAGACTTACACTTTTAGGGACCAAAACGTAAATTTTGGAAATTATAAGAACTTTGCAAATCTTAATATTACCATTATGCAATTAGTCATATTACATGCCTCTCTGTCAAATTTCAGCTTAAAAGGACATTCCAAGCTTAAACAATTGCATGCACAACATCTAGGACTAAAATGTAAAACATAAGAACTTGAAACAATTCAAATTTGCAAACTAACGGTCAGCCGTTTCGGAACTCTGATCTCTGTATCGAAACGCCCGTATCAAAATGATGTTGACCGTTTCGGTACTCGGGTGCGTTCCGAGACCAGTACTGGAACAACCCTCTCCAGTAGCCAAAGTGTTCTGAAACACCTTCACCCATTCCGAAACACTATGGCCATTTCGGGCCCCTGTTTCGAAACAGATAAGGGTGTTTCGATACACCCTGCCCTGCAACAACATAATTTCCTGGTATTTCACATCCTTTCACACTCAAACATATCTCGAATCATACCATAACATACCAACAACATAGTTAGACATAAAAGAACATATTTAAGAAGCCTAAGCTAAGGCATAGAATCAAACAAATGACCATTTAGTCTATAGGCATGCTTCCTATCCTCATGGACCAAATATAGATTTCAAACCTCAAACAAACCATATAAGACTATTTACAAACTTCAAAAGCTAACACAAACTTTCCACAAACATAGGGAGTTCAAAACACATCCCCCAATACAACCTTGGAGCCCCATTGCCAAATATCAAAACTAAAGTATGTAAAAACATCACCATACATGAGCTTTACACTTCCTTGGATGTTCTTAACCTTCTTGTTGCCCAAAATCACTTCAAGTATCTGCATTGTTGGTAAAAGAGAGCGTAAGCATGTTTGCTTAGTGAGGCATGCTCTAAAGAAAACCAACACAACAATGCATTACTCAAAACACTTTCTCAAAAGTCATTTTCTACAACATGCTCATCCTATCTCATGCTTGGAAACTTTCCAAAGCAAATATTCATTTGAAAACACGTGTACTCTTATTCTATCGCATGCATTTAAATCAATGCAAATCTCATGGCAAAGCCATACACATGCTTGTGAAAACTAAAGCATTTCATATTCAAATCTCATATGCATTTCTCATAGCATAAATCATCTCAACATTTGGTACATGTGAATCAAATACATTTTTCATATATTATATTGGGATTTCACATTTCATCTTTACACGTATATACAGATTAGCTAATTCAAAGTCAAGTCCTACCCCGGTGGAATCTCTCATCACCGGACTCTCATGGCGGTATCTCTCATCGCCACAAAGCATGGGTATTTCACCAAGTCTTACCCCGATGGTATCTCTCATCATCGAATTCTCACTTTGGTTTGGGATGGCACTACCCCCATTGCCCAACTCCAAAGAGCACGTACGAATTTTAGTTTATAGTGCACTCTTATCCTATTGATCGATCAATTATATCTGGTAACTATCTCATCTTCTATGCCAATATATTATGTCAAAAACATCATCTCACCTACTGTTTTTAATGCACATTTCTCAAATCTTTCTCATCTCATTTCAAAATCATAACACATGCTTTGTATTAAATCAAAATCTCAAAACTCTTCAATGCAACATGCTATCTCATGAAATCTCTACAAAGCATCATCTCATGCTACAAATCATGCATAAAACAGTAGGAATTTGTCTATCCCAAAACAAGAGCATGTAAAAGCATTTTAGGGGCAAGAACCACATAATTGAGAGCAAATCTAGCCTTACTTACTTCCGGATTTAGGATGGTGTTTCAAACCAATCCTAAATCCCCAAACCTTGTTTCTTTGTCCCTCAATGACTTCTAAAACCATTCGCACTCACCGATTACGTTTCGCTTGCTCGTCGAAACGCTATCTAAGCTCTCGACACTTCCGGATAAACACCAAAGGCATCCGAAGATGTCTCCCCTGCTTAATACACATAAGAGCAGAGGATTAATGCATCATCATGCATTGAAATCGTCAGCCAACTAATCAAACTCGCTGCTCTACCCATAAGCCTCATTTCGGCCACCAAAAACAACCGAAAACATCTCAAAACTCTTCCAAAACAAAGCCCAGCCAAGATCTATAACTTCTAATCATTTCTAAACCTCAATCGACACCAAAAAATCACCATAAACTCATCCTTAAACCTCTAGCTACAACAGAACACCAAAACTACCCCAAAACCACCAAACTAACATGCAAAACTTAGGAATCCAAACCTATTCAGGATTTGTTTGATAAAACCTCATTTATAACATCAATTACCATCCAAAATACATTATAAATAAACCTCAAAATAGAGCCTATCCAATAGTTACGAAAATCATCAAGATCTCACCAAGAACCTTGAGTTTTGACACAATTTCATGTTTCTAACATTAAAGCAACTTAAAAATCATTAACAAATGATTGATAACTTGGGAATTTCAGTAAAGAACTGATCATTAGAGGAGAAGGACGAAGCTTACCTCTAATGGCTGATTTCTCCTTAATTTGGGCAAATTTCCTTGAAAATCTAAAGTGAAAACAAGAGGATTTGATGAGGAAAAGGTTAGGAATCAAGAGGAGATTGAAGTCTCATCAAAAGGAATGAAAATCAGAGGCTAATTGATGGAGGAAATATGTTTGGCTGAGTGGAAGTTGAGAGAAAATGAAAATAGGGAAAAAGATCGTAAAGTAGTTATGAAAGTCAAAATAGATTTTTATCTTTTAATTCCCTTTATTAAATCATTATTAGAACACCCAAAATAAAGAGAAATCTGATTGAAAACATTTTGGTAAAATTAGCTCCTTAAAGATTCAAAGTTTCAATCCTTTACAAAACAGTCAGTAGTCAACTTTTGCAAAAACTGCGATTTGGTCACTACACCGAAATGTAGTATTTCCAAACCTTATTTTGTAAAATTGTTTTCACCATAATCATTCACATAATAAATGAGGATTTTAGATATTTTCCATAATTTTAAAGCATCCCGAACTAGGTGTTCCCTAAATCTCCCTTAAAGGTTTGAACCGTTCTCGACCGGTCCGATTCAAACTCTAAAACTTCTAGGCCCAAAATCAGAGCGTTACAAATAAAGTTTTCTTATGATAAAATTTGTGATGCTTGTGCAAAAGGAAAACACAAAAAAAGTTTCTTTTAAACCTATTAATGATGTTTCTACTAGTAGAGTTTTACAATTGATTCACATGGATCTTTTTAGCCCTATTAGGACTATGAGCTTGGATGGAAAATCACATGCATTTGTTTTAGTTGATAATTACTCTAGATACAATTGAGTTCTATTTTTAAGTACCAAGGATGAGACTTTAGAAAAATTCATCACATTTTCAAAAATTACTCAAAATGATGTTGGTTAATCCATTTCTCATATTGGAAGTGACCATGGTACCTAATTTCAAAATTTAGGTTTTGAGGATTTTTGTAACTCAAATGGTATAAGCCATAATTTTTTCGCTCCTCGCACACCTCAACAAAATGGGGCTGTTGAGAGGAAAAATTGAACTTTAGAAGAAATGGCTAGAACCATGCTTTGTGAAAGTAATTTGCCAAGGTATTTTTGGGCGGAAGCCACTGATACGGCTTGCTATATTGTTAACCAAGTAATGATTTGGTCAATTTTAAAGAAAACTCCCATAAGCTTTTAAAATCCAAAAAGCCTAACATTAGCTATTTTCATCCTTTTGGATGTAAATGTTTTGTTTTAAATAATGAAAAAGATAATTTAGGCAAATTTGATGCAAAAATTGATGAAGCTATTTTCTTAGGTTATTTTTAAACTCTAAAATCTATCGTGTATTTAATAAAAGAACTTTGGTTGTTGAAGAGTCTATTCATGTTGTTTTTGGTGATAACCTCATTCCGAGGAAAGATTCTTGTCAAGAAGAAGAAGCATAAGATCCACCTTTAGAAGCATTGAAGGACATGACTCTAGAGGAAAAGGAAATGAGCTACCTAAAGGAGTCCAACTATGTCAAAGGTGGTGAGATTTTGGGTGATCCATACAAATGGGTAACCACTAGACTTTCTCTTAAAAATGCTTGTAATGTTGCATTCATCTCATGCATAGAGCCTAAAAATATCAAAGAAGCTTTAAAAGATGATTATTGGATATTGACTATGCACGAGGAATTAAATCAATGTTAGAGAAGTCAAAATTGGACATTAGTTGATAGGCCTTGTAATAAGTCTACCATAAGAACCAAATGGGTTTTTAGAAACAAACTAGATGAGAGTGGTAACATAGTGAAGAACAAGGTTAGACTTGTTGCTCAAGGTTACACTCAAGAAGAATGAATCGATTTTGATGAAACATATGCACCCGTAGCTAGAATGGAAGCTATTAGGATGCTACTTGCATTTGCATGTTATCATGAATTCAAGCTTTTTCAAATGGACGTTAAAAGAGTTTTTCTAAGTGGTTTTATTAATGAAGAAGTGTATGTAGAACAACCACCCGATTTTGAAGATCCAAAATACTCAAACCAGGTTTTTAAACTTTCTAAAGCTTTATATGGTTTGAAACAAGCTCCTAGAGCTTGGTATGAAATGTTGTCAAGTTTTTTAGTTGAAAAAGGTTTTAACAAAGGAAAGGTGGATACTACACTCTTTATTAAAAGAAAAGGCAAAGACATTTTAGTAGTTCAAATTTATGTTGATGGTACAATTTTTAGTTGTACTAATGAGTTGTTTTGCCAAGATTTTACTAATTTAATCCAAGGTGAGTTTGAAATGAGTGTTGAGTGTATAAAAGTTCTATAATTTATCCCCTATTTAACCCATATTTCTACTGCATTCAAGCATAATTCATTGCATTTAGGTTAGATTTCATTTATACATCACAAATATATCAAATGGCACTGTTTCTACTGAAATTGGTTGTTTTTGCAGGTAGCTGCTGTAGCAGATGGAAGACAGTGGAGAAGCAGACGCTGGGCAGTAAAGAAGTAGTGTTGGAACTGGATGTGCAGACGAAGAAGACGATGCTGCCATGGCCGCTGCCGTGGCAGCCAAGGACGATAGCAGTGGTGAAGAGAAGAAGCAAAGTGGGCCTCGACAGAAAGAGAAAATTAAGCCGGTCTGTCGTGGAACACCCTTATATTTTTCCAAGCCCTAGATCAGAATGAAGGCCAAGCCCAAAGTTCAAGGAAGAAACCCCACTCAAGAAGGAAGGACGAATTAAAGATATATGCTCTGAAGATTTGGTCTTTAATAGAGTTGTACTTTAGTTTAAACTTGTATTCTTGCCTTATTAGAAAACTTGAACCCAAGGCCTCTATAAAGGCATGTAATTAGACCTAGGGAAGGATATCTTACTCTCTAGCCTTCTCTTCTAAACCCTAGTTGTTTTCCCCTTCTCATCATGTTCTAAACTTCCCCTAGGGCTACGGGTTGATTTGTAAAGTAGTTGCAAGGACTGCATTAGTTTTAGGAATTTTTCTGTTCAATAAAATAGACTTCAAGTTTGCTTATTCTGGTTTTCAACATCTTGCAAGAGTATCGGGAGAGCATTGTGAGATTACACATTTACTTAATATCGGGAGAGTTAAGTATACGAAAGGAATAAGTACGGGTTCTCCAGTTTATGGTTGAACTATCTCGAACCTAGGGATAGGACGAGGTTAAGTGGCTAAGGAAGAATTCAACAACATCGGTGTTCATCCTTCGATTCACGCCGGGAGGTATCATCAAAGACGTGTTCATCGACAGACTTAGACCTAGGGATAGGCCAAGGCACAGCAGGGATTCTTGCCAAGCTTGAAGTACAAAGTTGTGTGATCGCTACCGCAACTAACAACAGACCGCTGCCGCGACAGGTGCTGCCGCGACAGGCGCAACGACAGAACAGATATTCCTAGACTTTGCAACACCTACACTACTGAGCAATTCAATACCGGCCCATTCTCTCTATCCTGAATTCTTTACTCTTTTGTTATCAGTATTCTTTATTATCTCGTGACAAACATTTAAACTATTTCTTTTTCCTCTCGTGCAGTAATCCACGGTGAAGCTATTAGCCCAGTCCCTGTGGAGACGATATCCGATACTTACGTATCACTTTACTACTTGCGTTGTGTACACTTGCACTACATTGCGATAGACACTTTTACACGCAACAAGTTTTTGGCGCCGTTGCCGGGGACTGGCAACATATCTTTACCCTATCTTTTACTGCACTTCTTTTATTTTTCTGTTTTTACTTGGATTGTTCAACATGTACCTTTCACAAGGTCTTTTGTTTGCGTATGCGTAGATCTCAACGAGGAAAAGAACCTGAGCACCAGTTAGATCCTGAAATCGAACGAACGTGCAATCTCAGGAAAAGAGTCCACCTCCTCGTCTAAAGAAACGAATACCTGGAGGAACAATTAGAAGCAATGATGAACGAAAGGCACGAAGAAAGAAGGAACAACCAAGGGAATCCCCAGGATGCTGAAAATCCTGCCGGAGATGGAGGGAACGGTCCACCTGCCGATCCTCCTGTCGCTGCCGCACGCCAGTCATGCCGAGACTATATGCTCAATGATCATGTGGAACTAGAAACAACCCTGTCAGACGTAGAAGTTGACAACTTTGAGCTGAAACCTGTTATGTTCAACATGATTAACAACGCTGGCCAATTTAGTGGTGCTGCTACAGAGGATGCTAGGGAGAATCTGAAAACATTCCAGGAAATATGTGGTTCATTTAGACTACCAGGAGTTAATCCGGAGATATTGAGGCTTCGGTTATTTCCTAATTCATTGAGGGATAGGGCGAAAACTTGGTGGAATAAACTAATGTCGGGTTCAATACGAACTTGGGCAGATCTCACTCGTGAAATTTTGTCTCGTTTTAATCCTTCACATTTATTTGAGCGATTACGTAACGAAATTGCTACTTTTCAACAGGAAGATGACGAGCCAATGCACGAGGCATGGGACAGATTTACCACTCTTCTACGGAACTGCCTGATGCATGGATTCCACGTTTGGAACCAGGTAACTAAATTTTATAATGCTGCTCACTTACAGACTCATATGAGAATTGATTCAGCAGCGAATGGATTGCTGTTGGACAAAGATCCAGAAGACGCAATGGCAGTATTGAAAAATCTAGCGAAGAATGAGGAACAGTTTCCTAAAGTAAGAAGAGGGGGTAAACGAGTACTAGCTGTAAAAGATTATGAGGCCGATAGTTCTCTAAAATCATAGGTGGCATATCTCACTAAGGCAATGAAAAAGCTCTTGAAAGAAGATTCACAGCCTGCCTACTCTGCTGAAGAGGTATGCAAAACTTGTGATGGGAATCACAGTTCGGAAGATTGTCCGCTACAATTAGAAGAAGGGATGTATGTTGGGAACTACAATAAACAGAACTGCAATTCGAACAACTACAATCCCAATTGGAGAAAGGATCCCAAGTTCTCTTGGAGCAACCCTAACAATGCCCTAAATCCTCAAGCACAGAACACTCAGAATCAGGGGGACCTAGATTAATAACTCGACAGCAACCGCAGCAGCAGCAACAACAGCCACCAGCTACCACAACTAGTATACTGGAGCAGACCTTGGCTACGTTTATGTCTCAAACAGGAACTTATATTGAGAACATGAATCACTTCGTCAAGATGACTGAATTATTCATGGATAAAACGGAGATGCGGATGACCAACCATGAAGCTACTCTAAAATCATTGGAGACACAGATGGGTCAAGTTTCCCAGCATATTAAACCGAGGTAGAATGGAATATTTCCTAGCGATACTGAAAACGCTAGACAACCCACACATGAGCAGTGTAAAGCCATCACTACTAGGAGTGGGAAGAAATTACCAGGGCCAGAGAAGGAAGCTGAACCAGTTAACGAACTAGCCTTGGAGTCAACTACCAAGAACACTGCCCCGGCAGACGACAAACAGCTTGTTGCCGATGAGCCTGTCACGACAGCAGAAGGGACAGAGGAGAAAGATGAAAAACCTAAACCTCCTCAGATCCGAATGCAGTGGGAAGGACGTATTGCTGATTATCATCCTCTACCTCCTTTTCCTCTGCGGTTACAAAAGTTGAAACATGAATCACAGCTTAAGAAAATTTATGATATTTTTAAGCAGGTCCATATCAATATTCCGCTGTTAGATGCTATAAAGGAGATGCCTGGTTATGCCAAATTTCTCAAGGATGCCATGTCGAAGAAATCCAGACTTGGGGAATTTGAAACGATTAAAATGACAGAGGGATGCACGAGTATTCTGCACAGGCACCCACCCCAGAAGAAGAAGGATCTTGGGAGCTTCATCATACCGTGCATAATCGGAGATAAATTTGTGGGTAAGGCACTTTGTGATCTTGGTGCTAGTATAAATTTAATGCCTAAATCTTGTTTTCAGAAATTAGGTATTGGAAAATCTCGACCCACAACAGTAGTAATACAGCTGGCAGACCACTCTTACGTTCATCCAGAAGGAAAAATTGAAGATATTCTGGTAAGGGTGGATAAATTTATTTTTCCTGCTGACTTTTTTGTCTTAGATTGTGAAGTAGATGAAAATACACCAATCATCCTGAGGCGACCCTTCTTAGGAACAAAAAGATCACTGATTGATGTGGAAAAAGGAGAACTCACTATGAGAGTGAACGATCAAGAGATCAAGCTGAATGTTATCCGGGCAATAAAACATGCTGATGCAGAAGAAGAATGCAAGGCTATCACTGAAGTTATCCTTGACCAGCCATGCATCAGGTCGGGCTGCCACGACATCAAAATTGGCCACTGCCCCAGCAGCCATTTAGAAGACTGTCACGGCAGCAACGACGACAGCAGCTCCTCAAAATCTGATACATATGATGCTGAAGATCAAGAGGAGGTAAATTGGATAGGCAATCGTCCAGGTAAGTTATTCGAGCCCTTAAACTATACCTCGGATGAACATATAGTCCAAAAGCCATCAACTGTATAGCCCTCTGTTCTAGATCTTAAGCCCCTGCCAGGGCGGCTAAAATATGTTTTCCTTGGTTTAAATGGTATGTTGCCCGTAATCATCTCTTCCAAGTTGATGCAGGAACAGGAACAACAGCTGATAGGGATGATGCAGCAACATAAAAAGGCTATTGGATGGACGATAGCTGATATCCATGGCATCAGTCCAGCACTATGCATGCATAAAATCCTCTTAGAGGATGATCATAACCCGACCATTGATGCACAGAGACGTCTGAACGATGCTATGCGAGAGGTGGTGCGTAAAGAGATCATAAAATGACTAGATGCTGGAATAATCTATGCCATCTCGGATAGCAAGTGGGTGAGCCCGGTGCAGTGCGTTCCCAAGAAAGGAGGAATAACTGTGGTAACCAACGAAGAAAACGAGTTAACCTCAACCAGGACTGTGACCGGTTGGAGGGTTTGTATGGACTACCAGAAGCTTAACAAAGCTACCCGGAAGGACCACTTTCCCCTGCCCTTTATTGATCAAATGCTTGATAGATTAGCGAGAAAGCCTTACTATTGTTTTCTTGATGGATACTCAGGTTATAATCAAATAGCCATCGCACCGGAAGATCAAGAAAAGACGACGTTCACATGCCCATACGGTACTTATGCTTTTCGGAGGATGCCATTTGGACTTTGTAATGCACCGACAACATTTCAAAGGTGCATGATGGCAATATTCTCCGATATGGTGGAGGATTTCCTGGAGATATTCATGGATGATTTTTCTATCTTTGGAGACAATTTTGAAAGCTGCTTAGGCAACCTACAGAAGGTGCACAAAAGATGTGAGAAAGCAAACTTGGTATTGAACTGGGAGAAATGTCACTTCATGGTGGATGAAGGGATAGTCCTAGGCCAGAAAATAAGTTGTCGCGGTATAGAAGTCCACAGAGCTAAGATCGAGGTAATCAAAAAGCTACCACCACCCACCACAGTCAAGGGAATCAAGAGTTTCTTAGGGCATGATGATTTTTATCGGAGGTTTATCGTGAACTTTTCGAAGATCACCAAACCCTTGTGCCATCTTCTGGAGCAGAACCGTCCCTTCGACTTCAATACCGAATGTACTGAGGCATTCAAGGTTCTAAAAGAAAAGCTGGTAACAGCCCCAATAGTACAGCCACCAGATTGGAAACTGCCATTTGAGATCATGTGTGATGCTAGTGACTATGCTGTCAGGGCAGCACTTGGGCAGAGGAAGGACAAGCTCTTCCATGTTATATACTATGCCAACAAAACATTGAACGACGCCCAAGTAAACTACACCAAAATAGAGAAGGAACTGTTAGCTGTGGTGTTCTCATTGACAAGTTTTGTTCATATATACTTGGAACGAAGGTCATAGTCCACACAGACCACTCTGCATTAAAGTATCTGTTCGCCAAAAACGATGCAAAGCCTAGACTGATACGTTGGATTCTTCTACTGCAAGAGTTCAACCTTGAGATTAAGGACAAAAAGGGGACAGAGAATCAAGTTGCAGATCACTTGTCAAGGTTAGAGAAGGGAAAGAGTCTCCCAGCAGACGAGACACACATACTGGAGACCTTCCCTGACGAGCAATTGTTCGCTGCCACAAGCACTGTCGCGACATCCATGGCGGCAGGTACGTTTTCTAAACTCCCCTGGTATGCTGATTTCGTTAATTATTTAGTTAGCGGAATAACTCCTCCCGACCTTAATTATCAAGCTAGGAAGAGGGTCCAAAATGATGTTAAGCATTATTATTGGGACGAACCTCTTCTTTTCAAATATTGTGCAAATCAGGTTATCAGGAGATGTGTACCACATGATGAACAGGAAGCTATACTACATCATTGCGATGCTTCACAGTATGAAGGACACTTAGGAGGTAACAAAACTGTTTCCAAGGTTTTGCAGTCAGGATTTTATTGGTCGTCACTGTTCAAGGATGCTCAAACATTCTACAAAAACTGTGACAAGTGTCAACGGACTGGAAACATCTCAAGGAGACATAAGATGCCACTGCAAATCATTCTTGAAGTCGAGATCTTCAATGTTTGGGGGATAGATTTTATGGGACCATTCCCAACTTCATGTGGAAACTTATATATCCTCCTAGCAGTGGACTATGTGTCCAAATGGGTTGAAGTGATCGCTACTCAGAAAAACGATGCCAAGACGGTTCAGAGGTTTTTGCATAAAAACATATTTTCTAGATTTGGCATCCCCAAGGCGATCATCAGTGATGAAGGGAGACATTTTGACAATAGGGTTATAGCTGCTGCCTTAAAAAAGTATGGTGTCAAACATCGGATCGCAACAGCATACCACCCTCAGACCAATGGACAGGCTGAAATATCCAACAGAGAGGTTAAGAACATTCTTGAAAAGATGGTTAAGCCAACTCGGAAGGACTGGTCCCTACACCTCAATGATTCGTTATGGGCCTACAGAACAACATTCAAAACTCCATTGGGAATGTCACCCTATCGGTTGATTTATGGGAAAACATGCCATTTACCTGTTGAGATTGAGCACAGAGCATACTGGGCCATCAAGGCAGTGAATATGGACTTGGAAAAAGTAGGACAGAAAAGGCTACTTGATCTGAATGAGATTGAAGAAATTCGAGCAATGGCCTATGACAACGAAAGAATCTATAAAGACAAGACTAAGAAGTGGCATGACAAGAAATTGCTGCCATGACAGTTCTGCCTAGGGCAACTTGTGTTGTTGTTCAACTCTAGGTTGAAACTCTTCCCAGGAAAGCTGAAATCTAGATGGTCTGGTCCATTCCAAGTGGTGCGAGTTTTTCCCCAAGGTGCCATCACAATCAGATCTTTAAAAGACGGGCACCAATTCAAAGTCAATGGACAAAGATTGAAGCATTATCAGGGGACTGAAACCCCAAGAATGCAGGAAGTGGTTACTTTAGGAGATGCCCCTCCTGGCATCCCTAATTTAACCTAATTTTTATTATTATTATTATTATTATTATTATTTATATATATATATATACTAGGTAATTAGAGTTATTTTATTTTTAGGAACTAAAGTTTTTATTTTTATTATTAGGAAATAAAGGAGACAAGGAGAATTGAATTCAGCCCACCATCTTTCCATCAGCCCAAAAAGCCCAATTTTGGAACCTGCCGTTACAGCTTCCGCGACAGACGCGGAAAATCCAGCCTGTCAACACGCTGTCGTGGCAAACACGCAAACGCGTAACAGACGCGCAGCAGACACGGAAACGCGTGAAAGACGCGTCAAAAACCGCGTAACAGTTGGCCCCGTTATTCGCGTCTGCCGTTACAGCTCCAACGGGCAGCAAACTCCCACTTTATATAAACCCCATTTTACTATTCTTTTTTCACTCACCTTTACTCTCTCTACTTGTTTCCTCTAGAATTTTACTTGCTTTCATTTTCTTCCACAGTCCTTGCAACATGAGTACTAGAAATACCCGCAGAAGCTCTGCCTCAGGATCTGCCCCAACAACATCCACTCTAAGCTCCTTCCAGATCCGTGATATGTGGGAGGAGAGAGGTTTCATTTACACTTCCAGAATGGGGAACCTAGGGCTGCAGCCGTTCATAGCCCGCAAAATCAGAGCCATGCAGTGGCAGATATTCGCGGAGCAGCCAGAGGAAATGAACGTGACTCTTGTCCAGGAATTTTATGCTGCCATCGGCAGCAGGGACGCAACAGCAGTTACAGTCCGAGGGAAAGAGGTACCATTCGAGCCCGAATACATCAACACACTCTACGAGTTCTATGTGGGAAGAAAAGAAGATGGCCACCAAAGATTTCTCGAAAGTTTAGAGCCTGCCGACTACGATGCTGTGATGGCAGAACTCACAAACGAGGGTACCGAGTGGAATACCGATCTGAAACATCCGAGGACGGTGAAAAGAGTCCAGCTCACCCCGGAGGCAAAACTTTGGAATGCGTTAATCAAGAAACGGATTATGCCCTCCTCGCACAACACAACTGTCGACCAACCAAGGTTAGCCCTCATCCATTCTATTTTAAATGAGAGGCCAATTAACGTTGGCAGATACGTTCGGGAGGGTATACTGGATTGTGCATACCGGCCGTTAGGACCACTTTTCTACCCTTATCTCATTACTACCCTCTGTCGCGGCCATAATGTACCGGAAGCTGTCGAGGATTTAAGAGTCCGAGGGAAGGGCTGGACAGACAAAAATATACTCAGCCTGATGGAACTCAAAGCTGCCACGTCCCTATCGTCTTTTGACCCTTCTGCCACGGCAGCTGAGCCAACAGAGCCCACCGACACCGAGCCTGCTGCCACAGAACCCAGGCAGCCTACCGCAGCAGCTCCTCCAGCAGACACCTCCACACAAATACTTGCTGCCATAAAAAAAATGGAGGAACGGCAGCTCGGCCTCATGAGTTTCATCCGAGACTTCACCACCGCACGGTACATTTCATCCACACTTCTCTTAATTTCCCCGATGTACTATTCCCTACTTTCGCCAATCATTACTTTGCTGCCCCCACACCTGCCCATACTCATACCCCTGCTGCCACACCAAAAACGCCATCTGTTGCGTCCACTCCGACACCTGCCACAACAGCTGCAGGCAACAGCCGCACGGTTGAGACATCTGCCAGGGGAGCCAAGAGAAACGAGCCCATGTCAGACCTCGACAGGTATATTGTTGGTTTCTCCTCATCTGAAATTTGGGCGGCATCCGATGACGAGCCCTCCGTCAAGATGAACTTGTCCAAGGAGTTCACCCCAGCGAAACGGCAGAAAACAGGCTCCGGAGTCGAACCAGCAGATAAAGAAAAATCTGATAGCGGCAGTAGCAGCAGCAGTAGCAGCAGTGGCAGCAGCAGCGAGAGCAGCAGCAACTCTGAGGTTCAGGTAGTGGAGAAACCACCCCATATCTCCCTTACCCGCATCCAACCTCCACGAGAGGCCAAAACCAAGAACACTTCTACCTCTCCCATCCGTCTGCCAGCACCAGCAAAGAAAGTCACTGCCCGTCGGCAGATTCAACTCAGCAGCAGCAACAACGGCGACAACAGCACCTGAAATTTTAAGTTTATTATCTTATATTGTTGTCTGCCTTTTTATATTTTGTGATGTTGTTTTTCTTTTTCATCTATGTCATTTGCATTGAGGGCAATGCAACCCTCGAGTTTGGGGGTGACATCCCTTCATTAATGGAGTCTTTTTAAGTTTAAAAAATTGTGTCTTTTACTTACATGTCGTGACAGCCTCTATCGTGGCAGTGCCTTTAGGATAGTTTTAGGAGCAGTTTAGAGCCTTACTATAGTTCTAAATCTTAAACACCATTTGTGACTTTTATACTGCCCAGAACTCTGCTAGTAAACTAGAATAGAAAGCTTAACACTTGAGTTGCCCCTAGAGGTGCCTGACACTGGCTCTAGGAAAAGAAGTTAAGAAAAATAGACTCAATACACCTAGAGGTGCCCGAAACCGGCTCTAGGAAGTTAGCTAGAGGTGCCCGAAACCGGCTCTAGTCAAACTTAAGCTTGAGAAAATAGAATCGAGTCTGCATAAAAACTAAAGGAGCCTAAGAATTGCCTCCAAAAAGATGAAAATTGGCATAAAAATTCAAGTTAGAAGCTTAACTATTCTAGTAAACTAAAGGAGTCTTGGCATATAATTGTTCACAAGCATGCACACACTACACGAGAATTATAGCAAGGTTCCGGATGAATCCTGAATTATCCAACAAGGTGTTGCTCACAATAGGGAATAAATGGTAGGTAAGGAAAAAGTTCATTGTTTTAAGCCAAACAAAAATTTTGTTTTTCCTTTTTAGGTCTGAATTGCTTGAGGGCAAGCAAAAACTTGAGTTTAGGGGTGTGTTGAGTGTATAAAAGTTCTATAATTTATCCCTTATTTAACCCATATTTCTGCTGCATTCAAGCATAATTCATTGCATTTAGGTTAGATTTCATTTATACATCACAAATATATCAAATGGCACAGTTTCTACTGAAATTGGTTGTTTTTATAGGTAGCTGCTGTAGCAGATGGAAGACAGTGGAGAAGTAGACGCTGGGCAGTAAAGAAGCAGAGCTGGAACTGGATGTGCAGACGAAGAAGACGATGCTGCCATGGCAGCCAAGGACGACAGCAGTGGTGAAGAGAAGAAGCAAAGTGGGCCTCGACATGAAGAGAAAATTAAGTCGGTTTGTCGTGGAACACCCTCATATTTTTCCAAGCCCTAGATCAGAATGAAGGTCAAGCCCAAAGTTGAAGGAAGAATGTAACGCCCCGGTTTTGGGCTTAGAAGTTTTGGGCGTTGACCGGTTCGGTCAAAGTGCTGTTCGAATCTAAAAGGGTGAAATTAGGAAAGCCTAGTTCGGGTTGCATTAAAAATATGGAAAAATGTTCTAAAATCATCTTTTAATATATATAAGTGAACTGTGAAATCAATTTTACAAAATGAGTTTTGGAAGGGTGACATTTTGGCTAGTGACCAAAATGTAATTTTTGAAAGTTGCGTGACTGTTTTAGAAAGGATTGAAACTTTGAATCTTTAAGGAGCTATTTACCCAAAGGGAGTTTCTCCAGATTTTTATAAGATATTTTAAGGTTTAATTCTGATTTTAAAACAAAAGAAAAGAGGAGGGAAATCATTTGGCTATTTTGTAACTAACTTTCTATTTTCTCAATTTTCCTTTCTCTCATTTTCTCTCAACCCAAACACTTTCTCTCCAGAGAATTTCTTCTGATTTTGTCACCTAAATCTCTCCTTTCAACTCTCTTTTGATTCCTAATCATCATATCAACAAAACCTCACCATTTGCAAGTTGATTCTTCAAGCTTTTTGGTTCTAAAAGAGGAGAAACTCAAGTTTGGAGGTAAGAACGTCCTTCTCCTCTAAACTCTCAGTTCTTTACTGAAATTCCTAAGTTCTCAATCCTTAATTGATGTTTTATAATTGGCTTTTAAGTTGTATAAATGGATCTTGGCTTAAAATGCAAGATTTGGTGATTTTTGATGAATTTTCGTTGGATCTGTTAAAGCAGTGATTTGAGATGTGTTTTTTATGATTAATGAATGTTAATTTGATAAGGAATTGAGTTTTGATTAATGCAATCCCGGATAGGTTGAATTTCCTAAGTTTAGTTTGTGATTCTTGGTTGTTTTTTGTGTGATCTTGTGGATCTGGTGTTGCTGGAGGTATAAGGATGTTGTTAGGTTCTTTTTAGATGTTGAATGATGCTAAAGGATGTTTAGTTTTGATGGTTTATGGCTGGGCTTTGTTGAGAAGTGGTTTGGATGCATTTTTGGTTGTATTTGGTGGCCAAAATGGGGTGTGGATGAGAGCAGCGAGTTTAGGTGCTTTCATTGAAGCTATTAATGCATGATGATGCATTAATCCTCTGCTTTGATGTGTTTAAAACAGGGGAGGCATCTTTGGATCCTAGTGGTGGTGATCCGGAGGCTTGATTTGTGCTTCAGCAAGAGGCGAAGTGGAATCGGTGAGTGAAATTGGGTTTTCAGCTTTGAAACCAATGTCTTGGGAGCTTAGTTTAAGTCTAAACAACTTTACTAAGCTCAAGTGTAAGTTTTCGGTAAAACTCTCTAGTGGTGGCCATGGATTGATTGTTGTGCAATGTGGTTTATTGCATGTTTTAAATTCTGTTTTGAAAGCATGATTTAGCATGGTTATTGCTGATTTTGTAAGCCATATGTTGAAGGAAGCTCAAGGTAAGAGTTCCTTGTTTTTGAGCATTGTTAAAATGTGGTTTGGTGCT
Source organism: Hibiscus tridactylites (assembly GCA_958450335.1). NCBI lineage: Eukaryota > Viridiplantae > Streptophyta > Magnoliopsida > Malvales > Malvaceae > Hibiscus > Hibiscus tridactylites. Next base: position 35,803,556 of record OY288265.1, on the reverse strand, counting down.
TATAAATGCATAATGTTTATGGCTTGGTTTAATGCTTTAAAACAGTGGATTATTTGATGATAATGATGTATATTGGCAAGTGATGTTTTGAAAAGGTTAAGGTCACTAAGGTGGTTAAAAGTCCTTGAGTGAGCCTTGTGGTTTCTAAGAACTTCATGGTGGTTAAAAGTCCATGATGATTCTTGTTAAGGTCACTAAGGTGGTTAAAAGACCTTGAGTGAGCCTTGTTACTTAAGAACATCAAGGTGGTTAAAAGTCCTTGGATGATTCTTGTTAAGGACACAAAGGTGGTTAAAATTCCTTGTGTGGTCCTTGCCATGGTGTTTAAAAGTCCATGGGCCAAGGTGTTTAAAAGTCCTTGGGGCCAAGGTGTTTAAAAGTCCTTGGGAAGAACACTAAGGTGGTTAAAAGTCCTTATGTGGTTCTTGAGAATTATAAGATCACAATGGTGTTTAAAAGTCCATGTGTGAGTCTTATGTTGATCTTGTTTTTAAAAGATGAAACTTATCACTTGTGGCCAATATGACATGAATTGATATGGAAGCATGTATTGCTTGTTTAAGAATGCTAGTGAGCTTGTATATATGATGCCTTGAAGTATGATTTATAAGTGGTTTTATAAATGCATTATTGAATGGTTTTAAAGAGCATTCCTCACTAAGCTTTTGCTTACGCTCTCTCTCGTTTTCTTAAACCAATAATGCAGATCATTAAGGTACTTTGAGGGCAGCAAGGAAGGCAAGCAATCAAGTGGAAGTTAAGCTAAAAGTATGGAAAGGTTTTCTTATATACTTAGCTTTTGGCAATTTGGCAATGGGGGACCTATGTGTATGTTTTGGGAGATGTTATGAACTCCCTAAGTATGTTTAATGTTGTTGGAAATGCTGGATTTGTAATTGGTTTATATGTGTATGGTTTTGAAGGTTTTATGCTTGAATGGTTGCTTGTGTAGGAAGCATGCCTTAGATTCGGGGCTTTTCTTATATGAGGATATTATGATGAATTGTTGATGCAAGCATGTCTCTTATAGGTTGAATTTCATGCTGGTAAAGTTTGGTAGCATTTGGAGCATGATTGGATGTTTAATTGCATGTTTAAGGAAGCCTTTTGCTGCATTCTGTGCAGGGTGTTTCGGAACAGGGGTTACCGTTTCGAAACGGGTGCCTTAAACCAGCCCAGGCGTCCAAAACGGGAGACACCGTTCCAAAACGGAAAGGCCACTGCCAGCCCGCGTTCCGATACACGTTGCGGAATGGCCCCGTGTTTCGAAACAGGCTCACCCTGTTTCGGAACAGCCGACCGTTGGGGGCTGACAATGGCAGTTAAATGTTTTGGATTGTTTGCATTTTGGTCCTGTATCTTGTTTGAGCAATTGTATGAGTTTGGGAAGTCCTTTTGAGTTGAAATTTCACAGTGAAGCATGAAACCTGATTAATTTCAAGATGGTAACTTTAATTTGGATTAAGTCCTTGTAATTTGCAGAATTTACAATTTGGTCCCTAAAAGTTGTAAATTGTTCAATTGGGTCCCTGTTTGATCTCTGATGTTTATGATCTTTTAGTATGTTGTTTGTGTGATCATAACTAGGGTTATTGTGCATCTAGACAAGAGTAAAAAGAAAAAAAGGGTCGTTAATCAAGGTTGACTTTCGGGTTGACTTTGGTTTTCCCCGTGTGACTTCCTTAATTCGGGTCGACCGTGCGACTAACAACAGACCGCTGCCGCGACAGGTGCTACCGCAACAAGCGCAACGACAGAACAGATATTCCTAGACTTTGCAACACCTACACTACTGAGCAATTCAATACCGGCCCATTCTCTCTATCTTAAATTCTTTACTCTTTTATTATCAGTATTCTTTATTATCTCGTGACAAACATTTAAACTATTTCTTTTTCCTCTCATGCAGTAATCCACGGTGAAGCTATTATCCCAGTCCCTGTGGAGACGATATATGATACTTACGTATCACTTTACTACTTGCATCGTGTACACTTGCACTACATTGCGATAGACACTTTTACACGCAACAATGAGCGTGATGGGAGAGCTCTCATTCTTCTTGGGACTCCAAATCAAACAAAAGAAGGATATCATCTTCATCAATCAAGTTAAGTACATTAAGGACATGCTCAAGAAGTTTGGCTTGGAGAATGTGAAACCTCAAGCTACACCAATGAGCTCTTCTACAAAGCTTGACAAAAATGAAAGATGTAAGTGTGTTGATTTAAAGCTTTATCGTTCTATAATTGGATCTTTGTTTTATCTTACCGCAAGTTGATCGGATATTATGTTTAGTGTTTGCTTGTGTGCTAGATTTCAAGGTAGTCCTAGAGAATAACACCTTATAGCCCTTAAGAGAATCTTTGGATACCTTATAGACACACCTTGTTTAGGCCTTTGGTATCCTAGAGATTCCTCATTTGATTTGTATGCTTATTTGGATGCGAATTATGGAGGTTGTAAGATAGATAGAAAAAGTACCTCTGATACTTGTCAATTCTTAGGTAGTATGCTTATATCATGGTTTTCTAAGGAGCAAAATAGTGTAGCATTATCTACCACCGAAGCGGAATACATATCAGCCGGAAGTTGTTGTGCTCAAGTCCTTTGGATGAAGTAACAAATTTTAGATTATGGAATTGATGTAGGTACCATCCCTCTTAGGTGTGACAACACTAGTTCCATTTGTCTCACTAAGAATCCATCCAACACTCTAGAACCAAGCACATAGAGATAAGACATCATTTTATTAGAGATCATGTCATGAAATACAATGTTGTTCTAGAATATGTAGACACCTTAAACCAACTAGCGGATATCTTCACCAAACCTTTAGACAAAGAAATTTTTTGGTCTCTTAGGAGAGAGTTAGGTTTGACTAGCCTACCTTGAACCTTAGAGCTCTTTTTAGTGTCTAAACTTGTTTGAATTTGGTTGATCTCATTGCTTATGTGTTTTTGCTCCTATATGCATCTATGCTTGTTGCTAGGGGGAGTATGCATCTATTTTAGCTCATATATGATGTTTACATATCATTTTCACGCATCTCGATTAGAGTAAAATCGAATTTGTGAGCAACCTGCTGTCAAAAATGTCATTTTGGCACAAGGGTATCGATACGGTTCTTCGTGTATCGATACAGGTATTTGAGATAGCTTCATGTACCGGTACGTGTTGAGGATCGGTATGGCTTAAAAACCGTATCAATACGCAGTTTCGATACGCACTCGTGGCGTATCGTTATGTGTAGTCGCTGGAGTCTTTAAATCTCATTAAAAGAGGGTTTTCAACTTTAAATCAAATTCCACCTTTTTCTCAAACTCTAGATACGTTTTTATTCTATAAAAACCTCTCAAATCCCTTTGTTTTTCACACAATTCTTCAAAACTTTTGAGGTCTTTTGAGTTCTCATCAAACCCTAGCTATATCATCAAGCTTGTGCATTATCATCTCCTCATTCATCCATAATCCCATATTCAAGGTATAAACTTACTTTCTTTTATTTTAGATTTTTTTCTTATTTACATATTGTTTTTGCTTCAAAATTATATATTTAGTATGTATATAACATGTTTTTCAAAGATTTTGCGAAAATTCTTTCAAAACTAAAATTTATTTGTTCGAATATAAAATTTTACCGTATATTTTTCAACATTGTTTTTCAATTTTTATTTTACCAAATATTCTTTTTATACTTGTATATATTTTTAAACTATACTATATAGATTTTTACAGTACCTTGATCATTAGATTGCTTATTGGATTGAATGTGGTGTGTAACACCCCCTTCCCGACCTGGTCGAGAATTAGGTCGGAGCGTGTTACCGGTGAACGATACGATGATCGATACGATAAAATTTCATTCCAAAATCAACACTTAGACAATATTACACAACAAACCTTTACCGGATGTATAACTTAGTCCAATTCACTCATTTCAAAATAGTAATTAATCAATTACGACCAATATATAATTATTACAAGTTTCAGGGACCAATCCATAAATTCAATAATTTAGGGGTCCTTCAATGAAATTGATTACACTAGATTGAAATTCATCACAATATTAACATGCTTGTAAAATTTCATACAATTTGGGGTCCATTAGCTCATTTAATTTAATCTTTCAATATTCAATGACTAAACTCTGAACCTAGCATACTATTTAATATGCCTTTAACTAACTTAACTAACCCCGTATCGAAACACCCTAGGGTTGTTTCAAAATGGCTGGAATATGGTCAACCTTCATTGACTTGACCTTTTAGATTGTATCGATACGGATATACCTTGTATCGAAACGAGTTGACTCCCTTTGACTCATTTCGATACGCTATAAACCTGTATCGAAACGAGGGATTCTAGAGACAAAATGTTTCGGTACATCCCTAATCTGTTTCGGTACGCCCTATTTTCTTAGGTTCATTTATGCTTACCCGTATCGAAACGCCATCACTCATTTCGATACGGCCTGACTTGTAATGACAGATTCTTGCTGGTTTTTATTCGATTTAACCTACCAGACGATGTCCAATGCAATGAAACTTTATACACAATAATCCAACGATATAAACTATTGTCATGCCAATTTTCATCATCATTCGAATATGTTTACTACGTTTTCACCTTTTTAAGCCAATTATGCATATTAAGCCATTTTCAAGCAAACTTAGCAAGTCATTTAAGACTCTTTATCCACATACAACACATAGCCTTTATAAACATAAACAAAGCATTATCATCAACTACTTTAACTACTTTGCCACCATTCTAGGAGTTCAAAAGGGATAAAAGTACTTTACATTAAACCTGTGGTGACTTGCCAAACTTTCATCTAATTTCGATCTTGTTTCGATACTTTCTTTATCCTAAAATATATGGACAATGAATGCATTAGACTTACATAGTCTAAGTGAGGTAGCCAATAACAAAGAATATGTATGGTATACTATCATGCTTTGATGAAAAACATTACATCAACATACAATGATCATAGCATACTCTTCAATCTTGTTGAAGCATAGTTTCAATAATCGAATCATCAAAGACAATATTTCAATCTCATGACAATGCAATATCAATGATCATATCATCAATGGCAATATCAATAACCAACTTTCTACCTTGGATCAATTTCAAGCGTATTTGGATACACGAATTCCACCACTACACCAACAATGAACAATATCTCATAATTTGAATTGTTCACACACCTCATCCATCGTTTTGTTGTTCAAGTTAGAAGCGTTGTCGGTGATGATTCTTTCCGGTAAACCATATCGGCAAACGATTTCTTTCTTTAAGAACTTGCAAATAGTTGCCTTTGTAATGTTGGCATAGGAGGCTGCCTCTACCCACTTAGTGAAGTAATCGATGGCCACGAGGATAAAGCGATGTCCATTAGAGGCTTTTGGATGAATTTGACCGATGACATCCATGCCCCCAAACGGCAAAAAGCCATGGCGAATTCATGGTGTGCAGTGGTAACGGCAGAGAGTGGACCTTGTCGGTATACACCTGACATTTGTGTCATTTCTTCGCATAATCGATACAGTCTCCTTCATGGCTGACCAAAAATACCCATATCTCATAATTTTGTAAGCCACCGAGAAATCATTAGCGTGGGTTCCGCACAATCCATCGTGTACCTCGGCCAAGATATTATTAGCTTCCCGAGCATCGACGCATCTTAGCAGCACTTGATCTCTGCCCCTTTTGTATAGGATCTCCCCATCTAACACGTATCTCATTTCCATTCTCCTAATGGTCCTTTTGTCGTTTTCATTGGGTTCTTGGGGATAGGTTTGGAACTTGATATATTAAAGGATATCAAAGTACCAAGCGTTTCCATCCGCCTCTTCTTCCAAGGCATAACAATGAGCTGGTACGTCGAAGGTCTGCATTTCGATCGGTCTCATCTCTGCTTTGGTGCTTGCTTTAAACATGGCGGCCAAAGTTGCCAAGGTGTATGTCATCTAATTGTCTTCTCTCGGGAGATAGGCAAAGCTGCTCTTCTCAAAGTTATGGATTAATTCTTGAATCAGATCATAATACTTGACCAATTTTGAATCTCTGGTTTCCCATTCTTTCCGAAGTTGAAAGATTACCAAAGATAAATCTCCGAAAACCTGAAGCGCCCTGACTTTCCTTCGATGGTCGTACGTAGTCCCATAACACACGCCTCATATTCGGATACGTTATTGGTGCAAAAGAACTCTAACCGACTTGTAAATGGGTAGTAGACGTTTTCTGGTGAGATTAGCACTGCCCCTATTCTATGGCCTAGGGCATTGGAGGCACCATCAAAATAGAGTTTCCATGATCCGTCTTCTAGGGTATCCTCCTCTCCTATGGATGTATGCCTTACATCTTCATCGGGGAAGTTAAAATTCAAAGGCTCGTAGTCCTCCGAGACCCAGCTGGCTAGAAAATCGGCTATTGTACTTCCCTTTATCACCTTTTGACTCACATAAACAATATCGTATTCGGATAATAGCATTTGCCAACGTGCCATCTTTCCGGTCAAAGCTGGTGCTCCCATCATGAATCTTAACGGATCCAACTTTGATATTAACCAAGTAGTATGGTACAACATATACTGCCGGAGCCTCTTGGTAGCCCACACCAAGGCACAACATAACTTCTAGATGGGCGGATACCGGGTCTCACAATCGGTGAACCTTTTGCTCAAATAATAGATGGCCCTATCCTTCCTTCCGGACTCATCATGTTGCCCTAACACACAACCCATTAAATTCTCAAACATCTTCAGGTACAGAATTAAAGGTCTTCCCGGTGTCGGGGCCACTAAGATCGGTGCTTTAGTCAGGTATTCCTTGATCTTATCTAGAGCTTTTTGGCACTACTCATCCCATAATCTGGGATTGTTTTTCTGAAGTAATCTAAAAACGGGGTCGCATTTGTCGGTTAATTGGGAAATAAACCGAGATATATAATTCAATCTTCCTAAGAACCCCCAGACTTCCTTTTGTATTTGAGGTGGGGGAAGATTTTGGATGGCTTTGACTTTGTCCGGGTCAATCTCGATCCCCTTTCGGCTGATCACAAAACCTTAGAGTTTTTCGGACGTGATGGCGAAAGTGCACTTGGTCGGGTTGAGTTTTAGCTGATATTTCCTCAACCTTTGAAAGAGCATCCTTAGATTCTGGATGTGCCCCTCCTCGCTTTGTGACTTAGCTAGCATATCATCTACATACACCTCGATCTCTTTGTGCATCATATCGTGGAAGAGGGTTACCATAGCTCTTTGATATGTGGCCCCAGCGTTCTTTAACCCGAATGGCATCACCTTGTAGCAAAAGGTCCCCCACAAGGTTACAAAAGTGGTCTTTTCCATGTCTTCGAGATGTATCTTTATTTGGTTGTACCCCGAGAAACCATCCATGAACGAGAACCATGAGTGCCCCGCGGTATTGTCCACTAGAGTGTCGATGTGGGGTAATGAAAAGTTGTCTTTAGGGCTTGCCCTATTGAGGTCTCTGTAATCAACGCACATACAAACTTTTTCATCTTTTTTCGGAACAAGGACTATGTTGGCTACCCATTCGAGATACTTGGCGACTTGGAGAAAGCATGCCTCATATTGTTTTTTTTTTACCTCTTCTCTAATCTTTAATAACATGTCTGCTCTCATTCGTCGCAATTTTTGTTGAACCGGCTTACACTCGGGCTTTATCGGTAACTTGTGTACCACAATATCCGTGATTAATCTCAGCATGTCTTGGTAAGTCCAAGCAAAGACATCCTTGAATTCTAAAAGCAATTCAGTCAACTCACGTTTATTCTTGGATGAGAACACGGTGCCAATCTTTACTTCTCTCCTCTCTTCGTCGGTCCTTAAATTAATAATCTCTAATTCTTCCTGATGGGGTAGGATTTGCTTCTCTTCACTTTCCATTAATCTAAGCAACTCATATGGGACCTCACAGTCTACATTCTCCTCCCCTTCATCAATTTCGACGGAGTACAAGGGCTGCTCAAAATCTATCTTGGCCATAGGTTCAAGATCATTCACGTGACTGATCTCGGAGGTCCTGAAACAACATTTAAAAAAGAACGTATATTGGGAAGTGAAAGAATATTATTATTGTAAAATGAATAAATAAGCAATGAAAGAATGCAATGAATGAGATGTTTGCCATTTGAGAAAACATTGGGAAGCATCCCTTTCATTAAATAAGTTGGAGTAGGAGCCCTTTACAAAAGATCCTTATCGCTCGTGGGTAAAAGCATATAGGGTTGGTTCTAAGCATTACTTTGATTCTGACCTAAAAACTAAAGACATGTACACACTGGTCCAATTATCGAGTGTCTCCCCTAGAAGGCAGGGACGAATCCGGGCTAAGAGTTGGTTGTTTTGTTCGTCCTTCATCACAACATTGACGTCCATTTCTTCTTCGCTGAGCTCTTCTTCCTTATTGAGCCAGGCGACCTCTTGGTTGTTCTCGTCTATCTTTTGTCCCACATTGACTATCCCTCCAGACAAGAAGATCTCTTTTAGATCGGTGTAAGTTATGGGCTCCCATGGGATGTCTGGCCCTCCTTTGCTCTTCTCTTTTCCTCCATTCTCGTTTCCTTTGCTAAAAGTTAGGCTTGAAGCTTAACCCGAACTTGTCTTGCTTGTTAATGACGCTCTTCACGCGCAAGCACCCCTGAAGATTCCTCCCGAGGCCTCTTCCTTTCTTGGCTCCTCACCCTAGAGTTTCTCGGACTGTCATCTTGGTACAGTTGGACAGTCGATAACATGGGATCTTACTTCCTTCTACCACAAAGGTGGCGTTTACAAATTCCAAGGCTATAAAGGAACACTCCAAGGCTTCCTCGTCCGTCTGTACGTAAGGGGCATCGGTAGTTATAGAAGCAATGATGTCTTCCTCGGCCCCTACGCTCACCAACTTCCAATCAATGAAAAACTTGACTTTTTGATGTAGTGACGAGGGTACAACGCCCGCTGAGTGAATACAAGGCCTACCCAACAGACAGTTATAGGTTGGCCAGATGTCCATCACCACGAAATCGACGACGTACTCGGTTGGTCCAATAACTAACGACACATCGATCTTCCCAATTAATTCTCTTTGAATCCCGTCAAAAGATCTAACGGAGTTATGACAAGGCTTTATGTGCGAACTGTCAATTGGCAACCTTTGTAGGGTGGCCATTGGTAACACATTCAAAGCTAATTCGTTATCGATAAGCACATCGGGTAGGATATGCCCCTTACAGTGGGTAGTGATGTTTAAAGCCTTGGTTGATCCCATTCCCCCATCCGGGATCTCATCATCACTGAAGGTAATGTAATTTTCGGCAGCGATGTGCCCCACTATCCGGTCTAGCTTTCCCACTGATATGTTGTCCGGGACAAAAGTTTTTTAACACCTTTAACAGCCCGTTCTGGTGCTTGTCTGAGCTTAACAGTAACTCGAGTATCGAGATCCATGCATTTTGTTTCCGAAGTTGCTCGACGATTCTATACTCACTATGCTTCAAAAGCTTTAAGAATTCTTGAGCTTGTGTTTCTGTGACTGGCTAATGGATTTTGGGTGGTGGATCTTCTCCAAAAATCTTCTCGGGTTCATCCCCTTCTTTTTCGTCTTTTTGCTTTGGTTCTTCCGTAGCTTTAGATGTTTCTGGCAAATAACATCTACCACTTCTTGTGAAATGCCCCACCTCATTTACTTCTTTGGAGTCCTGCTCCGTTGGCTCTTCTTGTATCGGCTCTTTTCCTTTGGATGAATCCTCTCCTTCTTGTGGCTTGGGAACCTCCGGTATGGAGATATGCGCGGTGTAGTTCCATGGAACCTTCCAGGTATCCTTAAAAGGAAATGATGTCGGTGCTGTTATCATAATCTTAGGGGTCATCTTAGTGATTGCCTCTTGAGACTATTGGCGGGGATGACTATTGGCGGCGAAGGCTCCGAGACGCTACCCGGATGATTCAAGAAAGAGATGATTATTATACGACCTTGATGGTCCAAGTGCAAGAGGTAGCCCAACACGTGAAGAACTTGGCCACAGAAGCCGAAACATTACGCCTTTTCATTACCCCAGATATGATCGAAGCACCGAGATTCATCCAGCTACTCCAGGAAGTGGGAAAGTTAGGGATTAGGGCAGCGGCTTATCTATAGAACTCTACCATGACTATTTTGTAAGAAGGGCCCCCCCTTTTTGTGTTGTACCGCCTATCGGTTAAATTTGTTTGTTAGTAGGTGGAGGCTTATCAGCAGGGCTTTGATTTGAAAATCTTGTACCAAGGGAACCTCCTTTATAATTAATGAAATTTGGCCTATGGGGAGCCACCAGTATGATCAACACCTTTGTCTGCATGCATATTTACACGCATTTCATTGCATCTCCCATTTCATGCACCATTTCACAACATAACATGAATTAATCCACCAATAACAATAAATTAATATTCAAAAAATACTATTACAGTGGTAGAATCTCAATCTACAACCATTCTGTGTTCGTACGACACCCGTTCCCAATCGCGAGCAATGGAAGAGAGGATGGCAAGGGTTGAACAAGGTCAAAAGGACCTCACGGGTCGAATTGACGGAATCGAACAAAATATCAAGGACCAGATCGCTCAATCGCAAACCAACATCATCGCTCAGATGACCGAACTACTCACAAAGAAGCTCAATAAGGAAGGAGGTTCGGGAGAAGGAATAAAAGAGACAACATCGCACATCATACCTATCACCGGAAATACCCATTTCTTTGAGGAAATGTTCAAGGCACTGCAAGGAATAGATGAACAAGGGAAATATGCTAGCGACCTAAGTCTTGTGGCAGATTTGGTAATACCGCCAAAGTTCAAGGTTTCCGACTTCGACAAGTATGATGGAACGACTTGCCCATCCGCCCATATCAATATGTACTGCCGAAAAATGGCAGCGTTCATAAAGGATAAAAAATTACTCATTCATTGCTTTCAAGATAGCTTAACAGGTTCGGCAACCCGATGGTACACTCAGCTCAGTCGGGTCAACATTAAATCGTGGAAGGACCTTTCAAGGGCCTTTGTGGAGCAATATAAGTACGTAACGGATATAACCCCTAATCGAATCATGTTGGAGGGTATAGAACAAATATCAAATGAAACTTTACGCTAGTATGCTCAAAGATGGCGCGATGTGGCCGCTCAGATTTAGCCGCCAATCCCTGAATACGAAATTACGCCCATGTTTATAAACACTTTGAGCGGCGCTTTGTTTGATCGTTTAATAAACAACACCACTCAAAGTTTTGCTGATATGGTAAGAATCGGTGAATCTATCGAAGTGGCTATAAAAAGTGGGAGGATCGATAGTGGAGAGAATTCCCAGAGGAATTACAAAAGGAAAGACAGTGAGGTCAACACTGTGGGGACTAATAACACCCCGAAGAACTTCACCATCTCTCAGCCAAAAAACACGACCGAAGGCGGGCAAGGCCCGAACAACAAAGAGCCGATACAAGAAGAGCCAACGGAAATGAGGTGGGGCATTTCACAAGAAGTGGTAGATGTTATTCGCCGGAAACATCTAAAGCTGCGGAAGAACCAAAGCAAAAAGACGAGAAAGAAAGGGACGAACCCGAGAAGATTTTTGGAGAAGATCCACCACCCAAAATCCATCAGCCAGTCACAGAAACACAAGCTCAAGAATTCTTAAAGTTTTTGAAGCATATTGAGTATAACATCGTCGAGCAACTCCGAAAACAACAAACAAGGATCTCGACACTCGAGTTACTGTTAAGCTCAAACAAGCATCGGAACGCGCTGTTAAAGGTGTTAAACCAAACCTTTGTCCCGGACGACATATCAGTGGGAAAGCTAGATTGGATAGTGGGGCACATCGTTGGCGACAATTACATTACCTTCAGTGATGATGAGATCCCGGATGGGGGCATGGGATCAACCAAGGCTTTAAACATCACTACCCACTGTAAGGGGCGTATCCTACCCGGTGTGCTTATCGATAATGGGTCAGCTTTGAATGTGTTACCAATAGCCACCCTACAAAGGTTGCCAATTGACAGTTCGCACATAAAGCCTTGTCACAACTCCGTTAGAGCTTTTGACGGGACTCAACGAGAAGTAATCAGGAAGATCGGGGTGCCGTTAGTGATTGGACCAAGTAAGTATCGAGGTGTCGTTACGATATGCCCCAGTGGAGTCGCCATCTGTAGCGACCTCTTTTTTTATTTTGAAAACATCGAGGTGTCACTACCCCTTTTACTCCATTGTCACTTAGGAGAACCGGGTTTTAATTCAAGATGAATTTAAAGAAAATTTGATAAAAATTGAGTCGCCACCGGCCATTTTAAAATGGTAGACCGGACACCGTAAATAGAAACCAGAGATTCAAAATGTTCGGGAGTCGGTTACTCGCGAGGAAGGGTTAGCACCCGCGACGAGCTCAAATTTGGTACCAAAACTTTACCGCTTAACTAAGATCTAATTTTGTGAATTAAAGTTACGATTTTAGCCGGAATCTAGTTATACGCGTGAGTAAATTTCGAAAACCCCAATATTCGAGAACGAATGTCTGAACCATCACCACTACGACTAGTACTGTCCTCGTTCGTTTCTGAATTAAAGGACATCGCACTTTTGAAGAATTTAATTTTTTTTAAAGCCCCAAATGTATGAGTGTATATAAAATTCTCAATTTGACCTATAGCCCACGACACCAAAGGAATCGATGCCCGAAGATTTGGAGTAACGTACCCACACGGATACCGGGACAGTGAAAGCTAACAACATTAGATCAAGTAAGACACTTAAAGGCATAGACAAATGCTAAAAAGGCCAACTGGGTCGAATAACAAAGCATGTGTGTATGCATGAATATTGAATAATAGCGACTGGTATTAATATTATGATACTACATATATTGATCATGTAAAATAAAATAATATATACAAATAAAAAAAACATAATATGCGTGTATATACATATACATATTATATGGAAAGTCAATTAATAAATATATATGTTAGTTAATACATACGACATATCATATGTACACCATATGAGGCAATATATATATATATATATGATTAAGTAATATGTATACGTATCTATACTTTATTCTAACATATTTAGGCAATGTATTCATAATTATATATAGAGTGCATATATATATAGGATGAGTCTACCACGTGCGACGAACACTGATGAACACCACTAACGATGAACACCGATGAACATCATTAAATTAATTAATAAAGATTTAAAATTTTAAGGACTTATAATATAATTAAAAATTATTTTTAAAAATTCAATTAAAATTATTTTTATATATATTAAAATTTTATTTTTTAATAAGGGTAAACTATATATTTAGTACCTCACCTATTTTCGTATTTCTATTGAACCCTCATTATTTAAATATTATTTTAATTTGACCCTATTCTTTATAAAAAATAATTTAACCCTTAACCATCAACCTAAAACCCTAAATTATTAAACCTTAAACCCTTAAACTCTTAAACCTATACCCTAAACCATATACCATTAAAAATAATTTCACCATCATCGATTCAATTCAATTCAATGAATTGTTGAATTCTTCTAAAAAATTCAATTAAATTATTTTATATATATCAAATTAATTAAACTCGAATAAAAGTAAACAACAAATCGAGACTTTAAAAAATGATAAAAATTGAGACTTTAGATTTTGTAATAAAATTGGCAAACAACAAATCGATTTATTACACGGTAGGGATCGAAATCCTACACCCAAAATTGACAATTTAAACAAGCAATGCTGCCTCTTTTCCCTTTGCTGCATCACGAGAGTTACCTCCAACTAAAAGGTGGGTTCAAGGCAAGTCACCAGTGTATGCTAGAAAATTTTCATTCCAGTATATTTTTAATTATATATTATTATATTTATGAAAATACTACGGTATATAAACACTTTTAAGGTTTTAAGTTTTTTTTTTTTTTTTGCTTTTTTGGATTTGTGCATAAATTTTCGTTAGATTTTATTCAAGTTTTAACCTGTCTGATTATGAGGTCAATGATTCAAATTTATTCTTTTAAATATGTATTTTTTCATGTAAATAATTTAATTGGTTTTATTTTATTTTTTATATAGGTTTAAAGTCCCTTGAAACCCATATTTTGTGTCCGTAATGGCGGCTTGGTCGAATCTCATCTTTATCGTTAACGAAAATTAAAGTTTTTTTAAAATTTTTGAGTTGAGGTCGGGTTTAGGAGTTGATATATTAGACCAAGACGGAATGAGTAAATCAGTATTTAAACTGAAGATGGAGCGAGATCGAAATTGAAAATTTATAAATTAAAATTAGTCGGACAATAAAAATATCCACCTCGCCCCCGCTACAATCCTAATTCCATTCCATCTTTTTTCCCACTAGTAGCAAATAGTTATGAAGTCATTCATAAAAATCTAATTGATCCACGTAAGAAGGTCAATTAAACTTCAAATTGAACCAAATTTGTTTAATAAAATTGCAGTCACGATTAACATGAACATCATCCGTAATTGCAAATAACTTGCACCTAGGGCTTATAAGTGGATTGTACATAGAGGGGACATAATTGTTTACAAATTTCCATAATAAAATCTTGATTGTACATCGGTGTTTGCAAATATCTCGAGGTTTTTGATTCGATTGGTGAGGTATAGAACTAAAGGAATGATGGGAGACGTGATTTGCAAGGAGATGAGAATGGTGGCAGTGTTGGTTTGTTAGTTGTGCCGGCACTGCTTTTCTTTTTAAAATCAGTTTAACGAAATTTTTTTTATATTTGCACGTTGAAGTATCAAGGTATTCAGTGATAAATTATTATGATGCGAGCTTTTATGATATAAGGCGGTTAAAGATGAAGAGAGAGTTTCTTTGTTTAGAAGCAGGTTTTCATTGAAGCAAAACGAGAAGAAAAGGTTCAACTTATTTTCAAGTAGCCTTCAACTGAATAACCACTCGTCTTTTGTGCCCATGAAAATTTTCAATTCTATAAGTTTCATAGAATTAACACTATCATCTTATTTGAGATAAAGATGATAGTGTTAATTCTAGGAGATTCGAGTTTAATTAATTTTGATATATATATAAAATGATTTAATTGAATTTTTAGGAGAATTCAACAATTCATTGAATTGAATTGAATCGATGATGGTGAAATTATTTTTAATGGTATATGGTTTAGGGTATAAGTTTAAGAGTTTAAGGGTTTAAGGTTTAATAGTTTAGGGTTTTAGGTTGATGGTTAAGGGTTAAATTATTTTTTTATAAAGAATAGGGTCAAATTAAAATAATATTTAAATAATGAGGGTTCAATAGAAATACGAAAATAGGTGAGGTACTAAATATATAGTTTACCTTTATTAAAAAAATTAAATTTTAATATATATAAAAAATAATTTAATTGAATTTTTAAAAATAATTTTTAATTATATTATAATTCCTTAAAATTTTAAATTTTTATTAATTAATTTAATACTGTTCATCGGTGTTCATCGTTAGTGGTGTTCATCAATGTTCATCGCCCGTTGTAGAATTTTCCTATATATATATATATATATGTATATATATATATAAAGTAAGTTATATACGTATATGGGAAAGAAATGAAAAGACAGTATTACAAATTAAGAAAGCATACAACATGGCCTTTAATGACTTGTCACAAAACATGAGGCAATTTAAGAAAATTTTACAACGGCCGACGAACATTGATGAACATCACTAACGATGAACACCGATGAACACCATTAATTTTTAAAATAAAAATAAAAATCTAAAGGACTAAAATTATAATTAAATTTATCTCTTTAAAAAATAAAAATCAAATTTAATAGTTACTTTATAATATTTTTTAATAAGTTAGAATCAAATATACTCAATTCTCCTAAACCCTAACAAAATCAATCTCCTAAAAAAATAGAAATTAGTTTGTATTTTTTCAATAAATTAGAATCAAATATACCCAATTCTTCTAAACCTAAACCCTAATAAATTCTAATCTATTAAAAAATTATAAACCGATTTCTATTTTTTAAGAGATTGATTTTGTTAGGGTTTAGGAGAATTGAGTATATTTGATTCTATCCTATGAAAAAAATATTATAAAGTAATTATTAAATTTGATTTTTATTTTTTAAGAGATAATTTTAATTATAATTTTAGTCCTTTAGATTTTTAATTTTTTTAAAAAAAATTAATGATGTTCATCGGTGTTCATTGTTAGTGGTGTTCATCAATGTTCGTCGCACGTGGTAGACTCATCCGACAGACCCTGATTTTCAAAAATAAGGACATTAATTAACGATAAAACAAAAGCAATAAAAATAGGGACATTAATTAACGATAAAACAAAAACAATAAAGAAAATGGAAAGATGCGTGGAAAGAAAATGAAAACGATACATAATATGGATATGAAATCATATAAAAAATAGTACCCTTATATATATATATATATATACACGATAAACATGAAAGAATAATGAAAAAGGACTTTTGAAATAGGCAAGAAATGACCATCTACTTAACAAAGACAAACGACCTTAAATGAAAATTAATTTGTAAACTAAAAAGAGGGAATACAAAGATAATAAGAAAGGGAAAAAACGGCAATGAAAAGGTAAACTTTGAAAATGATGAAAATAATAAGATGTCATCTAACCATTAATGGTGCAATTATTTTGTAAAATAAAATAGTCAAAAGGGTTAACTAAATAGTAAAAACGCGTGAAAAATGAATAAATAAGAAAAGGATTTCAAAAGCCCTCTTTTGTTCTTGTTATTTCTTTTTTTTAACCAGAAAGGCTCCCCTCCTCTTTTCTAGTCTCGTTTAGGGTTTGCAAACTTTATGGCCGTCGGCAAAACGAAACACGATTAAGAATACCGGCAAAACCGCAGACTCTAAACTCTTTTTCTCTTCCGTGTTTGTTACCCCGAAATCGAAAAAACCCGATTCCTTTTTTATTCACCCCGGGAAGAAGACAACGGGATCCTTGCCTCCTCCGAGATCTCGAAGGCTCACCTCGGTTGGGGCTTATTGCCGGAGAACGACAGAAGAAGGGATCCAAACAGTCGTCGCGAAACAAAGACGGTAAATGACTTATTTTCCTCCCTTTTTTAGAATCTTCTTTCGTGCATGCAATAAAAAAACTTAACAGTCGATTTCTTTGAATTTTTTGCCTCCTCCTCTTTTTTTGAAATTGCCGGGAAAAAAATTCCCCCTTTTTTCTCTTCTTTTCCTCTTTCTTTTTTTCCTTCATAAAAGTAGCCGATTAAAAGCCCGCAAACATAACAGAAATAAGTTAAAAAACTGGAAAAAAATTAGTGATTGCAGCTGCCCCTCTTTGCTTATACTTGTGGAACAAGGATAAAGCAAAGACCATAAGCACTAATTTTTTCCCACTTCCCCGTTGGATGTGGGTGATCCGTTTTGCCACCGATGACAAGAAAAGACCATGAGATTAGATTGGATCAAGCTACAACTCCGACGAAGAGACATGATCCAGTGATTAGATTGGAGATAAAGCTACGACTTTGATGATGAGGCATGATCTGAAGAGAAGGGGTGGTAAAGCTGCGACTCCGACAAAGAGGCATGACCGAAGATCCGCTACACCATCAACGACAAGACGAGTTCTGAATAGAAGGGTTGATCAAGCTATGACTCCGACGAATAGGCATGATTAAAGGTCCGTTACACCATCAACGGTAAGACAAAACCTGAAGAGAAGGGGATCCACTATACCATCTACGGCACACCAGGATTCAAATAGAAGAGATCCGCTACCATCAATGGTAGGACGAGATCCGAATAAAAGGGTTGATCAAACTACGACTTTGATGAAAAGGCATGATCAAAGGTCCGCTACACCATCAACGGTGAGACAAAACCTGAAGAGGAGGGGATCCGGCACACCAAGATCCAAATAGAAGAGATCTGCTACTGTAACGGGGTTTTTTTTCGTCGCACAAATCAAGTTCCCGTTACTTTTGAAAAATATTCGTTCGATTTAAAAAGGGGGGAATTTAAAAATTGGCTCGGGCTTCGGGAAAACAACCTTTAAAAGAAATCTTTTTTCTTCGGTTTGGAGTCGCCACCGGCCACTATGGTAGGCCAGACACCGTAAAAAACAAAACCAGAGATTCGTTTGAAAAGGGTTCGGGAGTTGGTTACGTGTGGGGTAGGGTTAGCGTCCCCATCACGCCCGGAAATTGGTACCAAAATAATTGTTGCTTTTAATTGATGGAAATTATTCGAAATTTAAAAAGACTTTAATTAGGGGTTCTTGATTGAAAACCAAACTTTAATCGTACGAGCTCTTTCAAATTAGTGGTATCGAATTAATTTACCATTTAATTAAAAAGGATGACGGTACACCGGACCAAAGACTAAACCGACATCATATAAGACTGACTGCCGTGTTAGTTTAGGGTTCGGATCCCGTACGTCACCTTTATGCATGATGCAAGCAATTAAATATGGTGTTATGGTCTTGTCTATTTTAATCTCGACTTTTACCTTTAGACGATTCGAATTAATCCGAATATTCGCGGGACATCCAATAAGCTAGGTATGTCGACCCGAATACGCGAATTAATAGGTATCTCCGTTTTATAATTAAAATTCATTAACATGCGAACTTAACATTAAAAATCACATGAAATGACATTAAAATGCATGTCACAAAAACATATATATTCGAACAAGGGAAGACAAAATATGCACATACTTAGCATAAACAATAGGGCAAAAAAAATATATTCGATGCGAACATTAAAAAAGGATAAAATGCATGAATAATATATCATAAAAAAACATGCTAGGCAAGCAAAATAAAATGCCAACTGGCAAGGACCAAAGCTGCAAAAAACCATTTAAAATAGTAATTAAGGCACGAAATGGGACTCGAATGAAAGGACACAGAAAGCTTCAGGGACCAAAAAAGCAATTTATCCATTCGAAATTCAATTAAAACTCGAAATCAGGGCTAAAATGGGAGAATACGAAAAGAAACAGGGACCAGGATGGGAATTCGCCCATCCGGCCATCGATCAGAACCAAATTAGGGATGAAATCAAAAATACTTGAAAACATGAAGGGACTTGGGACGGGGTTTGAGAACACGGAAGCCCCTCACGCGTAAAAACGGTGACGCGGAGGGGTTTAAAATGCAATCAAACCCTTTTTTAGCGTTTTAAAACATTATAAAAACGACTCTTTAAGATTTTCAGCCCTTTTTTCATTTTATAAAACCCTAGACCTAAAGCCGAGAGCTCTTCCCCTCTGTTACTTCTCCGGCGCCGCAAAGGGGTTCCGGTCGCCGTTGCCGGCGCCGGAACCCTAAAAAGCTTTTTTTTTGAAACCCCAAAAGCCGAAAACTCCTTTTGTTTGCGAAACCGAAATTAAAACCAAAAACCCTTCCGTGTTCTCTTCCAAAAACCGAAAATCCGAAACCCTAGATCTGAAAATCGTTGCCCCCTTTTGCCGACTCACCATGCGTGGCTTCCGAAGGAGCCAGAAGGATTGTCGCCGGCAATGGGGACACAGAGAAAAAGAGAGTCTGACGAGGGTAAGATCTTAACCCTCTTTTTATTTTTTATTTTATTTTATATTTTTTGTTCGATTGAAACGAAAATAAACGAAAAAATACCTCTGTGAAATCTTCTTCTTTACTCGTATTGATATGAAATCTGGATTACAATGCCTTTTTTTTCTGGGATTTTTGAATCGAAAAGAAGCTCTCCATTACAATATTGGCTTCGGGTTTTTATAGCCCCGGAAATTTGCATTTTTCCTTTTTCTAATATTACATGAAATGCTGGAATTTGTTGGTTGATTTGTACGTATCCGTCTGCAATTTCCGTTTGCCCCTCTGTGACTCTGCATTTCGGTTGCGTTTTGGTGCTCTGACATTTGGTTTTTGTTTGTTGTATGTGACCCGTGAGGAGAGGGGGACCAGAGAGACGTGGCCGGCGTCGTGGGGCAATCCATGCCGTCGAAGATGGATCTGGACGGTGTACAAGAGAAGTTGAGGGGTCGGTTGTGGTCTACACGCGCGCGCGTGGGACTCGGATCGTCGCGCGTGGGCTGCTGGAGGGTCGCACGTGCAGAGTGTGGGGTTTCTGGAGACTTCCCGGGCTCGATCTCAGCCGTTCGTTGCGTTCCCGATCCAATGGTTCAGAGGGGTGCGGCGCTGGTGCTTGAGGAAGGGGCCGGCTAGGGTTTCTCGCGTCTGGTGCGATCTGGACCGTCAGATCTAGATTAGATCTGACGGTGGAGAGGGGGTGGCGGCTGCACAGATCAAAAGGGAGGCATTAGTTTTTTTTGGTTTAGCATATTAGGGTTTATTTTTGGGCCTAAATGGGCCATGTAATATTATTTATTTTTGGGCTTTGATAATGTAAATTGGACTTTAAATAATATATAAACATTGGGCTTTTATTTAATTAATATGGGCTTTTATTTATTTAATGTTTCTGTTTTTTGTTTTCAGAGTTAATAATAATAATAATAATAATAATAATAATAATATAATAATAATAACATATGATATCAAATATGATAATGTATTAGAATATAATATGGCATATAATATCGATGGTACTAAATAAATAAAATGTATAAGTAATACATAATAATAATAATATGATATATAAGATAGGATATTATAATAAGATATAAATATATATACGTAAGGATAAGATAATATTTATAAGATATATATTGTTTTTTTGTTTTTTGGGTTTTTTTAATTCTTGCCATAACAACATATATAAATCAAAGCCCACTATAAAAAAGAAAAGAAATCGGGTTTTGACACCCCGGACAAAATAGGTGATTACAGCTGCCCCCCTTTGCTTATACTTGTGAAACAAGAATAAAGCAAAGGCCATAAACACCGATTTTGTCCGACTTCCCTGTTTGGATTCCGAGTCACCATGCACTTGAACTTCTGGTGGTCTGGAGGTCGGTACGGGAAAATACAACTGTCGCGAAGGTTCGAAGCTATTTCTCACTTCAACATTCTTCAACCCTCTGAGGTCTGAACATATAGACAAATATCGAAAACTTCCATTCTCCAAGAGCCTGAACGGATAGGCGGGTTCCATCCTCCAAGAGCCTGAACGGATAGGCGAGTTCCATTCTCCAAGAGCCTGAACGGATAGGCGAGTTCCATCCTCCAAGAGCCTGAACGGATAGGCGAGTTCCATTCTCCAAGAGCCTGAACGGATAGGCGAGCTTCCTTTTATGAGAAAAGCTTTGATATTCCATTCTTCACGAGCCCGAACGGATAGGCGAGCTTCCTTGTATGAGAAAAGCTTTGATATTCCATTCTTCACGAGCCTGAACGGATAGGCGAGCTTCCTTGTATGAGAAAAGCTTTGATGTTCCATTCTTCACGAGCCCGAACGGATAGGCGAGCTTCCTTGTATGAGAAAAGCTTTGATATTCCATTCTTCACGAGCCTGAACGGATAGGCGAGCTTCCTTGTATGAGAAAAGCTTTGATATTCCATTCTTCGCGAGCCTGAACGGATAGGCGAGCTTCCTTGTATGAGAAAAGCTTTGATGTTCCATTCTTCACGAGCCCGAACGGATAGGCGAGCTTCCTTGTATGAGAAAAGCTTTGATATTCCATTCTTCACGGGCCTGAACGGATAGGCGAGCTTCCTTGTATGAGAAAAGCTTTGATATTCCATTCTTCGCGAGCCTGAACGGATAGGCGAGCTTCCTTTTATGAGAAAAGCTTTGATATATCTGTCAAAAATAGGTAAAAATGATATGATTATGTGAGTTAGCATGCCCCTAATCCTAGGGATGCCTAACTACAAGTGATGCATGGATTATGACATCAAAATGCTCGGATGCTTCTACTCTCCGAGTTGGTCAATCTCGTCCTTCTTCTTGTCTCTTCTTCTTCTCAATCTTTTTTGGCTTTCTCCTCTTTGCCAAATCTTGGTCTCTTCTCAAAAGACAACTGCTGACTTCCACTGGTCAGGCTGGACGTAGCACTTCTCGTGGTGCTCGTTCTCAAAACATTGCCCCCTACTCAAACTGGGTGCTCAACATCTCTTCGTCTTAACTCAAAATGACGACTTTTCTCTTCTTTCAACAATAGGGGAAGCACATGCCCCCAAGTCCCTGAACTTTTCTCTTAAGTTCGTTGGGGACCACTTCTCAACTTCTGAAGCAATTGAAACATTTCGACAAAGATTTTCTTCAAGTCCCTGAATTGTAGCATGTGAAATCTTACTACAATCTTCACCATAGCCACTGACAAGTTGTCATTTGTATTCATGACATTGCATTCTGAACTTTATCCCTGAAGTAAAGGGAAATTAATTTGTGTTCACAAAAAGATTTAGACTGCATCTCCTAATTTCAAAATAAGATGCGTTTTCAAAAACTAGATTTTCTTTTCAAATCATGGATATATCAAGCTAGATCAAATACCCTGAATATCAAGTGCACGAACGACACTGTTATGGCTTACCAATGATTGCCTCAAGCATCATGTGTCTAGAAGACCTCGAAAGCTAAGCTGATGTTTGAAAATGTGACATACTCTCCAAGTTATTTCGGTTTTTAATCCATTAGATTTATCTTCAATAGGCTTCGCCTTTATCAATTCTTTATAAGTGTGGGGAAGTCAACTCATCACATTCCTTTGGCTCGAGAATAAAGATGGAGCATAAAACGATACCCCGAGTTACTCGGCATTGTCACGATTTGAGAATATTACCATCACTCATGTAGCTAAAGTGGATGGTGCATAGCAACCTTATTGGTCTTTTGCTACAGCGGAGTGCCCCAAAAATTAGATTTATCTTCAATAGGCTTTGCCTTTATCAATTCTTTATAATTGTGGGGGAAGTCAACTCATCACATTCCTTTGGCTCGAGAATAAAGATAGAGCATACAACGATACCCCGAGTTACTCGGCATTGTCACGATTTTACCACCACTCATGTAGCTAAAGTGGATGGTGCATAGCAACCTTATTGGTCTTTTGCTACAGCGGAGTGCCCCAAAAATTCCACATTTGTATCCGAAAATGCCTATTACCAGGCTTCGAACATTGTTAGGCTTAGTATTCTTGAATTTTTTTTTTTTAGCACGAAAAACTTCCGGTTATTCTTCTGAAGGTCATAATTCCATGTGTGTTTGATTAGGTGACCAAATTAACTTGGAGTGCAAGCCACATATACATCATCTTCAAAGCTTTCGATTTCCACTAGACAAAGGCGGCTCGAAGTCAACCTTTGGGGTCAAGGTCAATGTCCCTTGTGCAATTGATATACGGGGACTCAATAGGCAAATATATACACACAAAATGAAAAGGCAATTGAAACGTAATGCATCCTTTCATTGAAATTTTGAAAATGCAAACTTGGGCCCTTACAAAAATCTTTGCTACCTTCGGGCAAAGGGTAGCAAAGTGGATTCCACACATCACTTCTGGGAAAAATTAAAATGCAATGAAATGAAAGCAAACAAGCTCGGATGCATTAAACTTTTGATTAAATTGGTCGTCCATCCCACCCCTCAAACTTCCTCGAGGAACTCAACCTCCCGATTGTCCATTAAATCCTGGACCAACTGCTTGAATTCCGAGCAACTCTGAATCTGATGCCTCGTAGTCTGATGGTACTCACAAAATGACTCATGGCCATTATATGCCCCACTCGGACCCTTCTCAATCACGCCTATTGCACACAACTGCTCGTACACCCACCTCAGAGGGGCTTTGTAACCCCCGTAGCCCGGCCTGGACGGTTGACCCGAACTACGAAGATTACACGGGGAAAACCAAAGTCAACCTTGATTAACGACCCTTTTTTTTCTTTTTAAACTTGTCTAGATGCACATTAACCTTACATGTGATCACACAAACACCATGCTCAAAGATCACAAACATCAGAGATCAAACAGGGACCCAATTGAACAAATTACAACTTTAGGGACCAAATTGTAATTTCTGAAAACTTTAAGGACTTAACCAGATTTTAAGTTACCAACTTAAAATTAATCATGTTTCATGCTTCTCTGCCAAATTTCAGCTCAAACGGACTTCCCAAACTCATACAATTGCACAAACAAGATTCAGGACCAAAATGCAAACATTTTGAAACATTTAACCGCCCATGTCAGCCCCCAACGGTCACCCGTTCCGAAACAGGCCAAGGCCGTTCCGAAACACGGGCCGTTCCGCAACGCGTTCCGCAACGGGGGTCTGGCAGAATGCTTTCCGTTTCGGAACGGTGACACCCGTTTCGGACGCCTGGGTTCATGCAGGGCACCCGTTCCGAAACGGTGTTGCCTGTTCCGAAACGCCTAGCCCAGAATGTTGCATTTTGCTCACTCAAACACACAATTGATCAATCAAACATGCTCCAAAAGCCACCAAACTTTGCCAACATGCAATTCAACATAAAAGAGACATTCTTGCATCAACAATTCATCATATACTCAACACATATGAAAAGCCCCAAATCTATAGGCATGCTTCCTACACAAGCAACCATTTAAGCACAAACCTTTCAAAGCAACCTCAATTAAACCAATTCATGTTTCAACAACATTAATAACAGTATTTAAACATTCATGATCAACACATACGATCACCATAACAACAATCCGAGAGATTATACCCCATTGCCCTTATTAACTATAGCTATTCACCGAGACATACATCTCCATTGGAGTCCACCTTGAATCCCTTGCTCCTTGTTGTCCAAACTTCAAGAATCTGCATTGATGGACAAAAAGGAGCGTAAGCACATAATGCTTAGTGAGGAATGCTCAAAACCAAAACACCATCAATGCAGCGGGTCTTTAAAACACTTCAAAACCAACCCGATTTACCTTCCAAAACCATGTTTGAAAACTCTTTTCAACATCAAGCTCAACTCATGCATAAACACCATATGCAAAGCTTAATCAAAAACATGGAAAACACATCCTTCCCACAACATACCTTTCTTTAACTTGGAAACCACATCAAGCAAGAAACCATTTAAAACCATAGTTCAATCAAACCATTTCATGCATTTAAACAAGGCCACATAAAACCATAACATCATCATCACATGCCTTTAACAACAAGTCATACATGACTTCAATGCATCATAGGTAATCCATGCTCTCATGCATCATTTATCAAATGATAACCAACACTTGTTCAACATACAAGTAACATGCTTTCACTAGCATCAAACACATTTCATGCAACAATGCATCTTACCAAGCATCTCATGCTTCTCATGCGAACATGCATCAACTCAAGCATCTCATGCTTCACATGCAACCATGCATCATTTCAAGCAATCCCATGCTTCACATGCAACTATGCATCATTTCAAGCAATTCCATGCTTCACATGCAACTATGCATCATTTCAAGCAATCCCATGCTTAACATGATCAAGAACATTATATTGGCTTCCAAGAGATCAACCATAATCACTTTCCACTTTTCAACCCGATCGGATACGCGGATCACAAGCGTGTCCCAACGCTTCCTACACACTACCCAATCCAAGGTCTTCCCGTGGGCAACAACCTCCACTGACCTCAATCTCCTAAGGTTCCCATGTATGGACTTTTAAACACCATACAACCTTAGCTTTTCCTCAAGGTTACCATGTATGAACATACACCCTTGACATGCACAAGGTCTTCCCGTATGGACTTTCAACCACCATACAACCTTTGCATAACCGATTGGTAGTTGTAGACATCATCTAACGAGATCCGGGACATCACACACAAGATCCACACATGGACTTAACCATAGCCATTGTGATCTTAACAAGTACAAGGTTCTCACATAAGGACTTTTAACCACCTTATAACCTTTACTTAACCAAGGTCTACCGTGGGCAACAACCTCCACTACGACCTTAAGCAACCGAGGTCCTCCCGTGGGCACACCCTCCACTGACCTCATCTCGTTAGGAATACTTGAGGGGAGTTTACCCGGTCCACACTTGACCACTCCACCATCAAGGCGACTTTATTCACGGTGCACCCAATCCTATAGCCGGCTAATTATACCCGATCAACGAACCAAGAACCATTCACATCTCTTGCCAACATAACCATCTTACCATAATATCCAATGTTCCACATGCATAAACACAATGCAAGGTCATCACATCATTAGCTCAATGATTCACATGCATAAACAATATGCAAAAGGTACAATTATCATCATTAATCATCATCAACTCACTGTTTTTAAGCATCATACAAAGCCAATGAACAACATGCATCACTATGCATCAAAATCACAATTTCCATAAACATAACCAAGGATCTCTTACCTTGAGCATCCTTTTCAATTGACTTTCAAAACCAGCATTAAACCATGCTAAAACATGCTTACAAAACAGAATTAAACCATGCAATAACACATGCACATCAATCATCAACCACAATTGATTTTAAAACCAAATCATACACAATCCAAGAGCAAAAACCTCTTCACTTACTCTTGAGCTTAGCAAAGTTGTTTAGACTTAAACTAAGCTCCCAAAAACCTTCAAACCATGTTTCAAAAGCTGAAATCCCAACTTCACTCACCGATTACCAAACAAGCCTAGCCAACAAGCTTTCCAAGCTTCCGAAACCTTCCGAAAACACCTCCAAAGCTCAAGGATCAACCTCCCCTGTTTCAAGCACATAAAAACAGAACATTAATGCATCCATATGCATTAAAACACCAGCAACATCAACACAACTCGCTGCTCATCACAAAACTAGCAATTTGGCTACCAAACACAACCGAAATCATCTCCAAACACTTCCAAAACTTAACCCAGCCAAGATCCATCACTTCTAACCATTTTTATACATCAAATAACATGCAAAATGATCACAACCACGTCCTTATACCTCCAGGTATAACAGATCACCAAAAACACTCCAAAAACAACCAAAAACTCAAGCCAAACTTAGGAAATTCAACCTATCCGGGATTGCATTGATTAAACCTCAACTTCTAATCATTTTAGCATTCATTTAACATCAATTTAACACCTCAAAACCCTGCTTAAACAGATCACACGAAATTTTCACCAAAATCACCAAATCTTGCATTTTAGCCAAAAATCAAGATCTCAATTGAAAAGCCTTTAATAAAACATGAATCAAGGATTGAGAACTTAGGAATTTCAGTAAAGAACTGATAGTTTAGAGGAGAAGGACGTTCTTACCTCCAAACTTGAATTTCTCCATTTTAGAGCCAAAATGCTTGATGAAACAATTTGTAAATTGAGAGGTTTTGATGATGAGATGATTAGGAATCAAATAAGAATTGAAATGAGAGATTAAGATATCAAAATCAGAGAAAGAAATCTGAGGAAATCTTGTTTGGGTTGAGAGAAAATGAGAGAAAAGAGAATTTGAGAGAAAATAGAAAAATTAGTTAAGAATTGGTTAAAATGATTTCCCTCTCTTTTCTTAATCTTTAAAATCAGATTTTTAAACTTAAAATATCTTAGAAAAATCTGGAGAAATCCTTTTTGGAATAATAGCTCCTTAAAGATTCAAAGTTTCAATCCTTTATAAAACTGTCCCGCAACTTTCAAAAATTACATTTTGGTCACTAGCCAAAATGTCAACCTTCCGAACCTCATTTTCCAAAATTGATTTCACAGTTCACCTTTATATATTAAAATATGATTTTAGAACATTTTTCCATATTTTTAATGCAACCCGAACTAGGTTTTCCTAAATTCCCTCTTTTATATTCGATCAGCACTTTGACCGAACCGGTCAACGCCCAAAACTTCTGAGCCCAAAACCGGGGCGTTACAGGCTTTAATTTCTGACACTGTCATCCTTACTTTCTTTGCATCTACAGCTTTGAGGGCATTCACGCCTCGACCTCCATGGCTCAGAAGCGGATTGGTCGTCACATTAGGCTTCTCTAACTCGAGGGCCCCGGTGTTGATCATGTTTTGTACTAGCTTCTTGAACGCTGTGCAATTTTCTATTGTGTGCCCCGGTATTCCGCCGTGATACTCACAATGTGCCTTCTCATCGTACCACGAAGGGTAGGGCGGCTGGAAGGGGGGAACATGATACGGGCGAACCAGATCAGCCTCGTATAAGTGCTTGTACACCTCTTTGTACGGCATAGGTGGAGGGGTGAAGGTCATTCTCTCTCGTTCCTTCCTATGGGTCCTATTCTCCCTTCGGTTTGAGCCCTGAGCATTCCCGATTGCGGCTTGAGGCCGTGATATGGTAGGGTCGAACCAATTATGCCTTGTACAAGTCAGCGCAGGATATTGGGATCGGGGTAGGATACATCTTTTCGTCTTCTTTCTTAGGGGCTCTAGTCTCCCCCTCATTCGAGCTCTGTCCTCCTCTTGATGCGATGTTGCCTCATCTCCTTGAGTAGCCATTTCTTGCGAGGACTTAAGGGTATTGGTAACAAAACTGGGAGAAAACGAGGGGTCTCCCTTATCCTGACGAGGGTTTTCAACAAGACCCTTTCCTTGCAGCAACTGAGATAACTCGTTCATCATATCTTTTTGGGTCTTGATAATGGTGTCCCTCAACTCTTGCTTGGCTTGCTCTAACTGACCTCTCAAATCAGCTTCCAACTTAGCAAACTCTCCTCCATTTGCCTCTTTTGGTGGCGAGTAAAGTGTGGGTGCGGAATCTTTAGTAGTTACGGATGCTGCCATGACCCCGAACAATTAGATTCCATGAACCAATGATGCAATGCATGATATGTCAAATGCAAAACATAAACATATGATTAAATGCAACAAATTAAAAAACAAAACCGAATGCAAGGAAATGTTGGTTCGACGAACATCCTTATCAAACAACTTTCCCTAACGGAGATCGAGTCTTCTTACAACGCGGTAAGAAAATAAATTTCCTCGTCCCTTTCCATTAGGGTTCCGAAAACTCCGTTGTTGTGGACTCTTTCTCCCGTTATGAAAGTTTTCAACTTAGACTGTTCTCGAATCAACACTTCGTATGAAAATGCGATGAGTATGCAAAAATAATCAAAATAAGACAAAAAGGCAACTGGGTTAGTAACACCAATAATGAATATTGAAATAAACCAATCAATAGAAAACACCAAAACATGTTGACAAAACAAGACCTAATAGCATGAATTCTAATTCTACGGTTATCCGCATGGCTCTAACCGGGGTAGGCTTCTTAGATTCTCACACATGTGGTTCGGTTCTAACAAGGGTACCCGAACCTATCTTATTACCTACTAAGGTAGTAAGAACCCCAATTCTGGCCCATTACAAGCTTGCGAATTGGTTTCGGTTCGAGGGAAAGCACGACCTAGTGACGTGGAGGGCTGCTCACATGTCAAAGGCGTGAATTCCGGAAGTGAATTACCGACCCGTGGAGGGAGACTCACGTGGGTATGGGCGTTTCACTCCCACTTAAGGGACGAAGCTCGGGTATAGAGCTTAATGCGTGATGCAACACATGTCGGTGATTCCTTTGAAATTAAATAAAGAATTAATTCAAGACCACCAATTATCAAAGCTCGTGTAATTCAAGTTCTATTTTCGAGGAAGAACCATCTCGCTAAAGTCAAATCAAATTTCAAAAATTTCCATCATTAAAGGCAACAATTATTTCTTTGGCCTAACTCTCTTTTGTTTTGAAAAACAAAATTTGTCCCCAGCGGAGTCGCCAAGCTGTAACGGGGGTTTTTTTCGTCGCACAAATCAAGTTCCCGTTATTTTTGAAAAATATTCGTTCGATTTAAAAAGGGGGGAATTTAAAAATTGGCTCGGGCTTCGGGAAAACAACCTTTAAAAGAAATCTTTTTTCTTCGGTTTGGAGTCGCCACCGGCCACTATGGTAGGCCAGACACCGTAAAAAACAAAACCAGAGATTCGTTTGAAAAGGGTTCGGGAGTTGGTTACGTGTGGGGTAGGGTTAGCGTCCCCATCACGCCCGGAAATTGGTACCAAAATAATTGTTGCTTTTAATTGATGGAAATTATTCGAAATTTAAAAAGACTTTAATTAGGGGTTCTTGATTGAAAACCAAACTTTAATCGTACGAGCTCTTTCAAATTAGTGGTATCGAATTAATTTACCATTTAATTAAAAAGGATGACGGTACACCGGACCAAAGACTAAACCGACATCATATAAGACTGACTGCCGTGTTAGTTTAGGGTTCGGATCCCGTACGTCACCTTTATGCATGATGCAAGCAATTAAATATGGTGTTATGGTCTTGTCTATTTTAATCTCGAATTTACCTTTAGACGATTCGAATTAATCCGAATATTCGCGGGACATCCAATAAGCTAGGTATGTCGACCCGAATACGCGAATTAATAGGTATCTCCGTTTTATAATTAAAATTCATTAACATGCGAACTTAACATTAAAAATCACATGAAATGACATTAAAATGCATGTCACAAAAACATATATATTCGAACAAGGGAAGACAAAATATGCACATACTTAGCATAAACAATAGGGCAAAAAAAATATATTCGATGCGAACATTAAAAAGGATAAAATGCATGAATAATATATCATAAAAAAACATGCTAGGCAAGCAAAATAAAATGCCAACTGGCAAGGACCAAAGCTGCAAAAAACCATTTAAAATAGTAATTAAGGCACGAAATGGGACTCGAATGAAAGGACACAGAAAGCTTCAGGGACCAAAAAAGCAATTTATCCATTCGAAATTCAATTAAAACTCGAAATCAGGGCTAAAATGGGAGAATACGAAAAGAAACAGGGACCAGGATGGGAATTCGCCCATCCGGCCATCGATCAGAACCAAATTAGGGATGAAATCAAAAATACTTGAAAACATGAAGGGACTTGGGACGGGGTTTGAGAACACGGAAGCCCCTCACGCGTAAAAACGGTGACGCGGAGGGGTTTAAAATGCAATCAAACCCTTTTTTAGCGTTTTAAAACATTATAAAAACGACTCTTTAAGATTTTCAGCCCTTTTTTCATTTTATAAAACCCTAGACCTAAAGCCGAGAGCTCTTCCCCTCTGTTACTTCTCCGGCGCCGCAAAGGGGTTCCGGTCGCCGTTGCCGGCGCCGGAACCCTAAAAAGCTTTTTTTTTGAAACCCCAAAAGCCGAAAACTCCTTTTGTTTGCGAAACCGAAATTAAAACCAAAAACCCTTCCGTGTTCTCTTCCAAAAACCGAAAATCCGAAACCCTAGATCTGAAAATCGTTGCCCCCTTTTGCCGACTCACCATGCGTGGCTTCCGAAGGAGCCAGAAGGATTGTCGCCGGCAATGGGGACACAGAGAAAAAGAGAGTCTGACGAGGGTAAGATCTTAACCCTCTTTTTATTTTTTATTTTATTTTATATTTTTTGTTCGATTGAAACGAAAATAAACGAAAAAATACCTCTGTGAAATCTTCTTCTTTACTCGTATTGATATGAAATCTGGATTACAATGCCTTTTTTTTCTGGGATTTTTGAATCGAAAAGAAGCTCTCCATTACAATATTGGCTTCGGGTTTTTATAGCCCCGGAAATTTGCATTTTTCCTTTTTCTAATATTACATGAAATGCTGGAATTTGTTGGTTGATTTGTACGTATCCGTCTGCAATTTCCGTTTGCCCCTCTGTGACTCTGCATTTCGGTTGCGTTTTGGTGCTCTGACATTTGGTTTTTGTTTGTTGTATGTGACCCGTGAGGAGAGGGGGACCAGAGAGACGTGGCCGGCGTCGTGGGGCAATCCATGTCGTCGAAGATGGATCTGGACGGTGTACAAGAGAAGCTGAGGGGTCGGTTGTGGTCTACACGCGCGCGCGTGGGACTCGGATCGTCGCGCGTGGGCTGCTGGAGGGTCGCGCGTGCAGAGTGTGGGGTTTCTGGAGACTTCCCGGGCTCGATCTCAGCCGTTCGTTGCGTTCCCGATCCAATGGTTCAGAGGGGTGCGGCGCTGGTGCTTGAGGAAGGGGCCGGCTAGGGTTTCTCGCGTCTGGTGTGATCTGGACCGTCAGATCTAGATTAGATCTGACGGTGGAGAGGGGGTGGCGGCTGCACAGATCAAAAGGGAGGCATTAGGTTTTTTTGGTTTAGCATATTAGGGTTTATTTTTGGGCCTAAACGGGCCATGTAATATTATTTATTTTTGGGCTTTGATAATGTAAATTGGACTTTAAATAATATATAAACATTGGGCTTTTATTTAATTAATATGGGCTTTTATTTATTTAATGTTTCTGTTTTTTGTTTTCAGAGTTAATAATAATAATAATAATAATATAATAATAACATATGATATCAAATATGATAATGTATTAGAATATAATATGGCATATAATATCGATGGTACTAAATAAATAAAATGTATAAGTAATACATAATAATAATAATATGATATATAAGATAGGATATTATAATAAGATATAAATATATATACGTAAGGATAAGATAATATTTATAAGATATATATTGTTTTTTTGTTTTTTGGGTTTTTTTAATTCTTGCCATAACAACATATATAAATCAAAGCCCACTATAAAAAAGAAAAGAAATCGGGTTTTGACACCCCGGACAAAATAGGTGATTACAGCTACCATCAACGGCAGAACAAGATCTGAAGCAAATAAGAGTTGGTGTTGTAGTTGTCCCTCTTGGTGGGTTCAACTTCTTTATTGATCTGGTGTTTTGTTGGTGTGGCTTCCTTTTGGTTGAGGATTCGCCATTTTGCCATTGCTTTTGACCTGTTTGTTTTTATGTATGAATGATGTATGTCTGCTTAGTATGGATACATGTAATTTGATGCATGGTGTAGATGCTTGATGTGAGTGCATGATGAATGCACTAATGCTGATGTGAATGGTATGTAATGCGACTGATCATGATGTTGACTTTCAAAGGGTTGCCCCCTAATTTCATAGTCATATTGGCTCGGTCTTGTCTGTTTTAGTTTTGTCTTGTAGACTTGATCGAATTATTATTGTCATCTTGTATGATAATACCCTCAACTTTTCGTGGGTTCGAACATCTTCTTGTGAAATGTCACCTCTTTAGGGGGGAGGTCAACTCTTGTATGTTTTACATAGTCAAAATTGTTTTTTTTTTGTGCAATGGGTTGGCAAGCTCATTGTTGGTCCCTGTACTTTTGAAACCATTTGTGAAGAAATGTAGAGAAATCTTTTGTATTGATATGGAGTGTGAGATGCTTATTGGAAAATTAATTTTATTATGTACACACATATACATTTTGAAAAATCATGACAAATGATATTTATGAAAATCTAGTTGCGGGTTTTTTGAAAAAGTATTGACTCAAATGGCATTTTTGTTTGAAAAGTCACGAATGTCATAAAAGGCATACATGCGAATTTCTTTATGGGCTATCAAGCTTCCGAGAGGAGAGACTCTTATACCTAGTTTCTACCTAATTTGAGGGTGGCTCTCTTTGACTCACTAACTCATCGTGCCCCATCCTTCCCTCGTTTTTTGTAACACCCGAGTTTAGGGGTTGGGTGAAACTAATATTTTAATATTATTTTGGGCTCAGTTTTATAAATAAAATGATCCTTTAAAATTTCGGGTTTCAAAATAAACGATTTGAATGGGACCAAAATGATTTAGACTCAAAATTGAAGAGCTACTTTAAAAACAAGGATATCCATTCATTAATGGCATTTTGGGTAATTTACCCATCATCAAATTTAAACCCCCTTTTTTCCTAATACCTTTCTACTATTCATCCTCTTCTTCATTTCCCCCCAACGTGAAAGAGAGCTCTTCTCCCCTTGTTACTATTTCATTCAAAAAGCTTCTCCATTTCAACTCCAAATTGAAAGGTAATGGTATTTTTGACTTCCCCTCACCTTCCTCTCCATAAAAGTACTATTTATTTTCATTTCCATGAAAGTTTTAGAAAATGTCATTTTGGAAGGTTTGGATTAAAGATGAAAGCTTTATGTTGTAAAACCAAATGTTTTGATTTAATATGTTTAGTTATGATGTATAGAGGTCAAATGGTATGATATATGTGAATTTCAAATGATTTTGGGAAATTTTCGGAATTGGGTTTCAAGGGGGGTTTTGGAGGGTTTTAAAGTGGTTTTTGGGGTTGTTTAATGTTGGATTTTGAGGGCTGGTGCTAGTATGATATATGAGGGTTGCTTTGGGTGTGTTTGGTGGTTGTTTGGATGCTTGAAATGGAAGATTTCAGTGGGTTTTAGGGGCTGCTCGGAAATTCTGTTTTGGGGTTGATTTTGAGTGTTGGATGCTTGATAATGTTAATCCGGGTTAGTTCCGATGATGAGTTATTGATTTCGAATGTTTTGTTTGTGTTTGAGATTGATTAGAATCGAGTTTGGGCATCGGTGAAGCATCGGAAGTGAATCCGGGAAATTGAAGGTGGTTGCTTGCTTGGTCTTTGAGCTTGGAAGTTTAGGTGAGTGGTTAACTGTTTTAAATGGTTTTAAAATAGTTGGTTCGAGTATATGGACTAGGTTGGGCTTGGTAGACCCACCTAGAGTTAGGATTAGGGTGGTAGCCTAATCCTAAGCTTGATCTAGAGCCTTTGGGTGAACTCATTTATGTGGTTGTGTATGTCTCGTATGAAATGTGATATGAATGCTTATGTATATTGTATTATACATGTAAGATGAGATATGACTTGCGATGCTTGAGACATGCATGATGATGGTTGTTGGTGAGTACGTGCTAAGCACGAAAGTGATTGAAATGAGTAATGTGGAATGAGTAAATGTTGGCACTAGTATACTTGAATACAAATGATCGATCATTAGGATGTTAGTGTGTACACATGAGTCAAAAGTCGCGTGTGACCTTGGTGGCGTTGAGTCACCAAGGAGGAGTACAGGTTCGCCCGGAAATTGTAATTATATATAGTCGGTGATGAGTGGAATCCCATCGACGGGGCGTGAGGATGAGTGGAATCCCCTCTGCGAGACCGGTGATGAGTGTAATCCCACCGTGAGGTAATGTGGTTGTTGGATGTGAGTTCCAACATGTCTATCCGCGTATTCGGGTCATAGCTAGGTGCCAATGTTGTTTGATATGTGTATCAACGTGTTGAGGTTTATGATCTTTAATGGGATGCTTGAATGTGATTACATGTAATGTGGATTTGAGCTTATGATCATGGCATTTATTTTGTCTATTGCTCATGCATCTTTACCTTGTGGCTTTTGTGGATCCTTGGTAAATTTGTGTTTACCTTGGCTAGATCGTGCTCGGACCCTGCAATGTTGAGGTTTGTTTTTAGAGCTTACCCTCACTAAGCATCTTTGCTTACGCTCTCTTTGTTCAACATTGCAGATCCTTAGTTCGTGGGTTGCTTGCGCAAGGGGAGGGCCTCCAAGTGTGGTTGTTGGCTTGAGTACATCAAGTATGAATTTTAAATGTTGAACATGTAATAGCTTAAGCAATGGGACATGTGTCTTTTGATGGATGATTGTTGGATGTTTAGGAGCTTGTTTAGACTCCATGTTATCTTGCTTTTGTATGGCTTGTGATGCCATGTTTGAATTGTAATCCATGCCTAAATTGCTTATCATGAATGTTAGCTATGTGTCTCTTGAGGTTGCCTTCATGTTTGAATGTTGAAGTATGTACTTTGAATGCTTGAATGCCATCTTGAGTCTATTGCATGATTTCCTTGATGTTTATACATGTTGGGTGCTTGTATGGCTATAAAGTGGTATGTGAATGTTGTAAGAATGTTTGGTTGGGGCTAGGGAAGTATTAAATTGCATTTAGACTCGAGTCTTGATCGTTTTGTTGAGTTTGGGAGGTTTTGCAGTGCAGGGGTATCGATACGGTTGGTACGGTATCGATACCACCTTCTTGTTTCAGGCCTCGTGTATCGATACACTTGAGAGGTGTATCGATACTATTTTGGTCACTGGAGCTACTGTCCAGTTCGGTATCGATACCGGCCTCTGGTGTACCGATACCGTCATCTTAGCGTTGACCGTGGGAAGTCAACCGTTGGGGAGGGTATCGATACACTCCTTGGGTGTATCGATACGGTCTCTACGGGTTGACTTTGACCAGTTGACCTGGTCAAGGGGGTATCGATACACCCCTTAAGGGTATCGATACCACCTGTAGTACAAGTATAAAATTGGGCTGTAACATGTTAGTTTGAGTTCGTTTGTTTGCCTCGTGAATGTTGTTCCGATGTATGATCACGTAGGATTAAATACTCATCTAGACAAGATTTAAAATGAAAAAAAAATAGGGTTGCTAACCGAGGGGGAATTCCTTAGGGAGTTTTCACTCGGTTTTCCCCGTGTGGCCCACTCGGGCCGGTCATTCGGCTAGACCGGGACGAGGGGGTTACATTTTTAATCTCGATCAAGCATTAGAAGTGTGACAATCCTTGAAGAAAGGTTAACTCTCATAGGCGAGATGTATTATGAAGACAAATTCATCCATCCGTGTATGGTCAGATGGTCTTGTAGGTCCTAAAATTAAGGCTACGGCCCGTGGTTGTGACAGAAAGGGAACATAGGCCCCGAATTGAGGATTATCAAGTACTGACTGATGTGGATATGCTTGGATCGCTTTAAATTGTCTATTTTTTGGGTGTTCGCCTTTCATTGTTGTTTTGAATCGACTTGCACCTTTGTATTGTGTTGGTGCGTACTTCTAATTAATCTAAGTAGAGGTCCAACTGGATGAAGAATTCCCATAGCTTGCACTTTTTGATTTAGCGCAAATACGATGAGCACTACAAAGCTCTCAAGGATCGCTTGATGGAACTGCAGAAAGCCAATGAGATGGGACCAGGAGCTGTGGAAATGAGCCTGATAGCTGATTTTGTACTTCCTCCTAAGTTCAAAATCCAAGACTTTGAGAAATACGATGGAACTTCATGTCCCAAGGCTCATTTAACGATGTATTGTAGAAAAATGGTTGCTTACCAGAGAGATGAGAAGTTGTTAATACACTACTTCCAGAACTGTCTAACTGGTTCAGCTGCTCGCTGGTATACCCAACTAAGCCGGGTGAATATCCGATCCTGAAAGGACTTGTCAGGAGCTTTTGTGGAACACTATAAGCATGTTACAAAAATGATCCCGAGCCGAGTAATGTTGCAGGGAATAGAGCAGAAAAGTGACGAAACGCTCTAGCAGTATGCCCAAAGATGGAGGGATATTGCAGCACAAGTACAACCCCCACTAATGGAAAGTGAGATTGCTCATATGTTTGTACAAACTCTGAGAGGACCGCTTTTTGAAAGGCTTATCAGCAATGCCACCCAGAACTTTGATGACATTGTGATGACATGAGAGCTGATAGAAGCCGCAATAAAGAGCGGGAGAATTGAAAGTGGAGAGAGTTCTCGCATGAATTATAAGAGGAAAGATAATGAAGTAAACAATGCAAGCACTTATGAAGCACCAAAAAATGTGACCATTACATCACCCGGAACCTCAGCTGGAAACTCTCAAAATTCAAACAAGAGGGATTCCCGAGGACCAAGAAATGATAGAATGAACTTTACACCCATCCCAATGTCATATGCAGAATTATACCCCTAGCTGCATGAGGCGGATCTGGTGAGATCGTATCATATGACACCTCTACAGCCTCTTTACCCTCCATGGTACAAAGCTGACGCCCATTGTGAATTCCATGCTGGAATACCGGGATATTCAATTGAAACATACACATCATTAAAGAAGGTGGTGCAGAATTTGATCAATACTGGGATATTTAAGTTTGATGAACCCAGTATCGCTGCTAATCCCCTTCCGAGTCATGGAGGACGTGGGGTGAGCATGATAGAAGAATATGATGACGCCAAGAGGCGAAAGAGTGATGTTTCATAAATTCAGTCTCCGTTAAGATGAGTGTTTGAACAGTTATATAACGCCAATATGATTAAATTTGGCATGAAAGTTGAGATGGAAGTATCTGCCAAGGTATACTGTGAATATCACCAAGAGTGTGATCATGAAATTCAACATTACCAAGAGTTCAGGGACCTGGTTCAAAAAATGATGGATAACAAAGAGATTAAGTTCTTTGAAAAGGTTGGTACAAGGAGAGAGGTTGAAGTGTGTGCTTCAAAAAACTCTGGGTGAAATATGGGGTGCATAAACCTTTGGTCGTGACAGTTAAGCCGAAGGTTCCAAATGCGAAGCCAGTGGTGGCACCAAAGATAGTGATTTCAACTCTCGCTCCATTTACCTTCAAAAGTACCAATACAGTCCCTTGGAATTATGCGGCCAGTGTGTCAATACCAGAAAAAGAAAAGTTGCAAGAGATGAAACCCAAAGAAGAGACAAAAGAAGGACCAGAGAAAGAGCAAATGAATTCGGAGGCAGTAAATGAAGTAGGCCATTTCACTCAGAGTGGCAGACGTTACTCCTCCCCAGAAGTCATGAAAGAAGATGAGAAAGCTAAAGAAAAGGTATCTACTGCCCTTGAAATTTTTTTTGAGGAATACCCTGCTCCAAAGATAAATGAACCAGTGACGGAGAAGCAAGCCCGGGAATTTCTGAGGTTTTTGAAACACAACGAGTACAACATTGTAGAACAATTGAAGCGACAACAGGTGAGAATTTCAGTTCTAGAGTTGTTACTGAGCTCTGAAGGGCACCATAATGCTTTGATGAAGGTGCTAAATCAGTCGTTTGTGTCAAACAATATCTCAGTAGACAAGTTGGACAGAATTTTAAATCATATCGCTGCCAACAATTACATTACATTTACCGATGATGAAATTCTGGAATGAGGAATGGGGTCAGTAAAAGCTTTGAATATCATCACGCATTGTAAAGGATATGTGCTGCCAGGTGTCCTGATTGACAATGGATCAGCCCTCAATGTTATGCTGATGGCAACTCTGCAGAGGTTGCCTATCGATGACTCATATATGAAAGCATATCATAATACTATAAGAGCCTTTGATGGAACAATCCGAGACGTGCTTGGGAGGATAGAAGTACCATTGTTGATAGGGCCGACAGTTTACAATATTGATTTTGTGGTGATGGACATTAAGCCCACTTATAATTGTTTGCTCGGACGACCCTGGATTCACTCAGTAGTGGTACTCCCATCTTCTCTACACTAGAAACTCAAGTTTGTTATAGAAAGAAAGTTGGTCAGTTTTGGAGCAGAGGAAGACATCATTGCCTTTGTAAAAACTGATGTACCCTACATCCAGACAGATGAAAATGCCTTGGAGTGCTCTTTCCATGCGCTGGAGTTTGTAAATGCTACCTTCGTGGCTGAGGGAAAGCCATTTCCACGGCCAAGATTGTCAAACTGCACTAAGATGACTGTTCGAGAGACACTTGGAAGAGGTGCAAGGACGGGGAAGAGGTTTGGAAAACATTTGCAGGGAAGTTTGCGTCTGAGGCCTTTTCTGATGAAGAAAGATCATTTTGGATTAGGGCTTGCTCCTACAGTAAATGACCGATTAAGAGAACTAAAGAAGAAGAGGGAACAAAGGAGAGCTCGTATGCAAGGAAAGGAGACGTCCTCCCGCTTGGTGACAACTTTTGACATGACAAAGATCTTCAACTCACGAGGATTCACCAACATTGAAAAATAGTTGGAGGAGGTCAATCAAGAAACAATAAAGCTGCATGAGGAGGAAATCTCCGGCAATGACCTAGATGGACTTTTTGTTGGAGGAATCTTCGAGGATGCTCAGCCTGGCAATTATTTGAGACTGATTCGTCCCTGTGCCCCAGGCGACATTGAAGATCTAGAAAGTTGAAGATACTTCCTTTGTAACCAAAGTTAAAATAGAGTAAATACCAGGACCACCTTACACCTTTGCCCGCGGGTATAAGGGGATTATCTGTAAATGGCCATTATACCATCATTTTAATAAAGATTCTTTCCATGCTGATTCACAAATGGCAAACGAGTTTTTAATTGTTCGCATTCTTTTCAAAATATATTATTATTTTCTTTGCAGGTCTTCAACTATCGATTGCATGAATGATCCTAAAGTAGATCCTAGGGTAGGACCTGAACAGCCAGTATGTCTAACGGAAATCAATGAAGTTGAGGATGAACTATAATCTGAAATCCCTGAAGAATTACTGAGGTTAGTGGAAAAAGAAGATAAGCATATTCTGCCCCACAAAGAAGAATTAGAGATTCTAAATCTGGGAACAGAAGAAAATAAAAGAGAAGTAAAGATCGGGGAAACATTTTTGTCCAGAAAGAAGCAAGAATTAATTGATCTATTGCGTGAGTTCAAAGATGTCTTCGTCTGGTCTTATCAAGATATGCCAGGGTTAAACGCTGACATAGTGGTACACAAATTGCCCATTAGACCTGAATGTAGACCGATTTAACAAAAATTCAGAAGGTTGAGACCGGAAATGGTGATAAAAATAAAAGAGGTGCAGAAGCAGATTGATGTCGGTTTCCTTGTGGTGTCACAGTATCCAGAATGGGTGGCAAATATAGTACCCATACAAAAGAAAGATGGGAAAGTACGAATGTGTGTCGACTACAGGGACTTGAACCGGGCCAGTCTGAAAGATAATTTTCCTTTGCCACATATAGACATCATGGTCGAAAATACGTCGAGGCATTCCTGGTTTTCCTTTATGGATGGCTTCCTGGGATATAATCAAATAAAGATGAGTCCAGAAGATATGATCAAGACTACCTTTATAACCTTATGGGGCACCTATTGTTACAAGGTGATGCCCTTTGGACTAAAGAACGTTAGGGCAACATACCAGGGGGCGATGGTGACCTTGTTTCATGACATGATGCATAAGGAACTCGAAGTGTATGTAGATGACATGATCACCAAATCCCATACCAAGGAGGAGCACATCCAAAACCTGAAAAAAGTTATTCTTGAGATTGAGAAAGTACCAATTAAAGCTCAATCCTAACAAATGCACTTTTGGAGTAACATCTGGAAAACTCCTTGGGTTCTTTGTTAGTAGAAGGGGAATTGAGATAGACCCTGATAAAGTGAAGGCTATCCAGAACCTGCAGCCACCAAGCTCACAGAAAGAAGTTCGGGGGTTCCTTGGCAGATTGAATTGTGTTTCTCAGTTCATATCACAATTGACCGATAAATGTGATCCAATCTTCATGATGCTGAAAAAGAATAACCCTGAAGAATAGAACAAAGAGTGCCAAGAGGCATTTGACAAAATCAAGATATATCTCACCAATGCCCCCATATTAGTAGCACTGGTTCCTGGCAGGCCACTAATCCTTTACCTGATGGTCTACGAGAACTCAATGGGGTGTGTATTGGGGCAACATGATGACACGAGAAAGAAAGAAAGAGCCATCTATTATTTGAGTAAGAAGTTTACCGAATGCGAAGTGCGGTACCCACCAATTCAAAAGTTGTGTTGCGCTCTGGTTTGGGTAACCTGAAGGCTCAGGTAATACATGTTATACCATACCACATGGCTGACTTCTCATCATGACCCATTAAAATTCATGATGGAAATACCAGCATTGACTGGAAGACTGGCATGCTGGCAAATGCTGTTATCAGAATTTGACATTGTGTATGTGAGTCAAAAAGCAATAAAAGGAAGTGCTATAGCAGATATCTTAGCCAATCGTGCAATGGAGGATTATGATCCCCTGAACTTCGATTTCCCAGATGAAGATGTGATGAATATCTTCATGATAGAAGCCGGAATTCTAGAAAGAAAAACCTGGAAATTGTATTTTGATGGAGCAATTAACGCCCTTGGATGAGGAATTGGGGTAGTATTGATCTCACCCGATGATGTACACTACCCGTCCACAAGCAGACTAGAATTTCTTTGTACCAATAATATGGTAGAATATGAAGCTTGTGTGATGCGCCTGCGAGCTGCCATTGAAAGAAAAGTATAAGTCTTAAAAGTGTATAGAAATTCGGCATTGGTGATTTACCAACTTCGTGGAGAATGGGAAACGAATGATGTAAAATTGATCGAGTACAAAAAATTGATCATGGAGCTAATAAAAGAGTACGGAGAAATAACCTTTATATACATCCCAGGGAAGATAATCAAATGGCGGATGCCTTAGCCACATTGGCTTCGGTATTCCTAGCAAATAGATCAGAAGACATGGTGCCTATCCGAATGCAGAGCTATGAAACCTATGCTCACTGCTGCAGTATAGAAGAGGAAATTGACCAACATCCCTGGTACCATGATATTTTGCAATACCTAAAGTATCATAATTATCCTCTGGGGGCAAATGATAATGAAAAAGGAACTATTAGAAGAATGGCTTCGGGATATGTACTCGACGGAGAAATCCTATACAAAAGAAGCAGAGATCAGATCTTGCTGAGATGTGTTGATGCCAATAAAGCAAAGACTATAATTGCAGAGGTACATGACGGGATATGTGGCACACATGCAAATGGGCTCTCAATAGCCAGGAAGATTATGAGATATGACTATTACTGGACGACCATGAAAGGAGATTGCATTGAATACGCAAAGAAGTGTCATAAGTGCCAAATATATGCTGACAAGATCAATTCTCCATCAGTCCCTCTACATACTATGAACTCACCATGGCCTTTTGCAGCCTAGGGCATGGATGTTATTGGGAAAATTCATCCCAAAACTTCAAATGGACATCGCTTCATCCTCATGGCGATAGATTATTTTACCAAGTGGGTAGAAGCAGCTTCTTATGCCAGCATCACAAGAACTACAGTTAGTAAGTTCCTAAAGAAAGAGATAATTTGCCGATATGGACTACCAAAAAGAATTGTTACCGATAATGCTACAAATTTCAACAACAAAGTGATAATGGAAGTGTGTGAACAGTTCAAAATCATTCACCACAATCCATTAACCTACTACCCAAAGATGAATGGAGCAGTGGAAGCGGCAAACAAAAACATAAAGAAAATCATATCAAAGACAACAGAAACTTACAAGGACTAGCATGAGAAGCTACTGTTCGCTCTGTTTGCATATCGAACATCAATCCGAACCTCGACCGGGGCAACATCTTACTCCTTGGTCTATGGGACAGAGGCAGTGCTACCCATTGAAGTTGAGATCTCGTCACTCCGAGTATTGTCGAAAACAAAGTTGGACGATGCGGAATGGCTGCAGGCTCGATTCGATCAACTAAATCTCATTGAGGAAAAGAGATTGAGGGCAATTTGTCACAGCCAGATGTACCAAAAGAGGATAATGCGGGCATATGATAAAAAGGTGCACCCAAGAAAATTCCGAGAGGGGGATCTTGTGTTAAGAAAGGTCCTACAAATACACCGAAGCGATCGCGGGAAATGGACGCCTAACTGGGAGGGGCCATACGTTGTCAAGAAAGCTTTCTCTGGAGGAGCATTGATACTGTCTGAAATGGATGGCAAAGAGCTAAATAAGCAGGTGAATTCAGATTCAGTCAAAAAGTATTATGCTTGAAGAATAAAAAAGAGATTAAAAAAGAAAAGAAGAAGAAGAAGAAAAGTAGAGTGAAAACCCGAAAGGGCGCTCTCGCAAAAAGAAAATATCTATGGTGAAAACCCCAAAAAGGGCGCCTTAGATATCAAAAAGAAAAAATAATAAAAATAAAATAAAGGAGGTTTAAGATGAAAACTCGCAAAGGGCGTATTGAAACCAAAGGAGGATCTAAGTTGAAACCCTAAAAAGGCGGCTCAGATGAATGAAGTTAGGCATCTGATAATCAAAACCTCTCGGACGCCTAGTATTTCGGAAAGAGGTTTCACATTCGAAATCATTTCAGCAACATTAGAACACTGCTGGACATGAGTGCAAACTCACCCCTACTTCTGGTTGACAGGGTGATTATATCCTTCATGGCTTGGATGCCCGGAGATCTGATTTTGTTTCTTGATTTTTTTTGCCATGACTATTTCAAAATTTGTTGTATTCCAATTTACAAGCTTCAATAAAATTCATGAATTCACTTCCGAGCTTTCTTTTTTATTCCAAAGCATCTTAAAATAGTTGATATAATGAAAAAAGCAGATAATTTTCTGGCATTACTTTGTTTTAGACGTGCAGGTGGACCTTGTCACTCTAGGAATTGAAGAAGAGTGTACAAGATGAGGTAGTGCAAAACTGAAGGTTGATCATGAATGCCGCAACGGAGACTGTCACCCGAAAAACAATGATTTATCTATAATAAGGTGATCAGAAATATGAGGATAAAGCATTACAAGGTCCATCTGAGTTGATTTTGGCAGGTGCCGAGAAGAGAAGTATTCGCAGCTCGGTAGAAATTCTTGGGAACAGCAAGGTGTTCTTATTGGT
This sequence comes from Hibiscus tridactylites, assembly GCA_958450335.1. NCBI lineage: Eukaryota > Viridiplantae > Streptophyta > Magnoliopsida > Malvales > Malvaceae > Hibiscus > Hibiscus tridactylites. The sequence goes on along the minus strand of OY288265.1, from coordinate 35,759,300 downwards.
TGAAGAAATATGTGGCTGATCAAAATAAAATCTCTTTGATCGTAATGTTTCCAAAAGAAAAAGGAAAGAAAGAAGAATAAAAAGAAAAAGGAAGGTGAAAACCTAAAAAGGCGCCTTTTAGAAAAAAGAAAAAAGAAAGAAAGAAAAAAAACCCAAAGTGAAAACCTGAAAGGGCGCTTTGAGAAAAGCAAACTAAAGTGAAAACCCGGAAGGGTGCTTTAGAGCAAAGGGCCAGAAAAGCGGAAAGAAGGTTGCAATGGCAAAATCCTGGTGTGGGATAGAGTTAAAAGAGGAGCATCCGGAAAAAGGACCTAAAAGAGCAGGAGCTGATTGATGGATCTGAGTAAACCAAAGATCATGCATCATATAAAATATTAGAATCATGCTAACCTGCATATTTCATTTATTTTAATAGGAAAATGACAAAGAATGATTCATAGTGAGAAGAGTCTGTCCAGCAAAGAAGGATTCATAATGAGAAGAGTCCGCCCAGAAAAGAAGGATTCATAATGAGAAGAATCCGCCTAGCAAATAAGGATTCATAATGAGAAGAGTAGGCCCAGCAAAGAAGGATTCATAATGAGAAGAGTCCGCCCGTTGAAGAAAGAGGAATTTCCACGTGAGAAGAGCTTACTTAATGTCATTGCAGAAAAGATCAGCGAAAGAGCAAGGAATGAAGAATTTCATAATGGGAAGAACAACTTCAGACCTCAGAAAGCAAAGAGCAGCGTAGTATTATCGAAGGTTGAAGAACTTCATAATGAGAAGAACAACTTCAAGCTTTGACGAACAGATGGTTCGGACAAAATCCATGTCTTTTCAGTCTTTGCCCTATTCCTGTTCCACAGCAATGATCAAAGAGGGGCAGCTGTAGAACCGGACTTTTTTCCGGGTTGATATATATATAACATAAATAATAATAATAATAAAACAGATAATAAAAATAACCCAAATATATTAAGAGTCCAAATAATACAAGGTCCAAATGTCTTAAAAAGCCCATACATTACAAGAAGGCCCAATCCAAAAAATCCAAAGTCCATTACAGCTATCGACAATCCATGTCCAACCCAATACATTTGTTTACAACCTAAATCCAGCCCAACAAACACAAAAACCCACTTGAACCCATTTGTGTTTCTTTTTCACGCTCGATTTTGAGCCCAGAGGGACATGTGTCAGCACGGTACTGGCTCATTCTCTCTCACTCAGATTCTCATCGAACTAGGACCAGCTAGCATTGCTAGCCGTGCAAAGATGACGTCACCCCTAACGCAGGTATAAATTCCTGTGAAGAGAGAGAAACATGTAATTAATGCAGTCATAATTACAAAGATAATTTCCAAAAAAAAGAGAAATCGAAAAGACACAGAGAGAGAAATTACCTGAGAACCTAAATTGATCGGAGAAGATGACTCGACACGGAGATCTCACCGGAAGCTCACCGGAGCCGTTTGAACATTGAACTGAGGTATTTCTACCTCTATTTTCCTTGTTTTCTCGCTTTTAACTATTCAGAAAACACGAAAGCGATTCAGGTCTCTTAAAAACTAAAACTGAACCTATCTAAAACTAGATTTCGGACATAAACACAACTCAAACCTAAATCTAAGTCCAAATCAGATACATAATGCATGTAAAAACTAGATCTAAGATAAAAAAAGAACAGATCATATCTACTTTTGAAACTAAAAATACATAAAAATAAATAAAAAAATAAAAAAGATCGAGATCGAGAGCTTATCTTGATTTGCCGGTGTTGGAAACACTGTCAGAATGAGAGTTCGAGTACTCGGTGTGTTGTTGGAGTCGAAAAACAGAGAGGAGAGGCCACTAGTTTCGGGTAGATAGCTTAGGATTGGGTGAAGTAGGGTGTTTCTAAGGAAATGGGCTTCAGATCTAGGATTAGGGTTAAAAAATGAGTATTTTGGGTAGTTTTAGGTTTTGAGAGACGATGGTCGGAGTTGCAGACGGTGGCTGGAAAGGCCAGGTTTGGCTGGAGAAGATGATTGAAAAAGTTCCAGTCATCGAAAAAAGGAAGAAGAAGGATGAACGATGGTCGGTAAATGCAGAACGGATCGGAGGAGATGACCAGAGAAGGTCCGGTCATCGGAAGAAAGAAAGAGGAGACCGGAGATGATATTCGGTGGTCGATATCATCTCGGCAGCCAAGAAAACAGATCGGAGGAGAGTTAAGGGATGAGAGAAGATCAAAGTGTTGATTTTTGAAAATTTTGGATGAGTTCTTGAAAGAACGGGTTTTTGATCTTTGGAGAACAAGTTTCAGAAAGGTTGAGGTGTTTGTAAAGATCAAGTGAAGGGTTTAGGAAGAGTTCATGGTTGGTTCATGAGAAAAATGAGTGTTTGATCTTAAAAACAGTTTTGGAGGGAGTTTTTAAAGTTTTTGAAGATTGAAAGAAGGTTTTTTTAAGAACATATGAAGAACTGAAGCAAAATAGGGGTTTTGATAAAAAATGTGTGGGGATTTTGAGTTTTAGGTGTTAGGGTTTAGAGAGTTTAGAGTGAGAGAGAATTGAAGAGAGAGGGGGAGAACGACTCAAATGACCATTCCAACTCGGTCTAGGGCCTTTTATACCGAGTTGGAAACGATGTCGTTTTGGAAGCCGGGTCACAAAGGATCTACGTGTTTTTAAACGAATTTGGATACAGGTCCGTGACCCGGTCGAGCTTAAATAATGGGTTTGGGCCTTTTAATTCAAATGGTTTAAAATGGTTTGGGCTTGGGTAAAGTTTGGGCTTGGTTAATGGGTCCGGGCTTAGACTTTTAGGATCTTTAGAATTGGGCTCTTTGGTTTTAATTCCTTCACAAATTGGTCCTTATTCACTTGTAATTTAGCCACCTAAAATGTAATTAAATTCAATTCAGTCCTTTCCAGAATTAATTGTCTTATTTTAATTGTTTTTTTAATTGCTTTAATTATTTATTTATTTTAATTATGTAATTAACAAATATGCTTGTATATTTTCTTTAAAAATATCATGACATTTATATTATGTGGATAATTAATCACATGTTAAATAGATTAGTGCCATTATTGTAGTTTATTAAATCATAATTGAATAGGAAGATCATTGTAGAAAATAGGTTGATATTTGAAACAATATTAGAATGCTCAATATTGGCTAGTGTCACAATGCAAAGTGATGTTAACCAATGAGCATCCCGATAAGAGTTTCAATTTTCTATCTTAACTTAGAAAATGAAATTAAATCACTAACTAGGTAAATTTAACAAGTAAAATGAAATAGGGTTTTAATAATTAGTGTCATTTTAATTAGGAATGTTGTTATTTTTGGATTTGATAAAGAAAGTGTCCAATATTATTTTGGATGTTTTCTTTCATGTCCAAAATTAATAGTATTCATAGAATTTTAATTAAAGCAATTAATGGAGCCTAATTAGGGTTCACTTAAAAATGACAAGACAATAATAAATCATGCATTAAACCTTTTGTGTTGAGGTACATTTTCCGAATATAAGTTGAAGTGTCCTAATATAATTGGATGTTTCATAATCATATTCGATTGAAATGTACTTTCTTACAAAAGGATACTCCCATTCTGAATAAAATTCGTCTTACTGTTAAATGATTTAATTAAGTTCAAATTAATGTTTGAAATGTCAAAATGCCACGTGTAATTAATAAGGTACCGATAACGGGCGTTCGTATGGGTGCTAATCCTTCCCTACACGTAATTGACTCTCGAACCCGAACTTTTCAAAAAGAATCTTTGAGACGTTTTTATGGTGTCCGACCTACCAAAGTGGTCGATGGCGACTCCAAAATGATTTTAAGTAAAATAAATGAAGTTTTCATAAAATGGAAGGCTAATTAATTAAATAGGTAACATTGGTTAAAAACCCTGATTTTCCAGATTTTAATCGTCAGGCTGTTTTTATTCCAAACTTTAAAAAGCGGGCTTTCAAAAAAATGGTCGCGACAAGATGCATGTAATATGATTAATTTAAAGATATTAATCCAAAATTGGGGAAACCTTTGGAATTTGATAAGTTTACATTTTGGTCCCTAAAAGCTATTTTGAATGCAATTGATGATTTGTACGTTCTACAGCAACGTTAAACACTTAGGTTTATAACGAGCATCTAGACAAGATAAAAGAAAAAAATAGGGTCGTTTATTGAGGTAAACCTTCCCGATTTACTTCAATATTCCCCGTGTGACCCATTCGGTCTGGTCAATCGCCTAGGCCGGGTCGAGGGGATTATATTTGGTGGTATCAGAGCCAGGTTACGAAAGAATGGGATGATGGTAAGTTATTGGTAAGTCGATGTGATGTGATTTTAAGTGATATGTGGTGTCTGTTTTGCACGGTGAATGTTATAAGCATGTTGATGCTGATTAAATGATAGTGATGCTATGTTTGAGGAGTGTAATGCATGTATGAGTTGTTATATATGATGATGTTGTGGGCTGAATCTTATTGATTGTGATGCACGATGGTTGTGACACGTACGTCATATGCTTTATGTTGTGTGTGGGGGAAATTGGGATGCACATTGCCTTATTACTGTAGTGAAGTGTTTTTTTAAATTGAATTTGAAGTCTTGGATCCTTGCTTGAAGTTGGTCTGATTTCTTGTTTTGTTATATATGCATGCCTTAATTATAATAGCAGAATGGGACCGAGGAGAGAACTAGTATTGGGTACGGTTGATCTTGCTGATGAGCAAAAGAATCAGGAGAACGAGGTTCTACCTGGTGCGAATTTACCTCCTCCACCGCCTCCACCTAGGGGTGAGGAGCAAGTACAACACGAGTAGGTTGGTCTGGTGTTGGATGATTTGACGCCTTTGGTTCAGGCGATGACTGGAGCATTCCAGGATTTGATTGAGCTTCTACAAGAATATAAAGACATTTTTTCCTGGTCATACCAAGATATGCCTGGTCTCGACACAGATATTGACATGCATAGGCTTCCTATAAGAGAAGGAGGGGAGCCAGTGAAGCAAAAGCTTAGAAGAATGAAGGCTGATACACTTTTGAAAATCAGAGACGAGGTCAAGAAGTAGTACAATGACGGATTCCTCGAAGTAGCTAAGTATCCAGAATGGGTGGCGAACATTTTCCCAGTGCCTAAGAAAGATGGAAAAGTAAGAATGTGAATCGACTATAGGGATATTAATAAAGCAAGCCCCAAAGACAATTTTCCGCTTCCATATATCGACACCTTGGTCGACAATACAACTGGCCATTCCCTTTTCTCATTCGTGGATGGATTTTCTGGTTACAATCAAATAAAGATATGCCCAAAAGACATGGAAAATACTACTTTTGTAACGCTTTGGGGAACCTTCTACTATAAGGTAATGCCTTTGGATTGAAGAACGTAGAGGCAACGTATCAGAGAGCTATGGTCACTCTTTTTCATGACATGATGCATAAGGAAATAGAAGTTTATGTGGATGATATGATCACCAAGTCCAGAACTGAAGAAGAGCATCTAGCAAACCTGGGTAAGCTTTTTCAAAGATTGAGAAAATTTCAGTTAAAGCTTAATCTTGCCAAGTGCACATTCAGGGTTACATCTGGGAAATTGTTGGGCTTTGTAGTAAGAAGAAGAGGAATCGAAATCGACCCAGACAAGATAAAGGCCATACAAGAACTTCCACCTCCTCAAACGCAGAAGCAAGTTAGAGGATTCTTGGGAAGGGTGAATTACATAGCCCGATTCATCTCCCAACTTACGAATAAGTGTGACCTAATATTCAGATTGCTTAGAAAGAAAAACCCGGGAACCTGGAATGAATAATGCCAAGCAGCTTTAGAAAAGATCAAGGAGCAGCTAACTAATCCTCTAGTGTTAATGCCACCCGTTTCAGGGAAACCGTTAATACTCTATCTGACGGTGTTTGAAAATTCAATGGGTTGTGTACTAGGGCAGCATGATGAAACTAGAAGGAAGGAAAGGGCGATATATTATGTGAGAAAGAAGTTAACAGACTTTGAAACAAGATATACGCCAATTGAAAAGGTATGATGTGCTTTGGTATGGGCCACTAAGAGGCTTAGGCAGTATTTGTTATATCATACCACATGGTTAATCTCGCGGTTAGATCCATTGAAGTTCATGATGGAAGCTCCAGTCTTATGAGGAAGAATAGCGCGATGGCAATTGTTGCTTTCAGAATACGACATCCAGTATGTGAATCAGAAAGTGGTAAAAGGAAGTGCCATAGCAGATTTTCTTGCCAGTCGTGTACAAGACGATTATGAGGCATTAGATTTCAGTTTCCCCGATGAAGACTTGATGTGTATCATGGAAGATGAAGAATCACCAGCAGAATATTGGGTCATGCATTTTGATGGTGCTGTAAATGCTTTAGGGCGAGGTATTGGAGCAGTTTTGGTTTCGCCAGAATGAGATCATTATCCTTTTACCTTCCGTTTGAAATTCTTTTGCATCAATAATATGGCAGAATACGAGGCATGCATATTGGGCCTAAGGGAAGCCATCGATAGAAAAATCAGAAAGTTGAGAGTCTATGGGGTTTTAGCTTTGATCATCTACAAAACACGTGGCGAATGGGAAACAAAAGATGAAAAATTGATAGAGTGTCACAATTTGGTTCTTGAGTTAACTAAAGAATTTGAGATGATTACTTTTAAGCATCTCCCGAGAGAAGATAACCAGATGACTGACGCGTTAGCCACTTTGGTTGCCACATTTAAAACAAGCGAGGGTTCGGAGATGATTCCCATTAAGTTGCAAATGATGGAGTCCCCAGCATATTGTTATAATATAGAAGAAGAAGATGGTTTGCTGTGGTTCCATGACATCTTACAGTACTTAAATTTGCAACAATACCCAGCACAGGCTTTAGAAAATGAAAAGAAAATGATAAGGAAAATGGAATCAGGATACATCCTTGATGAGGAGATCCTCTACAAATGAAGTCAAGACCAACTACTACTGAGATGTGTGGATGCAAAGGAAGCGTAGTTGATTTTGGAAGAAGTCCGTGAGGGAATTTGTTGAACCCATCCTAGTGGTTTCACTATGGCAACAAGAATTATGCGTTTCGAATATTACTGGTCAACAATGGAAGGTGATTGCATTAATTATACCCATAAATGCCACAAGTGCCAGGTTTACGCTGATAAGGTTCATGTGCCTCCTCAGTATCTTTATGTCATGTCGTCTCCATGGCCATTCTCTATGTGGGGCATATATGTTATCGGGCAGATTCATCCGAAAGCGTCAAACGGTCATCGCTTTATCTTGGTAGCTATTGATTACTTAACAAAGTGGGTGGAAGCGGCCTCATATGAAAATATAAATCGGTCCACTGTTTGCAATTTCTTAAAAAAGGAAATCATTTATCGATAGTCTACCAGAAAGCATAATTACTGATAATGCCTCTAACCTGAACAACCGAATGATTGTTGGGGTCTGTGAGCAGTTCAACATTAAGCATCGCAACTCAGTAGTATACCGCCCAAAGATGAATCGAGCAGTAGAAGCAGCCAATAAGAATATTAAGAAGATAGTTACAAAGATGACTGATACGTATAAAGATTGGTATGAAAAGTTGCCATTTGCTTTGTATGCATATCGAACAGTGGTACGAACATCCACTGGGGCAACTCCATTCTCATTAGTATATAGAGTTGAAGCCATGATACCAATCGAGGTGGAAATACCATCGTTGCGTGTCTTGACGGAAGCCAAGTTAGATGAAGCAGAATGGGTATAGGCAAGGTACAACCAGTTGAACTTAATCGAGGAAAAGAGGCTGAAAGTTGTATGTCATGGTCTAATGTACCAAAGAAGGATGATTAGGGCTTATGTAAAGAAGGTTCTCCCTAGAGAATTCCAAGAAGGTGATATGGTCTTGAAGAAGAAGTTGTCAATTCAAAGTGATCCCCGAGGAAAATGGGCGCCTAATTGGGAAGGACTGAATATTGTGACAAAGGTTCTTTTTGGAGGAGCATTGATTTTAGCTGAGATGGATGGAAATGAGTTAATCCAGTAAATTATGATATTGTCAAGAAGTACTATGCCTGAAGAAGAAGAAGAAAAGAGAAAGAAAAAAGAGAGAACAAAAAGGAAAAAGAGAAAAACAAGGGTTCAAAATGAAAACCCACAAATGGCATTTTGAAACCAAATGAGAGTCTGAGTTGAAAACCCGTAAAGGGCGGCTCAGATAATATAATAGATTCTAGGGCTTCACAGATCATGCACTATACTCAAGGTTTCTTTGACATTGGCGGCATTCAAGTTTACTTCTGGCGTTTGAAAGGAGAAGTTTGGACTATTGATATTTAAATACTTGTTTCCCTTCCTTTTTTATAAACCTTTTTTGTGTTTGCAACAATGTTAATAAATTTGTTTCATGGATTTTTCTTGTTTCCTTCCCTATCTTTTTGAGCATCTTGTTTTGAAATAAGGATCGATGGATTTGATAATCATTTATATATGCAAAAGATTTTTTAGCATTACTTTAAGAATATTTTGGAAAGTTCGGGGACTATGAAGTGTTCTATAATTATTATTTTGGGCATATGGTGTTAAAATGCTTAATGAAGAAAGTAAAGCCTTGTTGCAAAATTATTTGAAAGAAAGAAAAGCCATATGAGTGTCTGGGCGCTTAAACAACATTTCTTAAAATCACCAGCCTTCCTTACATGATGATAAGAGCATCCTTTTAAGTTCGAAACCTGACTTAAGGAGTTCTTCCTTGAATACGAAAATGCTGACTGAGAAGATAGATAAGGATTAAATGTTTCCAATGAAGTGAGAATATGATGTAAAAAATAGAACCAGTCAGCAAAAGATCAGGAAATAAAGCAAAGGCCAGGGTTGTTCATAACTCGCGAGTTAATTCCAAAGCAAAGGAGATGGCCTTATCCCATGGAATGGTGAATTCGAAGTCAAAAAGTCAAGAAGGGTTGAAAGAAAAGTGAAGCAAATCGTCTTACCTACACAAGTTTAGGAGAGAGTTCATGATAATCGGGTTGGCCTCGATAACTAGAATATCGTTAAAATTACGAAAAACGCTCAAAGCAAAAGGAGTTCTAAAAGGAAAAACTGTCATGCATTCATATTCTAGACATCCCTAGGGGCATGCATATCATAATTGTATTGCATGTTATGTTTTGTTTCTTTCAGGTACAAGGAAGACATGCTCAAATGAGAGTTTGATTATTCGTCCAAGCATAAAGAGGATGAAATATTTAAGAAGATTCGCCTATCCATTCAGGCAAAAGGAGAATGTAGTTTTCTTATTCGTCAAAGCATAGGGAGGATGAAATGATTAATAAGATTTGCCTATCCATTCAGGCAAAAGGAGAATGGAGTTTGCTTATTCATCCGAGCATAAGGAGGATTAAAGTTTTTTAGAAGAATTTTCTTGTTTGAGTATCTGAGAGAATAGAACTCAACTCAACAATTCGGGCACTTGGGAGAATAGAACCCATCTCAGCTATTCGAGCGTAAGGAGAATAGAATCAGCCTATTTGTTTGAGCGTGGAACCCAGCTCAACTATTCAAGCATTTGGGAGAATAGAACCCAGCTCAGCTATTCGAGCATAAGAAGAATAGAACCAGCTTATCCATCCGGGCATTTGAAGAATGGAATCCGCTCATCTATTTGGGCAAAAAGATAGTAGAACAAGCCTATCCGTTTGAGCATTTGGAGAATGGAGCCGGTTTGGAAAATCGATGAAAATTAGTGCCTTTTGGTCTTTGCTTTATCTATGTTGCATAGAGATAAGCAAAGAGGGCCAGCTATTGTCACTAAATTTTCACCTCAATTTTAAAAATCCAGAAAAATAAGAAAAAATCCTTTTTCCCTTTAAATAATAAAAGGCCCGCCCTTTTTAAATTAAAAAAACAATAAAAACTCATCTTTCAAAACCCATTTTTAAAGCCCATTTCAAAAGGAAAAAAAAACAGAGCCTATTTTGAAGCCCACCTTTGAAGAAAAAGGAACAAGACCCATTTTTTATTTTGAAGCCCACTTTTAAGAAGAAAAAAAAGGGAAAATAAAAAAATTAGTAATTATGATTCAAAATAATTATGGAGAAGTGAAAAGGAAATAAAAATATTAAATGTAATGAAAAAAACAGCAAAAAAGGGGTCAAAACATCAAAAAAAAAAGAAAAGGAAAAAGAAAAGCAAAAAAAGGAGGCCCACGTGCGCGGCCACACGCTCGTATCCCAACCCAGCAAACCCTTGTCGTGACCTTCTTGGTAATCGGCCGACGCCGCTAGTACTGGTCGGTCCGCCTCGCCGCCGCCGACCCAACGCCACCAACCCCGCTCGCCCCTGCCGCCTGTGCTCGTCGAAATCTGCAAAAAACCGAGATGAATAGTCAAACCCTAGACTCGAATCAAGGGGAAAATTTAGCTCGAATATTCAACCAAATCGGATGAGGATAGAGGGCTTTTGCCGAGAATCAAGCCATTGGTCGGATTTAGGCTTCAATTTGGGGATTAAATCCTAATTTGGCTTGAATTTGAAGCTCAATTTTTAGTATAAATACCCCCATTTTACTTGTTCATGACACATTTGAAAGAAAAAATCACTTGAAAAGGTTTGAGGAAAATCCGAAAAATTCTCTGAATTTTTCAAGAGTTTGCTGAAAATTTTTGGAGAAGAAGTTCGAGTTTGGAGCAATTTTCCGGAGGTGGTTTGGAGCATTTTGAGAAGCTTGGATTCGATTTCGTCGTTCGTCGTTTTCTCGGTAAAATTTCTATCTTTTCTTTGTTTTTTTATGTTGATTTAGTGTTTGTTCTTGGATGAATTTTTGGTGCTTTTGTTTGTGTTGTTTGTGTTGTTTTAGGTTGCTTTCTCGAAGTCGGAAAATCGTTCACGATTCCAGTAACTTTTTTCGTTTTAAAATCCCGTTTTAATTTTAGTTTGATCTTAAAATTTTTTGCATGTTTTAAAAAAAAGTTGATAGGATTATTTTGATCTTTAGGAATGAATAAATTAATTTAAAAGATGTTTAGATTTTAAATGCATGGATAAATTAAATAAATATGGTTAAATTGAAAAACTTGAAATTAGAGATTTAATTAGAAGGAATAATAATGTGAGGTGTAAAATAATAAAAGGGCTTTATTTTAAAATGTAAAAAAAAATTATGAAATTTAATTTTTTAATAAATGGGCAAAATGATTTTAAAAGAAAAAATAATAAAGATGTTTTTTAGGAAAAAAAAGAAAAAAAAGATAAGTTTTTCAAGAAAAAGAAAATAAAAAGGTTTTAAATAAAAGTTTAGGGTTTAGGATAAAAATAAATTTTTGAAAAGAAAAAAAATTAAAAATAAGTTCTTTAGGGAAAAATAAAATTTTTAAAAGGATCGTTTAAAAAAAACTTTAGAAAAATGAAAAAGAGTTTTTTTAAAAAAAGATAAATTCTTTTTGAAAAGAAAACATAAAATGGTAAAAAAAATATAAAAATGAAAAAAAATAAAAATATAAAAAAGGGATCTTGGCTTTAAAAATAAAAGAAATAAAGGTTTTTTAAACGAATAATAAAAGGGTAAAAACTCAAATGAATAAAAAGTTGCTTGCTTGTTTTAGAAATAGGTGAAAACTTAACATTAGGGACTTAAGCTTAGATAGAGACATGTTTTGTTGAAAAATATTTTCACTAAAATAAAATACACTTAAGCATACTTAAACCTTAACTTAGGAATAAAATACTTATACATTTTTAGGGCTTTTAAATAATCGAACGTAAATTAAATAAAATCTTCAACAAACCTAAATTTTTTTGTTGTTTGAAAAATGAAAACCTAATCAATGTGGTGTCTTATCAAACGGGAATGACGGGTTAGCGCCAGAAATGTTGGCGGTGATTAAAGTTCATCTCTCGGGCGATAAGGTCGTTAAAATAGACTAATATTCATTAAACGGACAAGTAAAGTCGAACATTTTTAAACTTGCAAATTCCAGTTTTGAAAACGATTTTAAAACCAATTAGGTACTATTTTTGGGCGTCGTGAGGGTGCTAACCCTTCCCCACGCGTAACTGACCCTCGAACTTGTTTTCTGATTTTCGCAGACCAGAACTGTTGTTTTATTAAAATAAGCCTATTTTTAAAAGTGATTCAATCACACTTTTTTCAAAAAAAAAATATTAATGGTGACTCCGTTGATTTTAAAAGTATTTTTTAAAAAGTCGAAGCCTCCCTTCAAAAAAGGCAGTTGCGACAATATGTTGAGTTGCTTATGAGTGGGTTTGAATATGTAAAACCAGCATTTTGTGTAGTTGTAGACTGCAGGGTATCAATACCCTTCTTAGAGTATCGGTACGATCTTGCAAAATGGGAAGAGGGTATCGGTACGCGAGGGCGTATCGATACCAATTTTAGATACTAATTTTGGGTGTACCAATACGGGCTCGAAGGGTATAGGTACGACCTTTGTCTTATCGATTATGAGTGTTGCATCAGTCGAGGGCGTATCGATACCCTCCTCAAGGGTATAAGTACTGTGGTCGTTATGGTAGTTGAAAGCTTATTTAAATGTTTTTTTTTCTTATGTTTTAGTCCTTAAATATTGTGGATGCAATTAATTGAGTTTAAATGATTATTTTGAGCTAAGTTTTGACAGAAATGCATGTAATATGATTAATTTAAAGATGGTAATCCAAAAATTGGGGAAAACCCTTGGAATTTGATAAGTTTATATTTTGGTCCCTAAAAGTTGTTTTGAATGCAATTGATGTTCGATTGATGATATGTATGTTCTACAGCAACATTAAACACTTAGATTTGTACGTTTCGCAGCAACATTAAACACTTAGGTTTGTAACGAGCATCTAAACACTTCAATATTCCTCGTGTGACCCGCTCGGTTCGGTCAATCGCCTAGGCCGAGTCGAGAGAGTTACAAATGAGGTGGTTTTCAAGAGTATTTCGGTCGACGTTAACCAACTATTTCATCTATGCATTCTTCGACTAAGCTAGTGGTGTAAAGCTAAATGGTCTTTAGCTATTCTGTGTATCAATGATCTTATTCGTGATCATGGTGCTTTTAGGTTGATCGATATTAGCGGATCTCCTCCCCTCTCTAGCGGCTGGTCTCCCCCACCTGCGGGATACCTTAAGTTCAATGTAGATGGAGCGGTAATGGGTAGTTTTGGCGAAGCTAGTATAGGTGGTATCCTTCGAAATTCTCATAATATGACTTATTTCTTTTTCAAAATCTGTTGGAATCGTTGATGCTATAACTGCTGAATTGCTTGCTTTAAAAGGGGCTTGTTGCTTATTTCGCTCTTTGCCTTGGTCTCGCTCGTTCAAGCTCATGCTCGAAAACGATTGCAAAATCGTTGTTGAATGACTACTTCATCCTCAAGATACCATTGTTGTATTTAAATCCCTTATCGAGGCTCGTCTTAGTGTTTGTGGCAATTTTGAATGGTGTATCCAACACGTACCAAGAGAATCTAATTGTGTAGTTGATAGTTTGGCTAAAAAGTGGATTTCTCAAGTTATTGAGGTGATCTTTGTCGTTCCTATTAAGGGTAGGTAATAAGTTGTGTATGAGGGGAAGGTATTATCGCTACTGTGGTGCATCTTGCAATCTTAGGGGTGGGTTGTTGTAGGCGTGTTGTCTTGTTCGGTTTGTTTCCCTCCATATAATGTGTTCTTCTCGACAATAAAATGTTGCACTCTTTTTATTCCATTTAAGTTGTAGGGAGACTTTTTAATGACGTGTGTTTTACTGTCACCTCGTAAGTTACCGTTCGATTAATAAAATATGCTCCCTTTCACTAAAAAAGGTTTCAAAATTATACACTCAATTTCGAAACTCAACCATGAATTCTAAATTTTTATTATTAGTCATTTTTTAAAGGAAAAAGTATGGTTTTATTGATGCATTCATACGGGATAAGACACCGACATATGCCTCGTTCAAAAACCTCTCTAAGACCTAATGGAGGAAAAGAGTGCACCATGTCGGCATCATTTACATTAGTTGTTCGAATCTCACAGTATAAAACCAAAAAAAACAAGTACAAACCATCACACTTTGCACAACTCGGAACCTTCCTCATCCTACAACAAATGTATTCGTTACTAAGGACAAGACTCACAAAACACTAGCCAATGTGTGTTATAAAATGAAAATATCTTTGTTATGATTATTTAGTCTTACATCTTCAATCGAATTTACGACTAGATCGGATAAAAGATGTTATAAGATGTGAAAATGAAAACAACTTGGACATGATTTATTAGTTACCATTTTTAATTAAATTGGATTTGAGATTGATCTTCATATTTCTATTTAGACCTCGTCATAAGATGCATGATTTTTTTATTTGATGTTTTGCTATAAGTAAAACAATAACTATAAATAACTTTGTTTCTAATGAAGTGGTGCTATATGATTCACTAATAGTGTATATTTATAAAATCTAAGTGAATCTAATATAATATTGTATATATTATCAAATTTAACAAGTGAACAACAAAATGTTAGAAGATATTTCAATCTCAAGTGGTGAAGAGTTCAATAGTCAACATTGAGATTACATTACATATGAGTTTAGGAAAACTTCTACTTGTTTTCTCTAAAATAACTTGTATTCATCCTTTCACTCTGTATCATTGAATCAGTAAAGCCGACTTGTGTTTTAACTCGATGGATAAGTTTTGTAGTCAAACTCCCTTCTATATTTACATTTGGGCCAATATCTATTGAAACAATCTATCAAAGAATTCTTTTTAGCTTATAATAGGATCTTTCAAATCATTCCCGTCGGAGATTAAAACTCTCTTTTTTAATCATGTGTCAAAAAAGATTGTTCATAAAAAAAATAATGGCATAGATTCAATTACAATTTTTTTTATTTCGATGCGATTTGTTTTGAGAATTAATAAACTGTGTCGTTTAGGGTTTTAGTTTTTTTATTGAAACACTGTCGTTTTGGAATTGGGGTAAAAACCTCTAAATAAGTTAGGGTTTGCTATTGATTAATCGAGTAATAGAAAATTAGATTTTTTTTTCTCTATAGCCGTTCTCTTAACTATACTTCCCTCTTGATTCCTTGCTCATGTAAACTTTTAATATATTTCTTCTCGAGTAATGAAAATTATTATTTTTTTCTTTCTAGCCATTCTTTCTATTATACTTCTTTCTTTTCTTTTCTTTTTTGTTCAAACTATTATACTTCTTTCTTGATTCCCTACTTCTGTACACTTTTAATATGTTTTTCCTCTTTATTTCTTGTATTTTATATTTCTACTTGAATCTTAAAAAATTGATATATATTATCAAAGTAACAAGCGAACAACCAAAATGTTTTAAAAAATATTGCGCGAAGAGTCTGACCGCCAACATCAAGGTTACATTACAAATGAGTTCAGGGAAAAGTTCTATCCCTTTCCTCTAGAGTAATTTTTATTCATTCAATGAACGTTCTGCTGCATTATTGAATCAATAAGGTCGACTAGCGTTCTAACTTAATAAGTAAGTTTCGTAGTCAATTTTCCTTTTATATTTATACTAGGGCCAATCTCCATTGGAACAATGTATATAAAAAGAGTCATGATAGGATCTTTCAAATTGTTCCTTTTGGAACTCTTTCAGCAAAATTCTACGACGGGGTCAAACACCGCTAAACACCACTAACGATAAGCACCGCTGAACACTATTAATCTTTTTATAAAAAAAATTAAAAATTTCAAGGACTAAAATTATAATTAAAATTGTTTTTTTAAATAGAAATTAGATTTAATAAAAAAATTATATTTCTTTATAATATTAAAAATTAATAGGTTAGAATCAAATATACCCAAATTTCTTATTGTCATAAACCCTAACCCTAATAAACCCAACCCTTACATTCCTGCTGTCGGCGCTGTCTCTGTCGCCGCCTCTACCAATGCCGTTATCAGTGTTTGCTGGCGATCTTGCGCAGTGGCCGTTTGCGCGGCTAGAACGATGGACACAGACGGACGGCGCAGCGGCAGAGCGACCTGGATGAACGCTGACAAGAAAGGCGGTTGAATCTCGACTGCACGCGGCGGGGAAAATGCGCGATTAGGGCTAGAAAAATAAATCGATCGGCGAGAGTTTAGTTGGACGGCGCAGGCAAACGGATACCCAGCAGACACTGCTAACGGCACCAGTGGAGGCGGCGCCGGCTGCGGGAATGTAAAAGGTTGAGTTTATTAGAGTTAGGGTTTATGATAAGAAATTTGAGTATATTTGATTTTAACATATTAATTTTTAATATTATAAAGAAATAAAAAATTATCAAATCTAATTTCTATTCTTTTAAATAATTTTAATTATAATTTTAGTACTTAGAATTTTTAATCTTTTTTAAAAAATTAATGGTATTTAGCAGTGTTGTGTTTATCGTTAATGGTGTTCAACGGTGTTCGTCGCACGTGGTAGACTCATTCAATCTTTCAAATCATTCCTTTTTGAAGATCTAAACTCTATGTTCTAATCACTTGTCAAAAATATTTTTTTATAAAAAAATAATGAGATAGAAGATTAAGGTTTTGCTTTTTGAATCTAGTGCGAGTTGTGCTAAAAATTAATAAATTGTGTCGTTTAAGATTTTAGTTCTTTAGTGAAACGCTATCATTTTGGAAATGAAGGCTTCATTTGGCAGTGTTGCAATTAAACTGTCGTTTGGGCTGCAACGCCCGTTTAGGCGTTAACAGAGACGGTGCTACTTATTAAATGTGAGGGGTTGTGGCCCCCTGGTAAGGGCAATTTTTTTTGACTCTTTGATTCTTTACATTTTCCCTGAAAAAATTGAGATAATTATAAATTTGCCCCCACCTTTCAAAATTTATGTTTTGCCCCCCAACTTTAAATCATAGTTTCGTCCCTAGGCGTTAAAACGGTGGGCAAACACTCGTTTTCAATTAAACCATTGACTGTTTGACAAGAAAATAGTGGACAAACACCTGTTTAATTGTTAAACGCAAAAAAAATGTAGGGCCTTATACTCCAAATGAGTTGGGGTTTATTATCTATGAACTAAATAATGAAAAATTAGAGTTCTTATATCTAGTTGTCTCTCTACTCTACTTTTATCTCGATTGCCTACTTCTGTGCAATTTTATTCCTTTATATTCCTTGTATTTTATAGTTCTACTCGCATCATAAAAATATAGTATATGTTTTCTTACCATATGACCTATTTCTCAAAAACTAAAACTATTGTTGTCTTCCTAATACAAATTTGTAACAAAAACTTGAAATGTTGAAATTTCACATTTGAGTCTCATCATATATTAATCTAGACCTATATTATATTGAATTTATCTAGATAATGATTGTTTATCCGTTGAGTAATATATTTATTTAATTTAATTTAATTAACTTATAATATTTGATAAATAATAGGTGAGGCTACGGCCATGCAGATTCTAAGAATTTTGAGGTCTCAACATGGACGATGTTAGACTATGGGCCTTTAAATGGCAAAGTTATTTTTTAATAGTTTTGAAAATGGTATCATTTTAAATTTGTAAATCAGTAAAATATATCTTAATCTCTCTAAAAATGATAACTTATGATTTAATTCCTTCATAAATTATAAAATTTTAAATTAATACGATATCAAAACTGTATTTTGACTAATTTTTTAATCCAACTTTGCCCCTCACACCTAATTTTTTTAGACTTTGTCCTTCGGCTCATATTCAAATGTATGTGTGTTTGGTGTTTGTATTTGAAGTTACCCACCTAATTTGTTAGTATAATTATTCAGTGATTACAGACTTAATGATTGATAATCATTCAGAGTTATCCTCTATTTTATTTTTTTAAAATAAAGAAGTTGGATAAATATGATTTTAATTGACAACTCCATAAAAAGTAAATGCCAATAGGGAAGTAATTTAAATACATAACCAAAAAAGTAATTAATTAAGTAATATGGCAAGTAGAAATGGGCCATTTCCATATAAAATACTTGCACGTGAGTCACGACACCACATGCTTTAATATTTTTTTTTCGTTTTTCAGGTAAATATATATGGTAATAATATCTTTGACTGCCTACTCATATCCCAGCCCCGCGCTTTCTTTCTTATCGGAACTCCAAAAGTAACTGTCCAATAATTTCTGTGAATTTTTAGTTTTAGTAATCAGGACTAAATTTTTGCAGAAATTTTAATAAATAATTGGACAAATTTATATATTTGATACGAATAGATTCAATTTTTTTATAAAAAAAATCGTATATGTGTTACTTAAAAAAATTCTTGGTTATTAATTTGATTGTATTTTATAAACACTAATTTTAATTGCATTTTATTTGAGTTATTTGATTTTATACTTTTAACTTAAAAAAACAAATAACATAAGCCTCGTGTTTTATTAATAACCGTCAGCGTGGGTCCACATTTTCACTCGCTAAGCAACTAAAGCATGCTATGAATTTTTCCTTTATAATGATTAGTAATTTCATTTCTTTTTTTTTTTTCAATTAACTTCTGAATCAAATCAACAAAAGCTCCTACTTTCACTAAAATAATTTTCGCCAAAGCATCATGGAGAAGAAGCAGGTATATATACTTTTCACTCCGTAATAGTAGATTAATGTTTATACTTCTTTAAAGAAATTAATTTCGAATTAATGTCAGATCTTTTTCTATTTTTCTCTTTTCATACGCATATACGCATCTCAATTTATTAACGTGTATTCGTTTCGTTGTATTAGCACGTGCATTAGTTTAATTGTTCTTAAATAAATGTATATGTTCACGTGTACGTGTTTCCTGTATTTCTTCTTACACAAATTAAATTTTACTCAATACGACTAATATTTTATTTAACTTCAGTATCAAAATATTAAAATATACATAATCTCGAAAAAAAATTATGCATACATCTTTTAAGTTTTACTAAAAGAAAACACCTTTTAACGAAGTTGATTAGGAATTACTCAATTAAAAAACACTTATTACATTATCAAATTAGAATTTTGTTTATACATTTTTAATAAATTTTGCCTTCCTCGAAAGTAAAAAGAAGAAAATTTTGAAAGAAGAGAAAATTAATTTCATATTTAGTCTTTTAATAAAACATAGTATAATTAGGTGTAAGGGTGAGCGTTCGATCGAGTCGAGTCAAAAAATTTCGAGTTATTCGAGTTGACGAGTCATATTTTACAACTCAAACTTTATTTGAAAATTTTTCGATTCGAGTCGAGTTTTCGAGTTTCTATAAAAATTTAACTGTAATTATTTATCATGTTATAGTAGGGTTTGATTCCAATTTAAACTCCTTTCTCTAATCATATAAGATATGTACATATCATAAAAAATAGAGGGAATCGTCTCGAACTTAAAAATAAATCCACTAATTACTAAAAATTTCGAGTGTCGAGTCGAGTTTTGCTCACCCCTTAGGTGTTTATAAGTTTACAAGTAGTATCTGTTCTAAATATACTCTCAACCATTTGACAATGAACGCTCAATCACCCTGCTACAGCTGCTGGTGCTTGAACCCGTGAGCTCTAGAAACAACAACTGTTCCCTTAACCACTGAGCCAAGTTGGTTCATGCACTTATAAGTACCAATTAAGTGTTTTAAAAATATAAGGTGTCTGATTAAATTTAATATGAAAATTTTAAAACGTTTTAAAAATTATAATTACATTTTTGAATTTAAATTGAAAAATTAAAGACATCTCTTAACAATAAAAAAGTGTAATTTATAGATTTTTAAACAATCGCAAATAGTTTTTTAATTCCACTAGTAAAAATTAATATTTGGTTTTAAAAAATCATGCATGAATACGACGTGGCATGCAAGCACAAGCCACTAAGAAAATCCCGTAAATAATAATAAGAAGAAGAAGAAACAAAAGAATTTACATAAGTTGGGGAAATAGTAATAATAAGAATTAATTTGGGGAAAAAATGAAAATGAAGGAGGAGCGACCAATTCAAAGCGAGGTTGTCGCGAAGAAGAGGCGAACCTGAAATCCTGGTGTGAGAGGAGAGAGAGAGAGCTAAACGACTATGGCGATGCTACAAAGCATTGTCGTTTTCACCCTCCTTCTCCTTATGTTGATCCTTATCATTATCCTCATTCTTCTCGCCTTCAAACCATGGCGCTTCTTCTCCTTTTCCCTTTACACATTCTCTTCTCGCTCTCCCTCCATCAAGGTACCATCAATTCCTTTTTTCCCGATTCGATTCATTTTAGGACAAAATCTAGTTTCCGAGCATTGGTTTAGGTTTGATTCCATGTTTCTGATTGCGGATCATTGCCTTTTGAGCTTTGGTGGAGCTAGATTTCTTTTTTGAGGTTTACTTTGATTTCTAGATGGATTTAGTTGCATAACTTTAGGTTGATCCATTTATCAGCTTGTTAGGTGCAATCTATCAATGCGGCGAGTTATTTACTAAATTTTTCGTGGTAATTTGTAATGTTTTGAATAAATAATACAGGATTCTATAGTTCAGCTTGCAGTTTGCTGAAATCCGTGGAAATGCAATTGCTGATTTCCTTGATTCGTTGAACTGTGGAGATGCATTTAATTGAATTATTTTTGGTATTCTTCTGTGGTGGCTGTAGATTTATATTGATGCTAGAGGAGTAACTGATTTTCTAGTTTAGCGGATTGTGAGTGGATTTCATTCATGAATACCGGATATGGCATGTAGTTTAGCGGATTTAATATAATATGGTAGAAAATCTGTTTGGAGATTAATGGCACATCTATTCTGAGTCAATCAACAATGATGGATCACCTAGGCAACGAGTGTTGTATCCTAGAGACACTCTGAATACTGAATATACAGTTTTTAGAAATATATGCATCCATTGTTGTAGCGTAGGTTCTTCATGCAGAACTTGGTTGGTTCCTTTCCATAGATGGAAAAATCTGGAGAGAAGAGGAAAGATGATAACTTAACTATCATTTTGAAGTTGTCTTACAACTCATTTTTGCTGTCTCTTGGTAAGTGACAAATTTGGAAGTCTACGAAACCAATGGATAGATTGATTTTCCAAGTATATAGACTTGTTCCAAATGTCACACAATCCTAATATCATATAATTATCTCATTTTCCTAGATTTCTTCTATCTTATCTCCAGCCAACTATATTTGAAATTAAAATTTACTTTTAGATGATTACTCTCAGTTTCTCTTCCTTAATCTTCTCTTCTCTAAATCCGTATAATTTAAATGCATTTGATGGCAGCAAGAGTTGGGATCTTTCTTTTAAACTCTTCACGGTTTTTTGTATCTAAATGCAAAACTTTGTCATAGCTTTTGTGCGTATAGATTTATATTCTTTCCATTCAATAAAGGGGAATACTTGGAACCTGTTGAAGCTTGCTTTCTGTTTGAATTTCGTGCGATCCTCTTTCATTTGTCAGTTTACATGGATTTGTAGGTTGATGATGTTGAGAGGCCTCTTGTATCAGATGATGTCAATCACACTCGAGATCAAAGCAATGATTTGATAAGAAATTATGATTTAGAGGGAGCATGTTACCAGAATGAAGCTCTTCTGCGCCCACCTCGTAATGAGGGACTTGTTCATAAACAGCGCATCTCCTCTGCATCTCCCCATTTGGCTCAGGGTATTAACTTTTTGCTTCCATCTTTCACTCTTTTTCTCTTGTAACTGTTCTGCTCAAGCGAATCCAATACTAATAATTTACTTTGTACAGGTGATAGTTTGGTTCTAGATGTAATATCTGATCCTTCAGAGGATATTTTGGTTGGGCAGACGCTAAAGCGCCCATTGGCCACAGAGCAACTAATTGAAGCGCTAAAACTTAGTAGGCCTGAAAATAAAAGTCAAAGCAGTATACAAGAGTTTGTGCCCAAGGCTACCAGTGATCAACGTAATTTCTGTTTTCTCTCATTTCTATGAAGAGATTATGCTTTCTTTCAATAGATTGAATGTGTAAAGCATGTAATTATATCTTTCTGTTAGAAATGCAGGAAGTTGCCTCTCTCTTGAGGTTGTCTCTGGCCCTTCTCGTGGAACTCGTTGTTCTGTACAGTCAACAGACACTTCAAGACTGGTGTTGATCCTAGGGAGAGTTTCTCCGAGTGATTTATTATTGAAGGATTCAGAGGTTTCCGGAAAGCATGCAATGATAACTTGGAATTCAAATGTAAACTTCTCACAAGTCGTATGACATTAGTTTGCATTTGGTTGCATGTGATATGTGTGGTGTATTAACTGTTTCGAATGTTATAAACTCCTGCAGAAACTTAAATGGGAGCTGGTAGACATGGGTAGCCTCAATGGAACACAATTGAATTCTCAACCAATTAATCATCCTGATTCTGGAAGTAGACAATGGGGCCACCCAGTGGAACTTGCAAATGGAGACACAATAAGTCTTGGCACAACCTCAAAAATACATGCAAGTCTATATGTTTTCTTTATCCTGGCATTTTTTATTGCTTCTGAAATTTCAAAACTTCGTAGTTATATGATTTATCATGTTCATAAGTACTGAATTTATGCATGAACAAGAGCTGTTCATTTTTCACATTTCCAGGATATAGGTATTTGCATTTTCGTTTATTTTCTTGTGTCAGCAATTTCACAAGATTGTCATAATCTGAGACCATGAGTACAGAACTGGCACCTTGTCTTTTTTATATTTTGACTGTCAGAATCGTCCTTTTGATATAAAATACCCTTTAAGAATTTGCCATATACCACAAGCCACATCCACTTCTGACATTATAGAAGTAAACAATTTTTGTGCTTTTTTATTTTTCCAGTATCATTTATTTCTTCCCAGGGAACTCTCATTTACTTCTGTTCATTACTATCTTTCAAGAGTCCAGATGTAAATTGAAGAACTGAACATTTATGTTGCACTTTCGGTTAGCAGTTGATAGACTGTCTCAATACGATAAACTCCCATATGGTTGGATTGTTGACACAATTGTTTGTGTAGCAGCTGCTTTAGTTTTCTAATAGGCTATTGTGGTTTATCGTTTTCTCTTATGTACTCATTTTGATAGTACAGTGTCCAAATCAGTTGGTAATGCATGGAAATATTTGATTTGGTTGAGCTAATTTTATTGATTGCATGTTGTCTTGTGTGACAGGTTCATATTTCATCCCAAAGTGAGTCCCTGGTGCCTTTTGGAGTTGGTATGATTTCGGACCCTATGTCATTGCGTCGAGGAGGAAAGAAGCTTCCCATGGAAGATGTTTGCTATTATCAATGGCCTCTTCCTGGCATTGATCAGGTTTTCAAGTTATCAAGTCTTTACCTGATGTTTTTATCCTTCTATCGAAAGCAATGAATCTTATATTTGTGCCGGCATTGCAGTTTGGGGTGTTTGGTATCTGTGATGGACATGGTGGTATTGAGGCTGCCCAATCTGCGAGCAAGTTAGTATCCCTATTACATCTTTTAGGGTGCTTCATAGAGGGGTTCTGGTTGCTCATAGACTTCATATTTCGATTAATTATCAGATACACTTTATTTCCCATAACTTAATCGTGTGTTCTAGAGTGTATCGTAGTCTTCAAAGCTTGTCACAGTATTATGCATAGTCTTCAAAGCTTGTCACAGTATTATGCATCATTTCCCATCTGTCTTTCTGTTTTTGTTGTGTTTGTTTAAGTTTAGACAGTATGATTTTCATGAGCTTCTGATATGACAAATTCTGACTTAGGTTTTGCTTGGTAGATTTAATAATCACCTTCCAACTTTCTAGCCTAACCATTTGATTAAAAAACTTTTCATTTTCACCCCTTTCTACCCCTAACAAGCAAAACCTAATATGCAGATTTTGACTCAACTCTTTTACTAAAGTTTCAAGAATTTGATGTCCAGGATTCTACCTGAGATGCTTGCTACCATTTTATCGGATTTTGTAAAAAGAGAGAGGGTTTTGTCACAACATGATGCCTCTGATGTTCTTAAAGATGCATTCTCTCGAACAGAAGCAAGCATGAATAACTATTATGAGGTTTTCCCCTTACCTGCTTTTTCTTTCTCCTAGTTCCATCGACATTTTATTGCTGTCTAGTTCGTAAATCTCTAGTTATTCTCTGTACTTCCTTTTCCCCCCTTAGCATCTGTCTGTACCGTATTTCTGCTGTTATCATTTTTAAATGTGCTACAAGTCTAGTTGAATCATATTATTTTCAGGCTATTACACTTATTTTCATTGACTTTGCGTGTCCTTTCAGTATTTTATGATAATTTAATGGGTTGTTGTCAAGCACTGGATCTCTTTCTTCTGCCTTCTTTGAAGTTTATAGTGTGCATATCATAATAGTTAGTTCCTTGCAGGGCTGTACTGCAACAGTTCTTCTGGTTTGGGCTGATGATGGAGAAAATTTCTATGCACAATGTGCAAACGTTGGGGATTCAGCTTGTCTTATTAAGTATGTGTTTCGTTCTTATTGCTTCACGTTGTAAGATTTCTAGGGTTATTAGGGTATTTTATGATCAGAATCTATCACTTGAAGACTGTAGTCTTGAAGAGATTAATATCACTTTGATCATTCCCTATTTATAATCATATTTAAGAAATTTTCTGTTAATCTTAGGTAACGTTGTAATCTGTAAGTTCAAATATAGGATAAATTGTTCTTTTTGACATCTGTCAGAAGCTACTTCTGGTAATTGGTGTACTTTAAGTCTTTAAATCATCTAAGTATTACCTGATATTGAATACTTGTGATAATCACCTATGTTACTCGTACTCTGGTGTGAATCTCGAATGCATGTATGTATCGTACGTGAGTGCTCCATTTTTTAAGGCTTATTCATATATTTAGATGGTCTTTGGAGGGTAATATCTTTATAAACGTATCCGGATACATTAAACATGGGCGTTGGAAGCGAGTATTTCAAGAAATATGAAGAGTCCGAGCAATATAGATAATTGACCACCGTAGTCTTAATGGAATGTCTTTTGCCTTTTGTAGTGTCATCCAGTCATATCGCTGTCTTACTTTCTGCAGAATCTTCTCACCATTTTCTGTTCTTTCATATATATATATATATATATATATATATATATATATATATTCTGTTCCCGTTTATTTGAAATGCAATTTATCATCATAATGCTGTACTTACTACCAAATCCAATTTTAATGGGACAGTCTTGGCGGTAAGCAAATTATGATGACAGAAGACCATAAACTAACTAGTTATTCTGAAAGGCTCCGCATCGAAGGTTTAGGGGAACCATTAAAAGATCGTGAAATTCGTCTATGTGGTATGTGTTAAGTTTCTGTATCTAGTCATTACGTTCAGGAAACTGGACTCGGAGACATCGCCAAAAGAATGTACATTTCTCGTAATTGCCCATTCGTTTCAGGTTTGAACCTTGCAAGGGTGCTCGGAGACAAGTTTGTGAAGCAGCAAGATGCACGTTTTAGTTCCGAGCCCTATATAAGTCAACCTGTGCATATCAATCAAACAAGTGGGGCATTTGCACTACTAGCAAGGTGATTCTATTAATCCTTTCATGTTGTTTATTATTTTGCATGCGAAAGCATACTGCGACTGTTCTCGGTCGATTTTGATGAAAACAAATTATTTTATATATACTTTTCTCTGCTTAGCTCAGATTTTCTTTTGGCAAATTTTGTTAAAATATGGGTACCACTTGCAGTGATGGATTCTGGGATGTTGTTGGTGTGAAGAAGGCAACCCAGCTAGTTGCGCAGGTATTTTATTATAACATAATAATATTACAACTTCTTGCTGTTT
Organism: Hibiscus tridactylites; assembly: GCA_958450335.1. Classification (NCBI taxonomy): domain Eukaryota; kingdom Viridiplantae; phylum Streptophyta; class Magnoliopsida; order Malvales; family Malvaceae; genus Hibiscus; species Hibiscus tridactylites. The sequence goes on along the minus strand of OY288265.1, from coordinate 35,733,597 downwards.
TGTTTTTCTCTCTCTGGGTTTTTACCAAATAAAGTGGTGGTCAGATGCGGTCGGAGTCAGAGTCGGAGAATTTGGCGGAGAAGATTGCAAATGTTTTGTTGAATGAGGCTAGAACACAGCGAACAAAGGATAACACCTCAATTATTTTCTTAGATTTTGATAGCTGGTCTAGAAGAATCTCTTGTAAAGTTGGTGATTCTTAAAAGGATTTTATTTAGTGTGAAAAACTATATATTAATTATTTCAAATGCTATTTTCATTTCTAGCTTGAACTTATTCTGCTCTCCCCCCGGTTTTCATTTCTGTTGTCGTAGATAGTAGATAGTAGATAACTATAAGGATATAAATGAAACATACACATATCCCGAGTTACTCAAGTTCGACTCGGTCAAAGTTCGGTTAAAGTTCAATTCGACTTGAGCTCGAACTCGGCTCGAGTTCTTAAGGAGCCGAGCCGAGCTACTTGATACCCGAATTGAAAAGCTCGCGAGCTACTCGAAAATATAATATATTAAATTTTTATTTTTTTTTAAATTTAAAATTTAAATTCCTAAACCTAAACCCCTAAAACTTAAACACTAAACATAAGTCATAAACCCTAAAATATAAATCTTAATTCTAAACACAACAACCTAAACCTCTAAACCCTAAACTAACACCCTAAAATTAACAAGTTTGAGTTTACACGACTAGTGTATCAAAGTTTTTTTTCTTTCTAATAGGACTTTAAATGAGACGCGATAGATCGAGAGCGACTTGAGTCCGATACAGTTAAAGATCGGTCAACACTTGACTCGATTGGGCTCGACTCGAGTTCTTAACGAGTCGAGCTCAGATTTTTTAGGCTAATTAAAAATTACTCGAACTCGAGCTTAACTGAAAATCTTAACGAGACTAACTTAGTACTACTTGAACTCGATTCAGCTCGTTTACACCCCTAGTCGTAGAGTCCCAAGTTTTTCTAGCTTGTATTTAAGTGCTTCGAGTGTTTTTAACTATACAAATATAATTTTTAAAAAAATCATCGGTTGCTATTTATTTAATATTTAAGATAAATTAAAGAAACATATAATAGTTTCTTAATTCTCAATCATCAATTTTTAAAATATAAATCAACCGTCAATATATTGAATATTCATTAATATATATATATATATTATTCTTTGCATGTAGAGTGATTTTTGTTATCATTTTTAAGAAAAGTGATAACCAGTTGTTAACATATTATTATGAATAGGGGTGTGAAATCAAGTAATCGTTTATGTTTCAAGTCAAGTCATATTAGGTTAGATCAAATTAGATACGGGTTATGTTAGGTCGATTTAATAATTGATTTAAATCAGGTCGGGTTCAGGTCGACTCAGATTCAAGTTATTATCAGGTTGATTTCAAATCAAATTGAGTTCGGGTTTGGGTTGGGTTAATTTTAGATCGGGTAAGTTTCAGTTCAGACCAAAACGGTTCGAGTCTGAATCAGTTAACTAACGGGTTAATTTAGGTTCAGATGGACTTCGGGTCAGACCAGATTCAGGTCGGGTCACGTCGTTGACAGATAAAATTCAGGTGGGGGATATCAATTTCGATTGAAGTTCAAGTTGGATCTTACCGTGTACAAATACACTTCGATATGGTAATTGTGGGTAAATTTTAGATAAAAGTAAAATTTTAGGGATTAATATGAACTAAAATATCCTTTAGGATGCCGAATATTTTACAATTTAATATATATATATATAATTATAACTAAATTGAATTAAACTAAAATTTAAAAGTGAATGTTAGGATTAATATGAAAATTTTAAACAAGTGGGGACCTAAAAAATAATTAATCACTAAGCAAAAAAATTAGGAGGCAAACCAAATGGACAATTAATTATTGAATGAAATTTAAAAAAAATATTTGAATTTTGGAGGGAAAGAACCTAACAACTATGAGGTTTAATTCCCTCCAAATTTTTATCTTTCTCTCCCCTACCAATTATTTTTTTCATGATTTTGACTAAAGTGAAACCGTAGAAGGGAAAATTTCTCACCCGCGTGAGTTTTTAAGTTAAGATAAATTATTTTTTTAACCCTTCCAACTTTAAATATTTTTCATTTAAGTCCCAAATTTTTACTTTTAGATTTTAATTTAATTCAATTGAGTCCTAATTTAAATTAATTTAATTGAAATTTCACATTTAGTTTTAGAATTCTTTTAGTTACGTCCATGCTTCTAAGTTTTAATTTAGCTCAATTAGATCTTAAGTTTAATAAGTTAGTTCAATTCGAACATTATTATTATACCATATAAATTTTGATTTAATATAATTATACACAAATTTTGATTTGGATGTAAATATGTAATTGTACACATGAGAGTTGAAACTTTAATTTAGTTCAATTGTACACATGAAGCTTTGATTTAAATATTTAGTCAAATTCAAATGCATAAATTAGCAAGTTGAATCAGAATTAATCTTGTAAATCAATAACCCTATACTAAACCATAAGCCATTAATATTAAACCCAAAAACATAAACCTTAAGGAATAAAACTTAATTTTATAAACCAATAACCATAAGCTAAATCATAAACTCTTGGTACTAAACCCTAAACTTTAAGGAATCCAAATTAATCACATAAACCAATAACCCTAAACTAAACACTAAACTAAACCATAAATCTTAAAGAATCAGAATTAATCTCATAAACTAATAACACTAAATTAAATCATAAACTGTTAATATTAAACCATAAATCATAAAGCTTAAGTAATTATGTCGACAACATTTAGATATTTAATAAAACTTTTAAATGTTTTTATATACTATAATTTATATATATATATAATAAAAATATTAATTTAATGATCATAGTTAGTCATGTACCTTAAATTGCGAAGATGCATTTTGTTACACTATAATATAATAAATTCATAATCTCACTCAATTGTAACTTATTAGTTATTACAAGTCAGATAAATACTAAGTCAGGTAAATATCAGGTCAGTTCAATAACAATCATGTCATTTACAGGTTGAGTCAATTACAGATCAAGTTCATAATATGTCAGGTTAATAATAGGTCGGGTAATATTAGTTATTTACCAGGTTAATCTCGGTTCAGATTCATATCAGGTCGGGATCGGTTATCACATAATCAGGTTGAATTCGGGTTCAGGTCATTCTCAGGTCCGGCTCAACTCCAAAAGTTTCAGGTCTAACTCGGGTTTAGGTCAACACCAGTTCAGACTCGAATTGATTTCGGATCACCACCGCCTCGGGTCACAAGCAATTCTGACTTAAGTCGGTTTCAATCAATTTTGCGGGTCAAGTCAGCTTTTTACATCTCTAATTATGAAATGTTATGGTTTTTTTAAGGAATTTTGAAATATTGAGTATTTTTTAAGCTCCATTTTGGAGAAACTAAAATTTTCCATGGGTTTGGATAAAAAAATCCAATCGTTTATTAACACTTGATCAAAACGGAAAAGTTAAAAGTTCCGGAGGTTTTGCTGTGCGGCAACAAATATTCGGCAATTTTGGGGCAAAAACCCCTTTTAAATAAATATAATGGGTTTTGGCTCTCTTCAACTATTATTTGGGAAAATGACCCCCAAACTTGCCACGTCGGTTAACCTCGCGTTATGTAGGAAGCGAGGTTTGACACCGCGTTCTGCATAACGCGAGTTCAGTCTACGTGGCCTTGTTGTTTGGGTTAACGGTTTTACATAATATCGCGTTCTGCAGAATGCGAGGTTCCCGAGAATTTGAAAGGGCGGCTGAATATATCGCGCAGACCTCGCGTTCTGCAGGACGCGAGTTCTGTGCAAACCTGGGTTGAAGAACTAGGAAAAACAAGCGTGGGTAGGCCTGTTCGAGCCTAATTTCGGGCGTGTAAATCGTATATTTTTAGCGAACATTGAGTTTGGGGTCGTAGTACTGGAAATTCTCTATCGTATGACACCAACACGGTTAATTTCCGTCCATTCTACACTGGTTTAAAATGGCTTCCAAAACCCTATGCTATCATCCTTTTTTGAATGAAGTTGCCTTTGAACAAATGTCCATAGGCATGTTCGAGCAGAATTTCATACGTATAAATTGTAAATTTTTAGCTAACATCGAGTTTGGGGTCGTAGTACTGGAAATTCTCTATCGTATGACACCAACATGGTTAATTTCTGTCCATTCTACACTGACTTAATGTCGCTTCGAAAACGCTATCATAACATATTTTTTTGAATGATTGAAAATATAAGATGACCTACTGTATAAATCGAATTAGACTGACTTTATTGATTCGATTGTTATGGGCGAACTCGCATATACAAATTACAAATAATTAATTAAGACGAGGGGCTGAGCGATTAGGACACGTAGGCTTTGTGTGTCCAGGATTTAGGCATACAGTACAATGCTTCCTTTGTCCGGTTTTTTCTCGATGTTCGACCATATCCTCGGCACAGTGTATTCTTGTAGACCGTGGACGTCCTTTGGCTCTTAGTAGTGCTGGATCTGGGCGTATGGTCGGTTCAGTGTCTACGGCATTCGGATCAACCTCATTTCCGATTAGAGGAAACTCTTTTTCGTAAACCTTAAACATCGTTTCAAGTAAGTATATTAGATCAACCAGATGCATGTATTGTATCCGTTGGTTTGTGCAAGCAGCAATGGCGTGTGCACACGGGTATTTGAATGTTTGGAAAATTCCGCACTCGCAGGTTCTTGCCCTCAGATTTACCACATACGTGTTGTGCTGAATGCCTTCCAACCGCTTGGAAAATTCTGAAACATGAAACTTGTGTCCTTCTCGCGAGAAGAGAGTTGCAGTCATCTGTCTTGATTGGCCCAATTGAGTATGTAGTTTTGTGCGGAAATCCGGATGGACTATGTGTCCACCTGCCATGTACTCAGTTGCTTGCCTTCCCAAGGTTGCAAAAAGGGTTGCCAAACGATAATAGGTCGCTTTGACAATGGAAGTGATAGGCAACTGCCGCACTCCCTTCAGTGATGAGTTCACTGCCTCAGCCAAGTTCGTTGTTATGTGACCATAGTGTTTACCCTCGTCACACGATCAAAGACATTTTTCCCTCGGAATTTTTTCAAGGTATTCTGCGCCATGTTTGTTTCTCGCTCTCAGTTCCTCGAGCAGCTCATCCACCTCTTGTTAATTTGTAGTGCGAGTTGCCTACATGATGACAGTTGAATAGTTATGGGCGAAAAACACATGCAAAAAGGTCGCAAATGAAAGCGAGCAACAAGTAATATAGTAAATGAAAATAACATAAAGGACGTACCTATTGTGAGCACCATTTCATGTTCATCACGGTTCTTGAATTGCTGCATGTAGTTTGCGGCTATGTGTCGCAAGCAAAAATGGTGGTGAATGTATGAAGGCTTCCAATAGTCACCCAAACGTTCTAGCGCCCAAAACAGCACTGTGCCTCTGTCAGAAATAACACATACCCCTCCTTCCCTTGATCGTATTACAGGATCAAGGACATATTTTCGTAGGTTCCGAAGGAAGAACATCCAAGACTCCAAATCCTCCTTCTGGACGATTGCGAATGCAACAGGACGCATTTTTGATTGTCGTCCTGTGCAATAGCTAGAAGTAGGGTCTGTGAATATCTTCCGTACAACCATGTGTCGTCGATTTGGACCATCGGTTTGCAGTGCTTGAATGCGTTGATGCACTGGGGGAAAGTCCAAAATAACCGGTGGAATTGACAAACACCTTGAACGACACGATCATTTTCGTATGCTGGAACCGTATCAATTTTGACAACCATTCTGGGGATGTGTTTCTGCAAGAGATTTAGCCATGGGCGCAACTCTTTGTAAGATTCCTCTCATCGGCCATACATTTCCTGTTTGGCCCGCCTCCTTGCATACCATGCTTTGTAATATTCAAGACGTTAGCCGGTGACAATTTGAGCTGCAACTTGACATGTGGGGACCGACACTGTGGGATTTGCTTTCACCAGTGGCAAAAAGATGTCGGCGAGGTACTTTGCATCAAGGTTCTTGTGATCCTGGCTGAGGCTAGCAACAATGCATGTATAGGGCCCTTCAAGTTTTGTTATTCTCCAACGGTCGCCTGCCTTCTTCAATTGTGATATACGAATTTTCCATTTACAGCTATGATCCTTTTGGGTGCAGTGCGCCTTGTAGTATCTGGCTTGGGTTTTCTTCACTGTCGTCTCAACAGCCTGGCGAAGGTTGTACTGCTTAACTGCCGCCACCGCAATATCCTTTTTTCAAGAACGTCATACCAATTCTCAGTTCACCATCAGAACGGTTGACTCTGTCGTCTATTGTGTCGTCATGCGAAAAATCAGGGACGTCCATGGCATCCATATCAACCGTTGTGAAGTGGGATGGTGGCTGGAACAGAGAAATTGGTGTTGCGTCTACAGGAAAGTTGGTGGTTGCCGGTTGTTCGTCGAAATATGGTGGTGGAACGGTATCGTCTTCCGGTGGAACTGTCAAGTCTTCTGGTTCATCATAGAATGGCTCCAGCTCGTCTCCGTCGGGCCCGGGTTCTCTAATCGGTTCTTCGTCAGAAGCATCCTCCGGGAGCTGGAATAGTAGAGCTTCGTCGATCACTACCCTTGGAGGCGAGGATGGGGGTCGACGATCGCGAGACCTCTCACGAGATCGCTCACAAACCGCATTTCCAAGACCAAAATCAAGATCACCATAAAAAGAATGTCTCCCCATAGATGGTTGAACGCACTCCGTGCTAGGGACATATGTTGAGTGTCGTCCATATGAGGAATCATGGTCGTGCATAGCGTAAGAAGACGATGCTCCCTCCCCTCCAAAAGAAGAATGACTCCCCATAAATGGTTGACCATAGTCCGTTCCAGGGACATACATTGAGTGTCGGCCATATGATGCTTCATGGTCGTGCGCAACGTAAGTAGACGACGTTCCATCCCCTCCAAAACTATACGGGTTGTATGGATTGTACGATGCATTTTTTGGTGCATCAAATTCATCGTTTGGGGGTTGGTTCAGGTCGAACCCGATACTAGCTACGCACGACTGTCTTGGCATAGCAGATGACGATGCACCAAACTCGTTGTCTTGGCACATTAGTTTAAAATCATATCGTAGACTTGCAGTCGGGCTATCAACGTTGGCATTCGGATCGAAGTTGAAATTCGCCTGACCCCAGCTTGGTATTTCGATAACTAGATTAGACTCCGAGAACGATGCATACAGCTCGAGCCCCCCCCAATGAATAGTCGAAGTGGGTAGCCAGCATCATCTCCACATCAGCAGTTTCCGCAATGTTGCATACAGAGTACGTTAAAGGGGCTATAGATGTTGGCAACCGATACTTCACGTCGGACAAACGGTGGTTTTCGAAATACGAGACATTGGTCTCCAGTTCCTTTACCAACTTCTTGAACGATAATCTTCTCGGGATCTTTAGCGTTACTGGATCTTCGCAGTGGAAAACGACACCGCGTTCGGGATCGTTGAATATCTTCCCATCGTAGTAAACTAGAGTAGTAACTCCTCGTCTCGCCATTTGAATATTTTGTCAAAGACTTGTGAATTTTTAATACTTGAAAAATTTGAGGACTTGTTTTGGCAATTCAAACATATATTTATGGTTTATGGTTCTGCTTCATATAAGGAGACAGTTATGGGTTATTATTGCCACAGGAAATCCCAAAGAATCCGGGTGTGTAAGGGAAATTATTGTACCGGGAGGCAGCTTTGAGAAAATCGCGTTCTACACAACGCGATAAACAGAACGCGAGGTCCCTTTTATTTCTTTGTCACAGATATTTCGTCAGAAGTAATAATAATCGTACTGTGTACTCCTTGTCTGTTTGTATAATTGAGTACATGTTTGAATAATTGAGACAATTGTAGTCTAGTAATGTAATTGAATACTACAAGTGCTACATAACGCGAGGTCCCTTTATATATATTGAGACAGAGATTCTGTCAGAATTAATAAAACTCGTACTCTATACTCGTTTTCTGTTTGAATAACTGAGACAATTGTAGTCTAGTAATCTAATTGAATACCAGAAGTTCTACATAACGCGAGGTCCCTTGAACATTAATAAAGGATGAAAAAAGACATCATATAACATAATTGGACAATCATTTCAGAAGTTTATGGTTAATCCGAATCATCGTAGTCAGTGGACACGTCTGAACTTAGGTTTAGTTCTTTGATCAGTTGTTGTTTTCTTTGTCTACGCCTGTACATAAAAAGCTGCAGCTCGTCGGCAGCCGCATCAACATCCGATGAAGACGATGCATGCTCATTGTTCGGAGCAGGTTGTCCGGGTGCAGACGTACTACCTTCGTCGGCGTTGACCTCATCAAACTTAACATTTAAATCGACGTATTTAGCTCCAACGAAATTGAGCTGGTCACACATGTTACATACGTTTGTTTCGTTCGTAAGCTTCATAACGTAGTGCGTTTCGTTTTCTGACGGTGTTGAGATTCGACATTCAAAGGAAGAAATTTGTTTGTCGGTGCGTTTACTAACCTTGCTTGCTGTCAACTGTATTAAATCTTTGAGTGACATTTTGCTGGTGATTGTTGATTCAAAATAAGTATCGAGAAAATAAAATGTTGCCTGAAATTTTGCCATAAGGGGAGCAAAGATTGGGTGTTTAGGGAGAAATTGGAATGAGTAAATGATGGTGGAATTTGTGGGTATTTATAGTCAAGGAAAAACACCACATAAGTAAATTTAACTCGAATGAAAACTTTAATTCGCATTTCATTTAACAAAACTTTCAACTTTCAACAAGTATTATTTAATAAGTAAATTGAGACAACTCGATACAATATCTACAAAAAGTCGAAATAGTATATGCAAAAAGTCCGGTGGAGAAATATAATCGGCACCGGCTTCTTTCACTCTGGTCGATCTAAATCCGCCCTTGCTTCTTTCACTCTGGAATTCAGAAAAGAGTCCACAAGTGTCTCCTAGATGGTTAGGGGAAGCGGCGAATTTCACAAAATATTTCCCAAGAGGCTCTAGAAAAGTTTTACTGGAAACTCTCTAGGCACTTCTTGGCGAAAAATGACAGACGACCACACGTTCCCGAATATTGCGATATGTCGGTAAGTATTCTTCAATCAACGTATCATGCGGGGGTCTCAACCCAACTGAACACAAAATCATGACTGAACTCCAACTATCATGAACGAACAGAAAATACATAAAAATTACAACTTCAAAATCCCAGCAAAACACGAAATCATGAAAAACTTTCACTAGTTACGAAAATCCATCCGCATGCAAATATATAGATCAAACTCGCGTTCTGAATGAAGCGAGATCCACAGAACCACAGTGAACTCTCGTGCTGCATAACGCGAGTTCCTTGAGACCTCGCGTTATATAGAACGCGAGGTCCCTTTTCTCAGAGTTAATAATACTCCTACTGTATACACGTGTTATGTTTGAATAATTGAAAACATGTTTGAATATTTCAGACAATTGGAGACTACTAAATCATTTAACACTAGCTCCCAACATTAGTTCTGTTCGAGTCATTTAACGCGTTTACTAACCTAGCTTGATCTCAACTTTAACAAATCTTTAAGTGACATTTTCTATGTTATCGTTGATTCAAAATAAGTATCGAGTCATTTTCTATTTTCTATGTTATCGTTGATTCGAAATGATGGTGGAATTGTTCAATATTTATAGTAAATGATGGTGGAATTCGTGGGTATTTATAATAAAGGAAAAACACCACATAAGTAAATTTAACTCGAATGAAAACTTTAATTCGCATTTCATTTAACAAAACTTTCAACTTTCAACATGTATTCTTTAATAAGTAAACCGAGACAAGTCGATACAATATCTACAAAAGTCGAAACAATATATGCAAAAAGTCCAGTGGGCAAATGTAATCGGAGGTCTTCTTGGAAAAGAAAGCAAAGGTCTGGTATTTTTCATCACTTCTTTAACTCCGGACTTTTTGTAGATTGTGCGGGCAAGCTGCGAACTTGAGAAAAGAGTCCCCAAGAAGTGCCTCAAAGTTTTACTGGAAACTCTCAAGGCACTACTTGGCGGTAAATGGCAGCCGCCCACAAGCTCCTGATTATTGCGATATGTCGGTAAGTATTCTTCAATCAACGTATCGTGCAGGGGTTTGAACCCATCGGAACACAAAATCGTGATAGAACTCCAACTATCATGAACGAACAGAAAATACATAAGAACTCCAACTTTAAAAACGCAGCATAACACAAAATCATGAAACAACTTCGCTGGTTACGAAAATCCATCGGCGAGCAATTATATAGACCAACCCCGCTTTCTGAATAAAGCGATTTTGATAGAAATCTGACGTCACAGTGAACTCGCGTTCTGTATAATGCGAGTTTCTTCAGACTACGCGTTCTATAGAACGCGAGGTTACTTTACAAAGGCTGAAATTCCGCCAGAGTTAATAATACTCATACTGTATACACGTGTTATGTTTGAATAATTGAAAATATGTTTGAATATTTCAGACAATTGGAGACAAGTAATGTAATTTGTTCGAGTCATGTAACGCGAGCTCCCAACATTCGTCCCGTTCGAGTCATTTAACGCGTTTACTAACCTAGCTTGATGTCAACTTTAACAATCTTTAAGTGACATTTTCCATTTAATTGTTGATTCAAAATAAGTACCGAAAAATAAAATGTTGCGTGAAATTTTAATTCGAATGAAACATTTAATTCACATTTCATTTAACAAAATTTTCAACAAGTCTTCCTGTAGGTAATTCGAAGGACAAACTTCGTTCAACAAAACTTTCAACAAGTCTTCCTTAGCAAAAAGTCCCGAGTGAAAGAAGCAGAGCGCGATAATCAGATTTCTTCTGAAATGGTAGCAGCTTTGATCCACATTAGCAAATGTAATCGGCACCGGCCGCATTCGCAAAATAGGGCTGCACCGGCATTATGGTCGATCTAAATCCGCCCTCGCTTCTTTAACTGTGGACTTTTTGTAGATTGTGCGAGAAAGCTGCGAACTTAAGAAAAGAGTCCCCAAGAAGTGCCTCGAAAGTTTTACTAGAAACTTTCCAGGCACTTTCTAAAAGTCGTTTCATTTTAAAACTGTAGCCGACGATCCTCTCGACGGCGGCTACAGAAGCTTCCATTGAAGGGGACGCAGCCGCCCACAAGCTCCCGAATATTGCGATATGTCGTTAAATATTCTTCAATCAACGCATCATGCGGGGGTTTGTACCCAGCGGAACACAAATCTTTAAGTGAACTCCAACTATCATAAAAGAACAAAAAATACATAAAAACTTCAACTGCAAAAAACGCAGCATAACACGAAATCATATTCAACTGCAAAAAACTTCACTGGTTACGAAAATCCATCAGTGTACAAATATATAGACCAACCTCGCTTTATGAATAAAGCGATTTTAAGTGACCTCGCGTTCTGTACAACGCGAGGCTTAAAAGACCTCGCGTCCTACTGAACGCGAGTTTGCCACGTCAGCAGATTCACCTCCATCTATAAATAGCAAACTCTTGGGGAGGCAAGGACCACCCACCGATTAATTCTAAAAATTTTCAATCGCAGCTACTAATGGCAACATATCGCGTATTTGGGAAGTTTTTTTCAAACTAATTTCCCGAATATTGCGATATGTCATTTTTTGTACTTGCGTATATACATCATCATATCCACGTCAGCAATTTTCGATTGCAGCTACTAATGGCAACATATCGTGTATTTGGGAAGTTTTTTTTTTCAAACTAATTTCCCGAATATTACGATATGTTGTTATTTGTAGTTGCGTATATACGTCACCATATCCACGTCAGCAACTTTCGTTTGCAGCTACTAATGGCAACATCTCGCGTATTTGGGAATTTTTTTCAAACGAATTTCCCGAGTATTGCGATATGTTGATATTTGTAGTTGCATATATACGTTCCCTTGAGTAATAATAATAATAATAATAATAATATGATAATAATAAAAAAATAATTTAATAATAATAATAATAATAATATAATAATAGTAAATATATAATAATAATAAAAATAATAATAATAATAATAATAATAGTAAATATATAATAATAATAATAATAATAATAATAGTAATTAAATAATAATAATAATAATAATAATAATAAATATATATATTTAATATGGTTATTAAATTACTCTCTCGCCTTGGAAGTCATCTTTTAAAAAACCCCACGACCTCGCGTACTGTAGAAAACGAGGTCTTTGGAATCTCGCGTTCTACAGAACGCGAGGTCACTTCTGCCCGTTCAGTTCACGCGTCTGTTCCGTGACGCGCCTTTTCAATGAACCTCGCGTCCTGTGAAACACGAGGTATACGGATATCGCGTTTTACAGAACGCAAGGTTCATTTACATCGCTTCCCAAAGGACGCGAGCTCTTCTATAAATTGGTGGCCCTACCCTTATATCAACCACAGAACGCGAGTTCTTTAGTTTTTTACAACAAATTATCCTTATTTTACACTCGATATAATGGAGAGCTTACTACGCAACGAGGCGAATCACTGCAATCATTATTGGAGAACAACTGAAGAGGTATTACTTTTTCCTTTTAATTTTTTTTAATTTTTAATTTTTTTAATTTTACATGCATTTTGCTAACTATTTTATTTTTATTTTTTTTAATTTTTGAAGGGATACGAACGTCGGTTAACATGTTACCTCAACCGTATCTACAACCAATCAGTTCCTGCTGTTATGACGTAGATTGATCGCGCTGGTTTTGGCCACATAGCAAGGATCATAGGGGGGTGAAGTGTAACCCATCGTTGATTAGCGCGCTAATAGAACGGTGGAGGCCAGAGACACACACGTTTCATCTCCCGATAGGCGAGGCAACAATAATGCTAGAGGATGTTGTCTACCATCTAGGGTTGCGTACAGACGGCAACGTTATTACGGGTGTCGCGTTGGGGCATTGGCCAACTATATTTGCTGAAGAAATGAGAGTGATGCCCCCAGAGGAGGTGTGGGACGGTGGGAAAATAGAATTATCTTATTTGGAGGCTGAATTTGGAAACCCTCCCCCCAATACGGATGAAGTTACACTTCAGGTATTTTTTCGATTTTCCACTATTTTATATTTTTAATATATTTCATTTATTTTAAAATTAGGATGCCTTCATTAAATATTTAGGATGCTTTTATTAAATTTAGGATGAAATTAGAAATATTTATTTGAAAATTAGGATGCCTTTATTAAATATTTAGGATGTCTTTATTAAATATTTAGGATGTTTTTATTAAATTTAGGATGAAGTTACAAATATTTATTTGAAAATTAGGATGTCTTTATTAAATATTTAGGATGCCTTTATTAAATTTAGGATGAAGTTACAATTTTTTTTGAAAATTAGGATGTCTTTATTAAATATTTATTTTCACAGCGGTTTGCGCGTGCCCACATCTTGCGCATTATCGGCGGGATATTAATGCCAGACAAATCCCGCACCAAGGTGCACATGATGTGGCTTCTTCATCTTACAAATTTTGATGAATCTAGAGGAAAATCTTGGGGAGCAGCTGTCTTGGGGTTTCTTTATAGAGAGCTCTGCAAAAAACGTGGACGAATCTAGATCAGCGATGGGAGGATGTTGTTTACTCCTTCAGTCTTGGGCTTGGTTTCGTATGACTTTTTTAAGCCCGCAGCGTAGACAGCCCGCCGCTATTTCATTTTCGCTTCTACGGAGGTACTACGTAATCTATTATATTTTTTTATTTTTAAATTATTTTACTTAACGAATTGTTTTTTTTTTCATTATTGATAGGTAGAGCGGAACACTGACCCACTCGGCATGCCGAAGACCCAAAAAGAATACGTGCTTGTTTTGGATAAGTTGAGGCATAACCAGGTAATTCGAAAATTAATTTGAATTTTTTCATACTATTTTTTCCAATAATATTTCATATAACCGTTACAAACGTTTTCATTTTTTTAGTTCGTATGGAGGCCCTACGCTTCAGAGGATATTCAACAGATTACTCCACTCGAGATTCTGCGTGAGCAACAAGTATGGATTTCCGTAGTGCCGCTGATCAACTACGAAATTGTCGTGTGGCATGTTACGGATAGGGTTCTCCGACAGTTCGGGTACGTCCAAAATATTTCCACCATCTGACGCGCCAGGGGAAGACGGAGGTTGACTGGTCCAGTTACCACGCTGACTGGATAGCGTTTTGGGTTAATCGATTTGCCCGCCTCCACCCCTTCTCCGACCCATTATCGAAGGGGGCGATTCGCTCGATTTCAATTACTTTTAGTGGTATGGGGTCAATGGGAAGCAGCATATCCTTACTCAGGAGGATCGCGAGGAAGAGCTTCCCCAGCCTCCCCAAAACCGCACACGCGGCACCCGTCGAGCGAGCCAGAGCCAGAGCCTGTCGAGGCAGCGCGGTCCGAGACCACGACATGACACTGCATGAGCCTCATCTTCTGACACGACATGACAATTTATACGTATGAAATTCTGCTCGAACATGTCTATCGACATTTGTTCAAAGGCAACTTCATTCAAAAAAGAATGATAGCATAGGGTTTTGGAAGCCATTTTAAACCAATGTAGAATGGACGGAAATTAACCGTGTTGGTGTCATACGATAGAGAATTTCCAGTACTACGATCCCAAACTCGATGTTCGCTAAAAATATACGATTTACACGCCCGAAATTGGACCATGTATTATTACTATATTTAACTAAAATCAAATCCGTAAGAAAAAGATTGCACCATGTATTATTACTATATTTAACTAAAATCAAATCCGTAAAAAATTATGTTTCAACTTAAAATCTTGTTCCAAAACATTATCTTTTATGAAACACATAAGTTTTACATTCCAACCTAAACTCATGTTGACACCGACATAAACTTTTACAAAAAAGTTAAAAAAATTTTAACATAAATTCTTACTCTAATTAACCAAAATTAGAACCTTTTAAGCATGTGATAAAAATTTATGTTCCAACATAAAATCTTACCAAACAACCTGATTTCTTGCCGAACACAAAAAAAGTTTAGGTTCCAATATAAATTATTATCGGAAAGATAAGAAAAAAGTTGCAACATAAATTTTTACCCTTGTTAACAAAACCAGAACTATTCGAACATGTGGTAAAAATTTTATGTTGCAACCTTTTTCTTAACTTTCTGGCAAGAATTTATATTGATATCGGTAATAATTTATGTTGGAACCTAAAATTTTATGTGTTTTATAAGAAATTGGGTTTACCATTTTCTTTCGTTTTAAAATCTAACTGCTGACATTTTTACAGTTATTAAATAGGAAAATTCTATAACGGGCGACGAACATTGCTGAACACCACTAACGATGAACACCGCTGAATACCATTAATTTTTTTAAAAAATTTAAAATTATGAGGACTACAATTGTAATTAAAAATTATTTTAAAAAAATAAAAATTAGATTTAATAAAATTGTTATATTTCTTTATTATATTAAAAATTGATAGTTTTGAATCAAATATACCCAAATTTTATAAACCCTAATATCTCAATTCTTGCTGTCGGCGCCGCCTCCTCTGCCGCCTTTTATCGGTCGACTTGTCTCGCCGGCGTTAATACAGGTCGTTCCACCACTCCGCCGTCCTTCTGTGCGCACCATTCCAGCATCGAAAGGTCAGTTTTGGGTTTTTGTCAGTGATGATGTTCATGATCAAGGATCCTGAAAATTTTTAGTTGGAAGTAGAGATTCTGAAATATTATACATGCAACATTTCCTAGCCCTTTCTTCTGCAGCAATGGATGATGTTTATGAGTGTTTATCGATTATATAGGTGAGGTTGTTAATCTGTTATCAGGCACTTGGATTAATATTGTTCTACGTAGATTTCAGTTGTATTAATTCTATGTTGTATTTTATTGATTTCAGTTCTACTTTTCTAATCTTGAAATTTTGATCCTCATTCTTATGAAACATGTGGATATCAACCCAAATGATGAATGGGTAAATGTAAGCAAATGATTCGCTTGTATTATTGCATACAAATTTCTGTGTTTTAAAATATTTTTTGGTACAATCTGCACCATGTTGTAGTTTTCATTTGCCTTATATTATAATGTTGCTTTATTTGTATACTTGTTAATTTTCTAGCTTACATGGTGTGTTTACTGCAGATGACAATGGTCGGTATCTCTCTGCAGATATGTATCCTTCATATGTTTCTGTAATGTTTTGTATCATTTGAATGATTTTTGCAACTAAGAGAGAGAATGGACTTTGATCAACCTGGAAAAGCTTTTTAGACATGCATTTTCTTAATAAATTTAGTGATGAAAAATACATACAGAAGTGTGATGTTTTACATTGGGCAAAAGCAACTAGAAATATAGTACAAGATAAACAAAATTATAGCTTAGTGCTGACAGAAATGTGAGGCAATGCAAGAAAAATTCTTAGAGAAACTAAAACGAGTGCATACTGTATATCAGAAAATGGCCAAAAAAAGTCAGATGATGGAGCAGGAAATTCAGAATCTGACAAAGGATAAACAAGAGCTCCAAGAAAAGTTCTCTGAGGAATCAAAGCCAGTCTAAATTCTATTCTTTGAACTTGTTATTTCTTTTGGCGAAAGCTTATATTACGTTTCTTGAATCATGCTAACTGTAAGTATAACAAATTTCAGGCAGAAGAGAAAGCTTGATGAAATGTATGATCGATTGAGGAGTGAATATCTGTC
This sequence comes from Hibiscus tridactylites, assembly GCA_958450335.1. Lineage (NCBI taxonomy): Eukaryota > Viridiplantae > Streptophyta > Magnoliopsida > Malvales > Malvaceae > Hibiscus > Hibiscus tridactylites. The sequence continues at coordinate 35,716,872 of OY288265.1, read as the reverse complement.
AATGAAACGGTCAATCATCCAACCTGCAAATAATTTCTTTGCCAGAAATGAGCCTGTTCATTCTCAAATTCAACAGTTACATGATTGATAACATAGATTCCATTGGAAAGGGTAATTTTGTTCTTTTGTTAACTCCTTATAATATTAAAGATGCCTACCTTGTATAAAATGCTAAAATAGATCATTCAACAAGCTAAAAATTCTTTTACTAAAAGTCTTTAAACAATTAATATTTTCCTTGGTTCCTACTATTGTGATTTCAATCCAATGTATAACAGGTCACTTTTGCATAATTATTCCCCTCCCCAGTTAACTTATTTGTTGCATATTGTTCGGTTTTTTCTCCTAGAACTCCAATGCCTCGAGAGGACATATGGCCAGGAAGACAGAACACCTCAAACTCTGGTCCTTTTGACATATCAAGTGGCTCACCAGCAAAGCAAGCAGACATTCCGGCGGTTAGGCAAGGTACCGATGCTCACCCTGCTTCTGGAAATCCTGTCGTTAATCTTTCAACGACTTTGAGGAACCTAATAATTTCTCCTATAAAGCGGCTTCGGCTCAATCGTAATCGCAATAACCTTTTTAGCTAAGCAAAAAATGTAGGTATGCTCAATTTACTCTGTATTTTTCATTTGTTGAATTTAGGTCTAAATTTTTCAGATCACAGAGACTCCAAAGTCATGGTCTAACGTAGTCATATTGGTGACCAAGAACAAAAAAATGACTTGAAACAACAGATAATCCCATGTTAGTCTCACAAATTGCATTGTTTTTTTAATTTATTTGACAACTTGCATGATAACTTTGTTTGGATAAAGTTGCTGCCGACATTAGCATAAAAGTAGGAATTTTTGGAAACCATGCTCTAACACTTACAAACTAATGTATCTATAAATGTTGTGTGGGAGTATGGACATGAAAAAAGAGGGAAGAAAAATAACATTAGTGCCCCATTGTCATTGTCAATTAATCTTTTTAGAATAGTCATTTTCAGTCCTTGGTTGAGCTTGTAAGATGGAGTCTCCTCCCAAATGAAATGTTGCCATTATTGATTGCAACATTATATGAAGTCTATTACAAGCGGTTTCTAATGTTTCGACGAAGTCTCCTCCCAAATCTAATATTTTCTACAAAAAATTTATCATTTTAAGATGTCTCTTAAATCTGAATCTAAAGCCTCTTCATAGAGGAGTTTTCTCTCTCGTAAATTTAGTATCATTTGCTCAAGGATTTCTTTACGGGGGGTCTTGGTTCGAAACTAAAATGTCACATCTTAGAATGATCAAACTTTACGTGACCTATAAGGACCTAAAGAAAATAATACGGAATTGTTTATTTTGACAATGAAAATAATAACGAATTGTATTCACAATGTTTGCGTGACTCGATTTTTTTAAATTGTTTGCGTGACTCGATTTTTTTGTGCAACTTGAGAACGGTCTGAAGAGAATAATAACGAATTGTACTCATGGTCATGGAAAACCACTTTTAGATTGGGAGGGACTAAATTTTTAAAGTATAATGACATTTTAGATATTTTAGTTTAAATATTAGTTAAATAAGATATTTGTCCCTTTTAAATTTTAAGTATAAATAATAATTAATCATTAATCTCTTTTAATATTTGACCCTAATTTCATCTCTACTCATACTATTTGCGTGATACGACCAAAATTGATCTATTGATGATGAATTGAACCATAAATAATTATTCATGCGCAAAATATCTCTAATTGCCATTCAATTAACGAGGTACTATACTAAAAAAAATGGACATATACTATACCAAAATATCTCAAAGTGGCATTCAATTAATGAGGCACTATACCAAAATATTTCAAAGTGACATTCAAAAGATTAGTTAAATACTGTACTAAAATAAAAATAACAAGTTTGCATGAAAAATTCCCCAAGTTTTACGCGTGGAGTTTGCCTCGGTTCCTCGTTTGGGAAGTGATTTTGTTTTTTTAATTAGCATTTATTTTTGTGGCTAGTGCTTGTTTTGACTGCTTGAGAAATGTGTGTGGGGTCATTGATTTGCTGCCCTTTAGGTTTAGGAGTCTTGTTCCTGACATGAGAAACATCTGCTTTGGCAAAAAGAGTTTCTGTTTGGGTCGATGACATGAACTTGATTTTGTGCTTGATTAATGGCTACAAGATGAGACAAAGACAATCCAAAATATCACAATTTAAAGCCACTCAATTGATACAAAAGCAGAAAAAAAAATTGTTGCCCTCAAAATATATCAGTAGACTTGGGTGTGCTTTGTGCCAAAAAAAAATGTCGAAAATGTAAACCTTGTCAATTATGATTATAAGTACTATTGACATTTTTAGATTACAGATTCACCTCATGCTAAAATCTCCTCCATTAAACATAAGATTCAACAATTAACTTGCCTCATACTTCTTCCTCTTAAGGAGACATGATTTATCATTTTCCTAACAAGTGTTTAATACAATATAAAAAATTGCTTCAAAGACCACACCATTATGAACTCAAAAAGAAAATCATAAACTGGAAAGAAATCGACCAGTAAATATAGAAAAAAACTATTTCGACTTGCTAGTTAAACTTACATGGCAAAGTGTTACGCTCACGTGAAGAGGCTTTTAAGTTAGGGTACACAATGGAAACATAACCCTTTTTGCAGGGTAATGGATACTTTCTTTTGTTCTATTCCCTTAAAGCCAGACTTATATATAAATCTCCAATGTCTAATATCCACAAGGCATGAAGGGGAAGAGAGAAAGTAAAAAAGTATTCGAAATTTATTTATATATTTGCATGATATAGACACCAAACGAATGCTACAAAAATTCGACATCAAATTACCTTCAAAATGTCTAACAAAAACGACCAAACTTTGCCAGTTCAGCAAATTAACATTCACACTTATCTATTACTCAGGGACTGCACTAAATATGATATCAACGGCAGGTCTTTAACTCAGCACGACATGTTGACATCTAGTTCTCATTTAAAGAAACGTTCTAGACTATTACCCTATAATACATGTACTCGAAGGACAATTGTAGCTTTTGAAGAAACAAAGATTTGAATTATCGGTGATGAAAATGAAAGATTGGTCTCTATGCGGCTCTTCTGTATTTACTAGAGCTATAAACCAGTCATTATTAAAAAATGATGATGTCTTTTGGATGAGCATTTTCCAGCTCTTTACATGAGATTAATGATGACAAATAAGGCAAGACAACTTACAATATCAGGGCCTTAGAAGATATTTCTATGGCAACCCAGCTTTGGATAGGATTGAAAACATGAGAGCCATCGAAATATATGAAACCCTCTTAAGAAAATAATGCAACATCCATCGATTGACCCGACTTGATTAAACCATGCATTAAGCTAGAATTGGCTGCTCCAGATAAATTGACTCTTTTACCATATACTGAAGATCCCTAAACAAAATAGGCATCGCAAATCCACCTGCTGACAGTATGGCAGCTGTTGATCCTGCCGCAGCTGAGATTTTGAGTCCACTTGATCGACAGTTCACTAATGGCGAACACATCAGATCATATCATTCCTCTAATTCTGCCAATAAATAAAAAGATTTTAAAGTCTGAAGCATTATGTTTAAATGCTTACTTACTGTTAAATTCCTTACTTGAATCAGAACCGAGAAACTATTTTACAACAAAGGTGTGCAATCAAGATATTATTAAGAGCATATGCAAACAGAACTTTAGAATTTACAGATACTGATATCATTGTCAAGTTAGAAGGAGCTATCTGACTCTCTAGAAAGACATCTAGCACCTGAAAGAAATGATCAATATCTATAATTACATCTAACTTTAACTTCTTAAATCAACATAGGCATGTAAGTTTAGAACCCCTAGCTTTTACCTAATGTCCCCTTTAACTTCTTAAACCGTCAAGTTTTAAGTAAGAAGCTTATTCTTTAAGTTACACAAACATAAACTTTAGTCATTTTCAAACATAAATGGATATGCCACATCCCCACAACAAATTTGTCACTAGATAATTCTTTTTTATGCAACATCTCCAAATAATCTTAATTCCTTCTTTCACATAATATTTATATATCCTTACTTGCTCGAAATTTTTTACTGTTGCTGCACATAAATAACCAGTGCTTCTAGTAGCATCAAACTCATTCATGAATTTTTCAACCTACAAAAAAAAGAATAACTAGCATCTCCAATTAAGATGTATTATTCAATTTAAAAGATTGTTCATATCACCAAATAGATTTTAACATTGGTATAAAGCACTTGGCTAAAGAAATGAACTAACCTCTTCCTATCAATTACAATAAATATTTATTTGCTTTATCAGTTACAATAAACATATTGATCGTTTCCTATTTTGAAAAATTCTAGAATTGAGTTATTTGGGAATTTTCATAATTAGGTTTCTAAGATGGGTTCCTAATTTTAAATTAGGGTTCTTAATTTGGGTATTTAGGGCTGCCGACAATGGGGGTTTGGTTGGTCGGGGGAAGGCCAGGGGCGATGAGTGACCGCGCAAACGGATGTGATTGGCCGACCAAGGTCGACGACAAAAGAAAGGGCAGCATTCGCGTACCTTTTCACTGCTGGAACGATAGACGCAAGAGGACGGTAGAGCAGCAGAGCGATCTAGAATGACCGGCAGCGAGACAAGTCGACCGAATCTTGACGGTGGCAGCGACATGAGAAGTAATTGGGTTTACGATTTATGATATTAAGAAAATTTGAGATATTTGATATCATGCCAATTAAAAATACTATAAAGAAATATAAAAAAATTATTAAATTTAATTTTTATTTTTAAATAATTATAATTATAATTATAGTCCTCGAGAGTTATAATTTTTATTAAAAAATTTAATACTATTTAACGGTGTTCATCGTTAGTGGTGTTCAGCGGTGTTTGTCGCACGTGGTAGACTCATCCTATTAAATAACCTTTCTAACCACACTATCGATACTAACCTTACATTAGCCGATTTTTCAGCTTCCTCACCAGAAAATTTTCCATCATTATTCTGAGAAATTAACTTATCTGATACGAATGAAGTCTGTAATAGCTTATTTCCGTCCGGCCTAATCAAAATTTAAACCAAAATCTCAAATCCACTAAAACCGAAATGTCCATTTACATTTCAAAATTAACCCCCTACTTAATTACATATGAACCAATTACCCCAGGCCCAAATAGCCCACTAAACATATTTTGGTAACCCTAAACACCCCTAAACCCTAGCCACCGCCAGCCACCTTCATCAACTTCACCCGTCGCAGCAGCCGCCGAGCCTTCAGCCGCGCCGCCGTCCTCACCATATCCATCTGTTAGCTCTAATCCCTATACCAAAGAAACCCTAAAATAAAATAAACCAAAGAACCTTCTGCCATTATCACCTACACCATCTGCAGCCACCAAACTCACCCACCCTAAGCCTCAACCACTCGACCGACAAACCTCACGAAATCCGGGATTTTAATGAAGATTGACCAAACCAAAGCTTGATTTCTCTATATATCCAGATATACAAAAAAGAAGATTTTTTTGAGAGACTGAAAACAAAAAATAAAAATAAAAAGAGGAAGCAAAAACCGAAAAGAAAAGGTAAAAAAGGAATACCTTTGTTGTTTTCTTCTTAGATCTGCTCGTTTAGGGTGTCTTTTGAGAAAATCCGAGGTTGAATGTGAGTTTAGAGAGTCGAATTGAGTGAAAATATCCGACCTTGAGCTCTCCCGCAGCAGGAGGCCATGTCGTCGGTGGAATCTCGTCGGAGCCATGCCGGGTTGGGGGTTGATATTTAGGGGTGAGCGTTCGATTGAGTCTAATTAAAAAATTTCGAGTTATTCGAGTTGACGCGTCATATTTTACAACTCAAATTTTATTTGAAATTTCTTCAATTTGAATTGAGTTTATGAAATTTGAGTCTAGTTCGAGTTGATTTTTCGAGTTCTAATACAAATTTAATTTTAATTATTTATCATGTTATAGTACAGTTTAATTCTAATTTAAACTATTTTCTTTAATCATATAAGATATGCATACATATTTTTTTCATATTTTCCATATATGATATATAATTCTTCATATTTTTTATATATGACATATTTCTTCACATTTTTATATGTGGCATATATTTTTTCATATTTCTTTATATTTGGAATATATTTTTTATATTTTTATATCAATATATATATATATATTTCTTCATTATTTATCTATCTATATATATATATCAGGAAAAATTGAGGGACTCGACTCAAACATAAAAATTAATATAATAATTACTAAAAATTTTGAGTTATTCGAGTTATTCGAATTTTTATTTTACAACTCAAACTAGAATTTGAAAATTTTTCGAATCGAATCGAGTCAAAACGAGTCGAATTTTTTCGCCTCGAGTCGAATAAAAATTTGTTTTTTTCGAGTCGAATTTTGCTCACCCTATTAATATTTCAGAAAATAGGGAGCTTGGGAAGCTCTTTTTTAAATCAGTTGAAGAATGTATTTTTTTTGCTAAAAAGTTGTATTTATGTAAGATTCAAAACCATGCCGTTTTGGCCCTCGTTGACCAACGTGTGACCCGTAATCAGGGAAGGATCTGCGTTTTATTCAATGAAATGGACAAATTTTCTTTTAAATCCTTTCACATTTTTTTCTTTATACATGTATTTTTATTTCCGTTTTTATTCATTCTAGTCACTATTTTATTATTATTAGCATTTATTAATATATATATATATATATATATATATATATATATATATATATATATATGCGTCTATGTATATTTTTTCTTTCCTTTTTAATATAATATTTATTATATTATACACATATTTATGTAAACTTTCCTAATATATATATATATATTTATATATATGGGTTAGGATTAACTTACACGGTGTAAAACTCAATTATTTTTACACAATTTTTAGACCGTTAGATGATGATAATTAATGGCTCAGATTATTTCCTTATTTTTTTCCCAAGTGATAATCTTCACATTTTTTACTGTTAATCTCATCCATCTATTTCACTCATCCAATGATCCTAAATTAGTGTAAAACTAAATGAGTTTTACACAATATAACTTGATAGCATCCCCCCTCTCTCTCTATATATATATATATACATGTAAAGTAAAATAGTTTACGTTTTACGTGTGTGTGTGTATATATATGTATATATAAAGTTCTGTTTAAAAAAGGTTTCTATATATATATTTATAGCATGATATTTTCATATACATGTAAAGTATAATATATATAAGGTATAATTTTATACTTATATGTTTATGTATAGTTTTCTAAAAATAATTTATATATGTAAAGTAGTAGTAATATGTATAATATTTTCTATATTTACATTTTACCATTTAGTATATATTTATTTATATCTATATGCCTATATATACTTATTTATGCTCTTTGTTCTTACCTTTATTTATTTACTTATTTATTTGCGTTATCATATTTGCTATGATTTGTTTATATTGTTGCATTCGAATATATAAATTGTCAATGGTTCCCTTTTATTCGAGGATAAGCCTGGCTAGTACCATGCACAATGGTGGTGGCTTTCGTTTATTCTCGAATAACGAGGCTTTTAAAATCAACTCGCATTTATAAACGAATCTTAAATTAAATTATATTCGGACTCGTAATTTATTAGGTACTGATTTCGGGTGTTGTGGGGTGTGAAATCTTCCCCACACGTAATCGACTCCCGAACTCATTACTCTGGTTTCTTTTCGGTGTCCGGTCTACCCTTTTAAAAATGATCGGTGGCGACTCCAGTTTTATTCCAAAAGTATAATTTTTAATAAATTCCCCCGAAATTCAAAATTTTCAAGAAAAGTAAAAGTCTACCTTATCAGAGTGACCGATGGTGACTCTATTATTTTTTCAAAAAATAAAAACCAATTCTTCCAAGTGACACCGATAGTGAATTTTCAAATTAGGTCGCTACAACATGGCAACTCCGTTGGGATTAATTTTTTTTTTTACAAAAAGAGAGTCAGGCCACAAGTCGATTGCACTTTGCCTTAATTAATTGGAAATTGCAAGTTCAATTTTAAATTAATGTAATATCCTTTTATGAATGCGAGTTCATTTTAACGTATTTTAAAATTTAGCATATAAACTCCCCCATTTAAGTGGGGGGGGGGGGGACGCTAGTGCTTTCGTGGGGTATATTGTTCCTCCGCATAGGCCTAACAAGTACCTTCGGGGCTTGAATACTCTATGCTTTCGTGGGAATATCGTTTCCCCGTATGGACATAGACGAATGGGTCCCCTAAATTGAACTCGATTGAAATGAGCCTATAATGGGTGACGATCAGGGGCCTTGCTACCCTTAGTAGGGGACAACGAGGACAGTTCGGGTACATTTTTAGAACCAAACCTGCATGTAGCGAACATAAGAGCATACCCTTTAGAGCCATGTGGTAACCCTAGAAAGCTAGAATATCTTACGAATATGGTTTATTTTGCGCTAAAGCATTCAAGTAGATACCATGATAGGTATGATTTATTTTTCTGCAAATAAAACATGTCAGGTTGCAAGCATGTCGGGTAGGTTTATATTTCGTGCAATATTTTCTATCATTTCCTTTTGATTATTTAATTTCCATTAACTTGTGTTTTCTTTTGACATTTGCATTACATTAGCATATAATATTCATTTGAATGATAGTTTTATAACATCATCATAATATGTTAATTGTTCATTCACTTACATTGCATCATCACAAGGTATTGACTCATGAATGGTGGACAAATTGGAAAACCTCCACGAATCAAGAAAGGCTAGTAACCTAGATATCAATTAAATTCAATATTCAAAGGTTGTAAATTAATCTCGTATATTTGTGGGAGTTGTTCCACGAACACCATGTCTAAAATCAATACCTTCGCATTTAGCGCATTTACCTTGAATTTACATGCATTCATTTTGGAGACATCAAGACTAATTTTTGGAATGTTCTGTGACAATGATACTGGATAAAGGGAAAAGTCAGTCGATTCAGCACCCTTAGGGAACCCGACAAAAAACCAAAATGGTGAACGAAAAAAAAATTGGACAAAATTGAGCAAACTCAAAAGGACATACAAGCATATTTAGCTAAAAGGTTGGAGGATCAGTTAGCTAAGGCCCAACAAGATATAAGGGAACAATTCAAGAAATCTCAACAAGACATACTAGGCCAAATAACACAAATGCTAGGATTTAAGCTTCCTGAGCCAGGAGAGACGTCTGTTGTAAATCTTGTGGAAAATCCCATTGATGGGAACGAAGGTCCTACATAGCCTTCAGGGTTTACTCCTACTCATGCTAAGGTTCAACATGACCCTCAAGTAATACTTTCTCAGGGAAGTCACTACTGCATCAAGCCAGTGCTTCTTTCCCTATGAATACACCCTTTGCATCAGAATATAAGCCCGAGGGAAAATGAAGCTAAAACTTTTGTCTCGAAAATGGACCAGTTGATCGAAATCGAGAAATCAAAAGTTGAGACCTCAAAAGAGGCCGATGATTGTTGCAAGCAACTCGAAGAGAAGATGGAAGCTATTGAGGTAGTGGATACTTTTATTGGATTTGATGCCGATGAACTTAGCCTTGTCCCAGACTTTGTGTTACCCCCTAAGTTCAAGGTCCTAGAATTTGAAAAGTATGATGGGATAAGTTGCCCCCGTGCTCAACTTGCCAGATTTTGCCGAAGGATGACAGGATACAAGAGAGATGACAAATTATTGATCCACTATTTTCAAGACAGTTTATCTGGATCTACCTCTAGATGGTATAATAAATTGAGTCGACATCAGATAAAGTCACGGAAGGACTTGGCCAAGGCTTTTCTAGCACAATGCCATCACATTAGTGATATGGTGTCGGACCGTTAGACCCTACATCACATGAAGCAAAAGTATAATGAAAGCTTTAGGCAGTATGCACAATGTTGGAGAGACGTGGTGGCACAAGTTCAACCCCCGCTTGGTGAGAAAGAGACAGTGGTCATATTTATCCAAACTTTGGAGGGCCCAATTTTGGATCGCCTTATAAGTAATGCGATTACCAATTTTGCTGATCTAGTGCTATTCGGTGAGCTCATTGAGAATGTCGTCAAGAATGGCAAGATTGATGGTGGAGGTAGTTCATCTCACAAGAAGACATCATATGAAAAAAAGGAAAATGAGGTAAACTCTTCTAATGTTTACAATGTCAGTTGTGCTAAACTAGTGACTGTTGTACAACCTAAAGCCGCATCGTATGCTCAAAGTTCCTCAAGCTAAAATTTTGGTCAAAAGAAGAACAATGAGAATGTAACACCCCGATTTTGGGCTCAGTTGTTTTGGTGAGTCGGGTTGGGTCGGTGGAACAAGTGTCAGTTGTTCGAACCTTTAAAAGGTGGTTTAGGGAAATCAAGGTTCGGGATGAGATAAAAATATGATAAAAATTCTTAAAAACCTCTAAAATGATGTTTAAGAGGTTGGTCAAATCAATTTTACAAAACGTTTTCTAAAGTGTACATTTTGGGTAGTGAGCAAAATGTAAAGATTTAAAAGTTGGAAAAATGTGTTTTTCAAGAAGAGTAAAAAAAATTTGAATCTTTAGGGAGCTACTTGGAAATTATGCATTTTCCCTAATTTGGCATGTGTTTTAAATGTTTATTTAATAATTAAAAAGGTTTTATTTAATTAATTAAAGAAAGTTAGTTAATCGGTTAATGAAATTTTTGACGAGCTTTTCATTTCTCACTTTCACTTCAGCCAAACACTCTCCCTTTTCTCTCAATTTTCCAGAAATCCTTTTCTCTCAAATCCTCTCTTGATTCCTATCTTTTCTTTATTGATTTCTTCCATTTTCCTTCAAGTTTCTTCAAGCAAATCTTGCCAAATTAGAGGAGAAGCAATGATTGGAGTTAATTTTCGTGCTATCCATCTAATCTAAGTTTTTTTAATGAAATTCCAAAGATATTTGACTCTTTAATACTGATTTTGATTGAGGTTTTGTTGTTAGATTGTTAAACTCTTGAAATCTTGATTGAAAAATAGATTTTAAGGTGATTTTCGGAGTTTGATTTAAATGGCTGGTTTGAGATTGTTTCTAAATGAGTTTTAAAAGGTTTTTGGTGTTGAATTGGAGTCTTAATTATATAGATCCCGAAATCCTTGAGATCCTTAGTTTTTGAAGTGATTTTGGGTGAGTTTTTGAGGAATTTGAGTTGTTGGAGGTATAAGGGTGGTTTTAGGTTGTTTTTGGTTGTTGATTAATGCCTAAAATGCTTTGGATTAGTTGAGTAATGAATGGGCTGAAGTTAGAGGTCTATCGATTAAGTTTTTGATTGTTTCAGATGGGTGTTTTGGTGCTTTAGAGCAAGGCTACGGGATTTCTTGTGTGTGCTGGAGTTTTGGATGCATTTTAATGCATTGAACCTCTATTTTGACGTGTTGAAAACATGAGTTAGTAATCCAGAAACAAACGAAGTGTTTTTGGAGGCTTCAAAAGATCGGTAGTTGCGTCAGCAAGCGTGGTTTCGCGAGTCGGTGAGTAGAATTTGGTTTTCCAGCGTGGAAACGTTCCAGAAAAGGTTTTGGGAACTTAATAAGAGCTTGAAACACTTTATTAAGTTCGGAAATAAGTAAATCGGAATTTCTCCCTCGGTTGTGCTAGTTTTAAGCCTTTAGTTGCACTTGATTTTGCTTGCATTAACCTATTGTTTTAAAGCATATTTTGAATGTATGTATAAAATGTGTATGATGATGACATGTGGTTTATGGATGCACTAGGTAAGTGATCCTTGTATGCATATGTTGATGCATGAGATTTGAAGCATGGGTTAATCCTTGATTTATGGCTTATCATGAATGCTTTGTAAAAACAATGAGTTATGCATGAGTTATGAGTTATATTGGAAAGTGATGTTGAATTAAATGTTTTATAAATGAAATCGGATATAGTTAGCCGGCTATAGGACTGATTGCACTATAAACAAGTCGCCTTGGATGTTGAGGGGTTGTGATTGTACCGAATACTCCATCCAAGTACCCTAACGATTGAGGATTGTTTAAGGCTGCAACGATTGAGGGTAGCTCCCAGGTGCGAACCTTGTGTTTGTCCCGTCTCTCGTTAGTGGATTATACATCTACCGATGAGTGGTGTTGAGGGGTTGTGATTATACCGAATACTCCACCACGGGTTTCACAACGATGGAGGGTCGATCTCGTGCGTGAGCCTTGTAATGCCGGTAGAGTGTATGAAAGGTATGGGACAACCCTTGGTAATCTGCGTATCCGATATATGTTTTTGAGATTGTTGTTTATCACTTGTGAGCTAATATAATGAAATGAGTTATTGTGAAAGTGTTCTTAATGCACATTGTGAAAGATGCATGTTTTGGCTTAAGCTTAGCATAATGGTGTTTATGCTTGAAAGGCTTGGAAAATGAGTAGCAATGGTTTAATTGCTGATTTTGATTGGATCATGTTGCATGATGTTTAATACAATGACTTTGATGTTAAAGTGCATGGTTTGTTAAGAAAGGCATGAGAGTTTTGAAAAGAGTGGAAAACGGTTTTGTGCATTGATGATGTTTGTGGTTTTGAGCAACCCTCACTAAGCTTGTATGCTTATGCTCTCTTTTCTCATCAATACAGATAGTTAGGCTTTTGGAGGTAGCATATTCGAGGAATCGCTCCAAGACATGTAACGCCCTGGTTTTGGGCCTAGATGTTTTAGACATCGGATTGGACCGGTCGAGAACGGTTCAAATCGCGTAAGGTGATTTAAGGAAATCGAGGATCGGAATATGATAAAATTATGGTAAAAATTGCTAAAATCCTATAAAAATATGTTTAATAGGTTGGTCAAGTCAATTTTACAAAATGAATTTCGGAAATGGGACATTTTGAGTAGTGACTAAATTGTAAAGTTTCAAAACTAGGAAAATGCGATTTTTAATAGGAAAGCCAAAATCTTAGAATCTTTAGGGGGCTTTAAGTCAATTTGACCTTTCCTCAATATGACATGTGTTTTAAAAGGCTTTTAATTAAATGGATTTAATTAGGTTTATATTAATTAATTAATAAAGTTAGTTAATGTGAGATTTTCAATTACAAAACTACCAACTCTTTCTCATTTTTATCCAAACACTAATTCACTCATCTTTTTCCAGAATTCTTTCTCCCAAAAGCTCTCTCAACATTTTCTAAACCATTTTCAAGAAATCTTTTATAATCTTTCAAGATTTTGCTAAGGAAAACTTGTCATTCATTAAGGGAAGCAAGGATTGGAGGTAAATCCCGTTCTCAACCTCTAATCTAAGTTTTTTATTGAAATTCCCAAGATATTTGGCTTCTAAATACTATTTTTGGTTGAGTTTTCATTATAGTTTTGGTTGGAGATCAAAATCTTGTGAAATAATGGTTGAAATCTTAACTTTTGGACTTGTTTAGTTATGCTCTATTTTGTGTTGATTGTAATTGAGTTTTAAGTTGATTTATATGTTAAAATGAGGTGTTGATAACATAGATTCTGAAATCCTTGAGATCCTTGAAGTTCTTGATATTTTTAAGTGAGATTTTGGAGTGAAATGGTGGAATCTTGCTTGCTGGAGGTATAAGGATGAGTTAGGTTGTTTATTAGATGTGTTTTGATGTTGATAATTGTTTGGAAGTGATGTATGATGGCTGGGCTTGGTTTAGGAAGCAATCGATTGAGTTTTCGGTTGTTTTGGATGGGTAATTTGGTGTAGTTTGACTGAGCAACGAGTTTGTGAATTGTTGCTGGTGTTGAAATGCATTTTAATGCATTTAGATCTCTGTTATGATGATGTGAAAACATGGGATCTTGATCTGGGGGCAAATGAGGTGATTTTGGAGGCTCCAGAGGGGTAATTTTCGTGTCGGCGAGCAAGGCTTCGCGTATCGGTGAGTGGAAATGCAATTTCCTGCTTTGTAACGCTTTGGGCGTGGTCTTGGGAGCTTAGTGTAAGTTTGAAACACATAGCTAAGCTCAAGAGTAAGTGGTTCGAATGTTTTCTCTTGGAAATGTGCTATGTTTTGATGAAAATGCACTTGAGATGAATGTGATATTGTTTACTGTTTTATGTATGATTAAGCATGGTCTAATGCTGGATTTTAATGCCATTATGTTGAGGATGCACTAGGTAAGTGATCCTTGGTTTGCATGTGTTGAATGCATATGATATTAAGCATGTTATGCTTGTGGAAATGACGTTGTGGTTATGCTTGTAAAACTGTGGATTAATGAGGATAAATGACTATATTGGCAAGTGATGTAAATGATTTTTGGTTACTTTAATCGGATATAGTTAGCCGACTATAGGATTGGGTGCACCGTGAATAAATTCACCTTGGATGTCGAGGGGTTGTGATTGTACCGTATACTCCATCCAAGTACCCTAACTGTTGAGAGTGGCAATCGATCGAACAACACCAAGAGGAGGGGTGAATTGGATTTTTGAAAGAACGGTGGACACTAATTGCAAAGGTAGAAATTGCAAGGTGATTTAGAGTGGTTCAACTCCCTTAATTGGAGTCTACATACACTACCTTAATGACCACACTAAGGATTTTCCACAAATTCACTAGTTTGTCTTTCCTTTAAGGATAAAGAGTAACCTTACACAATTCAATAGACTTATACCCCAAACTCTATTGAATCATTTCCCCAAGAACAAATACAAATGAGCAAACTAGGAAATCCTCACTAGGAATGTGTTTGCAAAGTTTAAGCTCTCTCACACACCCAAAGAAACACTAGCAAAAGAATTACAATGAAGAACACTCTAGTGTATACAAGAAAGATCGAAAATTAAGCACAAAGTGAACTCTTGAAAGGTTGAATGTTTGTGTAGACTTTCTTGTTGTTGCTGAGTTGATTTTTCTTTGTTTTTGTACCCTCTCAATCAATACTAGCCGTTTAGAGCCGTTGGGGATGTCATAAAGCCGTTACCTACATGAAAATATAGCATTTAAAGCACGAGGGATCGATCATTTCTTATGAAAAAGATGACCGTTGGAAAAAAGGATCGATCCCATACACTAGGGGATCGATTCTTTTGCACTGAGACAAAAAAGGAGTGAAAATGTCAATCAAGGGATCGATCCCTTGCATTAGGGGATCGATCCTTTTTGCCTTGAAGACTGGAAAACAGTTTTCTTAGTGCAAAAATGGATCATACTTGTTTTGAAAAAGATCTGTAAAGTTGGAAAACATTTGAAACGAATTTTTCAAGTTTGTTTGGACTTTGAATTATTTTTGCAAGAATTTATATATTCGATTAAGTCCAAAAACATTTTTCTTTTAATTTGTTATATCAAAAAGTTAGTTCATCAATCTCCCCCTTTTTGATATAACACAACTCTTTGAAAAATTGTTTTTGACAAAAGCTCCCCCTTAAGAAAATATTTTTTTGAGTTGATAATGATTTCAAAATCTAGTTTTAAATTACAACAATTTAAGCTCCAATTTTATTTAAAAACCATTTTTCATTATTTGCTCATATTTCTCCCCCTTTTTGTTATACTAAAAATAATTCAAGAAAAGTGTTAGCACCATATAACAAAGGAGAAAAAATAAAATAAAAGTAAAGGCTAGAATTGAAACGATAGATAACACAAATAAAGCTTAAACATCCATAGGTACTTAAATTAAACAAACCATAATGTATCCATAAGTACCAAAATAAACCAAAGCAACATAACATCAGTGTTTAAAATAACATCCAACAAAGAGTCATAGAAGTCATGTAGCAAAGTCTAAAAGCAATCATAAACAAAAGCATAATATAATAAGATGTCCATGTATGCATGCATCTAAGATGAAGATGGTGGAGGTGGGAATGGGTAACTATCAAACTTGCGCTAAAGAGCGCTAAAAGCATCACCCAAGGAAGCATGACGTGCCTCGAGAGAATCAAGTCTAGAATCCATGTGAGCCCGAAGAGATCCAATGGAGGAGTCCATATGACAAATGAGAGAATCATGAAGCTCTCTCAATGACATGTCATGAGATCTAGCACGAGTGGAGGCTCCAGGTGCGTCATCCATATGGTCATCTTCATGTTCTTCATCTTCTTCTTCATGGTGTTTCGGTTCTTGAACTTCGCCTCTCTTCTTCACCCAATTCATAGAGAATTCGTGTTCTTCCTTATAGCCCAAACGATCCATCGAATGATGGCCAATGATGTTGTCGGTGGGAGGATTGATGCCGTGCTCGATGGATGTGTCGATGTCAAGCAAAGAGAAGATATGGCTAAGGTACATGCGATACACTAAGGTTTGCACCTTCTTTGCCTTGATAATCTTTATCATATTGTTGAAGATGAAGGCGACAAGGTGGAGTTGAGTTCCACTATGAATGCAATGAAGCCACCAATAATCGGACTCTCGAACCGAAGAATATTTCATCCCACGAGGACGAATAACATGTGAAAGGATAAGGTGCAAGAGACGATCATGAAGAGGAAGGAAGGTAGCTTGGTTGTTAGAGACACGAGAATTTTCAAGATAAGGCCCTTTATCAATCTCAACACCATCATCGGGAAGACTAAAAGTGTTAGAAAGAAAATCAATGGTAAGAGTGACATTTTTGCCCAAAACATGAGATTTGATTGTTCAAATGATGGTGCCATCCGGAAGTTTTGAAGAAGAGACGGTGGCATTAGAATAAAAGACTCGAACAAGAGTAGGAAAAGTTGGCCCCTTAAAGTTTAAAAAATCCATCCAGTTAAAATCCTTAAACTTTTGTAGATAGGCAAAATCTAGTTTGGTTAGGAAATTAAAATCAATTGAGCGTGTTTCCTTAACTGGTGCGGATGCAAAGATGCTTCAAAAATGATCACTTTCCCTAAAGTTTTTAAACATGAGTCTAAGAAGTTTGAAGATGGAGGAGGGTTGGATGAAATCCCCTTCCCTTTGGAAGCCATAGTTTTTCTCTTAGACATCTTAAGAAAATTTTGAAAATTCAAGTAAAAAAGATTGTCAAGGGATGATTAAGGATGATTAAAAAGATCTAGGGTGAAATCAAACAAGAAATTTTGGCAAAAAAATTAGGTTTGGCCGAATTTTTGCAAAGGGAAAATTGGTTTAGGCTTTTTATCAAACACTTGGTGTGCAAGTGTTGAAAGAAGAGGTTTTGGGTGATTTTAAACAATGGGTAAACCTCCTGCAACAAAAAACATTGATTTTCAACAATATGAGTTCTCTAACAATACCTAATTCAACCAATAGACCACAATTTTAAAGTAAAAATTTGTATGAAAAAGTTAGGGTTTAGAACTTACCCAAAGAGTGATTTTTGAAGAACCACAATTCAAGAATGAGGGCCAAATCTGGTTTGGAGATGAAAACTCGAAGAAATCCGTGTTTCAATGCTTGAAAATTGATTTGGATGGAAGAAAATTGAGAGGGTTTTTAAAAGGGGTTGGTTTTGGGGTGTTTTGGTGCCTCTTGGTCGAACAAGGGGTTTTAAAAAAAATTAGAGCGTTAACTTCCCTTTTAAAACAACGCGCCCAACCAACACGCCTAAAGGGATCGATCCCTCAGGTTAGGGGATCGATCCTTTTAGTGAAAAACAAGGACCGAGTTTTAGGAGCTTACTGCCAACGAAGGGATCGATCCTTTTTTTGGAAAAATTGAATTTTTGGCACAAGGACCGTATAGACGAGATTTAAGCTCTAATGGAGGCATCCTATGTCATATGTATGATATGAAGTGAGTTTTAAATGCCTTAGAAGATATCTATGTGCATGAATGTTAACTTAAAACAACAAGATATGCAAATTACATCATAGATCAAAATTTAGTCCTCTAAAAGCACACTATCAAGATTATTTCAAGTCACATACACACAAAGGCTCTATAAGGTCCTAAGCATGCATTTTTGATAAAATTGCTTGAAGACAACATCATATTCTCAAAATTCATCATAAACGATCATATTAAGCATAGAGAACATGATTTCACAAAATCAATCAAATATTGCAAATCTAAGGCCAAAAACATAATTATGAGCATATTAGCCATAAATGTGCAACTCATGCAATCTTAACTCCCCCTTATTAAAGGCACTTAAACAACATATGGGGGCCCTCAAACATGCTTTGAAACATATAAACACACATAATCAACATAAATGAACAAAGATTGCATGTTAAATAAAATGTTACCACTTGAACTAAGATAGGTTGATTAGCCCATATCCTCTTCAAGTGTCCTTCCCTTCTAGTGTGTCTAGAGCTTTCCGATTTCCTCATTTTGCTCACCATGTCTCCAACACACCTACAATCAAGGAACTATGCATGTTTTGGTACCCAAACTCTTTTGGGTCCATGAGAGTTAGTTCCTACAATTTTAGTCCCTTTTGGTATCCACTTAGACAATAGATCATATTCTTTGTTAGCAACGAAACCTTTTGGAACCCAAATGCTTCTAATTATCTTTCTATTAAATAATCTTTGATGACCTCCTTGTCTATACCCATTAAAGTTATTCCTAACATAGTTGGGTCTTGAATTTTCACCTTTTTCAAAACTTTTAGTCCCAACTTTATTGAAAGAAACTTTAAGATCATCAAGTTCCTTTTGATGATCATCATGGACCTTTGAAAGTAAGTTGTGCAAGTCTTGATTTTTCTTTTCATTTTTTTATTTTAACTTGCATTTCCTCAATTTCACTTTCAAATTCCTTATTAGACTTGGAAAGAGAGTCATTTTCATTTTTCAATTTTAAAATGATTTTTCTATTTTTCAAAATTGACTCCTCAAACTCCAAGGCTAATTCATCATAAAACTCTTGAAATTCATTAAAAGTATAATCAATTGAAAAAGATGAATTAGAGGTTACCATAGAGTCATCCTCAATAGCCATGAGACACAAGTTGGCTACTTCATTTTCGTCATCGTCGGATGATTCATCATCGCTCCAAGTAGCTACATGAGCCTTGTGCTTCTTTTTCTCATAGCTCTTTTTCTTCAATTGTGGACAATCGAACTTGATATGTCTCGCCTTTTTGCACTCATAGCAAATAATTTGATCTTCCCTTTTGTTGTCATTCTTGAAACCCTCTTCTCTTTGAAATCTTCTTCCTTTGTTGGATCTCATGAATATTTTGAATCTCTTGGCAAACATAGCCATCTCTTTATCTTCATCCTCTCCACTAGAATAAATATCTTCTTTTGATGCTTTGAGAGCAACACCCAATTTCTTCTTTTCCACTTCCTTCTTCTTTTCTTCCTTAACCTTTGACATCATCTCATGTGTAAGAAGGGAACCAATGAACTCATCCAACTTGAGAGTCTTGAGGTCCTTTGCTTCTACAATCGCCATTTTCTTTGAATCCCATGAATCAGGAAGAGAGTAGATCATCTTCCTCACAATTTTATCTTCCGGGATCACT
Organism: Hibiscus tridactylites; assembly: GCA_958450335.1. Taxonomy (NCBI): domain Eukaryota; kingdom Viridiplantae; phylum Streptophyta; class Magnoliopsida; order Malvales; family Malvaceae; genus Hibiscus; species Hibiscus tridactylites. Next base: position 35,697,455 of record OY288265.1, on the reverse strand, counting down.
TCTTCATAGCCCTTCAAACCATTAACAATCAGGGAGAATCAATCGGCCATGGTTTTGATGTCTTCCTCGGGGTCCATTTTGAAGTATTCATAATTAAGATTGAGAAGCCCGATTTTGGTCTCCTTCACTTGATTTTTTTCCTTCATGTGTAACTTCAAGTTTGTCCCAAATCTCTTTAGCATTGGAACAAGATGACACCCTTCTATACTCATCCAGGCTAAGGGCACAAAATATGAGATGCATTACCTTAGAATTTGTGGAGAATCTCTTGTTTTCTTTATTGCTCCATGTCTCCATATTACTAGTTGCTGCGGTGTAACCACTCATGATGATCTTCCAAGCTTCAAAATCAAAACCTTGAATGAATAGCTTCATGTGGTTCTTCCAATAAGCATAATTAACTCCATTGAAGAAGGGAGGCTTGTTGGTGGGTTGAGAATCGCCACAAGCTTCAATGGTGGAGGTGGAAGCCATGGATGACCTTGTAGATGATTGCACACTTCTTGGATATTCTTAAGAGGTTGTAAGACCTTCTAGTGAGCCAAGCTCTGATACCAATTGTTGATAGTGGCAATCGATCGAACAAAACCAAGAGGGGGGTGAATTGGATTTTTGAAAGAACGGTGGACACTAATTGCAAAGGTAGAAATTGCAAGGTGATTTAGAGTGATTCAACTCCCTTAATTGGAGTCTACATCCACTACCTTAGTGACCACACTAAGGATTTTCCACAAATTCACTAATTTGCCTTTCCTTTAAGGATAAAGAGTAACCTTACACAATTCAATAGACTTATACCCCAAAGTCTATTGAATCATTTCCCCAAGAACAAATACAAATAAGAAAACTAGGAAATCCTCACTAGGAATGTGTTTGCAAAGTTTAAGCTCTCTCACACACCCAAAGAAACACTAGCAAAAGAATTACAATGAAGAACACTCTAGTGTATACAAGAAAGATCGAAAATTAAGCACAAAGTGAACTCTTGAAAGGGTGAATGTTTGTATAGACTTTCTTGTTGTTGCTGAGTTGATTTTTCTTTGTTTTTGTATCATCTCAATCAATACTACCCGTTTGGAGCCGTTGGGGATGTCCTAAAGCCGTTACCTACCTGAAAATATAGCATTTAAAGCACGAGGGATTGATCCTTTCTTATGAAAAATATGACCGTTGGAAAAAAGGATCGATCCTTTTGCACTGAGACAAAAAAGGAGTGAAACTGACAATCAAGGGATCGATCCCTTGCATTAGGGGATCGATCCTTTTTGCCTTGAAGACTGGAAAACAGTTTTCTTAGTGCAAAAATGGATCATACTTGTTTTGAAAAAGATCGGTAAAGTTGGAAAACATTTGAAATGAATTTTTCAAGTTTGTTTGGACTTTGAATTATTTTTGCAAGAATTTATATATTCGATTAATTCTAAAAACATTTTTCTTTTAACTTGTTATATCAAAGTGTTAGTTTGTCACTAACGATTGAGGTTAAGATCACAACGGTGGATGTTAATTTTGTGTGTGGATCTTGTATTATGTGTCTCGTGCTCTCGTTAGTGGAATTATACAACTACCGATGAGTGGTGTTGAGGGGTTGAGATTGTACCGTTATACTCCACCATGGGTGTTACAACGATGGAGGGTTGCTCTCGTGTGTGAGCCTTGTGTAGTCCGGTAGTGTGTATGAAGTTTGTGGGGCAACGCTTGTAATCCGCGTATCCGATTGTGTCTTGTGTTGAAATGGTTTATGGATTATCACTTGCGAGCTAATATAATGTAAATGAATAATGTGAAGCATGAGATGTTTGTAAATGATGCAAGGATGCATGAGATGCTTGGTAAAGCATGAGCAAAGGTTTATTTGCTGTTTTAGAGTGATGCATATGAACATGTATTTATAAAGTGCATTGATGTCTTGTGAAGACATGTTTTATGTAAAGGAATAAGTTGTAAAATGGTGGTTTTGCCAATAGTGTGAAATGTATTGATGAATGTTGCATAGCGGTCCTCACTAAGCTTTGTGCTTACGCTATTTTATTTTATCAATGCAGAAAATTAGGCATTCAAGGCAGCAAGTAAGCAAGAAGAATCCAAGCTCTTGATCTTGCAAAGTATGTGACTTTACTCCGGTGTAAAAAAAGGCAATGGGTGGGATTTATACTTTTGAATGATTGAGGATGTTTCCCTTTACTTTGAGCATGTTAGATTGCTTATACTTGAGTTGTAAATGGCTTTTGATGTTTGGATTTTGGTTTGATTGTTGTTTTAGCTTGTTGTGGTTCTGGTGGACTAGGGAGCATGCCTTTAGTACCTACGATTGCATGATTGATGCTATGTTTTAGTTTATGTTTCATAGATATGGTCCTTGATGTATAAATGAGTTGTATGTATGTTGTGGCATGTCTCGGAAATGTTTTGGATACAAAAAGACATGAAAAACCAGCAAAATCTGCTGTTGCAGGGCAAGGCGTATTGGAACGCACTTGCATGTTTCGGAACAGAAGCCTGAAATGTCTAAGAGGTTTCGAAACGGGTGGGGACGTATCGAAACAATTTTGCTACAAGAGGAGGTTGTTTTGATACGGGTCTCGGAACGCACCCGAGTATCGAAACAGTTAACCCTGTTTTGAAACGATTGTTTCGGTATCCGTACCGGAACACTTGACCGTTGGGTTTGAATTTTGAACTGTTTCAAGTTTCTGTTCCTTACGTTTTGGTCCCTGATTTTGGAATGCTTAATTGAATGAGTTTGGATGATCCGCTTGAGTTTAAACTTGGCAGGATGGCATGTTACATGACTAATTAAAGTTTGGTAACTTTAAAATCTTGAAAGTCTTTGTATTTTATGGAAATTGTAGTTTAGTCCCTAAAAGTCAAATGTATGCAATTGAACCCTTATTTGAACTCCGATCGCTATGCCATTTCCTTCTATGTGTCTTGCTGAACACATAGGATAATAATGAGCATCTAGACAAGATAAAAAGAAAAAAAAGGGTCGTAAATCAAGGTTGACTTTGGTTTTTCCGGTGTAATCTTCGTAGTTCGGGTTAAGCGTCTAGGCCGGGGTAAGGGGGTTACATTTGTTGGTATCAAAGCCAGGTTACGAAAGAATTGGGAATGTTGGCATGTGAAATTGTCATGTGTTGAAGTATGGTGTTTGAAAAGCACGCAAATTGGTTGAATTTTGAAGTTTTTGCTATGCTTGATCTATGTGAATCGTATGTGGAATGAATGTGATTGCGTGGCGATGATGCAATGCTGTTATGTGCTGATTTTGGATGATGAAAAGCATGTTGAGCATGATGTTTCATGTATGCTATGCTATGTTGAGGGGAATTGGGGTACCAATTGCCTTATTACACTAATCAAATGTTTTGTAAACTTGGATTCTTGCTTGCAGCTGGTCTAAATGGTTTGACTTGTTTTGTTGTTATGCTTTGTTATGATAAAGGGGCGTTGATGGTGAAAACAACATTCCTCGTTTATTCGCGGATCTAGGATAATAGCAAGTATTTCTCTACAATAGAAACAAACATGATGTTGAAGTTAGGTATTTAAAATAGTGAAAATGAAAGATAAATTCAGAATTGGGAGAGAAGAAAGTTGCTGAAATTTAAAAGATAGTTTGAACGTTGAAGATGAAGTTCTTCAAGCATTCAACAATGGCAGGAACACTCTTGGGACTTGACACGATGAACTCAAAAGAACCTGCATAATCTGTTATGCAAACTCGAATCGAATATGTTCTTCGTAGTCGGAAAAGATGAACAAACTCCAAGGAAGAACTCGAACAATCTGTTGAACGAACCCAAACCTTATCTTGAATTTGTTCGAATACGAACTTGGACCCTTCAATTATCGAACAATTGAGAACTCGAAGTATCAAAGAAAAAGTTCTAAAAAGAACTAAAATTGAGAGAAATTCTCACAAATATTATTAAATTCATCAAATGACTAACCTTTCTTACATTATTTTCATACATATATATAGGAAAAAGGGGAGGGGCAGCCGAATTATTTATGTGGCTGTAATTAAAAGAAAAAAAATAAAATTTTAATACATAAACTTCTCTTTGGGCGGAAGTGAATTTCAGCCATGAAATTCAACTTGAAGGTGCCATGGTTATTGTGCACATTTTAAATGTGCTTTGGGCATTTGAATTTCAAATGGGATAACCCCTTGTTCTTATCCGCACAAGGGAAAACAAGCATCATTCGGCTGGGCTGCTCCACTTGTAAGGAAATTTTCCATGATGAATGTTTGTGTATGCCACACTCCAAATGTCTCTCTCTGCTGCACATTGAGATTTAAATCTCATGCAAACCCGCACATGTGTTGAGCTGAAACAATGGCTCGGCTGCACATGTAAATTCCTTTTGGTCGAACTTGCATCGCACATGCAAGGTGCTGGTCACGTACAATGCATGCACACTCATCACACACGTACACTTGATCCTAATAAAACAAATATATAAAAATAATAAGTCACCTTATAATAACCCAAAACGAAACCAATATAAAAACATTATAAATCATACTCAAACTTATTCAAAACACACCAAACATACTATATACATAGTTAAACACACTAATAAGTAGTATAAGTATAAGAAATGTTACACATCAATATGTAACAAATGAAAAGGCAAACTTCCCTGAAAGTTTGAAGTAACATTCGTTGGGTGACATAATCGTGCTCACATCATCCCCCCTTCTTTAATGCGATTTGTCCCCAAATCGACCCTCATTACAAAAGGGAACAATTTCGACTTTCGCTTGGCAGAGAACTTCCTCAGTCGTCTTGCTCGGCACATATGCCATCCTCTCGAATCAAGTTCTTTTACAAAGAACACAAATTGAAATGCCTTCTTTCTTTTACCTTTCCGAATAATGCACAACATAAAGTCAGACAATGCTCGTTGCATATTTGTAATCCTGCAAACAATGACTATAACACCCCAATTTTGGGCTTAGAAGTTAGGGTCTGAACCGGACCGGTCTGAGAAATGATTCGAATATAAAAGGAGGTTTTAGGGAATGCTTAGTTCGGGATGCTTTAAAAATATAGAAAAATATCTAAAAATCCTCATTTAATATATATAAGAGAGTGGTGAAATCAATTTTACAAAATAAGGTTTGGAAATACTACATTTCGGTGTAGTGACCAAATTGCGATTTTTGCAAAGTTTAGTGGTGACTGTTTTGTAAACGATTGAAACTTTGAATCTTTAAGGAGCTAATTTACCCAAAATGTTTTCTCCAGATTTTTCCTTAATTTGGGTGATTTAATTAATAATTTAATTAAATAAAAGAAAGGGGAAAACTACTTTTTGACTTTCATAACCACCTTTCTCTAATTTTCTCACATTCCTTTTTCTCTCAAAATCCTATCATCCAAACACCTTTTCTACAGCAAAATTCACATTGATTTTTACATCAATTGATGATATTTCCATCACTCATTGGTTCCTAATCAATCTTGCAACAAATACTTTTGATTTCCACATTGTGTTTTCATGGAATTTTACCCAAATCAAGGAGAAATCATCTTTTAGAGGTAAGATTGTTCTTCTCCTCTAAATACTCAGTTCTTTACTGAAATTCCCAAGTTATCAATCCTTTATTAAAGTTTTATAAAAGGTTTTAATGTTAGAAACAAGATTTTGGCTTAAAACTCAAGATTTTGGAAGAGATCTTGAAGATTTTCGTTGTAATTTATTGAGCTCTGTTTTGAGATAGTTCTCTAATTTATTTTCGATGTTAAATGATGTGAGAAATGAGGTTTTATCAATCCAATCCCGAATAGGTTGTGTTTCCTAAGTTTTTGCTTATGAAAATGGTGGTTTTTGAGGTGTTTTTGGTGTTCTGTTATAGCTGGAGGTATAAGGACGAGTTTAGAGTTGTTTTTGATGTTTAGAAATGAGTAGAAGTGATGGATCTTGGCTGGGTTAAGTTTTGGAAGAGTTTAGAGGTGATTTCGGTTGTGGTTGGTAGCCGAAATGTTGTGTTTGCTTAGAGCAGCGACTTTAGGAGGGTTGGCTGAAGATTTCTGTAACGCCCCGGTTTTGGGCTTAGAAGTTTTGGGCGTTGACCGGTTCGGTCAAAGTGCTGTTCGAATATAAAAAGGTGAAATTAGGAAAGCCTAGTTCGGGTTGCATTAAAAATATGGAAAAATGTTCTAAAATCCTCTTTTAATATATATAAGTGAACTGTGAAATCAATTTTACAAAATGAGGTTTGGAAGGGTGACATTTTGGCTAGTGACCAAAATGTAATTTTTGAAAACTGTGTGACTGTTTTAGAAAGGATTGAAACTTTGAATCTTTAAGGAGCTATTTACCCAAAGGGAGTTTCTCCAGATTTTTCTAAGATATTTAGTGATTTAATTCTGATTTTAAAACAAAAGAAAAGTGGAGGGAAGTTATTTGCAACTAACTTTCCATATTTTCCAATTTTACTTTCTCTCATTTTCTCTCAACCCAAACATCTTTCACCAGAACTTTTCCTTTGATTTTGTCATCTAAATCACTCATTTCAGTTCTCTTTTGATCTCTAATCATCTCATCAACAAAACCTCACCAATTGCTAATTAGATTTTCAAGATTTTGGTTCCAAAAAGGGAGAAACTCAAGTTTGGAGGTAAGAACGTCCTTCTCCTCTAAACTCTCAGTTCTTTACTGAAATTCCTAAGTTCTCAATCCTTAATTGATGATTTATAAGTGGTTTTAAAGTTGTGTATTGGATCTTGGCTTAAAATGCAAGATTTGCTTGATTTTGGTGAAATTTCGTGTGATCTGTTTGGGCAGTGTTTTGAGGTGTCAAATTGATGTTAAATGAATGTTAAATTGATAAGGAATTGAGGTTTTATCAATGCAATCCCGAATAGGTTGAATTTCCTAAGTTTTGCTTGAGTTTTTGGTTGTTTTTGGAGTGTTTTTGATGATCTGTTATAGCTGGAGGTATAAGGACGTGTTTGTGATCATTTTGGATGTTAATTGATGTTTAAAAATGGTTAGAAGTGATGGATCTCGGCTGGGTTAAGTTTTGGAAGTGTTTGGAAGTGATTTCGGTTGTATTTTGTAGCCGAATTGTTGGATTTGTGATGAGCAGCGAGTTGAGTTGTGTTGCTGGTGTTTTTAATGCATAATGATGCATTAATCCTCTGTTATTGTGTGCTTGAAACAGGGGAGTTTGATCCGTGAGCATTAGAGGTGGTGCGGAAGGTTTCGGATGCTTGGAAAGCTTGTTGGTTAGCCTTGTTTTGTGTATCGGTGAGTGAAGTTGGGTTTTCAGCTTTTAAACCAAGGTTTGAAGGTTTTGGGAGCTTAGTTTAAGTCTAAACAACTTTGCTAAGCTCAAGAGTAAGTAAACGGATTTTTGCTCTTGGTTTGTGTTGTGAATTTGGCTTTAAAAGCAATTGTGATTGATGGTTGCAATGCATGTGATTTGCATGTTTTAAATTCTGTTTTGAAAGCATATTTTAGCATGGTTTAATGCTGGTTTTGAAAGCCATATGTGAAGGATGCTCAAGGTAAGAGATCCTTGGTTTTGTACATGGAAATTGTGGTTTTGATGCATGGTGTTGCATGATGTTTAATGGTTTTGTGTAATGCTTTAAAAACAGTGGATTGATGGTGGTAAATGATGGTTTTTCGCATTGTGGTTATGCATGTGAATCATTGGACTAATGTGGTAAGATGGTTATATTGGCAAGTGATGTAAGTGGTTCTTGGTTTCTTTGATCGGATATAGTTAGCCGGCTATAGGATTGGGTGCACCGTGAATAAAGTCGCCTTGGATGTGGAGTGGTTAAGAGTGAACCGGTAAACTCCATCCAAGTATCCTAACGAGATGGTTAAGGTTATAATGGTGATTAGAATCCCATTCGAGGACCTTGGGTAAGCAAAGGTAATAATGGTGGTTAAAATTCCATTGGTGGACCTTGTGCTTGTTAAGATCACAGTGGTGGTGTAAAGACCATGTGTGGATCTTGTGTAGGGTGTCCCGGATCTCGTTAGTGATGTTATACAACTACCAATCGGTGAATGCTAAGGTTATATGGTGATTAAAAGTCCATATATGGGAACCTTATGCATGCTAAGGTTGTATGGTGGTTAAAAGTCCATACATGGGAACCTTGTGAAAGTTAAGGTTGTATGGTGGTTAAAAGTCCATACATGGGAACCTTGTGAAAGTTAAGGTTGTATGGTGGTTAAAAGTCCATACATGGGAACCTTGTGTAAGTTAAGGTTGTATGGTGATTAAAAATCCATACATGGGAACCTTGTGAAAGTTAAGGTTGTATGGTGATTAAAAGTCCATACATGTGAACCTTGTGAAAGTTAAGGTTATATGGTGATTAAAAGTCCATATATGGGAACCTTGTGAATGGTAAGGTCAAATGGTGATTAAAAGTCCATTTGGGGACCTTGGATTGGTAGTGTGTATGAAGCGTAGGGACAACGCTTGTGATCCGCGTATCCGATTGGATGTTGAGTCGAAAAGTGGATTTGGTTTATCACTTGGAAGCCAATGTAATGTTCTTGATTATAATGAGGCATGAGATGCTTGGAATGATGTATGGATTGCATGAGAAGTGTATAATGTATTAAGAATGCATGTATACTTGTTAGGTTTGAACAAGTGTTGATTATCTATTGAGAATGATGCATGTGTGCATGAAATCTCTTTAGTGCATTGAAGTATTGTTAAGACTTGTTTTTAAAGGCATATGTTGCAAGCGTTGATGATGTGGTTCATATATGCATTGATTTAAAGCATGTGTTGGATTGAATGAGTAAATGGTTTTAAAAGGTTTCTTGCTTGAAATGATAATTAAGTATGAGAAAGGTGTGATGAAAAGTGGAAGTGTTTTCCAAGGTTTTGAATTTAACTTTGCATTTGGTGTTTATGCATAGAATGGTTAAATTGATGTTATTGCAAGATTATGTTTTGAAAAGGGGTACTTAGCTTCCCAAGATAAGGGATGGTTTTCAAGTTGAGCAATGCATGGTTTTGAGCTTGTTGTTGAAAAGGATTTTCAAACATCGCTTTGGTTTATCAAATCGGGTTTGTTTTTAAAAGTGGTTTTATGACCCGCTGCATTGATGGTGTTTTGGTTTTGAGCATTCCTCACTAAGCATTATGTGCTTACGCTCCTTTTTGTCCATCAATGCAGATAATTGAAGTTGGAACAACGAGGAGCAAGGGATTCAAGGAGAACTCTACTTGACATGTATGTCTCGGTTAATAGCTATAGATAATAAAGGCAATGGGGGGAGAATCTTCTATGTTGATGTATAACAAGATTGTGTATGTTGGATAAGTTTAGTGTATGATGTTGAATCATGTGGATTAATGTTGCAACGTTTGGATCATCTTATGCTTAAGTTGGTTTGCTATGTTTCTTGTTTAAAAGCATGAATGAGTTTTGATTGTGTTTAATGTGTTGGTGCACCTAGGGGTGATCATGTATCTAGATTTTGATGCATAAATGTCCCTTGTATGTTGTATGAGTTGCTGGTAAAGTTTGATGGCTTTTGGGCATGATTGGTTGGTCGAGTGAGTGTTTAAGCAAGCAATTTTCTGCACTCTGTGCAGGCCGTATCGGAACAGTGGCTACCGTTTCGGAACGGGTGCCTTGTAGCAGCCCAGGCGTCCGAAACGGAAGACACCGTTCCGAAACAGAATGCCCTCTGCCAGCCCTCGTTTCGGTACGCGTTGCGGAATGGCCCCGCGTTTCGAAACAGGTTCATCCTGTTTCGGAACACCTGACCGTTGGGGGCTGACATTGGCAGTTAAATGTTTCGGAATGTTTGCATTTTGGTCCTGAAACTTGTTTGAGCAATTGTATGAGCTTGGGATGTCCGTTTGAGCTGAAATTTGGCAGTGAAGCATGAAATGTGACTAATTTCAAGATGGTAACCTTTAATCGAGTTAAGTCCTTGTAATTATCAGAATTTACATTTTGGTCCCTAAAGTTGTAAATTGTTCAATTGGGTCCCTGTTTGATCTCTGATGTTTGTGATCTTTGAGCATGCTGCTTGAATGATCATTACTAGGGTTAATGTGCATCTAGACAAGTTTAAAAAGAAAAAAAAGGGTCGTTAATCAAGGTTGACTTTTGGGTTGACTTTGGTTTTCCCCGTGTGACCTTCTTAATTCGGGTCGATCGTCTAGGCCGGGTTAAGGGGGTTACATTTGGTGGTATCAAAGCTGTGTTGCGAATGCTTGGGGAAAACGGTAAGTTGTTGTAATGTGTGTTTGATGTCTATCCTGATGTATAGTTGAAAGCTGGTTGAAACACGTGTTTCTGAGTAAGTTGTTGATGTTTTCAAGCATGCTTTGTGGTTATGAATCGTCGTTGAGTTAATGTGGATTTGTGCTGATGTTGTGAGCTGGATTTATAATTAATGAAAGTATAATGAGTATGATATGTTGATATTATGCTGTTGTGAATGGATGCTGTATGATGTAAGCATGATCGAATATGTTGTTTGATATGCTTGATGTGGTGATATCCACGTTTGTGTTGACTGTTATGTCATGTAAAAGGGGAGAATTCGGGATACCCATTGCCTTATTATTATAGCTATTGTGTTATTTTGGAGTTGGAGTTTGAATCCTTGCTTAAAGCTGGTCTAATTGTTTTATTGTTTTGTTGTGATTGTTTGTTATTAATAGTATGGCTAAATCAATGAAAGAATGGCAGTAGGGTGAGATGGTTGCTGCTTTAGGGCAGGTTGTTAAGGCGTGGAATTCATCTTTTAGTGGAGGTGTTTTGCCTCAGTCTTCTGTGCTTGGTGTTGAGGTTTTGAGACAGGAGGGAGAAGTTGGTTCTGTGATGAAGGGTTCATCACTAATTGTTCAAGAGGTGTTGGGAACATCTCAGGCTGTGGTAAAAGTAAAATCGGTAGATGTGCTGGCTGAGGGATGTGTGGGTTTGTCGAAGCAGCATTTGCTTGATCTGGGTGCTGTGGAATATCATGGTTCGACGCCGGAGACGTTTGAGGCCTGGTTGGCCAGTGTGATTCTGATTTTGGATCAGGAAGGTTGTGATTATGCCTGTAAGCTGGGGAGCGTTGTCTCTTTGATGTTGGAGGATGCATGTGCCTGGTGGACATCTGTGGCGGTGGCATCGCACATCCATGATATTGATTGGGACTTCTTTGTGTCTGCCTTTTATGAAAGGTATCTTGGAGAGAAATTTCCAAGGGTTAAGCAGTGTGAAGGTGGTGCAGATCTGGGGCAAGTGCTGGTTGAACAAGGAGTGGAAGCTCAGCTACCGGTGTGTAATCGTTGTGGGAGACGCCATGTTGGAGGTTGTTGGGGCGCAGGTGCTTGTTGGAACTGTGGTTCTAAAGAGCATGTGAAGCGAGATTGTCCTCTTGGGGTGAAGTCAGCTTTAGTGGTAGCCAAAGGGTCTCTGAAGGGTCGTGGGCACGACCGAGACAAGGTTCGAAGGTGGCAGGAAGAGCGGAAAGTTGTGAAGAGTTTGGGAAATGAAATCTGCTGGAAATGTGGGTCTGTTGGACATAGGAGGCGTGATTGTTTGAAGTTGGCTCGGAACAGCCAAGGTTCTTTACCGCAAGGAGTTGGTGATGACCTTAGTGTGTTAGCTGATGCTGCAGCGGTGCGGCTGGAGGATGGTGGTTCTGCAAGGAAGAGAGCTCGCCTGATGAAGCTCCAGGGTGGTGATGTGTTTTCAGGTAACCTTGTTAAGTAGCCTTTGCCTAGTTATCTTAGTTGGTTTCTGTTGGTTTACCTTGCGTAGTGAGTATGATCTTGTTGCTAGCATGTTGAGGTAGTTGTTGTTGTTGTGTTTGTTTGGAAATATCTTTAGTGTGAAGGGGGCTTTAGCGATTATCTTGTGGAAAATGAGTTGTTAGAATGGTAGAATTGGTCAAGTTAGAAGTGAGGTAGGAGGTTGTTCTTAGACGGATTCTGAGGATGTTATTGGAGGGTGTGAACTGGCATTCATGCACAGTTAAAATCATTGTTATATGCTATATTATATATGTGTTGGATCATGCATGCATGTGGTATGACATTAGAGGTTTTGCATACATGTACATCAGGCATTGATAGGGCATATTGGTGACCATGCATACGAATGTTCACACTCGCTAATAACTAATCGAATCTGTTAGTGTTGTGGTTGGGTTAGGTTGGATGATGGGTTTTAGAGGTTGCGTTGGTGTTGAGTGGAAGTTAGAAGTAGTGGAGAGTATTAAGCCAGTTGCTAGTAATAGTGAGTGTGGTATAGCTTGTTGGTAGAAGGGAAAGTGTTTGATGCTTGAAGAGTTTAGTGGGTTGGTGGTGAGGAGTACCGATTGAGATTAGAATCGGTCAAGTGGTTTGAATAGCTAGTAGAGGTGGTGGTTCCTTGGTGTTAAGTGATGTTGTAGGTAGTGAATGTATTTCTTGAGTGCTGAGGTATTTTGGCACTGATGTTGTAGTAGAAGGGTGTTTTTGTAGATGAGGGTTCGTAGCAACCTTCGAAGAGTTGAGAAGATGGTAAGTACGTTTGAGTTGGGCGATGTTCTAGTAAGGCAAGTGTTGTGGTCAGAACTTGAAGTAGGAAGGCAATGAAAGATCGAAGGCCATTGCTGGTTGGATGGGTTCTTGTGAGAAGTGGTTGGTTGGTTGTGGTTAAGTAAGTTTCGTCTGAAGTCAGTTGGTGGTGTAATGGAACGGCTGGCGGAGTCAAGTTGGGGTTGTAATGTAAGTTTTGGATTGTTGGTGAGTAGTCCTGGTGAGTCTTTATGGTTGTAATAGCGGCAGATGTGAAGGATTGTCAGCTTTATGATGAGGAGTTTGGGTAAGCGGTTGATGCTTAAGAATTTTTTTGCTTGTGGTGTAAATCTCTGAAGGAGGTTGAGTAGTTTTGGCAAAGAGTTTTGGAAGCAGGCGAGGTTGTGGATTACATAGTGGCTGAACTGGTTTGGTTGGTACCACTGTGTGAACAGGTTTTGGGAGTTGTGTGCTAAGGTGTTGTATGCTGTAAAAGTTTGAGGTTCTTCAGGTTGTTGATGAGGCTATATGTATTCCGGAGTTGTGAGAGGTTAAGTTGTGCTTAACTTCGAGTGTTCTGAAATTTGGGAACAGTAAGTGGTGGTGTTGAGTTTGGGTGGAGTTGTGGAGGGAGTGTTCGGTGGTGGGTAAGTCTCCTGTGTTGCCTTGCGTGTTGCTTTGAGAAGTTTGGTTGTGCTCTTTTCGCCAGTTGAAATTTCGAGGACGAAATTTCCTAAGAGGGGGAGAGTTGTAACGCCCCGGTTTTGAGCTTAGAAGTTTTGGGCGTTGACCGGTTCGGTCAAAGTGCTGTTCGAATATAAAAAGGTGAAATTAGGAAAGCCTAGTTCGGGTTGCATTAAAAATATGGAAAAATGTTCTAAAATCCTCTTTTAATATATATAAGTGAACTGTGAAATCAATTTTACAAAATGAGGTTTGGAAGGGTGACATTTTGGCTAGTGACCAAAATGTAATTTTTGAAAACTGTGTGACTGTTTTAGAAAGGGTTGAAACTTTGAATCTTTAAGGAGCTATTTACCCAAAGGGAGTTTCTCCAGATTTTTCTAAGATATTTAGTGATTTAATTCTGATTTTAAAACAAAAGAAAAGTGGAGGGAAGTTATTTGCAACTAACTTTCCATATTTTCCAATTTTACTTTCTCTCATTTTCTCTCAACCCAAACATCTTTCACCAGAACTTTTCCTTTGATTTTGTCATCTAAATCACTCATTTCAATTCTCTTTTGATCTCTAATCATCTCATCAACAAAACCTCACCAATTGCTAATTAGATTTTCAAGATTTTGGTTCCAAAAAGGGAGAAACTCAAGTTTGGAGGTAAGAACGTCCTTCTCCTCTAAACTCTCAGTTCTTTACTGAAATTCCTAAGTTCTCAATCCTTAATTGATGATTTATAAGTGGTTTTAAAGTTGTGTATTGGATCTTGGCTTAAAATGCAAGATTTGCTTGATTTTGGTGAAATTTCGTGTGATCTGTTTGGGCAGTGTTTTGAGGTGTCAAATTGATGTTAAATGAATGTTAAATTGATAAGGAATTGAGGTTTTATCAATGCAATCCCGAATAGGTTGAATTTCCTAAGTTTTGCTTGAGTTTTTGGTTGTTTTTGGAGTGTTTTTGATGATCTGTTATAGCTGGAGGTATAAGGACGTGTTTGTGATCATTTTGGATGTTAATTGATGTTTAAAAATGGTTAGAAGTGATGGATCTCGGCTGGGTTAAGTTTTGGAAGTGTTTGGAAGTGATTTCGGTTGTGTTTTGTAGCCGAATTGTTGGATTTGTGATGAGCAGCGAGTTGAGTTGTGTTGCTGGTGTTTTTAATGCATAATGATGCATTAATCCTCTGTTATTGTGTGCTTGAAACAGGGGAGTTTGATCCGTGAGCATTAGAGGTGGTGCGGAAGGTTTCGGATGCTTGGAAAGCTTGTTGGTTAGCCTTGTTTTGTGTATCGGTGAGTGAAGTTGGGTTTTCAGCTTTTAAACCAAGGTTTGAAGGTTTTGGGAGCTTAGTTTAAGTCTAAACAACTTTGCTAAGATCAAGAGTAAGTAAACGGATTTTTGCTCTTGGTTTGTGTTGTGAATTTGGCTTTAAAAGCAATTGTGATTGATGGTTGCAATGCATGTGATTTGCATGTTTTAAATTCTGTTTTGAAAGCATATTTTAGCATGGTTTAATGCTGGTTTTGAAAGCCATATGTGAAGGATGCTCAAGGTAAGAGATCCTTGGTTTTGTACATAGAAATTGTGGTTTTGATGCATGGTGTTGCATGATGTTTAATGGTTTTGTGTAATGCTTTAAAAACAGTGGATTGATGGTGGTAAATGATGGTTTTTCGCATTGTGGTTATGCATGTGAATCATTGGACTAATGTGGTAAGATGGTTATATTGGCAAGTGATGTAAGTGATTCTTGGTTTCTTTGATCGGATATAGTTAGCCGGCTATAGGATTGGGTGCACCGTGAATAAAGTCGCCTTGGATGTGGAGTGGTTAAGAGTGAATCGGTAAACTCCATCCAAGTATCCTAACGAGATGGTTAAGGTTATAATGGTGATTGGAATCCCATTCGAGGACCTTGGGTAAGCAAAGGTAATAATGGTGGTTAAAATTCCATTGGTGGACCTTGTGCTTGTTAAGATCATAGAGGTGGTGTAAAGACCATGTGTGGATCTTGTGTAGGGTGTCCCGGATCTCGTTAGTGATGTTATACAACTACCAATCGGTGAATGCTAAGGTTATATGGTGATTAAAAGTCCATATATGGGAACCTTACGCATGCTAAGGTTGTATGGTGGTTAAAAGTCCATACATGGGAACCTTGTGAAAGTTAAGGTTGTATGGTGGTTAAAAGTCCATACAGGGGAACCTTGTGAAAGTTAAGGTTGTATGGTGGTTAAAAGTCCATACATGGGAACCTTGTGTAAGTTAAGGTTGTATGGTGATTAAAAATCCATACATGGGAACCTTGTGAAAGTTAAGGTTGTATGGTGATTAAAAGTCCATACATGGGAACCTTGTGAAAGTTAAGGTTATATGGTGATTAAAAGTCCATATATGGGAACCTTGTGAATGGTAAGGTCAAATGGTGATTAAAAGTCCATTTGGGGACCTTGGATTGGTAGTGTGTATGAAGCGTAGGGACAACACTTGTGATCCGCATATCCGATTGGATGTTGAGTCGAAAAGTGGATTTGGTTTATCACTTGGAAGCCAATGTAATGTTCTTGATTATAATGAGGCATGAGATGCTTGGAATGATGTATGGATTGCATGAGAAGTGTATAATGTATTAAGAATGCATGTATACTTGTTAGGTTTGAACAAGTGTTGATTATCTATTGAGAATGATGCATGTGTGCATGAAATCTCTTTAGTGCATCGAAGTATTGTTAAGACTTGTTTTTAAAGGCATATGTTGCAAGCGTTGATGATGTGGTTCATATATGCATTGATTTAAAGCATGTGTTGGATTGAATGAGTAAATGGTTTTAAAAGGTTTCTTGCTTGAAATGATAATTAAGTATGAGAAAGGTGTGATGAAAAGTGGAAGTGTTTTCCAAGGTTTTGAATTTAACTTTGCATTTGGTGTTTATGCATAGAATGGTTAAATTGATGTTATTGCAAGATTATGTTTTGAAAAGGGGTACTTAGCTTCCCAAGCTAAGGGATGGTTTTCAAGTTGAGCAATGCATGGTTTTGAGCTTGCTGTTGAAAAGGGTTTTCAAACATCGCTTTGGTTTATCAAATCGAGTTTGTTTTTAAAAGTGGTTTTATGACCCGCTGCATTGATGGTGTTTTGGTTTTGAGCATTCCTCACTAAGCATTATGTGCTTACGCTCCTTTTTGTCCATCAATGCAGATAATTGAAGTTGGAACAGCGAGGAGCAAGGGATTCAAGGAGAACTCTACTTGAGATGTATGTCTCGGTTAATAGCTATAGATAATAAAGGCAATGGGGGGAGAATCTTCTATGTTGATGTATAACAAGATTGTGTATGTTGGATAAGTTTAGTGTATGATGTTGAATCATGTGGATTAATGTTGCAACGTTTGGATCATCTTATGCTTAAGTTGGTTTGCTATGTTTCTTGTTTAAAAGCATGAATGAGTTTTGATTGTGTTTAATGTGTTGGTGCACCTAGGGGTGATCATGTATCTAGATTTTGATGCATAAATGTCCCTTGTATGTTGTATGAGTTGCTGGTAAAGTTTGGTGGCTTTTGGGCATGATTGGTTGGTCGAGTGAGTGTTTAAGCAAGCAATTTTCTGCACTCTGTGCAGGCCGTATCGGAACAGTGGCTACCGTTTCGGAACGGGTGCCTTGTAGCAGCCCAGGCGTCCGAAACGGAAGACACCGTTCCGAAACGGAATGCCCTCTGCCAGCCCTCGTTTCGGTACGCGTTGCGGAACGGCCCCGCGTTTTGAAACAGGTTCATCCTGTTTCGGAACACCTGACCGTTGGGGGCTGACATTGGCAGTTAAATGTTTCGGAATGTTTGCATTTTGGTCCTGAAACTTGTTTGAGCAATTGTATGAGCTTGGGATGTCCGTTTGAGCTGAAATTTGGCAGTGAAGCATGAAATGTGACTAATTTCAAGATGGTAACCTTTAATCGAGTTAAGTCCTTGTAATTATCAGAATTTACATTTTGGTCCCTAAAGTTGTAAATTGTTCAATTGGGTCCCTGTTTGATCTCTGATGTTTGTGATCTTTGAGCATGCTGTTTGAATGATCATTACTAGGGTTAATGTGCATCTAGACAAGTTTAAAAAGAAAAAAAAGGGTCGTTAATCAAGGTTGACTTTCGGGTTGACTTTGGTTTTCCCCGTGTGACCTTCTTAATTCGGGTCGATCGTCTAGGCCGGGTTAAGGGGGTTACAATTTCAATGCATGATGATGCATTAATCCTCTGCTTTTATGTGTCTAAAATAGGGGAGACATCTTCGGACACTTTTGGAGTTGATCCGGAAGCTTAATCGGTGTTTCGGCAAGCAAGCGAAACGAAATCGGTGAGTGCGATTTGGTTTGAAGTCCATGAGGACAAAAATACAAGGTTTGGGGATTTAGGAGTGGTTTGAAACACCTTCCTAAATCCGAAAGTAAGTATGGCTTGATTTAATCTCTCTAAAGTGGTCTTTGCCCCTAAAATGCTTTTACATGCTCATGGTTTGAGATTGTTAAATTCTTACTGTTTTTATGCATGTTTTGGAGCATGAGATTATGCTTGTAGAGATGTCATGAGATGACATGTTGCATTAAATAGATTTGAGCTTTTGGTTTGAAACAAAGCATGATTTATGATTTGAAATGTGGTGAGAAAACCTTTGAGTTATTTTGCATGAAAAACAATAGGCGTGATGATATTTTTACACATTATATTGGCATAGATGTTGAGAAACTTACCAGATATATAATTGATCGATCAATAGGATGAGAGTGCACTATAAACTAAAAATTCGTACGTGCTCTTTGGTTAAGCCAAAGGGAGATATTCCGATGATGGGCATTCCATCGGGTAGGACTTGGTGAAATACCCAAGCTTTGTGGCGATGAGAGATTCCGCCATGTGAGTACGGTGATGAGAGATTCCACCGGAAGTTGTGTTGCTAGACAAGTGAGTACGGTGATGTGAGATTCCACCGGAAGAGTCTAGTGTAGAAATGTGTCCGCATATCCGAGTATTAATGAGATGCTAAATGCCAATATAAATGATGAAATGGTTTTTGTTACACATGTACCTTTGATGAAATGATTTATGCTATGAGATATGCATATGTGTTTTGTTTAGAAATGCTTTGACAATACAAGCATGTGAATGGCCTTGCCATGAGATTTGCATTGGTTTTAATGCATGAGATAGAATAAAGGTGCATGTGATTTCAATGAGTTTTGCTTTGAAAGTTTTCCAAGCATGAGAAAGAGATGAGCATGTGGTTTAAAAGCTTTGATGAAAGTGTTTTCTAAAATCGCATTATTGTGTTGGTTTCTTTAGAGCACGCCTCACTAAGCATTTGTGCTTACGCTCTCTTTTACCAATAATGCAGATAATTGAGGTGTTTAAGGGCATCAAGGAAGCTAAGTTCATCCAAGGAAATCCAAGCTCACGTATGGTGAAGTTTTCATACACTATTAGTTTTGATAAATTGGCAATGGGAACCTAAGATTTGTTTTGGGAGATGTATTAAACTCCCTAAGGTTGTGGCATGTGTACCTTGGTTGGTTTGAACTGTAAATGGCCTTGTTTACTTGTTTTGAGGTTGGATTGCCGATTAGTGATTTGGTAATAGGAAGCATGCCTCTAGATTTGTGAGTTTTCATGTTTGATGCTATGAAGGTGTTTAGGGGTTCTAGTTTTGTACCTTATATGCTTAATGACTTGTTGCTATGTTTGAAAGGGTTTATGCATGAAAAACCAGCAATTGATGCAGTTTCTGGGCAAACCGTATCGAAACACCCTCTAGTGTTTCGAAACGGGGGCCTGAAATGACCTTCGTGGTTCGAAATGCTAAAGGATGTTTCGAAACGATTTGGCTACTGGAATGCCTTGTTTCGGAATCAGTCTCGGAACAAACCCGCGTATCGAAATGGTCAACGCCGTTTTGATCCAACGTTTCGATACGACAGGTGAGTGTTTCGAAACATGTGTCCGTTGGGCACAGATTTGAATGGTGCTGAAGTTTGCAAGCTTTACATTTTAGTCCCAAATGTTGAAGTTGCAATTGCTTGAGTTTGAGATGTCCATTTAAGATGAAAATTGGCAGAGAAGCATGTAACATGACTAATTTCATATTGGTAACATTAAAATCAGTAAAGACCTTCTAACTTACAGAAATTACATTTTGGTCCCTAAACTTGTAATAAGTGAAATTGAGTCCCTACATGTAATCCGATCGTTGTGTCTTTCTCAAATATGATTTGTGAGAACTCACTTAGGGTTAATGTGTATCTAGACAAGATTAAAAAGGAAAAAAAGGGTTGTGAATCAAGGTTGACTTTTGGGTTGACTTTGGTTTTCCCCGTGTAATCTTCGTAGTTCGGGTCAACCGTCTAGGCCGGGTTAAGGGAGTTACATTTGGTGGTATCAGAGCTTAGTTCTCGTATAATTGGGATTTGTGGTGTTGATGATGTATGTGTATTTGTATGACGAGCCTTTAGGGTGAAAGAATGTTGTGTGAATGGTAATGCATGGTTTCAATTGTGATGTGCTTGTGATGTTATGCTATGTTGGAGTGTGTTAGGGATCCCATTGCCAAGTCAAAACTAATGAAAGGAATTGTTTTCGAAAATGAGCTTGAGTACTTGGATTACTTACCTTATTGTGCCTAATTATGTTTATTGCATTTTTGTTAGTGCATTGTTTTCTTTGTAAATGGGGCCACGTAGAGAGATGAGGATGAATACAAGAGCTACAACTCAGAATGAGAATGATGAGAATGCTAAGAATGTTGTGGATTTACCTCCTCCTCCTGGTGGTGGACCACCTGGTGGTGATGGTGGTGCTGGAGTTGGAAATGCTGGTGCTGGTGCTGGGGTCGCTGGACCTGAAGGTGTGCAGGGGCAAGCTGCTCCTAACATGACTGTGTTGATTTAGGCTATTGCGGGAGCCTTTTAGGCAGAAATAGCTGGGGCTCATGGAGCTGCGCATCAGGATGATGCCAATGTGAGATTGCCTTTGGAACGTCTTCGCAGTCTGGGAGGGACTGAGTTCAGAGGTCTATCTCTGGAAGGATCTGAGTCTTGGTTGGAAAGCACCAAGAGGATTTTGGGTCAGATGAACTGCAATAATGTGCAGAAGCTGGGTTGTGTGGTGTCACTGCTGCATGGTGATGCTTATACGTGGTGGACGACCACTATCTTTGGGATTGAAGATGATGAGGTGACTTGGACGTTCTTCCTGAGTGCATTTAAGCAGAAGTATTCGGGTGTGCGATACCTAGATGAGAAGAAAAGAGAATTTATGTCTCTTGTGCAAGGTAGCATGATGGTGGTTGAGTATGAGATTCAGTTTGTTCGCCTCAGTCAGTATGCACCTGAGCTGATCCCTAATGAACGGGAGAGATGCGAACGGTTCCGTTATGGGTTAGTAACGTATGTGAAGACTTTTATGTTTGCGGCTGACTATAGAGATTTCGATGTCTTGGTCACTAGAGCCAAGAACATTGAGTCGAATCTTGGTTTGACTAGCCGAGCGGGTGGATCTAGCTCTGGGAAGAGAGCGGCTGAATGCGATTATGTTAGAGATCGCAACAAGAGGCATAAGGATAGGAGGCCGCACTTTGATGCTAGGCGTGGAGGTGGTAACCCTGGTAGAGGTCAGCAAGGACCCAATGCTATTTTTAGGACTCTTGAGTGTAACCGTTGTGGTAGACGACATGGTGGAGAGTGTTGGGGTAACCCTGGTACATGTTGGAATTGCGGAAACCATAGACATTTGAAGAAGGATTGTCCTCAGCCTTTGAAGGAGGGACAGGCTCCAGTGAGAGCAGCTGAGCCACAGAGAGGCCGTGGGCGTGGCCGTGGTAATTTTCAGTGTAGAGATGATGGTGGCAGGAATGTAGCACATGTTGTGGTCGTTCAACCCGAGGGTGGTGGTCAGGCTCGTGTGTATGCTCATCGTGAGGGAAGTAATGATACGGATGTGATCACATGTACCTTTACTTCGCAATCCTTATCATTACTTTCTTTGATTGATTATGGATCTACACACTCGTACATATTGCGTGAACATGCTCAAATGCTTGGTTTACCTGTTGAGTCTTTGGATGTTGGTATGCGTGTGACTAGTTCCTTTGGTGAGATAGTTGTAACGCGGAAATTGTATAGAAGATGTCCTTTGAAAGTGCAAAACCATGTTTTTCTTGTTGATCTCATGGAATTGCCATTCTATGGTTTTGATGTAATCCTTGGTATGGATTGGCTTGTCGAGCATCCAGCTGTAGTGGATTTTGAAAGCAAGTGAGTTTTGCTGAAACCTGCGGATGATTAGGAAGTGGTGGTGGTTGGTGAGAATGTGAAGTTTCTTGCCAATGTGGTGTCTACATTAGAAGCGAGTCGAATGCTGAGGCAAGGTTGCGAGGCTTACCTAGCCTTTGTGATGAATCCTAGTTCAAAGGAGTTGCACGTTCAGGATATCAGAACTGTACGGGAGTTTCCTGGAGTGTTTCCGGAGGAGTTACCTGGATTGCCGCCTAGTCGAGAGGTGGAGTTTGGAATTGAGCTGTATGAAAACACAACTCCAGTGTCCATTGCTCCCTATCGCATGGCACCTAAGGAGTTGAAGGAGTTGAAGACGCAACTTCAGGAGTTGCTTGACCGTGGTTTCATTCGGCCTAGTGTGTCACCGTGGGGTGCACCGGTCTTGTTCATGAAGAAGAAAGATGGCACTATGAGAATGTGCATCGATTATCGTCAGTTGAACAAGTTGACTATCAAGAATAGGTATCTTTTGCCGAGGATCGATGATCTTTTTGATCAGTTTCGGGGAGCGGCTGTGTTCTCCAAGATTGACTTAAGGTCAGGGTACTACCAGCTTAAGGTGAATGATGTGGATGTGCCGAAAACAACCTTTAGAACGAGGTATGGGCATTATGAGTTCCTTGTAATGCCGTTTAGCTTGACAAATGCTCCTGCTGCTTTCATGGACATGATGAATAAAGTGTTTCATGAGTACTTGGACAAGTTTGTTGTGGTGTTTATCGATGATATCCTGGCGTACTCTCGTACTGAGGAGGAGCATGAAGGTCATTTGAGGGTTGTCTTGCAAGCGCTTCTGGAAAATCAGCTTTATGCTAAGCTAAGCAAGTGTGAGTTTTGGCTAAAGGAAGTTGTGTTTCTTGGTCATGTCGTTTCGGCTGAGGGGATTCGTGTTGATCCTCAGAAGATTGAGGCGGTAATGAATTGGAAGCCTCCTAAGTCCGTTCATGAAGTCCGTAGTTTCCTTGGGTTGGCAGGATATTACCGGAGGTTTGTGGATGGATTTTCGAAGATTGCTGCACCTTTGACAAAGTTGTTGCAAAAAGATGTCAAGTATGAGTGGACGGAAGCAAGACAACAAGCTTTTGAGAAGCTTAAGGCAGCTTTGACGCAAGCTCCTATCTTGGTTCAACCTAAATCAGGAAAAGAGTTTGTGGTATACAGTGACGCATCCTACGTTGGTTTGGGGTGTGTGCTAATGCAAGAGGGTAAGGTGGTGGCTTATGCATCGCGACAGTTGAAGGTGCATAGCGCAATTATCCTACGCATGATATTGAGTTAGCTGCGGTGGTTTTTGCTTTGAAGATTTGGAGACATTATTTGTTTGGTGAGAAGTGTACTGTGTACACGGATCACAAGAGTTTGAAGTATCTGATGTCTCAGAAAGAGTTGAATCTTAGGCAGCGACGTTGGGTGGAGTTGCTTAAAGATTACGATCTGACGATCGAGTACCATCCAGGAAAAGCTAATCTGGTGGCGGATGCCTTGAGCAGGAAGGTGGCGGTGGAGTTAAGGGCTATGTTTTCCAGCTTGAGTATTTCGCAAAATGGAAGTCTTGTGGCTGAATTGCAAGTGAAACCATCTCTGGTTCAGTTGATAAAGGATAAGCAGTTGTTGGATGATTCGTTGGTGCCACATGTTCAGGACATCGCTGAGGATAGATCATCAGATTTTTGTTTTAATGATGATGGAGTTCTATGTTTCGGAAGTCGGATAGTAGTGCCAAATGATGCGGAGTTGAGGCGTACTATTCTGACTGAAGCTCATAGTAGTCCTTTTGCTATGCACCCTGATAGTACAAAGATGTATCGTGATTTAAAGGATGAGTACTATTGGGTGGGATTGAAGAAAGATTTTGCGGAATATGTGGGTAAGTGTATGGTTTGTCAGCGGGTTAAAGCTGAGCATCAGTTTCTTCAGGGTTGTTGCAACCGTTGAGGATTCCTGAATGGAAGTGGGAAAGAATTACCATGGACTTTTTGTCCGGTTTGCCTTTTTTGCCATCGAAGAAGAATTCGGTGTGGGTGATTGTGGATCGCCTTACGAAGTGTGTGCATTTCTTACCTGTGTATACCACATATACTTTGGATAAGCTTACAGAGATGTACATTGCTGAGATTGTGCGTCTGCATGGTGTGCCAAAATCTAAAGTGTTGGATAGAGATCCGAGGTTCACATCGCGTTTTCGGGAATGTTTGCATCAAACTTTGGGCACGCGACTGAATTTCAGTACTTCTTATCATCCGCAATCGGATGGTCAGTCTGAGCGTGTTATCCGAGTGCTTGAGGATATGTTGAGGTGCTGCGTGATTGAATTTCAAGGCTCTTGGGAGAAGCATTTGCTTTTGGTGGAGTTTGCTAATAGCAATAGCTACTAGGAAAGCATTCAAAGGGCACCTTATGAAGCCTTGTATGGGAGGAAGTGCAGAACTCCTCTTTGCTGGGCTGAAACAGGTCAGAAGTTGGTCTCGATGCCGACTTTGTTGAAAGGAACCACCGAGAAGGTGAAGCTCATTTGTGAGCGGTTGAAGGCAGCTTCTGATCGACAGAAGTCTTACGTGGATTTGAAGCGTAAGGAGATCGAGTTTGCGGTGGGTGACTGTGTGTTTTTGAAGGTTTCACCTTGGAAGAAGGTGATGAGGTTTGGCCGGAAGGGTAAGTTGAGCCCTAGGTATATTGGACCATACGAGGTGATTGAACGTGTGGGTCCTGTTGCTTATAAGCTGAGGTTACCACAAGAGTTGGAAAAGATACATGATGTGTTTCATGTCTTTATGCTTCGGAGGTATAGATCAGATCCTTCACATGTTATGCATGTGGAGGAAGTGGAGTTGAATCCAGATTTGACCTATGATGAGGAGCCGATGGAAATTCTGGATTCGGACAATAAATTTCTTCGAGGTAAGACCGTTGAGTTGGTTAAGGTGTTGTGGAGGCATCGTGGTGTTGAGGAAGCCACGTGGGAAAGAAAAGATGGCATAAAGAAGCAATTTCCTTACCTTTTTCCTCCAGGTAAATTTCGAGGACGAAATTTATTAAGAGGGGGAGAGTTGTAACACCCCAATTTTGGGCTTAGAAGTTTAGGGTCTGAACCGGATCGATCTAAGAAACGGTTCGAATATAAAAGGAGGTTTTAGGGAACGCCTTGTTCGGGATGCTTTAAAAATATTGAACAATATCTAAAAAACCTCATTTAATATACATAAGAGAGTGATGAAATCAATTTTACAAAATAAGGTTTAGAAATACTACATTTCGGTGAAGTGACAAAATTGCGATTTTTGCAAAGTTTAGTGGTGACTGTTTTGTAAAGGATTGAAACTTTGAATCTTTAAGGAGCTAATTTACCCAAAATGTTTTCTCCAGATTTTTCCTTAATTTGGGTGATGTAATTAATGATTTAATTAAATAAAAGAAAGGTGAAAACTACTTTTTGACTTTCATAACTATCTTTCTCTAATTTTCTCACATTCCTTTTTCTCTCAAAATCCTATCATCCAAACACCTTTTCTCCAGCAAAATTCACATTGATTTTTACTTCAATTGATAAGATTTCCATCACTCATTGATTCCTAATCAATCTTGCAACAAATCCTTTTGATTTCCACATTGTGTTTTCATGGAATTTTGCCCAAATCAAGGAGAAATCATATTTTAGAGGTAAAATTGTTCTTCTCCTCTAAATACTCAGTTCTTTACTGAAATTCCCAAGTTTTCAATCCTTTATTAAAGTTTTATAAACGGTTTTAATGTTATAAACAAGATTTTGGCTTAAAACTCAAGATTTTGGAAGAGATCTTGAAGATTTTCGTTGTAATTGATTGGGCTCTGTTTTGAGGTAGTTCTCTAATGTATTTTGGATGTTAAATGATGTGAGAAATGAGGTTTTATCAATCCAATTCGTAATAGGTTGTGTTTCCTAAGTTTTTGCTTATGAAAATGGTGGTTTTTGAGGTGTTTTTGGTGTTCTGTTATAGCTGGAGGTATAAGGACGAGTTTAGAGTTGTTTTTGATGTTAATTGATGTTTAGAAATGAGTAGAAGTGATGGATCCTGGCTGGGTTAAGTTTTGGAAGAGTTTGGAGGTGATTTCAGTTGTGGTTGGTAGCCGAAATGTTGTGTTTGCTTAGAGCAGCGAGTTTAGGAGGGTTGGCTGAAGATTTCAATGCATGATGATGCATTAATCATCTGCTTTTATGTGTCTAAAACAAGGGAGACATCTTCAGACACTTTTGGAGTTGATCCGGAAGCTTAATCGGTGTTTCGACAAGCAAGCAAAACGAAATCGGTGAGTGCGATTTGGTTTGAAGTCCATGAGGACAAAAATACAAGGTTTGGGGATTTAGGAGAGGTTTGAAACACCTTCCTAAATCCGGAAGTAAATATGGTTTGATTTGATCTCTCTAAAGTGGTGTTTGCCCCTAAAATGCTTTTACATGCTCATGGTTTGAGATTGTTAAATTCCTACTGTTTTTATGCATGTTTTGGAGCATGAGATTATGCTTGTAGAGATGTCATGAGATGGCATGTTGCATTAAATAGATTTGAGCTTTTATTTGAAACAAAGCATGATTTATGATTTGAAATGTGGTGAGAAAACCTGAGTTATTTTGCATGAAAAATAGTAGGCGTGATGATATTTTGACACATTATATTGGCATAGATGTTGAGAAACTTACCGGATATATAATTGATCGATCAATAGGATGAGAGTGCACTATAAACTAAAAATTCGTACGTGCTCTTTGGTTAAGCCAAAGGGAGATATTCCGATGATGGGCATTCCATCAGGTAGGACTTGGTGAAATACCCAAGCTTTGTGGCGATGAGAGATTCCGCCATGTGGGTACGGTGATGAGAGATTCCACCGGAAGTTGTGTTGCTAGACAAGTTAGTACGGTGATGTGAGATTCCACCGGAAGAGTCTAGTGTAGAAATGTGTCCGCATATTCGAGTATTAATGAGATGCTAAATGCCAATATAAATGATGAAATGGTTTTTGTTACACATGTACCTTTGATGAAATGATTTATGCTATGAGATATGCATATGTGTTTTGTTTAGAAATGCTTTGACAATACAAGCATGTGAATGGCCTTGCCATGAGATTTGCATTGGTTTTAATGCATGAGATAGAATGAAGGTACATGTGATTTCAATGAGTTTTGCTTTGAAAGTTTTCCAAGCATGAGAAAGAGATGAGCATGTGGTTTAAAAGCTTTGATGAAAGTGTTTTCTAAAATCGCATTATTGTGTTGGTTTCTTTAGAGCACGCCTCACTAAACATTCGTGCTTACGCTCTCTTTTACCAATAATGCAGATAATTGAGGTGTTTAAGGGCATCAAAGAAGCTAAGTTAATCCAAGGAAATCCAAGCTCACATATGGTGAAGTTTTCATACAATATTAGTTTTGATAAATTGGCAATGGGAACCTAAAATTTGTTTTGGGAGATGTATTAAACTCCCTAAGGTTGTGGCATGTGTACCTTGGTTGGTTTGAACTGTAAATGACCTTGTTTACTTGTTTTGAGGTTGGATTGCCTATTAGTGATTTGGTAATAGGAAGCACGCCCCTAGATTTGTGAGTTTTCATGTTTGATGCTATGAAGGTGTTTAGGGGTTCTAGTTTTGTACCTTATATGCTTAATGACTTGTTGCTATGTTTGAAAGGGTTTATGTATGAAAAACCAGCAATTGATGCAGTTTCTGGGCAAATCGTATCGAAACACCCTCTAGTGTTTCGAAACGGGGGCCTGAAATGGCCTTCGTGTTTCGAAACGCTAAAGGATGTTTTGAAACGATTTGGCTACTGGAATGCCTTGTTTCAGAACCAATCTCGGAACAAACCCGCGTATCGAAACGGTCAACGCCGTTTCGATCCAACATTTCGATACGACATGTGAGTGTTTCGAAACAGGTGTCCGTTGGGCAGATATTTGAATGGTGCTGAAGTTTGCATGCTTTACATTTTAGTCCCAAATTTTGAAGTTGCAATTGCTTGAGTTTGAGATGTCCATTTAAGATGAAAATTGGCAGAGAAGCATGTAATGTGACTAATTTCATATTGGTAACATTAAAATCAGTAAAGACCTTCTAACTTATAGAAATTACATTTTGGTCCCTAAACTTGTAATAAGTGCAATTGAGTCCCTACATGTATCCGATCGATGTGTCTTTCTCAAATATGATTTGTGAGTACTCACTTAGGGTTAATGTGTATCTAGACAAGATTAAAAAGAAAAAAAAGGGTTGTGAATCAAGGTTGACTTTTGGGTTGACTTTGGTTTTCCTCGTGTAATCTTCGTAGTTCGGGTCAACCGTCTAGGCCGGGCTAAGGGAGTTACAATGACATACAAAGGCAACTCTAGAGAAAAAAAAGAATCTCGACGAACATCCAGAATCACAACACAAAGTTGTTCATAATCCAATGTACAACCAAAGAAATCAACATATAAAAATGAAAAATCAATAATACAATGGAAAGGAACGTCAAACCGTGGTAAAGAAGGTTGCTGAATTTCTGGAAAGAATTTAAATGCACTAGACATACCAACAGTAGAAACATTGGGAACTTCACATGGCATCACTTTCTTATCCTGCAATTCAGAAGAAGAAGTAAAAGAAAATGTTGAATCAGATAATACATGTGAATTTGCTTTCTTCTTTTCGCATTCATGCTTCTCTTTGTTGGCCTTCCAAGTTGCAGTACTCACTTTCAAGCGAACTTCGTCTTCATATACTTCACTTGGAGTCATAGGTGCCAAAGTTACCTTTTTGCCCTCATGAGTAAAAGAGTATCGATTGGTGAAACAATCGTGCAAAACTCTCTTATCATACTGCCACAGTCTTCCTAACAACAAATAACAAGTATCCATAGAACAAACATCACAAGTTACCTCATCCTTGTATTTACCAATGAAAAATGGTATAACAACTTGTTCGGTAACTTTGATTTCAACACCATCATTCAACCATTGTATCTTGTACGGATTGGGATACGTGGTCGTCTTCAGTCCTAACTTGTCAACCATGAGAGTACTAGCAACGTTAGCACAACTACCACTATCAATAATCACAATACATACCTTGCCGTTCACGTTGCATCTCGTATGAAAGAGGTTGTTTCGTTGTGGTTCATCCTGTGATGGTTGATCATTCAAACTTCTCTTGTCAACAAGTGCTTCACCGATAGCCAATGTCTGCACATTGTCAGCATTTATCTCTTCATGGACAGAATGGGAACCACCCCCATCAAGTCTATCCATTCGAGAATGTATAGGCTTCAATGCATTAGCAATCACTCGTTGCATCATGCGCTCTAAGGCTTGCATCTGGAGATTCGGTTGTTGTTCACCCGAATTATCATCAGAACCTGCCATTTTCAAACACTAAAACAAACAAAATAAAAGATGTTATATGTTAGTAAAATAAAGAAAAAAAACCTCACTGCACACTCAACAAAATCTCACAGATCGCTCCAAGGAAAGATCGCTCAACAATTGCACTCAAACGCTCGTGTTTCACTCGGGGGAATACTTGAATGGCTCCTTTTGTCTCCCCTTATGTTCTCACACGCTCAATCGCCTTTTCCACTCGATCTCTCGCAATCAGTTCTTTAAAGGTACTGATTTTGATGTTCAGATTCTGCAAGTGTTGTCAAATTGAAAGAAAACAACGGGTGACAGGTGAATATTGTTAGAACAAAGATAAGGGTTAGGAGAAAAAGAAATAAATAATAATAAAAAAAGAAAGTTGAGAATTGGGCTAAAAAGAAGATAGAAATATGAAATGAAAGAAAGGATGCTAAAGGAACAAGAATTTAGCAACTTACGCAGTAGAAATGCTTACCACCATCCTATCTCCGGAATAAACAAGAAAAGTTGATTTCAGGTGATTTTAAGGTAAGATAAGCATATCCTTCATCATTTCACGTCTAAACAACACATATTAACACAAAATACCCCAAATATTCGAAACTGATTTTTTTTTCAATTTTTCCGAATTTTTTTGACTTTGACTTTTTGGTGAAACTTTGAATTTTGACTTTATTTTTCAGATTTTTTTGAAGTTTTTTTTGACTTTTCTGTATATATATATATTTTATGTCTGGTAGTGCAGAAAATACTAAAATCCTACCAAAGCTCTGATTACCATATGATACAAGGGGCGTTGATGGTGAAAACAACATTCCTCGTTCATTCGCAGATCTAGGATAATAGCAAGTATTTCTCTACAATAGAAACAAACATGATGTTTAAGTTAGGTATTAAAATAGTGAAAATGAAAGATAAATTCAGAATTGGGAGAGAAGAAAGTTGCTGAAATTTAAAAGATAGTTTGAACGTTGAAGATGAAGTTCTTCAAGTATTCAACAATGGCAGTAACACTCTTGGGACTTGACACGATGGACTTGAAAGAACCTGCATAATCTTTTATGCAAACCCGAATCGAATCTGTTCTTCGTAGTCGGAAAAGATGAACAAACTCCAAGGAAGAACTCAAACAATCTGTTGAATGAACCCGAACCTTATCTTGAATTTGTTCGAATACGGACTTGGACCCTTCAATTATCGAACAATTGAGAACCCGAAGTATCAAAGAAAAAGTTCTAAAAAGAACTAAAATTGAGAGAAATTCTCACATATATTATTAAATTCATCAAATTTCTAACCTTTCTTACATTATTTTCATACATATATATAGGAAAAAGGGGAGGGGCAGCCGAATTATTTATGTGGCTGTAATTAAAAGAAAAAAAATAAAATTTAAATACATAAACTTCTCTTTTGGGCGGAAGTGAATTTCAGCCATGAAATTCAAATTGAAGGTGCCATGGTTATTGTGCACATGTTAAATGTGCTTTGGGCATTTGAATTTCAAAGGGGATAACCCCTTGTTCTTATCTGCACAAGGGAAAACAAGAATCATTCGGCTGGGTTGCACCACTTGTAAGGAAATCTCCCATGATGAATGTTTGTGTATGCCACACTCCAAATGTCTCTCTCTCCCGCACATTGAGATTTAAATCTCATGCAAACCCGCACATGTGTTGAGCTAAAACAATGGCTCGGCTGCATATGTAAATTCCATTTGGTCGAACTTGCATCGCACATGGAAGGTGCTGGTCACGTACAATGCTGGTCACGTACAATGCATGCACACTCATGACACACTTACACTTGATCCTAATAAAACAAATATATAAAAATAATAAGTCACCTTATAATAATCCAAAACGAAACCAATATAAAAACATTATAAATCATACTCAAACTTATTCAAAACACACCAAACATACTATATACATAGTTAAACACACTAATAAGTAGTATAAGTATAAGAAATGTTACACATCAGTGTGTAACAAATGAAAAGGCAAATTTCCCTGAAAGTTTTGAAGTAGCATTCGTTGGGTGGCATAATCGTGCTCACATCAAGCACTATGGGTCCAAGAAGAGAACTGAGGTCGAATACGATAGTGGCTGCGGCTGAGTAGGGTGAACAAGGGGCTGATGTCCCTCATGGTGGAAATCTACCTCCTCCGCCACCACCTGGAGGTGGGGAGCAGGTGCAGCAAGGACCTGCTGGTCCTGGTTTGGATGATTTGGTGCCACTGGTTCAGGTGATCACCGGAGCGTTTCAGGCTGTTATTGCTGGAGCGCTTGTGCAGGCCCCTGCAGCTGGGCAGGCGGCTTACCATTGGAGAGGTTAGGGAGCCTAGGAGCTGTGGATTTCTTTGGTATTTCTCTTGAGGTGTCCGAGGCATGGTTAGCGAACACGATCTGTATCATGGATAAGATGGGCTGCAATGATGTGCGCAAGCTGGGATGCGCAGTTTCTTTGTTGCAAGGCGATGCCTAAAGCTAGTGGACGACTACCACGACTGGTATGGAACCCAATGAGGTTGATTGGGGGGTTTTTCAGAGGTGCCTTTAGGAGAAAGTATCTTGGGGTGAGATACTTGGATGAGAAGAAACAAGAGTTTATGTCGCTTGTTCAGGGCAACCAGTCTGTGGCTAAGTACGAGGTCCAGTTCGTACGCTTGAGGCAATATGCTCCTAAGTTGGTACCTAGTGAGAGGCACCAATGTGATCGCTTTCGGTACGGGTTGGTACAGGAAATTAAGGCGTATATGCTGGCTACAGACTATACTGATTTTGATGTGCTTGTTTGTCTAACTATGAGAAGATAGCAGCTGAGTCTAGTTCTGGTGGTGGACGGAACAAGAGGGGACGAGATAGGAGGTACCAGCCTACTGCTAGGCGGGGTAATGGTGGACATGGTGCACCTACTCAGGGAGATAAGATGAGGGCTGAACAGAACACGTGCTAGACGTGTGGTTCTTGTGGTCATTTGAGGCGAGATTGTCCTTGGGCAGCTAGAGAGGTTTAGGCTCCTGTTGTGGTGACAAGGAACTCGTGTTGGAATTGTGGTTCGGCAGATCACATGAGAAGGGAGTGTCCTTTGTTGGCTGGTGGTGGCCAAGGACGTGCTCTTGCGGTAGCTGCACCTTAGAGAGGCCGTGGGCGCGGCCGTGGGAACTTTCAGAGGAGAGACGAGGGGCAGTGGGGTATTGCTCATGTAGTAGTTGTTCGACCTGAGGGAGGTGGACCATCGAGGGTTTTTGCTCAACCCAAGGAGTGCAATGATATTGATGTCATCGCAGGTACCTTTGCTCTACAGTCTTTATCTTTGCTGGCTTTGATTGATTCCGGATCCACACATTCTTATATTTTGAGTGAGCATGCACATTTGCTTGATATACCTATTGAGTTGCTTGAAGTAGGAATGCAAGTGACTAGTTCTTTTGGTGAGACTGTAGTCCCTAGGAAGTTGTATAAGAGATGCCATTTGTATGTACAAGGACATGTTTTCCTTGTGGATCTGATGGAGTTACCTTTCTACGGATTTGATGTAATCCTTGGCATGGATTGGTTGTCGGAGCATAGGGCGGTGGTTGACTTTGATGTCAAAAGGGTGACCCTAAAGCTGGGTGATGATTATGAGGTAGTAGTAGTAGTAGGCGAGAATGTGAAATTCTTGTCGAATGTGGTTTCGGCTTTGGAAGCAAACCGAATGATGAGGTTGGGTTGTGAGGCTTACCTGGCCTATGTGATGAATCCTAGCACCAAGGATGTGCGTGTGCAGGACATCCGAACTGTTTGCGATTTTCCGGGTGTCTTTCCGAAAGAATTTCCTGGTTTGCCACCAAACAGGGAAGTGGAGTTTGGTATAGAGTTGTACGAGAATACAACCACGGTGTCCATTGCTCCTTATCGCATGGCACCTAAGAAGTTAAAAGAGTTGAAACTGCAATTGCAGGAGTTGTTGGATCGAGGGTTCACTCGGCCGAGTGTGTCACCTTGTGGTGCACCGGTCTTGTTTGTAAAGAAGAAAGATGGGAAAATGAGAATGTGCATAGATTATCTACAACTGAACAAGTTGACGATCAAGAACAAGTATCCCTTGCCTAGAATTGTTGATCTCTTTGATTAGTTCCGGGGAGCCTCAGTGTTTTCTAAGATAGATTTAAGATCAGGGTATTATCAGCTGAAGGTGAAGGATGTGGACGTACCTAAGACAACTTTTCGGACGAGGTACAAACATTATGAATTCTTAGTGATGACGTTTTGTTTGACCAACGCGCCTGCTGCTTTCATGGACATGATGAATCGTGTATTCCATGAATTCCTGGATCAGTTTGTGGTGGTGTTCATCCATGATATCCTTGTGTATTCGCGTACCGAGGAGGATCATGATAGAAACTTGAGAATTGTTTTGCAAGCGTTGCTGGAAAATCAATTGTATGCCAAGCTGAGTAAGTGTGAATTTTGGCTTAGAGAGGTGGTCTTTCTTGGGCATGTTGTGTCAGCTGAGGGTATTCGCATTGATCCGCACAAGGTAGAGGCTATGATGGGTTGAAAAGTACCTAAGTCAGTGACAGAGGTGCGGAGTTTTCTTGGATTAGCTGGGTACTACCGTAGATTTGTCGAGGGTTTCTCGAAGATAGCAGCACCTTTGACCAAGCTGTTGCAAACGAATGTTCGCTTTGAAGGGACTGATGCGAGACAACAAGCTTTTGAGAAGCTGAAAGAAGCCTTGACGCAAGCTCCTGTTCTGATTCAACCTGAGTCTGGTAAGGAGTTTGTGGTTTATAGTGATGTGTCCATTTTTGGTTTGGGCTGCGTGTTGATGCAGGAGGGTAAGGTAGTGGCCTATACATCTAGGAAGTTGAAGGTGCATGAGCGCAACTACCCTACTCATGATCTTGAGCTTGCGGCTGTGGTGTTTGCCTTGAAAATTTGGAGGCATTACCTGTATGGTGAGAAGTGTATTGTGTTTACAGATCATAAGAGCTTGAAGTATCTCATGTCTCAAAAAGAGTTGAATCTTAGGCAACATCGCTGGGTAGAGTTGCTTAAAGATTATGACCTGACGATTGAGTATCACCCGGGTAAGGCTAATGTTGTAGCCGATGCTTTGAGTCAGAAAGTGGCGGTGGAGTTGAGAGTGATGTTCACTTGCTTGAGCATATCGCGTGATGGTGGTCTCATTGCAGAATTGCAAGTGAATCCATCTCTGTTACAGTTGATCAAAGATAAGCAATTGCTTGATGATTCTCTTGTTCCGCATGTTCAGGACATTGCAGAGGGTAGACCTTCAGATTTCAGCTTTAGTGAAGATGGTGTTTTGTGCTTTGGGAGTCGAATAGTGGTGCCAGATGATTTTGAGTTAAGGCGTACTATTCTGACTGAAGCTCATAGTAGTTCTCTTGCTATGCATCCTTGTAGTACAAAGATGTATCATGATTTGAAAGATGAGTACTACTGGGTGGGGTTGAAGAAGGACGTGGCTGAGTTCGTTAGTAAGTGCATGGTGTGTCAGCGAGTGAAGGCTGAACATCAGGTTCCTTCTGGGTTGTTGCAACCGTTGAGAATCCCAGAATGGATGTGGGAGAGAATAACCCTGGATATTGTGTCTGGATTGCCTTTGTCTCCGTCAAAGAAGAATTCAGTTTGGGTGATTGTAGATCGGCTCACGAAGTGTGCACATTTTCTGCCTGTGCATACTACGTATACCTTGGATAAGTTGGTTGAGCTGTACATAGTTGATATTGTGCGGTTGCACGGTGTGCCAAAGTCCATTGTGTCAGATAGAGATCCGAGGTTTACTGCGTGATTTTGGGAATGTTTGCATCAAGCCTTGGGTACACGGTTAAATTTCAGTACTTCTTATCATCCTAAGATGGATGGACAGTTGGAACATGTGATCCAAGTGCTTGAGGACATGTTACGGTGCTGCGTGATAGATTTTAGGGTTCTTGGGAGAAGCACTTGCCGTTGGTTGAGTTTGCGTACAATAACAGTTATCAGGCAAGTATTCAAATGGCTCCATACGAGGCTTTGTATGGGAGAAGGTGTAGAACCCCTCTTTGTTGGGAAGAAGCTGGGCAAAAGTTGATTTCGATGCCGGCTATGTTAAAGGGAACCACCGATAAGAGGAAGCTCATTTGTGAGCGTTTAAAAGCAGCATTAGATAGGCAAAAGTCTTACGCGGACTTGAAGCGTAAGGAAATTGAGTTCACGGTTGGCGAACGTGTGTTTTTGAAGGTGTCACCTTGGAAGAAGGTGATGAGGTTTGGGCGTAAGGGTAAGCTTAGCCCAAGGTTCATTGGACCTTACGAGATTGTGGAGCGCATTGGTCCTGTGGCATATCGGTTGAAATTGCCTGCAGAGTTGGAGAAGATACATGATGTGTTTCATGTCTCCATGTTACGGAAATACAGATCGGATCCTTCACATGTGATGCATGTTGATGAGATAGAGTTGAATCCGGATCTGTCGTATGATGAGGAGCCGGTGAAGGTTCTGGATGTGAGTAGCAAAGTTCTTCGTGGCAAGACGATAGAGCTTGTGAATGTGTTGTGGCGACACCGAGCAGTTGAGGAGACCACACGGGAAAGCAAGGCGGACATGCTGAGGTAGCTTCCGCATCTCTTTCCATCAGGTAAGAATTTCAGGGACGAAATTTCCTAAGTGGGGGAGAGTTGTAACGCGCTGGTTTTGGGCCTAGATGTTTTATACATCAGATTGGACCGGTCGAGAATGGTTCAAATTGCGTAAGGTGATTTAAGGAAATCGAGGATCGAGATAGGATAAAATTGTGGTAAAATTTGCTAAAATCCTCTAAAAATATGTTTAAGAGGTTGGTCAATTCAATTTTACAAAATGAATTTCGGAAATGGGACATTTGGAGTAGTGACTAAATTGTAAAGTTTCAAAACTGGGAAAAATGTGATTTTTAATAGGGAAGCCAAAATCTTAGAATCTTTAGGGGCTTTAAGTCAATTTGAACCTCTATTTAGAATATTTAGGCTGGACTTTTGGATGCATTTTAATGTATTGAACCTTTATTTTGATGTGTTGAAAACATGAGTTAGTAATCCAGAAACAAACGAAGTGTTTTTGGAGGCTTTAGAAGATTGGTAGTTGCGTCGGCAAGTGTGGTTTCGCGAGTCGGTGAGTAGAATTTATTTTTCCAGTGTGGAAACATTTTAGAAAAGGTTTTGGGAACTTAATAAGAGCTTGAAACGCTTTATTAAGTTCAGAAGTAAGTAAATCAGAATTTCTCCCTCAGTTGTGCTAGTTTTAAGCCTTTAGTTGCACTTGATTTTGCTTGCATTAACATACTGTTTTAAAGCATGTTTTGAATGTATGTATAAAATGTGTATGATTATGCCATGTGGTTTATGGATGCACTAGGTAAGTGATCCTTGTATGCATATGTTGATGCATGAGATTTGAAGCATGGATTAATACTTGATTTATGGCTTATCATGAATGCTTTGTAAAAACAATGAGTTATGCATGAGTTATGGGTTATATTGGCAAGTGATGTTGAATTAAATGTTTTATAAATGAAATCGGATATAGTTTACCGGCTATAGGATTGAGTGCACTATAAACAAGTCGCCTTGGATGTTGAGGGGTTGTGATTGTACCGAATACTCCATCCAAGTACCCTAACGATTGAGGATTGTTTAAGGTTGCAACGGTTGAGGGTAGCTCTCGAGTGCGAACCTTGTGTTTGTCTCGTCTCTCGTTAGTGGATTATACATCTACCGGTGAGTGGTGTTGAGGGGTTGTGATTATACCGAATACTCCACCACGGGTGTCACAACGATAGAGGGTCGCTCTCGTGTGTGAGCCTTGTAATACCGGTAGAGTGTACGAAGGGTGTGGGACAACCCTTGGTAATCCGCGTATCCGATATATGTTTTTGAGATTGTTTTTTATCACTTGTGAGCTAATATAATGAAATGAGTTATTGTGAAAGTGTTGTTAATGCACATTGTGAAAGATGCATGTTTTGGCTTAAGCTTAGCATACTGGTGTTTATGCTTGAAAGGCTTGGAAAATGAGTAGCAATGGTTTAATTGCTGATTTTGATTGGATCATGTTGCATGATGTTTAATACAATGATTTTGATGTTAAAGTGCATGGTTTGTTAAGAAAGGCATGAGAGTTTTGAAAAGAGTGGAAAATGGTTTTGTGCATTGATGATGTTTGTGGTTTTGAGCAACCCTCACTAAGCTTGTATGCTTATGCTCTCTTTGCTCATCAATACAGATAATTAAGCTTTTGGAGGTAGCATATTCGAGGAATCGCTCCAAGACATGTAACGCCCTGGTTTTGGGTCTAGATGTTTTAGACATCGGATTGGACCGGTCGAGAATGGTTCAAATCGCGTAAGGTGATTTAAGGAAATCGAGGATCGAGATAGGATAAAATTATGGTAAAAATTGCTAAAATCCTCTAAAAATATGTTTAAGAGGTTGGTCAAGTCAATTTTACAAAATGAATTTCGGAAATGAGACATTTTTAGTACTGACTAAATTGTAAAGTTTCAAAACTAGGAAAATTGTGATTTTTAATAGGGAAGCCAAAATCTTAGAATCTTTAGGGGGCTTTAAGTCAATTTGACCTTTCCTCAATATGACATGTGTTTTAAAAGGCTTTTAATTAAATGGATTTAATTAGGTTTATATTAATTAATTAATAAAGTTAGTTAATGTGAGATTTTCAATTACGTAACTACCAACTCTTTCTCATTTTCAGCCAAACACTAATTCACTCATCTTTTTCCAGAATTCTTTCTCCCAAAAACTCTCTCAACATTTTCTAAACCACTTTCAAGAAATCTTTTCTAATCTTTCAAGATTTTGCTAAGGAAAACTTGTCATTCATTAAGGGAAGCAAGGTGTAACCCCCTAGACCCGTCTATGCGTTATTACGGATCCTAGAAAGTCACATTAGGGTCACAAGAGCGACCCACAGTAAAAATCCAAATAAATATATAGTTAAACCTTTAAAATCATAAAACAAATATCTGATTTAAAATACAATTTCAGAAATCGTTCAAAACGATAAAACAATCATGATACCAGTTGCGGAAATAAGTTTCAGACTCATTTGTATAATACAAACACGACACACATGCCCCCTAGTTACACAGATACCATACTCCTTGACGAGCCGAAGAAACTCCCATACCGAAGTTGATAGGTGCAACTTGTCTGATCTTTTATCCTGAGATGGTAAAAACAACATGAGCTTGGGAAAGCTCGGTAATACAAAACTACCAGAAGATGCTATAAGCTCATGCAGATATATAGTATGCATAACATTTTCATGATGTTTCAAGCAGTGATGGTCCTCTATTTCTGTTCTACTATTTCGAGATTTGCATCTTACACGAGAATAACAGAATTTGTTCTTTAATCAGACCTTGAGAATTAGACGGAAATTATATAGGCTGGTAACATATGAGGTAGGAATCAGAGAGTTCGGCACCTAATGTGTTCCAATAAGTGCAGATCAATATACATAAGTACTTAACACCATATCATATGAGCACATAACAGATTAAGTGCAAATGTTCAATGTTCATACAGAAGTTTACAAGAACTACCCTCCAACCTTACACCAATGTGCAGTCCCCCCAGAACTGTATACAGAAGGTCTTATCCTAGGCCTGAGGCGTAGGAGCCTACCTAAGGGAATACCTTAGGTCCAGAAAGACTTACCCTAGGCCCGTGGGCGTAGGAGCTTAACAGAACAGCTGGATCAGGGCTGTGACAGACACTTTAATCATAACCCGAGAGTATACCCCAGACAGTAATCGGTGTTCAGATTTCAGACATGAATAACATAGTACATGTAACAGACATATTCTATTCAGAGTATCAGAAACAGAAGTTCATGCTTTTGACAGATAAATAGGCATACTATTGAGCAGAGCAGACACTCGTTATTCATCATGCAAACAGATTGTATCATCATAGGTCAAACTAACAGATCATACTATCGAGTTTATCAGACAATCAGACAATACCATTACAGATCAAACGATCACATACACAGTATACAGATTGAGCAGACATATATCAGGTAGGCAGAGAATGTCATCAAACATAATATTATTCATGATTAATTAATTATACAGTTCATTCAACAGAATATAGCACACATGGAACACACTAGATGGGACATATCATTTCTCAGAGATATTTGGCATTTACGGAAGGGGACATATTAAACTTTTGACAACTTGAACTAAGTTCTGAAACGTGGCTCATCTTAAAAAGGGAATTCATACTAACAGTTTAACCTAAATATTCAGAAGGTGATACTTCAAGATCTTAGAAAGTTCAGATATATTATGGGTACTTTAGTCCTTTAAGTATACAAGGGCAATATGGTCATTTTGACGTTTATAGACATTCTGGTAATTATACCAACATTGAAAACAATGGTTCACAGAACTCGGGTATCATATTTGCTCATTAGTTTTCTATCCAAATATTCAAGAATTTCTAATTTAAAGTCTTTTAAGTTATCAGATATTTTCAGTGATAATCCGATTATTTAGGCTATCATTGCCTTTCAGTTATTTTGGTCTTATTAACAAATCCATAATTTCATCAAATACATAGTTACTGATTAACTCAAGAGGGTATTTCAGTTATTTTAGACTGAGATAGATCTACCATTTCTTTCTGAATTACCATTTGGTACCTCCATCATTCACTTACTTAAACGAGATTAAGGCGTCCTAACTCTCCGGCCCTTTACAGAAAATTCATTTATTTCAGAACTTGAGGCTTATCGTCATTCAAATTAATCAGACATTTCGGTGCTCGAGGACATTACCATCTTTTCGGTCATGGCGATCATTCATATCAAATTCACGTATTACTGCCATAAGGGTCGACTTAGGATTTCAACACTATTTCCAGAAAATTCTTATTCATGTGTTATACAGAGATTGAGGGATTATCCAAGTTTGTATCACATGTATTGCATAATGATGCCGAAGTCTTTTCATTAAAACATACATCTTGAGTAATGTAAATTGCATAATTAGGTCGAATGCAGATTTTAGGTCATTTCTTTTATCAGATGAGTAGTTTAGTCAAACCTATGCTTTAAGGGTATTTTCGTAATTTCATATCCAACATCTCATACTCCACATTCTGAACATTGGTTCTTAGACATCATTGATAGAGTTTCAGATTTAGCTGTATTATTTATTACTAATAGCACTTTCGATACTCCCGGTCTATTGATATTCTTATCTGAATTCTATTTATATTCTTATCTGAATACTTTGAACTTACTGATGCTGATACTTAATTTTCGTATCGAATTCGGCTTAAGCAGAGTTCACAGATACACTTCATCACAATCATGCATGCTTTAACCGGATATCAACATGTGCATAAAGCATACAAGGGGTAGTAATGTATTACCTTAGTTCCGAGGTATACCGGTTGACTCCTGATACTACATTCGATCGCATTCGAATCCAAACTGGATGTCCCATGACATTTCGAATATCGAGATACTTGCATACCTTCAAATACACAAATTAACATTTCAGTTCTTATCCAAAGAGCTCTTAACAAAATTAAACACATAAACACTTTCGGGTTCAAGGTCAGATTCGGAGGCTTTCAGATCAGAATTTTGCAAAACATGCTTCAAAAATGGACTCAGGACGTCGAAAAACATAAAAAAGGAGTTTTCGGAAAATTTAACTTTTTGGTCAACGGTCAAAGTCAACGCTGACGTCAGCAGGTCAAAGTCAATGCTGACGTCAGCATGACGTCAGTAGTCAACATGGGTCAACTGAGTTGACTCGGCTGACTCATCGCGCTGACTCGGACTGAGTTGACTCGGTAGACGGGTTGACTCGAACCGGGTCAACGCGTCGGACGGGCGGGTCGGGTCAACGGGTCGGACAGGCGGGTCAGAGACGGGTCGGGTCAGACGATGGGCTCGGGTTGACTGGGTTTGGGCTTTGGGCCAAACTGGTTCGGGTTTGGCTAATGGGCCGACCGGTCCAGCCGGTTCAGACCGGGTTGGGCCGATTTACTTACCCAACAATTTCTGGTGGCCGGACGGTGGCTGGAATAGTCGCCGGAGACGTCGAAGGGCACAACCTGGCGAAAAAAAAAACAAAAATTTTATCCACAACACTTTCACAACGAAAACAAATCGGAAGTCGGTCGGAAACTTACCGAAAAAAGACCCAAAAGGTCAAAACCTCGTCGGAAAAGACGAAGCTCCGACGAAGACCTTAACGGAGTCGGAGGAACGATCGGTTTACTGGGTTTTGTTCAGAACGGCCCGGGGAGCTGAGATCTGGAGTCCGATTTCCCGAACAAACGTCGACGGTGGTCGGAAACGTCGAAAACAGTGGGCGACGCTTGATGTTCTCGTCGAACCCTTCAAGACATTTCTCCCGTTGGACGGCAACAAAACGACGCGAGTGGCGGCTAGGGTTTGGTCGGGATGGCGCGGCAGTTCTGTTGGTGCTGGCGGTGGCGGCCACGACGCGGTGGTGGAGGCAGATCGGAGGTTGCGGCCGAGATAGGGTAGGTGAGAGCGTTTAGAATTCTCTAGATGTTTTTTTTTACCAGACTTTAGATCTGAAGGGTCTAATGGGATATTAAATTTGATTTAATATCCCGCTCAAACTTGATTCTAATATTTCTCCATGCAAAATATGACAGAATTGAGCACTTGGCTCAATGGTTTAGCATCTAAGGGGAAGGGAGGGGTGAGGTCGTCGGTTCAAAACCCCACAACTGAAATTCTTTTTTTTTTAGTGTTATAATTCTCCCCTCCTAAAAGAAATTTCGTCCTCGAAATTTATCTGAGACGGAGAAATGTAGACATTGCCATATCATCCATTTGTGTACTGAAACTTATCCATCAGAGTATCCTTGTTTCTCAGAACTCATAGAAGATCACATATCAATCTGGCAGTGTCCTTTGTTACTCAAATCGGCGTTTAACACATGAACATCCCATCATACATTTTGGACCAATTAATCAGAATGCAACATTTGAATCCATACCGAATTTCATATAATGCAAAACAAACATTTGTCTCATAACTTTTATTATAAACGGTCTCAGGCAGGAATAAGAGACATCCCGATCTTCCACAGAAGTTAATCATACTACCCAAAGGTATATCTTTCAGAGTTCGAATTACTCTTCTAGGTTGACCATAAATTTTTCAGATGAAAAACTACAACTACAGTTCAGATAAGCACTCTAGGACTCCAACGGCGACTCCCAGAATCAGGATGTAAACATCAAATTTCAGTAAGGGGTGATGTTTAACGATATACCAAGCCAAACCATGGAGGAGATGCCTTTCTTCATACTTATCGAACACAACTAAGGTCATTAATGGATATCACTTACCTTCAACGTAATATTCAGACAACTATTTCTTTCGTGTTTAACAGAGGCACCACAGATTATACACTTTCGGCACAACCACAAACACTTCTCTCTGAAGTTCATAGAGTTTTTTTTTCACATTTCTGTTAGGATATTTTCAAACGCAGTCGTTGCCACCGAATAGCCTTTAATGAAATCTTACATCAGCTTTCCGGCATGATCAATTATTTATTCTTAATCTGATTCGAAAATACAAACCATCTCAAGTTCCTTATCCAGATTCAAATTCAACCATTTAATTCAAAACACAGATGAACATTATAGACATTTTCTGTAAGCAGATGTTGAGTTATGGAAGGCAGAATACTCAGATTTGGTTATTTCAGGAGAAAGGATTCGACATCAGAGTTTCAGCTCGGAGGAGTACGGTTATGATCTAGGGGCATGCACAGACCAGACATCCTATGACAGACGATCGGCCGATCTACCCAGAAAGACGTAACACTAAGCTTTGATACCACTAAATGTAACCCCCTAGACATGTCTATGCGTTATTACGGATCCTAGAAAGTCACATTAGGGTCACAAGAGCGACCCACAGTAAAAATCCAAATAAATATATAGTTAAACCTTTAAAATCATAAAACAAATATCTGATTTAAAATACAATTTCAGAAATCGTTCAAAACGATAAAGCAATCATGATACCAGTTGCGGAAATAAGTTTCAGACTCATTTGTATAATACAAACACGACACACATGCCCCCTAGTTACACAGATACCATACTCCTTGACGAGCCGAAGAAACTCCCATACCGAAGTTGATAGGTGCAACTTGTCTGATCTTTTATCCTGAGATGGTAAAAACAACATGAGCTTGGGAAAGCTCGGTAATACAAAACTACCAGAAGATGCTATAAGCTCATGCAGATATATAGTATGCATAACATTTTCATGATGTTTCAAGCAGTGATGGTCCTCTATTTCTGTTCTACTATTTCGAGATTTGCATCTTACACGAGAATAACAGAATTTGTTCTTTAATCAGACCTTGAGAATTAGACGGAAATTATATAGGCTGGTAACATATGAGGTAGGAATCAGAGAGTTCGGCACCTAATGTGTTCCAATAAGTGCAGATCAATATACATAAGTACTTAACACCATATCATATGAGCACATAACAGATTAAGTGCAAATGTTCAATGTTCATACAGAAGTTTACAAGAACTACCCTCCAACCTTACACCAATGTGCAGTCCCCCCCAGAACTGTATACAGAAGGTCTTATCCTAGGCCTGAGGCGTAGGAGCCTACCTAAGGGAATACCTTAGGTCCAGAAAGACTTACCCTAGGCCCGTGGGCGTAGGAGCTTAACAGAACAGCTGGATCAGGGCTGTGACAGACACTTCAATCATAACCCGAGAGTATACCCCAGACAGTAATCGGTGTTCAGATTTCAGACATGAATAACATAGTACATGTAACAGACATATTCTATTCAGAGTATCAGAAACAGAAGTTCATGCTTTTGACAGATAAATAGGCATACTATTGAGCAGAGCAGACACTCGTTATTCATCATGCAAACAGATTGTATCATCATAGGTCAAACTAACAGATCATACTATCGAGTTTATCAAACAATCAGACAATACCATTACAGATCAAACGATCACATACCAAGTATACAGATTGAGCAAACATATATCAGGTAGGCAGAGAATGTCATCAAACATAATATTATTCATGATTAATTAATTATACAGTTCATTCAACAGAATATAGCACACATGGAACACACTAGATGGGTCAGATCATTTCTCAGAGATATTTGGCATTTACGGAAGGGGACATATTAAACTTTTGACAACTTGAACTGAGTTCTGAAA
Source organism: Hibiscus tridactylites (assembly GCA_958450335.1). Lineage (NCBI taxonomy): Eukaryota > Viridiplantae > Streptophyta > Magnoliopsida > Malvales > Malvaceae > Hibiscus > Hibiscus tridactylites. The sequence continues at coordinate 35,653,304 of OY288265.1, read as the reverse complement.
CGTGGCTCATCTTAAAAAGGGAATTCATACTAACAGTTTAACCTAAATATTCAGAAGGTGATACTTCAAGATCTTAGAAAGTTCAGATATATTATGGGTACTTTAGTCCTTTAAGTATACAAGGGCAATATGGTCATTTTGACGTTTATAGACATTCTGGTAATTATACCAACATTGAAAACAATGGTTCACAGAACTCGGGTATCATATTTGCTCATTAGTTTTCTATCCAGATATTCAAGAATTTCTAATTTAAAGTCTTTTAAGTTATCAGATATTTTCAGTGATAATCCGATTATTTAGGCTATCATTGCCTTTCAGTTATTTTGGTCTTATTAACAAATCCAGAATTTCATCAAATACATAGTTACTGATTAACTCAAGAGGGTATTTCAGTTATTTTAGACTGAGATAGATCTACCATTTCTTTCTGAATTACCATTTGGTACCTCCATCATTCACTTACTTAAACGAGATTAAGGCGTCCTAACTCTCCGGCCCTTTACAGAAAATTCATTTATTTCAGAACTTGAGGCTTATCGTCATTCAAATTAATCAGACATTTCGGTGCTCGAGGACATTACCATCTTTTCGGTCATGGCGATCATTCATATCAAATTCACGTATTACTGCCATAAGGGTCGACTTAGGATTTCAACACTATTTCTAGAAAATTCTTATTCATGTGTTATACAGAGATTGAGGGATTATCCAAGTTTGTATCACATGTATTGCATAATGATGCCGAAGTCTTTTCATTAAAACATACATCTTGAGTAATGTAAATTGCATAATTAGGTCGAATGCAGATTTTAGGTCATTTCTTTTATCAGATGAGTAGTTTAGTCAAACCTATGCTTTAAGGGTATTTTCGTAATTTCATATCCAACATCTCATACTTCACATTCTGAACATTGGTTCTTAGACATCATTGATAGAGTTTCAGATTTAGCTGTATTATTTATTACTAATAGCACTTTCGATACTCCCGGTCTATTGATATTCTTATCTGAATTCTATTTATATTCTTATCTGAATACTTTGAACTTACTGATGCTGATACTTAATTTTCGTATCGAATTCGGCTTAAGCAGAGTTCACAGATACATTTCATCACAATCATGCATGCTTTAACCGGATATCAACATGTGCATAAAGCATACAAGGGGTAGTAATGTATTACCTTAGTTCCGAGGTATACCGGTTGACTTCTGATACTACATTCGATCGCATTCGAATCCGGACTGGATGTCCCATGACATTTCGAATATCGAGATACTTGCATACCTTCAAATACACAAATTAACATTTCAGTTTTTATCCAAAGAGCTCTTAACAAAATTAAACACATAAACACTTTCGGGTTCAAGGTCAGATTCGGAGGCTTTCGGATCAGAATTTTGCAAAACATGCTTCAAAAATGGACTCAGGACGTCGAAAAACATAAAACAGGAGTTTTCGGAAAATTTAACTTTTTGGTCAACGGTCAAAGTCAACGCTGACGTCAGCAGGTCAAAGTCAATGCTGACGTCAGCATGACGTCAGTAGTCAACATGGGTCAACTGAGTTGACTCGGCTGACTCATCACGCTGACTCGGACTGAGTTGACTCGGTAGACGGGTTGACTCGAACCGGGTCAACGGGTCGGACGGGCGGGTCGGGTCAACGGGTCGGACAGGCGGGTCAGAGACGGGTCGGGTCAGACGATGGGCTCGGGTTGACTGGGTTTGGGCTTTGGGCCAAACTGGTTCGGGTTTGGCTAATGGGCCGACCGGTCCAGCCGGTTCAGACCGGGTTGGGCCGATTTACTTCCCCAACAATTTCTGGTGGCCGGACGGTGGCTGGAATAGTCGCCGGAGACGTCGAAGGGCACAACCTGGCCGAAAAAAAAACAAAAATTTTATCCACAACACTTTTACAACGAAAACAAATCGGAAGTCGGTCGGAAACTTACCGAAAAAAGACCCAAAAGGTCAAAACCTCGTCGGAAAAGACGAAGCTCCGACGAAGACCTTAACGGAGTCGGAGGAACGATCGGTTTACTGGGTTTTGTTCAGAACGGCCCGGGGAGCTAAGATCTGGAGTCCGATTTCCCGAACAAACGTCGACGGTGGTCAGAAACGTCGAAAACAGTGGGCGACGCTTGATGTTCTCGTCGAACCCTTCAAGACATTTCTCCCGTTGGACGGCAACAAAACGACGCAAGTGGCGGCTAGGGTTTGGTCGGGATGGCGCGACAGTTCTGTTGGTGCTGGCGGTGGCGGCCACGACGCGGTGGTGGAGGCAGATCGGAGGTTGCGGCCAAGATAGGGTAGGTGAGAGCGTTTAGAATTCTCTAGATGTTTTTTTTTACCAGACTTTAGATCTGAAGGGTCTAATGGGATATTAAATTTGATTTAATATCTCGCTCAAACTTGATTCTAATATTTCTCCACGCAAAATATGACAGAATTGAGCACTTGGCTCAATGGTTTAGCATCTAAGGGGAAGGGAGGGGTGAGGTCGTGGGTTCAAAACCCCACAACTGAAATTCTTTTTTTTTTTTTAGTGTTACACAAGGATTGGAGGTAAGTCCCGTTCTCAACCTCTAATCTAAGTTCTTTATTGAAATTCCAAAGATATTTGGCTTCTAAATACTTTTTTGGTTGAGTTTTCATTATAGTTTTGGTTGGAGATCAAAATCTTGTGAAATTATGGTAGAAATATTAATTTTCGGACTTGTTGAGTTAGGCTCTGTTTTGTGTTGATTTTAATTAAGTTTTAAGTTGATTTATATGTTATAATGAGGTGTTGATAACATAGATCCCGAAATCCTTGAGATCCTTGAAGTTCTTGATAGTTTTAAGTGAAATTTCGGGGTGAAATGGTTGAATCTTGCTTGCTGGAGGTATAAGGATGAGTTAGGTTGTTTATTAGATGTGTTTTGATGTTGATAATTGTTTAGAAGTGATGTATGATGGCTGGGCTTGGTTTATGAAGCAATCGATTGAGTTTTCGGTTGTTTTGGATGGGTAATTTGGTGTAGTTTGGGTGAGCAACGAGTTTGTGAATTGTTGCTGGTGTTGAAATGCATTTTAATGCATTTAGATCTCTGTTTTGATGATGTGAAAACAGGGGATCTTGATCAGGGGGCAAACGAGGTGATTTTGAAGGCTCCGGAGGGGTAATTTTCGTGTCGGCGAGCAAGGCTTCGCGTATCAGTGAGTGAAAATGCAATTTTCTGCTTTGTAACGCTTTGGGCATGGTCTTGGAAACTTAGTGTAAGTTTGAAACACTTAGCTAAGCTCAAGAGTAAGTGGTTCAAATGTTTTCTCTTGTGTTGAGTGGATCGATTGAATGATCAAGACCAAGAGGGGGGTGAATTGGGATTTTAAAACTTTGTAGGAGTGAATGGACAATTAAAAATGAAAAACAAAGGATTTTAGAGTGGTTCAAGTTCCAAATGAACTCTACATCCACTATCTTTGCTACCACTAAGGATTTGCAACAATTCACTAATTTGTTCTTCCCCTTTTCAAGGCTTAGGAGGTAACCTTTACACAACCGGTCAAATTTTCTACCCAAAATTTGACCAAACCCTCGCAAATAAACAAATACGAAATTGGACAAGAAATATATCTCTCAAATACAATTTATTCCCTTGAAGTACAACACTCAACCCAAATTTGAAGATAGAATAAGAATTGAATACAACTCAATTTGGGGTTTACAAGAAATTGGAAAATAGGCACACTTGAGGTTGGATTTTTGCTTGGATGTTTGTCTTTAATGCAATAGTTGTTGGTGGTCTTCAAAGAGCTTCAATTTATACCTTCTCTATCAATTCTAGCCGTTTGGGTGGTTAGGGAATTGATTATAGTCGTTGGGACCCTCTCTTTCCACCATAAATGCACTTTTGCAGCTATCCGTATCGGTACACGAGGAGCTGTATTGATACCTGTCTCAAAACAGAAAGAGTCGTTGTACATAATAAAGAGGGCGTATCGAAACACACGTAAGCGTATCGGTACGGGACATGGACCGTTTCGATACAGAAGATACCGTATCGATACCTTTTTCTCAACTTAGCTAACTGGAAGTTTCCGTTTCGATACGAGGGTTTACCATATCGATATGGGTCAACTGCCACTTTAAATGTTAGTTACCTAACGACTGACACCAACGGCCGAAAACATTTAAAACACTTTGAATTAAAAATTCAAATAAAACCGTATCGATACGGGTTAAGTCGTATCGGTACACCATTCAAACTCCTTCAGTTTTGCAGAGGGGCGTATCGATACAGATTGAATCTGTTTCGATACGGTTAAGAGCGTATCGAAACGCGTCTTTCCAGTAGCCAACTTTGTAAAAAAGGTACCGATACGGATGGAAGCGTATCGATACACCTGGACGATTTTCAATACTTTGGCCTTGGAACACTTAGAAAATATTTGGAGTTTGAGTTTTTCAAATCAGTTTTAAAGTGTTGGTGATTTATAAATTATTAAAGGGACTTAGAAATCAATTTCAAGTTTTCAATTTAATCCTTAACAATTTAATTATATCAAAATCAAACATAGGTTTTACAATCTCCCCTTTTTTGATATAACAAAACCAAAACTTGAAATTTTTGACACTTTGAAAAACTTTGCAAAATAACTCCCCCTTAATATTAGCTAGGTAACTTTTAAGTTTGAAAATAAATTTATTTTTAAGTGTGAGCTTCCCTCTCCCCCTTTTTGTTAGATCAAAAAATAATTGAGACATAAGGTAAAGTGCATAAATAGGCAATAGGTATAAATAAGCAAGAAACATATTATCATTAAGTTCAAAATAAAGGATAATATCAACTTAAAAATCCAAACAACAGAAAATCAAAGCATAGGTTTAAAATAAATCAAACTTAATCCTAATAACATAAAGCAAATGTGCATAAATAAAATATCCTAGATGATATGCATGGTATGCAAAGATAGGCTACTATGCATCATCATCGCCTTCTTCATCATCTTCATCTTCGTCCTCAATTGGATCATCATTCCTCAAGGTTTGACGCCACTCGTCATGGAAAGCGGTGAGAGAGATATTCATTGAGTTATGACCGCCTTCAAGAGAAGTAAGTCGAGTCTCCACGTTCGTCATCCGTTCTTCAAGGCTTGTGAAACGAGTATCAATCGTGGTAAACCCCGAAGCCATGTCCGTGCGCAATCCCGTGAATTGCTCATTGAGGAAAGTCATTAGAGCATCCATGGAAGGTTGAGGAGGAGGAGCTTGAGGAACTTGTTCAACTTGAGGATTGGCAAATTGTTCCGCAACCTCACTAGGGAGCTCGGATAGACGTACCCAATTACCATTAAAGTAATGGAACTTACCCCTTGCAAGAGAGCGTTCATCGATGGGATCAATGAGGGGAGTTGGGAAGTCATGCATGCAATCAATATCCTTTTGTTGGAAAAAGTAGCTTAGGGCCGTGTCATAGGTGAAGGAAGTGACAAGTGTGGTGTGGCGATGTTGCACGAGATAGACGATCTCCGCAAACATGATACGATAAATGTTCGGACGTTTTCTCTCACTGAAGCATCGAATCCAAAAGTCATCCACTTGACGGATAGTAGAATACTTCCCTCCCGAGGGCATAAACCACCAAGAAACCATCAAATGGAGGATCCGATCCTGAGCATTTAGGGCGGTGATGGAACCACTAAGAACATGGCCAAGAGCATTCTCATCATCAAGGCCTTCATCCTCCAACTTAAAGACAACACAAATAGATTTAACATCTATAGTGACCTTTTTACCCATAAGATAGGAATTAACAGCCGTAACAACACCATCTCGATTGGCACAACATTTGGCATTAGAATAAAAGATTAAAATCAAAATACGAAAATAAAACCCGGGAATGGAGAGAAAATCCATAAACTTCCATTGTTGGAGCAAAGGTAGATATTCAAACTTGAATCGCTCCGAGTTAAGAAAAGGAATAGAGATTACCCTCTCCGGACGGATCTTATAGTTTTTGAATTGACAAAAATAGGTGAGAGTTCCGGGAGATTGAAAAGAGTGTTGATAGATTTGAGTGAGATTCAGACGAACACCATCTCCGGTATTGGATCCTTCACCGGTTTCATTAAGACATGATCTCTTCCTAGAAGGTGCCATGAACTAGAGAAAACAATGTATGCATTAAGATTTCTTCATTCAACTCATTGAAAAAACCAAGGATCAAGGTAAAAAAATTTAAAACCAAATTTTAAAAAGAAATTTTAAAACCAAGTTTGGTTGAGAAGACAAGAAATAAAAACAAAACAAGAAAAAAAATTTGAAAACGAAAATAATAAACAAAAATTAAAAGAAAAAGAAAGAGGTTTACCTTGATATTGATTAGAGAGGAATGGGAGAAAAGATTAGCACCAAATTGATGAAAAAAGCCTTAGAGCTTTGCTTGATTTGAAACCCTCTTGATATTTTGAGTTGTGGTGTGAAAATATGAGGGAGGAAGAGGCTATTTATAGGTTGAAAACGGATAGGGTTTTTAGGGGTTTGAGAAGTTTTAATTTTGGTAAAAGTTGAACTCTTAAATGCCAAATTAAAGCTGTCTGCGCAATCGCGTATCGATACGCCTGAGGATGTATCGATACAGGGGTAAAACGTAATTCCAATAAAAATGCCCGTTGAAGGATCTTATCAAAACGGATGCAATCCGTATCGAAACGGTTGTAGCTCGTATCGAAACGGGTTTAACCGTATCGATACTCTTTTAAGGCAAAATGAAGTCTTGGAAGCTAATGAAGTAATCGTATCGATACGCGTAGGGCCGTATCGATACCTTATGCCCAAAAATACATTTTAGGCCTAAAGAACAACCAAAAGCTCGATTCTAATACCTCCTAAAGGAATGGAAATGATGAATGAGCAGTTCTAAGCATATTTTAACATAATCATACTCCTCCTAGCTATAGGCATGGATATTTTCAAGAGTTATAACATACAAACATGCAATTTCACAAAATCAAGCAATTTTAAGCACAAAAGAGGTCCTAAAAGGTCAAGATATGCTAGTTAGACCTAACTCTCTCCTAAGGGACCAAAAATTCTCTTTATCTAAAGGTTTTGTAAAGATGTCCGCTAATTGATTTAAGGTGTCAACATGCTCTATAACAATGTCTTCTTTAAGGACATGATCTCTAATGAAATGATGTCTTATTTCTATATGTTTGGTTCTAGAGTGTTGGATGGGATTTTTTTGTCAAACATATGGCACTAATGTTATCACACTTAAGGGGTATGGTTTCAACTTTAATACCATAATCTAAGAGTTGTTGCTTCATCCAAAGGACTTGAGCACAACAACTCTATAAGGATATGTACTCGACTTTGGTGGTAGATAAGGCTACAGTATTTTGTTTCTTAGAGAACCAAGATATGAGCATACTACCTAAGAATTGACAAGTTCCCGAAGTACTCTTTCTATCGATTTTACAACCCCTATAATCCGCATCCAAATAAGCATGAAGGTTGAAGGTGGAGTCTCTAGGGTACCAAAGACCTAAACAAGGAGTATCTCTAAGGTACCTAAAGATTCTCTTAACAGCTATAAGGTGAGACTCTCTAGGACTAGCTTGAAACCTAGCACACAAGCAAACACTAAACAAGATATCCGGTCTACTTGCGGTAAGGTAAAGCAATGATCCAATCATAGAACGGTAAAGCTTAGAGTCAACACCCTTACCTCCTTCATCCTTGTCAAGCTTTGTAGATGAGCTCAAAGGTGTGGCTTGAGGCTTTGCATTCTCCAAGCCAAACTTCTTGAGCATATCCTTGATGTACTTTGCTTGATTGATGAAGGTGTCATCCTTCCTTTTCTTGATTTGGAGTCCCAAAAAGAATGAGAGCTCCCCCATCATGCTCATCTCGAATTCACCTTGCATTAGCTTAGCAAACTCTTTGCAATGACATTCGTTAGTAGAACCAAAAATAATATCATCAACATAAACTTGTACTACTAAGATGTCATTTTTATACCTTTTTATGAAAAGTGTAGTGTCCACCTTACCTTTTTCAATTAAAAAGTTTGAAAGTCTTTTATACCAAACTCTAGGAGCTTGTTTTAAACCATAAAAGGTCTTTAGTAAGTTTGAAAACATGATTTGGAAATTTTTAGTCTTCAAAACCCAGTGGTTGTTCCACATACACTTCCTCATTTATAAAAGCATTTAAAAATGCGATTTTAACATCCATTTGAAAAAGCTTGAAATCATGATAACATGCATATGCAAGAAACATCCTAATGGCTTCCATTCTAGCTACGGGTGCATAGGTTTCATCAAAATCTATTCTCTCTTCTTGAGTGTAACCTTGTGCTACTAGTCTAGCTTTATTTCTCACAATGTTACCACTCTCATCTAGTTTGTTCCTAAAGACCCATTTAGTTCCTATAGTAGATTGATTACTAGGCCTATCAACTAATGTCCAAACATTACTTCTCTCAAACTGATTTAACTCTTCTTGCATAGCCATAATCCAAAAATCATCTTTCAATGCTTCTTTTATATTCTTAGGCTCTATGTATGAGATAAATGCAACATGGTTCATAAGTTTAAGAGAAGATCTAGTGGTTACCCCCTTGGATGGATCACCCAAGATTTCACCATCTTTGACATAGTTGAACTCCCTTGGGTAGCTCACTTCCTTTTCCTCAAGAGCCAAGTCCTTCAAGGCTTCAAGAGGTGGATCTTGTGTATCCTCTTCTTTTGATGGAATCTCATCCTCCTTTGAAGTTTGTCCTCCATCAAAGGCATTTATGATTCCTACATCATCATCATCACAAGAATCCTTCCTTGGAAGGATGTTATCATCGAATACAACATGTATAGATTCTTCTACTACTAAAGTTCTCTTGTTAAATACACGATAGGCTTTAGAGGTTAAAGAATATCCTATGAAAATAGCTTCATCACTTTTTGCATCAAATTTACCTAAGTTGTCTTTTCCATTATATAAACAAAACACTTGCAACCAAATGGATGAAAATAGCTAATGTTAGGCTTTTTAGATTTTAAAATCTCATAAGGTGTTTTCTTTAAAATTGGCCTAATCATTACTCGGTTTACAATGTAGCAAGCGGTGTTTGTGGCTTCCGCCCAAAAATATTTAGGTAAATTGTTTTCACAAAGCATGAATCTAGCCATTTCTTGTAAAGTTCTATTTTTCCTCTCAACTACCCTATTTTGTTGAGGAGTTCGAGGAGCCAAAAAATTGTGGCTAATACCATTTTCATTTAAAAACTCTTCAAACCCTAAATTTTGAAATTTGGTTCCATGATCACGTCTAATATGAGAAATTCTAAGTTCAAGATCATTTTGGGTTAGTTTTGAAAATGTGATGAATTTTTCTAAAGCCTCATCTTTAGTACTTAAAAATAGAACCCCAAGTAAATCTAGAAAAATCATCTACAAGAACAAATGCATAAGATTTACCACCCAAGCTCATAGTCCTAATTGGCCCAAATAAATCCATGTGGATAATTTGTAAACACCTACTTGTAGAAACATCATTAATGGATTTAAAGGATGACTTATGTTGTTTACTCTTAGAGCATGCATCACAAATTTTATCGTTTGAGAACTTAATCTTGGGTAAACCTCTAACTAGATCAAGGGAGACTAATTTTTCTAAAACACTAATGCTAGCATGTCCTAGTTTCCTATGCCATAGCCATGCGTCATTTTCATTTTGAGCTGCTAAACATGCATGGGATGTATGTATGTCATCTAGATGCACCATGTAAATGTTACCTATGCGATGACCTATGAGCATAATGTTATTAGACTTAATGTCAACAATTTTGCATCCATTTTTATCAAATAAGACATTAAATCCTTTATCAAACAATTGGCTTATGCTCAACAAATTATGTTTAAGACCATCGACATACAAGACATTTTCAATAAGAATGGTAGAGTGATTACATATGGAGCCAATACCTTTAATGTGGCCTTTGTAGTTGTCACCAAAAGTCACCACTCCTCCACTTTTTGGCTTTAAATCCATGAATCTATTCTTGTCTCCGGTCATATGCCTCGAGCATCCACTATCAAGGTACCATGAGTTTTGACTTTGTGCTTTGGCCTTGTAGCAATGCTCCCCCTACAAAAGAAGATATTAAACTTTTGTTTTTGGTACCCAAATCATTTTGGGTCCACGAGTGTTAGCTCCCAATAGCTTGGTTCCCTTAGGAATCCAATGTGACATAGAAATAATATTATTAGATTTTACAAGTTCCTTAGGAACACATACACTTCAAATCTTTTTAGTTCTATTATCTCTAGGGAAGCTACTTTGTTTGTAGTTATTAGTCTTTCTACTAGGTTGGTTTGATTTAGAAGATTCACCTTTTTCATGCTTCACACTACCAACATATTTAAAAGACTCTTTGAGCTTGTTAAGCTCACCTAACACTTGTTGGTGTTCACTATTGCATTGAGAAAGAAGATTATTTAGGTCTACATTTTCATCTTGGAAAAACTTAAGTTCATCTTTCAAGCCTAATTTTTTTTTCTCAAATTTTAAGTTAGCTTGAGAATGTGAGTCATTTTTATCATTTAATTTTGAAATAATTTTCTTATTCCTAATGACCGACTCTTTTATTTCTCAACCAACTCATCATAGACCTCTTGCAACTCATCATATGCATCATTTAATTCATCAAATGTAAAATCAAAAGATGATGAGTTAGAGGTTACCATGGAGGAATCCTCCTCAAGTTCCATAAGGCAAAGGTTGGCCACTTCTTGTTCGTCATCCTCGGATGACTCCTCATCACTCCAAGTAGCAAGCTTGGCTTTGAGCTTCTTCTTCTTCTCAAAGCCCTTCTTCTTGAGTTGAGGGCACTCCGAACGAATGTGACCGGACTTATTGCACTCGAAGCAAATGATTTGATCCCTCCATTCTTCTTTGTTTTTACCTTTGAAATCCATCTTTCTTTGAATTTTTCTTCCACGCTTGGACCTCATGAATCTAGAGAACTTTTTGGCTATCATAGCCAATTCTTCAAGGTCATCCTCCTCACTAGAAGAGCTCTCCTCAAGTAATGAAGCTTTGAGAGCCACTCCCATTTTCTTCTTCTTTTCCACCTCTAGCTTCTCTACTCTTTTCTCTTCCTTCTTCTTTTCTTCTTCCCTTCCTTGCTTCATAATCTCATGAGTAAGGAGAGAACTCACTAGCTCATCAAGTTTTAGAGTCTTCAAGTTTTTGGCCTCGATGATGGCGGTTCTCTTCCTATCCCAAGATTCGGGAAGTGAGTAGAGTAGCTTCCGGGCAAGCTTGTCTTCCAGAATAGTCTCTCCAAATCTTTTAAGCCTGTTGACTATGGTTGAGAAGCGATCAAACATCTTGGACACCGTTTCATCGGGCTCCATCTTGAAATTCTCATAGCTAAGATTGAGAATTCCAATCTTTGTTTCCTTCACATCATTGGTTCCTTCATAGGTGGTCTCAAGAGTATCCCACACTTCCTTGGCATTCTCAATGGAGGAGACTTTGGAGTAGATGTCGGGACCAAAGGAGCAAAAGAGCATGTGAAGAGCTTTGTCATTTATTTGGATCTTCTTCCTCTCATCTTCACTCATCTCTATCTTCTTCTTTAGGACAATCTTTCCATCATCATCTCTCTTCAAAGGAATGTAGGGACCATCTTCAATGACATCCCAAACCAAGTAATCGTTGGACTTGATGAAGAGGCGCATCGGATTCTTCCAAAAAGGATAGTTGTCACCATTGAAGAATGGTGGCTTTGTGGTGGATTGTGATTCATACATACTCAATCTGAAGGTAGATGCCATGGCTTGATTTTTTAGTTGATCACACTCTTCCTAGGAACTCCTCTTGTGGTTGTGAATCCTTCAAAGATGTAGGCTCTGATACCAATAGTTGAGTGGATCGATTGAATGATCAAGACCAAGAGAGGGGGTGAATTGGGATTTTAAAACTTTGTAGGAGTGAATGGACAATTAAAAATGAAGAACAAAGGATTTTGGAGTGGTTCAAGTTCCAAATGAACTCTACATCCACTACCATAGCTACCACTAAGGATTTGCAACAATTCACTAATTTGTTCTTCCCCTTTTTCAAGGCTTAGGAGGTAACCTTTACACAACCAGTCAAATTTTTACCCAAAATTTGACCAAACCCTCACAAATAAACAAAGAAGAAATTGGAGAAGAAATATATCTCTCAAATACAATTTTGTCCCTTGAAGTACAACACTCAGCCCAAATTTGAAGATAGAATAAGAATTGAATACAACTCAATTTGAGGTTTACAAGAAATTGGAAAATAGGCACACTTGAGGTTGGATTTTTGCTTGTATGTTTGTCTTTAATGCAATAGTTGTTGTTGGTCTACAAAGAGCTTCAATTTATACCTTCTCTAACAATTCTAGCCGTTTGGGTGGTTAGAGAATTGATTATAGCCGTTGGGACCCTCTCTTTCCACCATAAATGCACTTCTGCAGCTATCTGTATCGTTACACGGGGAGCTGTATCGATACCTGTCTCAAAACAGAAAGAGTCGTTGCACATAATAAAGAGAGCGTATCGAAACACATGTAAGCGTATCAGTTCGGGACATGGACCGTTTCGATACAGAAGAGACCGTATCGATACCTTTTTCTCAACTTAGCTCATTGGAAGTTTCCGCTTCGATACAAGGGTTTACCGTATCGATACGGGTCAACTGCCACTTTAAATGTTAGTTACCTAACGACTGACACCAACGGTCGAAAACATTTAAAACACTTCGAATTAAAAATTCAATTAAAACCGTATCGATACGGGTTAAGCCGTATCGGTACACCGTTCAAACTCCTTCAGTTTTGCAGAGGGGCGTATCGATACATATTGAATCTGTTTCGATACGTTGTTTCGATATGGTTAAGAGCGTATCGAAATGCGTCTTTCTAGTAGCCAAATTTGTAAAAAAGGTATCGATGCGGCTGGAAGCTTATCAATACACCTGGACTATTTTCAATACTTTAGCCTTGGAACACTTAGAAAATATTTGGAGTTTGAGTTTTTCAAATCAGTTTTAAAGTGTTGGTGATTTATAAATTATTAAAGGGACTTAGAAATCAATTTCAAGTTTTCAATTTAATCCTTAACAATTTAATTATATCAAAATCAAACATAGGTTTTACATCTTGGAAATGTGCTATGTTTTGATGAAAATGCACTTGAGATGAATGTGAGTTTGTTTACTGTTTTAAGCATGATTAAGCATGGTTTAATGCTGGATTTTAATGCCATTATGTTGAGGATGCACTATGTAAGTGATCCTTTGTTTGCATGTGTTGAATGCATATGATATTAAGCATGTTATGCTTGTGGAAATGGCGTTGTGGTTATGCTTGTAAAACAGTGGATTAATGAGGATAAATGACTATATTTGCAAGTGATGTAAATGGTTTTGGGTTACTTTAATCGGATATAGTTATCCGACTATATGATTGGGTGCACCGTGAATAAAGTCGTCTTGGATGTAGAGGGGTTGTGATTGTACCGTATACTCCATCCAAGTACCCTAACGATTGAGGTTAAGATCACAACGGTGGTTGTTAATTCTGTGTGTGGATCTTGTATTATGTGTCCCATGCTCTCGTTAGTGGAATTATACAACTACCGATGAGTGGTGTTGAGAGGTTGAGATTGTACCGTTATACTCCACCACGAGTGTCACAACTATGGAGGGTTGCTCTCGTGTGTGAGCCTTGTGTAGTCCGGTAGTGTGTATGAAGCGTGTGGGACAACGCTTGTAATCCGCGTATCCGATTGTGTCTTGTGTTGAAATGGTTTATGGATTATCACTTGCGAGCCAATATAATGTAAATGAATAATGTGAAGCATGAGATGTTTGTAAATGATGCAAGCATGCATGAGATGCTTGGTAAAGCATGAGCAAAGGTTTATTTACTGTTTTAGAGTGATGCATATGAACATGTGTTTATAAAGTGCATTTATGTCTTGTGAAGACATGTTTTATGAAAAGGCATAAGTTGTAAAATGGTGGTTTTGCCAATAGTGTGAAATGTATTGATGAATGTTGCATAGCGGTCCTCACTAAGCTTTGTGCTTACGCTCTTTTGTTTCATCAATACAGAAAATCAGGCATTCAAGGCAGCAAGTGAGCAAGAAGAATCCAAGCTCTTGATCTTGCAAAGTATGTGGCTTTACTCCGGTGTAAAAAAGGCAATGGGTGGGATTTATACTTTTGAATGATTGAGGATGTTTCCCTTTACTTTGAGCATTTTAGATTGCTTATACTTGAGTTGTAAATGGCCTTTGATGTTTGGATTTTGGTTTGAATGTTGTTTTAGCTTGTTGTGGTTTTGGTGGACTACGGAGCATGCCTTTAGTAACTACGATTGCATGATTGATGCTATGTTTTAGTTTATGTTTCATAGATATCGTCCTTGATGCATAAATGAGCTGTATGTATGTTGTGGCATGTCTCGGAAATGTTTCCGATACGAAAATACATGAAAAACCAGCAAAATATAATGTTGCAGGGCAAGGCATATCAGAACGCCCTTGCCTGTTTCGGAAGAGAAGCCTAAAATGGCTAAGAGGTTTCGGAACGGGTGGGGGCATATCAAAATAGTTTTGCTACTGGAGGAGAGTGTTTCGATACGGGTCTCGGAACGCACTCGAGTATCGAAACGGTTAACCCTGTTTTGAAACGACTGTTTCAGTACAGGGCCATCCGTACCGGAACACCTGACCGTTGGGTTTGAATTTTGAACTGTTTCAAGTTTCTGTTTCTTATGTTTTGGTCTCTGATTTTGGAATGCTTAACTGAATGAGTTTGGATGATCTGTTTGAGTTGGAACTTGGCAGGATGGCATGTTACATGACTAATTAAAGTTTGGTAACTTTAAAATCTTGAAAGTCTTCTTATTTTATGGAAATTACAGTTTAGTCCCTAAAAGTCAAATGTATGCAATTGAACCCCTATTTGAACTTCGATCGTTATGTCGTTTCCTTTCGAGTGTCTCGCTAAACACATAGGATAATAATGAGCATCTAGACAAGATAAAAATAAAAAGGGGTCGTAAATCAAGGTTGACTTTGGTTTTCCCCGTGTAATCTTCGTAGTTTGGTTAAACGTCTAGACCGGGTTAAGGGGGTTACAAGACATTTTGCTAAAGTATGTCGTGCTTTTGAACTAGGGTAATAAGGGCAATGGGGGTTCCCAATGCTTTGAATGTTGTTAGTTTGATATTTTCTGGTTTTGTGTAAGTTTGAGACGCAAATTTGGACTTGTAAATGACCTTTGTGTTTGGTATTATGATTGCATAAAGTGACTTAAACCAGCTTTTTAGAATATTGCATGCCCAAGTGTTTCGAAAAACCCTTGCATGTTTCGGAACGGTGGCCTGAAATGGCCTTGGTGTTTCGGAACAGTGAGGCATGTTTCGGAACATTTTGCCTCTATGAACCATCGTACCGAAACGTGTCTTGAAGAGTTTTGAAATGAACCCGTGTATCAGAACGATCAGCTATGTTCCGAAAAATGCTATTTCGATACGCAACATTCTATTCCGAAACGTTTGACCGTTGGACCTATTTTTGAATAGCTCTGAGTTTCAGTTTCTTACGTTTTGGTCCTTGTTTGACTTGTATGCAAATGGACGAGTTCGAAATGTCATATTGAGCTGAGATTTCATCGAGAAGCATGAAATGAACCTAATTAAAGGTTGGTAACTTGAATTTGGAAAAAGTCCTTATAATTTACCAAATTTATGAAATGGTCCTTAAATCTTAATCAATTTTAACTAATCGCCGATCGTGTTGATGTTTCATCCGCTGCTTGTGTACGTACATATAGGAACCTAAGTTGCATCTAGATAAGATAAAAAGAAAAAAAAGGTCGTTTATTGAGGCAAACCTTCCCGGTTTACTTCAATACTCCTCGTGTGACCCATTCGGTTCAATCTTTCGGCCAGGCCGGATCGAGTGGGTTACAAAGAAGATTGAGTTCAGCCCAATACCAATTCCATACGTATAATTGTACAAAAAGTTGTTTGATATTCATGTGGTGGCACCTTTCTACCAAGCACCATTACAACCTCCATTCCCAAAGTGGTATGATGCCAATGCAAAATGTCTATACCACAGTGAACAAGTGGGTCACACGATCGAGAACTGCACAAGCTTCAAAAAACCATAGAGAAGCTCATCAAGCTCGGGATCGTGGCTTTTGATAACCCGATTGGGCTAGGTACTTGTAGGGCGTGTAGGTGTTCCCTCTTTGTAGGAGCGCAAGTGCACACTCCTGTCAAGTTATAGTATATAAGATGTCGAATCTCACGAGGATTGAACAGCTTGTCTCGTTCTTTAGTTCTTGCACAAAGGAAAAGTAAAAACACAAGTGAATGATTGGTTGAGATCGAAAAGTAAATAAAAACACAAGTAAAAGAGAAGAGGTGAATCAAGTTGATAGAAAAGGTAGGGTTATGCTGCCACTTAGTGTGAAAACTACGTTGTAATAGGTATGAGTTATCCTTTGCTGCCATGACATGCTGCCTCGGCGGGTACGACAAGCGGCAAACTACGACCCTGTCACGTAGCCGCATCAGTTCACTACCACTGTAGGGGTGTGTACTGTCTCGATAGGTGGAATGGAAAGACGTCCTGGCGGCAAGTCGGGCATATACTCCAAGTTCGACGGGATAGTCGACAGTGATCCCTCCTATTTCTAGGTTAGGATACTCGAGATTGATAACTTGAGGACTAGTGTGGAACAAAATCAATCAACTCGGTTAGTGATCCCGTTTAGCCGCTGAAACTTGTGGACTAGTGTGGAACCAAGTTAGTCACACCTCCCGTTGTGATCGTACTTAACCCTTTCGTGAGCCTTGCACTTTCGTGCCTAACAAATAGATTCTCTCAAACGACCGGGGTAGAAAGATTGAAAGAATGAAGAACAATGGATTAATTAAACTTGTAATATTTTATTGAAGAAATAACTCAAAAACCTAAAACAACCATTTCACTCTAGTTACAACATAACCCTAACCCAATTGGGATTTAGAACATGGTGGCAGAGAAGAGCACAAGTAAAGTCTATAGAAAACCTAGGATGATTTAAACTAGAAGTACATTGGGTATTTATAGACTCAAAACTAGGTTAAGTCCTCCTTGAAGTAGAAGTCCTATAAAGTAGCTTTTCTTCTTTAATGTAGCTTTAAATGATGACTTCTTTGCTTGGGATATGGACTCTTCCTCGTTTGCCTTAGCTCACAAGTAAGCTTGGGAGTTTCGCTTCGGCAGCCTTAGCCGCTGCTACAGACGTCAGAAAATCATATGACCACCGGCGATAGATTTAGAAGTTTTTGCTCTACAGATCGCGCTCTGGTTCCCCTAACTTCCATAGTCAGCTGCCGTGGGAAGCAAGGTCGGCAGTAGCTTTGCTCGGTAAGTGCTCGACAGCTGCTCGGCATCAACTTACTTCAGTTGGAACTGTTTCAGTACAACTCTTAGGTTTGCTTCTCAGTGTTGAGTCCTCCGTTCCTCGGCTCCCTCGTTCAGTTGTTAGTACCTACAGGCAAGAATACACTAAAACAATACCTCTTGTTCACCAAATAAAATATAAGTTATAAAAGCAAGGTAGAACAATGAAATACTGTAAACTGCTATACATGGGCCTAATTATGCCTAAAATGAGCTTAAAATAGTAATAATAAGAGTTGGAAAGTGCATGAAATATAGGACTTTTGGACACTTTACACACCCCCAAACTGAACTATTGCTTGTCCTCAAGCAATGCAACCTAAAGTACTTGCTCTAATAATAGTCAGACAGAAAAACTTGTTTTTAACCTGATTTTCTGCCTCAAGGCCATGTCACTTATATATATAAAACTTAGTGAAGGGAAATAAACAAGAAAACAACTCAGAATTAAATTCCTAATGCATATGTGATGTTTGCGAATCTGTAAACAAGTTGAATATGCAGAATAAAGGATTAAAAAAAGACAGCACATTTAAGCATATTATTTTTAATCATGATAGTGAGGGCTTCAGCTTATCACAACTACTCTTCTAGGTCTGACGTTTAGATAAGAGCAAACTACAGAACCCCGAACCCTTGGAGTAGAGTCATCCCGTGAAGGCTTTCATTCACTCATGCTAATTTTTCCGTCACTTTTAGGCTTTCAGATTCATGGACTTTGATAGCAGCGGAGTGTCCTCACACATGATTCTTCCTAGAGCTTGTTGCGGGCACCTCTAAGGTAACACATCACTTTTCTTTGTTTTTGATTTTTGCTGCCTTGGCAGTTTTGAATTTTTCTGTTTCTTTTGCATGCCTCGGCGGCTACCTGCAATTATTGTTAGAATTTTGCAAATAATTCTAAAAAAAACAGGCAGTGTTTATCAAATATTCTAACACATTCAGCAAGTAACAGAGATATTTAACATTTTCAGGAAAAAAATAAAAAAATCTAAGTCATATTTCTTGCTTTTTCCCAAGATTAAGTTCAATTTTTAATTAGGTGCGAGAGTAAAGTAATCGACTATCCTATCATGGGCACAAGTCATAACAAACTTTTTTTTCCAGATTATTACTAAGGCAAGTACAATAAAATATAAATGCAACTAAAAATGACTACAAATGATGCGAGAGCTATCCCCCAAACTCGAGATGGGCATTGCCCTCAATGCACAAAACAGAAAGAAAAAAAGAAAATATACATGTTAAAGATAATAAAAGGAAAACATAAATTAAAAGAAAAGAAAATAAGTTCAAAGTTTGCTGAGGGTTAAGAGGAGGCTGGATTCTAGTTGGTTGAGAAGGAAGAGGATGTTTGGACGACGAAGCGACAGCTGGCAAATGCTTTGTCGGTAGTTCTAGCAGGTGAGGTCTTTGCTTTCCGCGACGGTTGGATTCTCTTTGGCGTATGATGTGGCTCTTCTGGAGGTTCGGCAGGGGGAACGGTGGGAGATGCATCGCTTCCTTCTGACTCGGTCTCGAGGTCCACATGTTCTTCAGCTATTATGTGCCGCTTCCTCTTCCTTGTCCCTTCCTCTGTGGTTGCTACCATAGGGATGAATGCCATTGGGATGGCTGTTGTTGTCGCTACTACTGCTATTTCCTATTCTGGCGGCGGTTGTTCAATCTCCTCTGATGAAGAGGAGTCTGCTACTGTGTTGGTTGTGCAGGCTGGGGAGAGATTCAGCTGGTGCCTCTCAGGTGAGTCTGCCATTGTGTTTGATGGTGTGGCAGCTGAGTTATACGGAGAATGCATAGGAGAGGGCACCTGATGGTCTGTCTCGTGGGTAGTGGCGGCTGGTGAAGTTCTTTGTGCTCTTCTTGTTGCTGCAAGCTCATCGAGAAAGGGTGGCATGGTGGGCATCACCATGAAATTTCTGTAGGAAATAAGCCACAAGGGCTTCTTGGGCCTCTACCATGTAGTTCATGAAGGCTAACTGCTGTGGCTATATCCGTTTTGTGTTTTTCGAGGAGTGTGTGGAGCACCGGGAGGACTTCTTTGTCTAGGGCAGCATCAGTACTGCCGGGGGCAGCTGGCGTTTCAAACTGTGTGGCGGAGGGCTGACTGGGCATGGCTGGTTCTTTCTCCGCATCCTGCATCATCTGAATGCAGACCTTTTTGGTCTAGCCCTTATTGGCAGTTGTGAACTCATCTGTAGGCTCTGTCGGGACTTAGAAATTAGTGTAGAGACCTGTGATGAGGGATGGGAAGTACAACCTACCTTCCTTCTTCTTGAAGCAGATGTATATTTCCGTGCAGATGATTTCCCCTATATTGATTGTCCGATTCATCAAGATGCTGCGAATTTAGGCGAGGCGCGACCGGTCAACTGTTGAGTTGTAGGATATGGGCAGCAGGCGCCTTTTCACAAATGTGTTCCATAACATAGCCTCAGGCAGTAGGTGGCGGCCCTGGACAGATCCAACATGTTTTCCCCCTAGCCATGGTGTGTTGGGCTTGCAGATTTTGGCCTTGATCTCCTCATAGTGGGAAGCCGTCAGTGACTGCCTCCATTCCTCGTACGGGTTGTCGTTCATATCAAGGTCGTAGTAGCTGTTGATGACAATAGGGTTGAGTTTGACCGCCTCCCCACGGACATAGATGAAAGGCTTGTCTGGGCAGGGCTGATGGGAGTAGAATTCCCTGACTATGGTGATGTTCACTATTACGGGCTGCTGAGTGAACATCTCTCATCCCTTGTAGTGGATGGTTCGGAACAAGGCAGGCTCTAGAACACGGTCTTTTGTTTGCTTCGTGTAATGGAAGCCTTGTTCCTCCCAGACGACATGCTTGGAGAATTGTGCTCTATATCTCTCCTCGTCTGCTTTGAAGCAAAACCTGTTGTTGGTGGGTTTTTGGGTTGATGTTGAAGCAAAAATTATGAGAGAGAGAAGAAGAATAAGATATAAGCTAGCAAAAAGATGGAAGTGAAGTAAAATGAAGTGAGTGAGTGGTTTATATAGGAGCTGTCGAGAAGTGCCCGAGCGGCATTAAATGATCAATGGTCTGATTTCCTCGTGCACGTCACAGATCTTTTTGCCCGTAATTTTTGGAGTCGTTGGCGGCCAACTAGCCGTTACACTTTGCTACGCTGGCTGCTAACTCGGTAGGATGGTTGGCGGGCTTTTTGCTAGTTTTCCTTTGTAATCATGCTCTTTTTTTCTTGATCCTAAAAAATAAAAACATAAATATTTAAATGACTGCTGATAAATAAAATGCTGAAAATTAATTTAATCGTAAAACAAAATAAACTCTAATCCTAATGCATAAAAATAAAAATAATCAAATTTAAATAAAAATTAAGTTATGTTGGGAGTGCAGTTGGGTGCATCTCCCAGATATAACCACTTCCTGAGGTGGTTAAGCTTTTTCTCCCTTCCTGGGGGGTCCTCTTGTTCTTTCAGGTGTTGCGTAAGAAGGTCCTTCAATCTGCCCTTAGGTCTGTCGCAGCAGCTGTTGCCCTGGCATGTTTCCACACTTATCTTGGCATCTCTTTCATCCGGGCATTCCTTTCCTTCCTCTGAGGGTTGTAGCATATTCGTCCTTATGCTTTGGTCATCTACCCTCATTGTAAGCTCTTCGAGCTCCACATCTATCAATATTCTACCCGTAGCCAAGAAGGGTCGCCCAAGAATTATGGGGGCTTTCTCATCGGCCTAACAATCAAAGATGAGGAAATTGCTGGGAGAATTAGACTGCCCACCTTAACCAGTATGTCTTCAATCTTTCCCTCCGGTTGCACGAACGAGTGGTCGACTAGTTTAAGCATTACGGAGGTTGGTTTGGTAGGTCCAATACCTAGTTTGTCGAAGAAGGCCTTAGGCATCAAGTTTATACTAGCTTCCAAGTCACATATGGCCCTGGTCTCGTGCTTACTGCCCAGCCTGCATGGTATAACAAAGCTGCCCGGATCTGTCTTCTTGGGCGGCAGCTTGTTATGCAGCATAACCATGCACTCTTCAGTGACAGCCACCGTCTCGAATTCCCCTATCCGTCTCTTCTTAGAAACTATATCTCTGAGATACTTGGCGTAGTTGGGCATGCTTCGTATAGCTTCTATAAGAGGTATGTTAATATGCATATGTTTCAAAATATCTAAGAATTTTTTAAATTGGTGCTCTTGCTGCTTTTGCTTGAGCTTTTGGGGGAATGGTGCTGGCAGGCATATGTTCTCTATTTGCTCCTTGTTTGGTGGCTTAATCCAGGAAAGATCATCCTTGTTAGGGCTGGTTTCATGTTCTGCTGTTGGGGCGGCTGGAGTCGGTGTTGCTGCTGGGGCGGCTAATATTGGAATTGCTGGGGCAGATTTACTTGTCGGTTCCGGCTGAGTTCCTAGCTATTCTACCGTCCTAGGTTCATCCAGTTGCTTCCCATTTCTTGTAGTTATGGTCTTGCAATGTTCAAAAGTGGGCTTGGTTGCTTCTGCGGGCTGCTGGATGATGCTCACATGGTTTGGCTGTGGTAGATTTCGGTGAACTTCCCAAATTGGGTCTCTAGGTTCTTAATAGCATCCTCCTGATTGTTCATCTTCATCTCTGTCTTGTCCATAAAAGACTCAGTTTTTTCAATAAATTTATTTGTATAAACAATAAATTCACCAGTTTGTTTCATAAAGTTATTCAGAGTTGCTTCTAGTGAATTATTGTGTTGTGGTTGCTGAGTTTGCTGCTGTGACTAATTCTGCTGGTAGCCTCCCTGTAGCTGTTGTGGGTTTGCTGCTGTCTTTGGGTTGCTACAGGAGAAGTTGTGATGGTTTCTCCAGTTAGGATTGTAAGTGTTCTGGACTGGCCTGCTATTCCTATTATATCCTCCCATGTAGTTTGCAGATGTTGTGCATTTAGAGGAAACATGGTTGGCCCCACATTCGCCACAGAAGGGCTCAACATCTTTTACTTCATAGATCTTCCCTGGGGATTGCACCATCTTCATCACCAGCTCTGTCAGAGTGTTGAGGCGGGCATTAACAGATTCAAAGGCTTCCACCTCATTTATAGTAGCTGGCCGCCTTGTGCCGCCTCGGCGGGCTGTCGGGTATTTGTAATCGTTTTTAGATGCTATGTTGAGCAGCTGTAGTGGTTTCTCTAGAGGTCTGTCTAGGATGATCTCGTTAACCGAGACATCTATCAACATCCGAGTTGGTTACTTAACCCCATTGTAGCATATTGATACCCGAGTCCAAGCCGGTAAACCATGAAGTGGACAGTTATTCATAATTTGTTGGTACCGCTCCCATGCCTCGTACATCGGCTCGTCATCCCCTTGTCTAAAAGCTGTGATCTCATTCTGCGGCCTATCGGTGACGTTGGATGGGCTGAATCGGTCTAGAAAGTCCTTGTAGAGCTCCGCCCATGAAGTGAAAGATTCGGTTGGCTGGTTATTCAACCACTGTTTCGCCCTATCCCTCAGGGAATAGGGAAATAGCCTTAGCTGTAATACGTCCTGGTGTACCCCATGTATTTTGAATGCTCAGCAAATATCCAGGAATCCTCGTAGATGCTGCCGAGCATCTTCTGTGGCGGTCCCTCTAAAGTGCCCTAGTGTGTTTAGCATGTTGAACATGATAGGCTTCAGTTCAAAATGATATGCCCCTTTCTTCGGTTCTGTCACTATTGGCTCGAACCTTTGGAAGTCATGTTCAAGGTAGTCCCTAGTTGTCCGTACTTGGGGTGGATCAAGGGGATCCTGCCTCTGCTGTACTTGTGGTCCTCTGGGAGGCAAATCTGGCTGCCCTCCCCTGCCATTGATGGCATCAATTGGCGGGGGGGGGGGGGTCTTCGTTTACCATGGTCTCTTCCTTTGCTTTGCCTTTTTCTTTGTTCTTTAAATCTTCCCCGAGCTCCCTCTAGATTCGTCTAGTTTCACGCTCAAGATCATCGTAAATAATGAAGTTTCCGTTAGGGTTAGCCCTGGTCATACACTTGCAAAGGACACAATATTTTTTTAATTAAATAAAAATAAAAGAGTAAATGAAAGGTGCATAAATTGAAAAATGAAATTCACTGTTACCAATCCCCGAGAAGGACACCAAAAACTTGTAGGGCGTGTAGGTGTTCCCTCTTTGTAAGAGCGCAAGTGCACACTCCTGTAAAGTTATACTCCCTCTGTCCCACTAAAACTGTCACATGTTGACAATTTTTGGGTCAAACTTTTTCATCTTTAACCTCTTATAATTTAAAATTTATTATTGATAAAAATATTAAAAAATATATTTTAAAAACCTTAAATCAAGTAGTTTTTAAATATATTTTTTATAAATTTTAATTAATTAAAATTTTTAAATAAATTATAGTCAAAGTTGAAAATTTTTGACTAGAAAAAAGTCAACATGTGACAGTTTTAGTGGGACGGAGGGAGTAGTATATAAGATGTCGAATCCCACGAGGATTGGACATCTTGTCTCGTTCTTTAGTTCATGGACAAAGGAAAAGTAAAAACACAAGTGAATGATTGGTTGGGATCGAAAAGTAAATAAAAACACAAGTAAAAGAGAAGAGGTGAATCAGGTTGATAGAACAGGCAGGGTTATGTTGCCACTTAGTGTGAAAATTGCGTTGTAATAGGTATGAGTTATCCTTTGCTGCCATGATATGCTGCCTCGGCGGGTACGGCGGGCGGCAAACTACGACCCTGTCACGCAGCCGCAACAGGTCACTGCCACTACAGGGGTGTGTACTGTCTCAACAGGTGGAATTGAAAGACGTCCTGGCGTCAAGTCGGCAGATACTCCAAGTTCGACGGGATAGTCGACAGTGATCCCTCCTATTTCTAGGTTAGGATGCTCGAGATTGATAACTTGAGGACTAGTGTGGAACCAAATCAATCAACTTGGTTAGTGATCCCTTTTAGCCGCTGAAACTTGTGGACTAGTGTGGAACCAAGTTAGTCACGCCTCCTGTTGTGACCGTACTTAACCCTTTCGTGAGCCTTGCACTTTCGTGCCCGACAAATAGATTCTCTCAAACGACTGGTGCAGAAAGATTGAAAGAATGAAGAACAATGGATTAAGTAAACTTGTAATATTTTATTGAAGAAATAACTCAAAAATCTAAAACAACCGTTTCACTCTAGTTACAACATAACCCTAACCCAATTGGGATTTAGAACATGGCGGCAGAGAAGAGCACAAGTAAAGTCTATAAAAAACCTAGGATGATTTAAACTAGCAGTACAATGGGTATTTATAGACTCAAAACTAGGTTAAGTTATCCTTGAAGTAGAAGTCCTCTAAAGTAGCTTTTCTTCTTTAATGTAGCTTTAAATGTTGACTTCTTTGCTTGGAATATGGACTCTTCCTCGTTTGCCTTAGCCCGTAAGTAAGCTTGGGAATTTCGCTTCGGCAGCCCTAGCCGCTGCTATAGACGTCAGAAAATCATATGACCAGATTCATGAGTTTCTGCTCTACAGATCGCGCTTCGGTTCTCCTAACTTCCATAGTAAGCTACCGTGGACAGCAAGGTCAGCAGCAGCTTTGCTCGGCAGGTGCTCGACAACAACTTACTTCAGTTGGAACTGATTCAATACATCTCTTGGGTTTGCTTCTCAGCGTTATGTCCTCCATTACTTAGCTCCCTCGTTCAGCTATTAGTACCTACATGCAAGGATACACTAAAACAATACCTCTTGTTTACCAAATAAATGATAAGTTATAAAAGCAAGGTAGAACACTGAAATACTGTAAACTGGTATGCATGGGCCTAATTATGCCTAAAATGAGCTTAAAAACAGTAAAAATAAGAGTTGGAAAGTGCATGAAATATTGGACTTTTGGACACTTTACAGTACTACGGCAAACCCTCCACCGAATCATGCAAGTGGGATGAATGCAATCTCCGATGAGAACGATCAGATAGTCAAGACTGATGCATCATAAGTCAAGTTACCCCTCATTTGGGTTTGGAAGAAGCTATTCGATGCGAGTTTGATCAACCAAGGAGTGATGATGTCGGAGGTGCACATAGGCATGTATTGTGAGTTCTATGTCGAAGGTAGGCATGCTATCTAAGACTGTCGTGAGTTTAATGCTACAGTTCAATGCCTAATAGACAACAAAGAAATTGAGTTCTTTGAAGAACTCAAAGAATCTAGAAAAGAAACATTTGAAAAATTTGCCCCGGGGTTCGTGTCCGTATCTACTCTAATGACTCTTGAAGCCTTAGAATTTGTACCTCCCAAAGGAGACCAACACATCAAAGGAAAGTCCCTAATGTTTGGATTTGGGGAAAACATGGTTGTCAAGAATGACTGCTTTGGTTTAGGCTATAAGCTTAAGGATGAGGAGGTAAAGAAGAGACAAGATATGTTGGAACCAATGACCTTTCCTCCTCTAAATGAGACATTCGTGTCAGGAGGGTTCATCTATCCATTCCAATAGTTTGAGATACTATTTGGGAATACGGTTCAGAAGGTAGATGAGAATGATGACAATTGAAGAAGCCATAGAGAATTTGAGCATAAGTTTGATGCCACTAGAAAAGGATGTCAAAGAGGAGGATTTGTTAGAAACTCACCCTTGCTTGACGAGATAGATGCTAAGCTGCTATGATTTCAGTAGGTTTACTTTTGTTTTTAATTTCTTTTGAAGTAATACATATGAATCAAATCCCACCTGCTTGAGCCCGAAGGCGGTGGTTATCTTTAGTAAGGGCCTAAGACTACATGTTCTAAGTTTCAATGAAAAGATGTATCACATTTTGTGTTTCAATTCTCTTCATTTTTTGTATATATCTTGTCTATTAGGTCCCTGCATATCAATTGCACAAGGGAATTTGATTTTGACTCAAAGATTAATTTCGAGCAGCTTGTCTCTAATAGAAATCGGAAGCTGTGGAGATGATGAATATGTGACTTACATTCCGACTTAATTTGATCAATTATTAAGGATCACCCAAGGGGGAAAATTAATGTGTTAGGGAGAGCGACAAAAAAATCTTGCGCAAAAAATGACGAACAAGAAAAGAAATCTCGAGGGCACTCCGCTATAACCCTAAGATTGAGGCATAATAAGGTAGTTACTGTAACGTCCGAGTTTGGGGCCTGGAAGATACTCGGGTTGGTTAAGCCGGTTCGAGTTAACTTAAATTTTGGGGAGACAATTTAAAATATACCATTTTAGGGATTTTGGAGAAAAGGGATTTTAAAAAGGGTATTTTGGTAAAATGTGGATAAATGGGTTTTGGAGATAGGTTTTACATTTAAATAAAATAAAATGTTTCAATTTTTTCTATCTCTTCTTCCCCAAGAGCCTTTCACGTTAAAACACCCAAGCCATAGCCACCACCCACTTTTTCACCAAGCTTCACCATTTTTTGGAGTTTTCAAGAGAAGCGGCGGATAACGATTCGGGTCCTTTAGACGTCACACCGAGAGTTGCAGAAGCTTGAAGGAGGACCATTAACTTGTTTTGGGTTTTGAGTTGGTGAGTGGAAATTGTTTGAAGCTTTAAAATCTTCAAAGAAGGTTTCTTGGGGTTTGGGCGGAGCCTTAGAAGCCAACCTAAACCCGAGTGTAAGTTTGTTTATTTTTGCCTTGTTCTGTCGATTGTTGGTACACATGTTTATTCGTGTTGTTGTGTGAATTGCATATTGTTTTTACCTCCTTTTAATGTTGTTGTGTTGTCGTAGTTGTTGTCAAGCCTCACGTGATGGTTAGGTGTTGTTGAATACGGTGATGTGTAGTCCCACCGAAGGTGACTAGTAGATGAGTAGGGTGATGTGTAGTCCTATCGGAAACATGCTAGTTGTAGTGAACGATGATGTGTAGTCCCACCGAAAATGGTTGTGCATGTGCATACCATGTTTTGTCTACGCTTTCGTTTTCTCGTACTTCCTTCTTATATGGTTTTCTTTTTAAAACTAAATATATGTTTTGAACTGCATTGTTGTTGTTACGATTTTGAGCTCCGATCACTAAGCTTTTAAGCTTACGCTCTCTTTTCCAACAATGCAGATCTTTAGTGGCTTTGGGAGGCAAGCGGGGCAAGAGAGGAGTCTTGGAGTTCCTTGCTAGCTCAAAGTATGGTTTTTATAGTTTTAATAATAATTAGGCAGTGGGAATGCTAGACTTATTGTTATGGAGTTGGTGTCCAAACTCCTATGTTTTGTTATTGTTATTGTTGTTACCATGTTAAAAATATTGAAGTATGCCTTGGTTGGTTTTGACCTCTTTATGGATGTTAAGCATGCTTGGTTGATCTAGTTATATTTTGTTTCGTTGAATTGAGCCATGTTTATGTTTGACTTACTTTAAATGAGCATTTCTTGGTTGTTTTAAGTTGTATGCATGTTTAGATGTTCATCTAATGCTTTCTTAAGATGTCTAAGTTGGCTCCCTTGTGCTTAAAAATGAATTTTGCTGACTTTTTGTGCACGGCGTATCGATATGCTCAAAGGCAATATCGATACGGTCACCTGTTTTAAGCCCAGCGTACCGATACACAAGGGTGTATCGATGCCCACTTTGCTCTTTTGAAATCTGAGATTTTGACGAGAAATTTGGGTATTGGTGTGGGCCTTAGGCGTATCGATACGGCCTTGGAGTTGACTTTAAGAAATATGACCATTAGGAGCGTATCGATACCAGCCTTTTAGAGTATCATTAAGGACTCTCAAATTTGACTTTGGGGGAGTTTGATCGTTGAAGTCATATCGATACGGGGCCTTTGAGTATCGATACGGCCTGAAGTAAAATGGCTAAACATGTTTTTAATTGTCTGATCTGCTTGGTTCGTACCCCTGTTTGTTTTTCCGTTGTTTGCTTCTCTCACATAGGATCAAATAAAGCATTTAGACAAGATTAATTAAAAGAGAAAAAATAGGGTTGCTAATCGGAATGAGGCCTTAACGGGTTTCGCTTCAGTTTTCCCTGTGTAACTCGTTCGGTTCAGTCTGGTGGCTAGGCCGAGACGAGGGGGTTACATTTGGTGGTATCAGAGCCTCGATTACGAGGTCTCCCGGGAAGGTAAGTCAGGTAAGTTGGTTTGTTTGGTTTGTTTGCCATTCCACGGTGTGTGAAAGCATGTTTTATCGTTCTTGTTGTTGGTTGTAGTGTAGTCGAGCGTCCCCATTGCTAGGTATTGTTATTGGAAAATGGTTTTGGTTAAAAGAGCTATTGCACTTGGATCCTTGCCCTTGCTGACCCAATGTTTTCTTGTGTGTGATGTGTTTATTGTTTAGATTTTATCTTCGTTATGGTGAGACCGAGGTGAAGGCCTAGAGCGAGTGACCAGGAACCTGGGGTTGTGCCTCCTCCTCCTCCTGCTCTCGATGGTAATGGGGTGGATGTCGGAGATGATGTACCTTAGGCTGGGGCGAATGTTGGGGGTAATGGAGCTCAGGCAGGTTAGGGTTAGGCAGGTGCGAACATGACTCATTTGATTCAGACTATAGCCGGGGCTTTTTAGACAGCTTTAGCCGGTATACATGCTGCAGCACCACCTCAGGGTGCGGGGACTGGTTTACCCCTTGAGAGACTTCATAGTTTAGGCGGGGTTGAGTTCCGTGGTTTGACTCCCAAGGGTTCAGAGGCTTGGCTCGAGAGTACTACACGCATCTTAGGTCAGATGGAGTGCTCAGACACTCGTAAGTTGGGTTGTGTTGTCTCATTGCTTCAGGTATATGCGTATGCTTGGTGGACTACAATTATTTCAGGTATGCCGGAGGCGGATGTCACTTGGGAATTCTTTATAATATCCTTTAAGAAGAAGTACCTTGGAGTCCGATATCAGGATGAAAAGAAGAGGGAAATTATGGCCTTGGTCCAGGGTATTAAGACGGTGTCAGAATATGAGGTCCAGTTTGTGAGGTTGAGTCAGTATGCTCCCGAGTTGGTTCCCAGTGAGAGAGAACAGTGTGAGCACTTCCATTATGGTTTGACTAGGGATGTGAAGACTTATATGCTCGCTTCTGATTACACCAAGTTTGATGTTTTGGTCTTTAGGGCCAAAGATGTTGAGTAGAATTTAGGCTCAAACACTCGTGCTAGTGGGTCTATTCGGGGAAGAGACATGCGGATTGGGACAAAGAACATGCCAAGAGGCACAGAGATAGAAGGTATCAACCCGATTTGAGACATAGGGGCGGTAACCATGGATGTGGCCATTAGGGCCAAGGAGCTGTTGTTCACACTCCTGAGTGCACTAGATGTGGGAGGCGCCATCCGAGCGAGTGTATGGATACCTTTGAGGTATGTTGGAACTGTGGTTCCCGAGATCACTTGAGGCGTAATTGTCCTCACCTGGCTAGGGGCGAACATGCTCCAGTTCGAGGTTTTGAGCATCAGAGAGGCCGTGGGCACGGTCGAGGTAATTTTCAGCCAATGAATGATGATTAGAGAAACATAGCTCATGTGGTGGCAGTTTAGCCCGAGGGTGGAGGACCAGCTAGGGCTTATGCACATCGAGAGGCTGGAATGACACGGAGGTCATCGTAGGTAATTTATTGTTACAGTCTTTATCTTTGCTTTCGTTGATAGATTCGGGTTCGACACATTTGTACATTTTGGGTGAACATACAAGTTCTCTAAGTTTACCGTATGAATGGTTAGAGGTAGGTGTGAATGTTACTAGTTCTTTCGGTGAGACCGTGGTAGTTAAGAAAATGTATAAGAGGTGTCCTTTGATGATTCAGGGCCATGTGTTTCTGGGCGATATGATGGATTTGTCGTTATATGATTTCGATGTGATTTTGGGCATGAATTGGCTCGTAGAGCATAGGGCTAGGGTAGACTTTGAGACCAAGAGAGTCTCATTGAGACTTACGGATGATCTTGAGGTTGTAGTAGTTGGCAAGAAGATTAAGTTCTTGTCCAATGTTGTTTCTTCTTTAGAAGCTCAGAGATTGATGGATATGGGTTGTCAAGCGTATTTGGCTTATGTGATGAATTCGAATATGAGTGAGGTCAGACCGCAAGACATCATAACAATTTGTGATTTTCTGAGTGTCTTTCCAGAAGAGTTGCCAGGTTTTCCTTCAGATAGGGATGTTGAGTTTGCTATTGAGACATATTCATATTCTGCACCCGTGTCTATTGCTCCGTATAGAATGGCACCTAAGGAGTTGAAAGAGTTGAAGACACAACTTCAGGAACTGTAAGATAGAGGTTTTACTAGGCCTAGTATTTCCCCGTGGGGTGCTCCGGTCTTGTTTGTGAAGAAAAAGGACGGTAGTATGAGGATGTGTATAGAATATAGGCAGTTGAACAAGGTAACCGTGAAGAACAAGTATCCATTGCCATGGATAGATGATTTGCTTGATCAGTTGAGAGGTGCTTTAGTGTTTTTGAAGATTGATTTGAGATTTGGTTACTACCAGTTGAAGGTGAAAGATGTGGACATACTGAAGACCGCTTTCCGTACACAATATGGGCACTATGAGTTCTTGGTAATGCCTTTCGGTTTGACTAATGTTGTAGTGGCGTTTATGGATATGATGAACCAAGTGTTTCATGAGTTTTTTGATAGGTTTGTAGTAGTGTTCATCGATGATATTTTAGTGTACTCCAGAACTGAGGAAGAGCATGATGGGCATTTGCGTTTAGTTCTACAGACTTTGCTTGAAAATTAGTTGTATGCCAAGTTGAGTAAATGTGAGTTTTGGATTAGGGAGGTAGTCTTCTTAGGTCATGTGATCTCAGCCGATGGGATTAGTGTGGATCCCAAGAAGATAGAAGCCATAGTGAATTGGAAACAACCGAAGTCGGTGACCAAAATCTATAGTTTCCTAGGCTAGACGGAGTATTACCGATGATTTGTCGAGGGATTTTCGAAGATTGCGACACCTTTGAATAAATTGCTTTAGAAGAATGTACTGTATGAGTGGACTGATGCAAGGCAACAAGCGTTTGAGAAGTTGAAGAAAGCTTTGACCGAAGCTTCTATTTTGATTTAGCTTGAACCAAGGAAGGAGTTTGTGATCTACAGTGATGCATCATATGTAGGTTTAGGTTGTGTGCTTATGCAAGCGAGTAAGATTGTAGCTTACTCTTCGAGATAGTTGAAGGTCCACGAGAGGAATTACCCCACTCATGACATAGAGTTAGCTGCTGTAGTGTTTGCTTTGAATATTTGAAGACACCACCTTTATGGTGAGAAGTGCACAGTCTACACCGACCACAAGAGCTTGAAATACTAGTTGACTCAGAGAGAGTTGAACCTTAGACATCGTAGGTGGCTAAAGCTTCTTAAGGACTATGACCTTACGATAGAGTACTACCGAGGTAAGGCAAACGTAATGGCTGATGCTTTGAGTAGAAAAGTGGCAGTTGAGTTGCGAGCTATGTTTACGAGATCGAGTGTGTCACGGGATGGCAGTTTGATAGCCGAGCTATATGTTAGATCTTCAATAGTTCAGTTGATTCGAGAGAAACAGTTGCAAGACGAGTATTTGGCACCTCACGTGAAGATATAGCCGAGGGTAGACCCACAGATTTCTGCTTTGGCGAGAATGGGATCCTATGTTTCAAGGATAGGATAGTAGTCCCAGAAGATGCCGAGTTGAGGCGTACTATTCTGAATGAAGCTCACAACAGTCCTTTTGCTATGCATCTGGGTAGTACGAAGATGTATCGTGGGTTGAAAGTGAGTACTACTGGATTGGGTTCAAGAAAGATGTGGCTGAGTTTGTGATTAAGTGTATGGTTTGTTAGTGAGTTAAGCCCGAGCATCAGTTTCCTTCAGTTTTGTTACAGTCGTTGAAGATTCTGGAATGGAAGTGAGAACGGATTACCATGGATTTTGTGTCAGGCTTACCGTTGACTTCTTCGAAGAAGAATTCGGTATGGGTGATAGTTGACAGAATCACTAAGTGTGCTCATTTCATACCTGTTCATACTATCTACACCTTAGATAAGTTGGTCGATCTGTACATTAGTGAGAAAGTGAGATTGCATGGTATACCGAAGTCAATTGTATCTGATAGAGATCCAAGGTTTACAGCTAGATTTTGGGAGTGTTTGCATCGTGCCTTGGGTACTTGGTTGAATTTTAGTACTTCATATCATACACAGTCAGATGGTTAGTCAGAGAGTGATTCAGGTGTTAGAGGACATGTTGAGGTGTTGCATAATCGACTTTCAGGGTTCTTGGGAGAAACACCTACCGTTAGTAGAGTTTGCATACAATAACAATTATCAGGCTAGTATTCAGATGGCACTGTATGAAGATCTGTATGGTAGGAAACGTAGAACACCTAATGTTGGGACGAGGCCGAACAGAAGCTTGTACCTAAGCCAGACTTGCTTAAGGGCACCACCGAGAAGGTAAAATTGATTTGTGATCGCTTAAAGGCAGCTTTAAACAGGCATAAATCTTATGTCGATTTGAAGAGAAAAGAGAAAGAGTATGCGGTGGGCGACAAAGTGTTTTTGAAAGTCTCACCTTAGAAGAAGGTGATGAGGTTTGGTAAGAAGGGTAAGTTAAGCCCGAGATTCATTGGTCCATACGAAGTACTTAAGAGAATTGGCCATGTTGCTTATAGATTGAGATGCCTGACCGAGTTGGAGAAGATTTGTAACGCCCCGGTTTTGGGCTCGGAAGTTTTGGGTGTTGACCGGTTCGGTCAAAGTGCTGATCGAATATATAAGAGTGAATTTAGGAAAGCCTAGTTCGGGTTGCATTAAAATTATGGAAAAATGTTCTAAAATCATCTTTTAATATACATAAGTGAACTGTGAAATCAATTTTGGAAAATGAGGTTCGGAAGGTTGACATTTTGGCTAGTGACCAAAATGTAATTTTTGAAAGTTGCAGGACAGTTTTATAAAGGATTGAAACTTTGAATCTTTAAGGAGCTATTATTCCAAAAAGGATTTCTCCAGATTTTTCTAAGATATTTTAAGGCTTTATTCTGATTTTTAAAGATTAAGAAAGGGAGGGAAATCATTTTAACCAATTTCATAACTAATTTTCCATTTTCTCTCAATTTTTCTTTTCTCTCATTTTCTCTCAACCCAAACAAAATTCTCCAGATTTCTTTCTCTGATTTTGACATCTAAATCTCTCATTTCAACTCTCATTTGATTCCTAATCATCTCATCAACAAAACCTCTCAATTTGCAAGTTGTTTCATCAAGCTTTTTGGCTCTAAAATGGAGAAATTCAAGTTTGGAGGTAAGAACGTCCTTCTCCTCTAAACTATCAGTTCTTTACTGAAATTCCTAAGTTCTCAATCCTTGATTTATGTTTTGTTAATGGCTTTTCAATTGAGATCTTGATTTTTGGCTAAAATGCAAGATTTGATGGTTTTGGTGAAATTTTCGTGTGATCTGTTTGGGCAGTGTTTTGGAGTGTCAAAATGATGTTAAATGAATGCTAAATTGATTAGAAGTTGAGGTTTAATCAATGCAATCCCGGATAGGTTGAATTTCCTAAGTTTGGCTTGAGTTTTTGGTTGTTTTTGGAGTGTTTTTGGTGATCTGTTATACCTGGAGGTATAAGGACGTGGTTGTGATCATTTTGCATGTTAATTGATGTATAAAAATGGTTAGAAGTGATGGATCTTGGCTGGGTTAAGTTTTGGAAGTGTTTGGAGGTGATTTCGGTTGTGTTTGGTAGCCAAATTGTTATATTTGTGATGAGCAGCGAGTTGTGTTGTTGTTGCTGGTGTTTTAATGCATAAGGATGCATTAATGTTCTGTTTTTGTGTGCTTGAAACAGGGGAGTTTGATCCGTGAGCTTTGGAGGTGTTTGCGGAAGGTTTCGGAAGCTTGGAAGCTTGTTGGCTAGTCTTGTTTTGGTTATCGGTGAGTGAAGTTGGGATTTCAGCTTTTAAAACAAGGTTTGAAGGTTTTTGGGAGCTTAGTGTAAGTCTAAACAACTTTGCTAAGCTCAAGAGTAAGTGAAAGGATTTTTGCTCTTGAATTGTGTGTGATTTGGTTTTAAAAGCAAATGTGGTTGATGATTGAAATGCATGTGTTTTGCATGGTTTAATTCTGTTTTGTAAGCATGTTTTAGCATGGTTTAATGCTGGTTTTGAAAGCCGTATGTGAAGGATGCTCAAGGTAAGAGATCCTTGGTTTTTTATACATTGAAAATGTGGTTTTGATGCATAG
The DNA here is from genome assembly GCA_958450335.1 of Hibiscus tridactylites. Lineage (NCBI taxonomy): Eukaryota > Viridiplantae > Streptophyta > Magnoliopsida > Malvales > Malvaceae > Hibiscus > Hibiscus tridactylites. The sequence goes on along the minus strand of OY288265.1, from coordinate 35,618,732 downwards.
TGTTGCATGTTGATCAATGGCTTTGTATGATGCTTTAAAACAGTGAATTGATGATGGTAAATGTTACCTTTTGCATATTGGTTATGCATGTGAATCATTGGATTAATGAGGTAATGGTTTTGCATATTGGTTATGCATGTGAATCATTGGGCTAATGTTGTGATGGCTTTGCATTATGGTTATGCATGTGGAACATTGGATTAACATGGTAAGATGGTTATATTGGCTAGTGATGTAAATGGTTCTTGGTTTGTTGATCGGATATAGTTAGCCGGCTATAGGATTGGGTGCACCGTGAATTAAGTCGCCTTGGAGGTGGAGTGGTCAAGAGTGGACCGGATAAGCTCCCTTCAAGTATCCTAACGAGATGAGGTCATAGTGGAGGTTGTTGCCCACTCGAGGACCTTGGTTGTTTGAGGTCATAATGGAGGTGTTGCCCATTTGAGGACCTTGGTTGAGCAAAGGTTATATGGTGGTTAAAAGTCCATATGTGAGAACCTTGTGCTTGTTGAGATCACAATGGCAGTGGTTAAGTCCATGTGTGGATCTTGTGTGGGATGTCCCGGATCTCGTTAGTGATGTTCTACAACTACCAATCGGTTATGCAAAGGTTGTATGGTGGTTAAAAGTCCATACGGGAGAATCTTGTGCATGTCAAGGTTGTATGGTGGTTAAAAGTCCATACATGGGAACCTTGGGGAAAAAGCTATGGTTGTATGGTGTTTAAAAGTCCATACATGGGAACCTTAGGATGATGAGGTCATAGTGGAGGTTGTTGCCCACTCGAGGACCTTGGTTGTTGAGGTCATAATGGAGGTTGTTGCCCATTCGAGGACCTTGGATTGGGTAGGGTGTAGGGAGCGTAGGGACAACGCTCGGAATCCGCGTATCCGATCGGGTTGTTAAGTTGAAAAGTGAATGTGGTTGATCTCTTGGAAGCCAATGTAATGTTCTTGATCATAGTGAAGCATGAGATGCTTGAAATGATGCATGGTTGCATGTGAAGCATGAGATGCTTGGATTGATGCATGGTTGCATGTGAAGCATGAGATGCTTGGATTGATGCATGATTGCATGTGAAGCATGAGATGCTTGAAAAGATGCATTGTTGCATGAAAAGTGTATGATGCTAGTGAATGCATGTTTACTTGTTAAGTTAAACAAGTGTTGGTTATCATTTGGTAAATGATGCATGTGAGCATGAAATATCTTTAATGCATTGGAGTCTTGTATGACTTGTTTTTTTAAGGCATGTGAAGATGATGTTATGGTTTTATGTTGCCTTGGTTAAATGCATGTGATAGAATATTTGAGCTATGGTTTTAAAAGGTTTCTTGCTTGATATGGCTTTCAAGTTTAAGAAAGGTATGTTGTGAAATGGGAGTGTTTTCCATGGTTTTGTTTAAGCTTGGCATATGGTGTTTATGCACGATTTGAGCTTGATGTTGAAAAGGGTTTTCAAACATGGTTTTGGTAAACAAATCGGGTTTGTTTTAAAAGTGTTTTAATGACCCGCTGCATTGATGGTGTTTTGGTTTTGAGCATTCCTCACTAAGCATTATGTGCTTACGCTCCTTTTTGTCCATCAATGCAGATTCTTGAAGTTTGGGCAGCAAGGAGCAAGGGATTCAAGGTGGACTCCAATGGAGATGTATGTCTCGGTGAATAGCTATAGTTAATAAGGGCAATGGGGTAGAATCTCTCGAGTTTATGTGTATGTGATCGTATATGTTTGATCATGAATGTTTTAATGTTGTTGCTAATGTTGTTGGAACATGAATTGGCTTTAATGAGAGTGAATTGGAAGGTTTGTGCCTAAATGGTTGCTTGTGTAGGAAGCATGCCTATAGATTTGGGGCTTTTCTTATATGTTGTGTTTCTGTTGAATTGTTGATGCAAGTATGTCTCATTTATGTTGAATTGCATGCTGGTAAAGTTTGGTGGCTTTTGGAGCATGTTTGAATGATCAATTGTGTGTTTGAGTGAGCAAAATGCAACATTCTGGGCTAGGCGTTTCGGAACAGGTAACACCGTTTCGGAACGGGTGCCCTGCATGAACCCAGGCGTCCGAAACGGGTGCCACCGTTCCGAAATGGAAGGCATTCTGCCAGACCCCCGTTGCGGAACGCGTTGCGGAACGGCCCCGTGTTTCGGAACGGGCTTGGCCTGTTTCGGAACGGGTGACCGTTGGGGGCTGACATGGGCGGTTAAATGTTTCAAAATGTTTGCATTTTGGTCCTGAAACTTGTTTGTGCAATTGTATGAGCTCGGGGTGTCCGTTTGAGCTGAAATTTGGCAGAGAAGCATGAAACTTGATTAACTTTAAGTTGGTATCTTAAAATCTGGTTAAGTCCTTAAAGTTTTCAGAAATTACAATTTGATCCCTAAAGTTGTAATTTGTTCAATTGGGTCCCTGTTTGATCTCTGATGGTTGTGATCTTTGAGCATGGTGTTTGTGTGATCACATCTAAGGTTAATGTGCATCTAGAAAAGATTAAAAAGAAAAAAAAGGGTCGTTAATCAAGGTTGACTTTCGGGTTGACTTTGGTTTTCCCCGTGTAATCTTCGTAGTTCGGGTCAACCGTCCAGACCGGGCTACGGGGGTTACATTTGGTGGTATCAGAGCTGAGTTGCGAAGGTTGGGGAAAATGGTAAGTTGTTGTGATGTGTGTTTGATGTTTATCTTGTTGTGTGGTTGAAAGTTGGCTGAAACATGTGTTTCTGAGTATGCTGTTGATGTTTCTAAGCATGTTGCTGATGTATGCAAGCATGTTTTGTGGTTATGAATCTTGGTTGAGTTTATGAGGATATGTGCTGATGCTATGAGCTGATGTTATGCATGGTGAATGTGTTCTGAGCATGATATGTTGCTAATATGCTGGTGCAATTGGATGTTGTTTGGTGTAAGCATGATCAAGGTATGTTGTTGATATGCTTGATGTTGTGATATCCATGTTGTGTTGACTGTTATGTCATGTAAAGGGGAGGATTCGGGATACCCATTGCCTTATTAATATAGCTATTGTGTTATTTTGGAGTTGGAGTTTGAATCCTTGCTTAATGCTGGTCTAACTGGTTTGTTTGCTTGTTGTGATTGTATGTTGTTGTTAGTGGTATGGCAAAGTCGATGAAAGAATGGCGGATGAAGGAGATGGTTGCTGCCTTGGGGCAGGTTGTTAAGGCAAGGAATTCACCTTTCTGTAAAGGTGTTTTGTCTCAGTCTTCTGTGCCTAGTGTTGAGGTGGTAAGGCAAGGGAAAGGAGCTGGTTCTGTAGTGAGAAGTTCATTATCTGTTGAGCAGGAGGTGTTGGGAACATCTCAGGCTGCGGTTGAGGTAAAGTCAGTGGATGTGCTGGCTAGATGTGAGGGTTTGCCGAAGCAGCGTTTGCTTGATTTGGGTGCTGTGGAATATCATGGTTCTACACCGAAGATGTTTGAGGCCTGGTTGGCCAGTGTGATTCTGATCTTGGATCGGGAAGGCTGTGATTATGCCTGTAAGCTGGGGAGCGTTGTTTCTTTGATGCTGGAGGATGCTTGTGCCTGGTGGACATCTGTGGCGGTGGCGTCACATATCCTTGATATTGATTGGGATTTTTTGTATCGGCCTTTTATGAAAGGTATCTTGGAGAGAAGTTTCCAAGGGTTAAGCAATGTGAAGATAGTGCTGTTGTGGAGCAAGTGTTGCTTGAGCACGGAGTGGAAGTTCAGCCACCGGTATGTGACCGTTGTGAAAGGCAACATGTTGGAAATTGTTGGGGCGTAGGTGTTTGCTGGAATTGTGGTTCTAAGATGCATGTTAAGCGTGATTGTCCACATGGAGTGAAGTCAGCTTTGGTGTTGGCCAAAGGATCTTTGAAAGGTCGTGGGTACGGCCGGGGCAAGGTTCAGAGGTGGCAGAAAAAGCAGAAGGTTGTGAAGAGTTTGGGAAGTGAAGCTTGCTGGAAATGTGGGTCTGCTGGACACATAAGGCGTGATTGTTTGTTGTTGGCTCGGAACAGCCAAGGTTCTTTACCGCAAGGAATTGGTGGTGACCCTGGTGTGTTAGCTGGTGCTGCAGTTGTGCCACAGGAGGATGATGGTTTCGCAAGGAAGAGGGTTCGTCTGATGAAGCTTCAGGGTGGTGTTGTGTTTTCAGGTAACCTTGTTAAGTGATCTTTGCTTTAGTTGCCTTAGTTTGGTTTCTGTTGGTTTTCCTTGTGTGGTAAGTCTAGTCTTGTTGCTAGCATGTTTGGGGTAATGGTAGTTGTGGTTTGGTAATATCTTGGGTGTGAAGAAGGTTTGGGTGAGTACCTTGTGGGTAATGGTTGTTGGTATGATGGAGTTAGATAAGTTAAAGGTGAGTTAGGAGGTTGTTCTTAGACAGATTTTGAGGATGTTATTGGAGGGTGTGAACTGGCATTCATGCACAGTTAAAATCATTGTTATATGCTATATTATATATGTTGGTCCATGCATACATGTGGCATGACACTAGAGGTTTTGCATACATGTACATCAGGCATTGATAGGGCATGTAGGTGATCATGCATACGACGTTCACGCTCGCTAATAACTAATCGAATATGTTAGTGTTGTGGTTGGATTAGGTGGGATGATGGGTTTTTAGAGGTTGTTTGGTGCTGAGTGAGAGTTAGAAGTGTTGGAGTTGGGTAAACTAGTTGCTAGTGATAGTGAGAGTGGAATAGCCGGATGGTAGAAGGATAGTGTTGATGCTCAGAGAGTTTAGTGGTTTGGTGGTGAAGGGTATCGGTTGAGGTTAGTATCGGTTAAGTGGTTTGTTTAGCTAAGTGGAGGTGGTAGTTCCTTGGTGCTAAGTGATGTTGCAGTTTGAGGTTGTGTTTCCCAAGTGCTGAGGTAGTTTAGCTTTTAAGTTGTTGTGAAAGGGTTGTGTTGGTTCTTAGCAACCTTCGAGGAGATCAGAAGCTGTTATGTGTGTTTTGGTTAAGTAATGTTCTAGTAATGCAAGTGTTCTGGTTGAAGTTTGTAGTGAAAGGGCTGTGAAAGATCGAAGGCTTTCGTTGGATGTTTGGGTTCTTGTGAGAAGTGGTTGGCTGGTTGAGGTTAAGGAAGTTTCGTTTGAAGTCAGTTGGTGGTGTGTGGAACGGCTGACGGTTTCAAGTTGGGGATGTGATGTAATTTTTGGTATCTAGGTGAATAGTCCTGGCGAGCTGTTATTGTAATGTTTTTGGCAGATATGAAGGATAGTCAGCTTCGTTGAAGAGTTTGAGTAAACAGTTGATGTTTAAGGATTTTTTCTTGTTGGGAAAATCTTTGGAAGAGGTTTGGGTGTTTGCAAGAGTTTCAGAGGTTGAGGGGTTTGCATAGTTGCTGAGTTGGATTGGTTGTTGTTTCTGTGTAAACAAGTCTTGGGAGTTGTGTGTTACAGTGTTGTCTGCTGTAAGAGCTGAAGTTCTTCAGGTTGATGTTGGGATTGAGTACAGTCCGGTTATGTGGAAGGTTAAGTCGTGGTTACCTTTGAGAGTTTGGATTTGTGAACAGTGTATGGTGGAGGTTTTGTGTGGAATGTGTTCAGTAAGGTTAAGGCTTTTGTGTTGTCTTGTGTGTTGCTTTGAGAAGGTTCTGTTCCTCTTTTCGCCGGTTGAAATTTCGAGGACGAAATTTCCTAAGGGGGGGAGAGTTGTAACGCCCCGGTTTTGGGCTCGGAAGTTTTGGGTGTTGACCGGTTCGGTCAAAGTGCTGATCGAATATATAAGAGTGAATTTAGGAAAGCCTAGTTCGGGTTGCATTAAAATTATGGAAAAATGTTCTAAAATCATCTTTTAATATATATAAGTGAACTGTGAAATCAATTTTGGAAAATGAGGTTCGGAAGGTTGACATTTTGGCTAGTGACCAAAATGTAATTTTTGAAAGTTGCAGGACAGTTTTATAAAGGATTGAAACTTTGAATCTTTAAGGAGCTATTATTCCAAAAAGGATTTCTCCAGATTTTTCTAAGATATTTTAAGGCTTTATTCTGATTTTTAAAGATTAAGAAAGGGAGGGAAATCATTTTAACCAATTTCATAACTAATTTTCCATTTTCTCTCAATTTTTCTTTTCTCTCATTTTCTCTCAACCCAAACAAAATTCTCCAGATTTCTTTCTCTGATTTTGACATCTAAATCTCTCATTTCAACTCTCATTTGATTCCTAATCATCTCATCAACAAAACCTCTCAATTTGCAAGTTGTTTCATCAAGCTTTTTGGCTCTAAAATGGAGAAATTCAAGTTTGGAGGTAAGAACGTCCTTCTCCTCTAAACTATCAGTTCTTTACTGAAATTCCTAAGTTCTCAATCCTTGATTTATGTTTTGTTAATGGCTTTTCAATTGAGATCTTGATTTTTGGCTAAAATGCAAGATTTGATGGTTTTGGTGAAATTTTCGTGTGATCTGTTTGGGCAGTGTTTTGGAGTGTCAAAATGATGTTAAATGAATGCTAAATTGATTAGAAGTTGAGGTTTAATCAATGCAATCCCGGATAGGTTGAATTTCCTAAGTTTGGCTTGAGTTTTTGGTTGTTTTTGGAGTGTTTTTGGTGATCTGTTATACCTGGAGGTATAAGGACGTGGTTGTGATCATTTTGCATGTTAATTGATGTATAAAAATGGTTAGAAGTGATGGATCTTGGCTGGGTTAAGTTTTGGAAGTGTTTGGAGGTGATTTCGGTTGTGTTTGGTAGCCAAATTGTTAGATTTGTGATGAGCAGCGAGTTGTGTTGTTGTTGCTGGTGTTTTAATGCATAAGGATGCATTAATGTTCTGTTTTTGTGTGCTTGAAATAGGGGAGTTTGATCCGTGAGCTTTGGAGGTGTTTGCGGAAGGTTTCGGAAGCTTGGAAGCTTGTTGGCTAGTCTTGTTTTGGTTATCGGTGAGTGAAGTTGGGATTTCAGCTTTTAAAACAAGGTTTGAAGGTTTTTGGGAGCTTAGTGTAAGTCTAAACAACTTTGCTAAGCTCAAGAGTAAGTGAAAGGATTTTTGCTCTTGAATTGTGTGTGATTTGGTTTTAAAAGCAAATGTGGTTGATGATTGAAATGCATGTGTTTTGCATGGTTTAATTCTGTTTTGTAAGCATGTTTTAGCATGGTTTAATGCTGGTTTTGAAAGCCGTATGTGAAGGATGCTCAAGGTAAGAGATCCTTGGTTTTTTATACATTGAAAATGTGGTTTTGATGCATAGTGTTGCATGTTGATCAATGGCTTTGTATGATGCTTTAAAACAGTGAATTGATGATGGTAAATGTTACCTTTTGCATATTGGTTATGCATGTGAATCATTGGATTAATGAGGTAATGGTTTTGCATATTGGTTATGCATGTGAATCATTGGGCTAATGTTGTGATGGCTTTGCATTATGGTTATGCATGTGGAACATTGGATTAACATGGTAAGATGGTTATATTGGCTAGTGATGTAAATGGTTCTTGGTTTGTTGATCGGATATAGTTAGCCGGCTATAGGATTGGGTGCACCGTGAATTAAGTCGCCTTGGAGGTGGAGTGGTCAAGAGTGGACCGGATAAGCTCCCTTCAAGTATCCTAACGAGATGAGGTCATAGTGGAGGTTGTTGCCCACTCGAGGACCTTGGTTGTTTGAGGTCATAATGGAGGTGTTGCCCATTTGAGGACCTTGGTTGAGCAAAGGTTATATGGTGGTTAAAAGTCCATATGTGAGAACCTTGTGCTTGTTGAGATCACAATGGCAGTGGTTAAGTCCATGTGTGGATCTTGTGTGGGATGTCCCGGATCTCGTTAGTGATGTTCTACAACTACCAATCGGTTATGCAAAGGTTGTATGGTGGTTAAAAGTCCATATGGGAGAATCTTGTGCATGTCAAGGTTGTATGGTGGTTAAAAGTCCATACGGGAGAATCTTGTGCATGTCAAGGTTGTATGGTGGTTAAAAGTCCATACATGGGAACCTTGGGGAAAAAGCTAAGGTTGTATGGTGTTTAAAAGTCCATACATGGGAACCTTAGGATGATGAGGTCATAGTGGAGGTTGTTGCCCACTCGAGGACCTTGGTTGTTGAGGTCATAATGGAGGTTGTTGCCCATTCGAGGACCTTGGATTGGGTTGGGTGTAGGGAGCGTAGGGACAACGCTCGGAATCCGTGTATCCGATCGGGTTGTTAAGTTGAAAAGTGAATGTGGTTGATCTCTTGGAAGCCAATGTAATGTTCTTGATCATAGTGAAGCATGAGATGCTTGAAATGATGCATGGTTGCATGTGAAGCATGAGATGCTTGGATTGATGCATGGTTGCATGTGAAGCATGAGATGCTTGGATTGATGCATGATTGCATGTGAAGCATGAGATGCTTGAAAAGATGCATTGTTGCATGAAAAGTGTATGATGCTAGTGAATGCATGTTTACTTGTTAAGTTAAACAAGTGTTGGTTATCATTTGGTAAATGATGCATGTGAGCATGAAATATCTTTAATGCATTGGAGTCTTGTATGACTTGTTTTTTTAAGGCATGTGAAGATGATGTTATGGTTTTATGTTGCCTTTGTTAAATGCATGTGATAGAATATTTGAGCTATGGTTTTAAAAGGTTTCTTGCTTGATATGGCTTTCAAGTTTAAGAAAGGTATGTTGTGAAATGGGAGTGTTTTCCATGGTTTTGTTTAAGCTTGGCATATGGTGTTTATGCACAATTTGAGCTTGATGTTGAAAAGGGTTTTCAAACATGGTTTTGGTAAACAAATCGGGTTTGTTTTAAAAGTGTTTTAATGACCCGCTGCATTGATGGTGTTTTGGTTTTGAGCATTCCTCACTAAGCATTATGTGCTTACGCTCCTTTTTGTCCATCAATGCAGATTCTTGAAGTTTGGGCAGCAAGGAGCAAGGGATTCAAGGTGGACTCCAATGGAGATGTATGTCTCGGTGAATAGCTATAGTTAATAAGGGCAATGGGGTAGAATCTCTCGGGTTTATGTGTATGTGATCGTATATGTTTGATCATGAATGTTTTAATGTTGTTGCTAATGTTGTTGGAACATGAATTGGCTTTAATGAGAGTGAATTGGAAGGTTTGTGCCTAAATGGTTGCTTGTGTAGGAAGCATGCCTATAGATTTGGGGCTTTTCTTATATGTTGTGTTTCTGTTGAATTGTTGATGCAAGTATGTCTCATTTATGTTGAATTGCATGCTGGTAAAGTTTGGTGGCTTTTGGAGCATGTTTGAATGATCAATTGTGTGTTTAAGTGAGCAAAATGCAACATTCTGGGCTAGGCGTTTCGGAACAGGTAACACCGTTTCGGAACGGGTGCCCTGCATGAACCCAGGCGTTCGAAACGGGTGCCACCGTTCCGAAACGGAAGGCATTCTGCCAGACCCCCGTTGCGGAACGCGTTGCGGAACGGCCCCGTGTTTCGGAACGGGCTTGGCCTGTTTCGGAACGGGTGACCGTTGGGGGCTGACATGGGCGGTTAAATGTTTCAAAATGTTTGCATTTTGGTCCTGAAACTTGTTTGTGCAATTGTATGAGCTCGGGGTGTCCGTTTGAGCTGAAATTTGGCAGAGAAGCATGAAACTTGATTAACTTTAAGTTGGTATCTTAAAATCTGGTTAAGTCCTTAAAGTTTTCAGAAATTACAATTTGATCCCTAAAGTTGTAATTTGTTCAATTGGGTCCCTGTTTGATCTCTGATGGTTGTGATCTTTGAGCATGGTGTTTGTGTGATCACATCTAAGGTTAATGTGCATCTAGACAAGATTAAAAAGAAAAAAAAGGGTCGTTAATCAAGGTTGACTTTCGGGTTGACTTTGGTTTTCCCCGTGTAATCTTCGTAGTTCGGGTCAACCGTCCAGACCGGGCTACGGGGGTTACAAGATTCAAGATGTGTTCCACGTTTCGATGCTTCGAAAGTATAGATCGGATCCGTCTCATGTAATTCCAGTGGAAGAGATCGAGTTGAACTCAGATCCGTCGTATGGTGAAGAGCTGGTTGAAATTCTTGCTACGGATAGTAGAGTGTTGCGTGGGAGGTCTATTGAGTTAGTCAAGGTTTTGTGGAGACACTGAGGTGTGGAAGAGGCCACTTGGGATGTAACCCCCGTAGCCCGGTCTAGACGGTTGACCCGGACTACGAAGATTACACGGGGAAAACCAAAGTCAACCCGAAAGTCAACCTTGATTAACGACCCTTTTTTTTTTCTTTTTAGTCTTATCTAGATGCGCATTAACCCTAGTTGTGATCACACAAACATCATACTAAAAGATCACAAACGTCAGAGATCAAACAGGGACCCAATTGAACAAATTACAACTTTAGGGACCAAATTGCAAATTCTGATAAATTAACGGATTTATCCCAAATTAAAGTTACCATCTTGAAATTAGTCAGGTTTCATGCTTCTCTGTGAAATTTCAGCTCAAAAGGACATCCACAGCTCATGCAATTGATCAAACATGATTCGGGACTAAAACGTAAACAAAGCAAAACATATAAAGATACTTTTAACTGAATTTAACGGTCAGGTATCGATACACCTGATGTCGTATCGATACGCGGGGAAGGCAGTAACCAAACTCGAGCAACGGTATCGTTACGATATCCCCTGTACCGATACGGCATTCAAACTTTACCCAGATGAGTATCGATACCCCCACAACCGTACCGATACGCCTGGCAGAAAAGAGCATATTTGGCTCAGGCGTATCGATACGCGAGCCCGAGTACCGATACCCCTGTCTGAAATCGACTTGAAATTCATACCATTCATGCTTCAAACCTCAGGTTAACATCACCAAATCATACCACATAGATATACAACATGCAGGGATCATAAATGCATCGACAATTCAACTCATAACCATCACACATGAAAAGCCCCAATTTAAATGACATGCTTCCTACTTAAGCTACCTTTCATGCATAAACCTTCATAGCCAAGCATATAAGAGATCAATTCAAAAACCAACAACCACAGCAACATTCAACATACTTAGGAAGTCTTAAACACCTCCCACAACATATACATTGGTCCCCCATTGCCAAATCGACCAAAAGCTAAAATGTTTAACAAAACCTTCCATACATTGAGCTTTACTTGAACTTGTGTGCTTGCCTCCTCTTGCTGCCCTCAATGCACTCTAATGCTCTGCATTATTGAATCAAGAAAACGAGAGAGCGTAAGCCAAAGCTTAGTGAGGAGCGCTCTTTAAAAACCATTCAATAATGCATTTAAAACCATTTGTAAATCATGCTTGTAAACAACCTTTACACATGCTCAAAGCATACTTTAAATCAAGCAATATCATGCTTCCACATTTCATTTAAACAAGCATCTCATGCTTCAACATAAACATTTAAATCATGCATCTCATGCATCTCATGTACTATACATGTCATATTGGCTCAAGTGATACACATCATTTATGAAATCAAGTTCAACAACTTTCCCCAAGGACTTTTAAACACCTTGGCCATGGACTTTTAAACACCATGAATGGACCACACAAGGACTTTTAACCACCTTTGTGTCCGTAGCTTGAATTACCCCAAGGACTTTTAAACACCTTGGCCCCAAGGACTTTTAAACACCTTGGCCCCATGGACTTTTAACCACCATGGAAAGGAGCACCTAAGGACTTTTAACCACCTTAGAGTCCGCAACAAGATTCATCCAAGGACTTTTAACCACCTTGATGATCTTAGATAACAAGGCTCACTCAAGGACTTTTAACCACCTTAGTGACCTTCACTTTTACAAACCATCACTTGCCAATACACATTTTATACATCATATAATCCACTGTTTTAAAGCATTTAAACCAAGCCATTACATCATGCATTTCAAAGCATTAAATCATCATTTAACAATGCATAAAAACAAGGCACTCTTACCTAGAGACACCTTCAACACATGGCTTAAAACATCAGCATAAATCATGCTAAAACATCAGCAATTAACATGCTCAAACATGCTTTCCAAAACAGTAGCAAATCATGCAAAATCATCATTTCACATTTCGTCAAAACATGGCCACCACTTAAAGAGAGTAATCCGAAAACTTACACTTGAGCTTAGCAAAGTTGTTTAGACTTATACTAAGCTCCCAAAACCTTCAACCTTTGGTTTAAAAGCTGAAAATCCAATTTCACTCACCGATTACCAAACAAGCCTAGCCAACAAGCTTTCCAAGCTTCCGAAACCTTCCGAAAACACCTCCAAAACTCAAGAATCAACCTCCCCTGTTTTAAGCACATAAAAACAGAACATTAATGCATCCTTATGCATTAAAACACCAGCAACATCAACACAACTCGCTGCTCACCACAAATCTAACAATTTGGCTACCAAACACAACCGAAAACATCTCCAAACACTTCCAAAACTTAACCCAGCCAAGATCCAACACTTCTAACCATTTTTATACATCAAATAACATGCAAAAAGATCACAACCACGTCCTTATACCTCCAGGTATAACAGATCACCAAAAACACTCCAAAAACAACCAAAAACTCAAGCCAAACTTAGGAAATTCAACCTATCCGAGATTGCATTGATTAAACCTCAACTTCTAATCATTTTAGCATTCATTTAACATCATTTTAACACTTCAAAACCCTGCTTAAACAGATCACACGAAATTTTCACCAAAATCACCAAATCTTGCATTTTAGCCAAAAATCAAGATCTCAATTGAAAAGCCTTTAATAAAACATGAATCAAGGATTGAGAACTTAGGAATTTCAGTAAAGAACTGATAGTTTAGAGGAGAAGGACGTTCTTACCTCCAAACTCGAATTTCTCCCTTTTAGAGCCAAAATGCTTGATGAAACAATTTGCAAATTGAGAGGTTTTGATGATGAGATGATTAGGAATCAAATGAGAGTTGAAATGAGAGATGTAGATGTCAAAATCAGAGAAAGAAATCTGGAGAATCTTGTTTGGGTAGAGAGAAAATGAGAGAAAAGAGAATTTGAGAGAAAATAGAAAAATTAGTTAAGATTTGGTTAAAATGATTTCCCTCTCTTTTCTTAATCTTTAAAATCAGATTTTAGACTTAAAATATCTTAGAAAAATCTGGAGAAATCCTTTTTGGAATAATAGCTCCTTAAAGATTCAAAGTTTCAATCCTTTATAAAACTGTCCCGCAACTTTCAAAAATTACATTTTGGTCACTAGCCAAAATGTCAACCTTCCAAACCTCATTTTCCAAAATTGATTTCACAGTTCACTTTTATATATTAAAAGATGATTTTAGAATATTTTTCCATATTTTTAATGCAACCCGAACTAGGTTTTCCTAAATTCCCTCTTATATATTCGATCAGCACTTTGACTAAACCGGTCAACGCCAAAACTTCTGAGCCCAAAACCGGGGCGTTACAACTCTCCCCCCCTTAAGAAATTTCGTCCTCGAAATTTACCTGAAGGAAAGAGATAAGGAAACTGCTTCAGCATATCCTCCTTCCGCTCCCACGTGGCTTCCTCAACACCGCGATGCTTCCACAGCACCTTCACCAACTCAATGGTCTTGCCACGAAGAACCTTGCTATCTGAATCCAGAATCTTCACCGGTTCCTCATCATAGGTCAAATCCGGATTCAATTCCACCTCCTTCACAGGCAACACATGCGAAGGATCAGATCGATACCTCCGGAGCATAGAAACATGGAACACATCATGAATCTTCTCCAGCTCCTGAGGTAACCTCAACCGATACGCAACAGGACCAACACGCTCAACAACCTCATATGGTCCAATGTATCTAGGGCTCAGCTTACCCTTCCGCCCAAACCTCATCACCTTCTTCCAAGGCGAAACCTTCAAGAACACGCGATCACCCACCGCAAACTCTATCTCCCTACGCTTCAAATCCGCGTAAGACTTCTGCCGATCAGAAGCAGCCTTCAACCTCTCACAAATGAGCTTCACTTTCTCGGTGGTACCTTTCAACAAAGCAGGCATCGAAACCAACTTTTGACCAGCTTCAGCCCAACACAGAGGAGTCCTACACTTCCTCCCATACAGAGCCTCATAAGGTGCCATCTGTATACTTGCCTGAAAACTGTTGTTGTAAGCGAACTCAACCAAAGGCAGATGCTTCTCCCAAGAACCTTGGAACTCTATCACGCAACATCTCAACATATCCTCCAAGATCTGAATAACTCGCTCAGACTGGCCATCCGACTGAGGATGATAGGATGTACTGAAATGCAACCTTGTACCCAAAGCTTGATGCAAACACTGCCAAAAACGCGATGTGAACCTCGGATCCCTATCCGACACGATCGACTTAGGCACACCATGCAACCTCACAACCTCAGCAACGTACAGCTCTGCCAGCTTATCCAAAGAAAACGTAGTATGCACAGGCAAGAAATGTGCACACTTCGTCAGGCGATCCACAATCACCCAAACAGAATTCTTCTTCGACGGAGACAAAGGCAAACCAGATACAAAATCCATGGTAACCCTCTCCCACTTCCATTCAGGGATTTTCAACGGTTGCAACAAACCAGAAGGAACCTGATGTTCAGCCTTAACTCGCTGACACACCAAACACTTGCTCACGAACTCTGCCACATCCTTCTTCAAGCCCACCCAATAGTACTCATCACGAAGATCGCGATACATCTTTGTACTACCAGGATGCATAGCAAAAGGACTACTATGACCTTCAGCTAGAATAGCATGCCTCAACTCAGCATCTGCAGGCACTACTATCCGACTACCAAAACACAACACCCCATCCTCATTAAAACAGAAATCCGAAGGTCTACCCTCCGCGATATCCTGAACATGAGACACCAAGGAATCATCCAACAACTGCTTATCCTTGATCAACTGAACCAACGAAGGTTTCACTTGCAACTCAGCAACAAGACCACCATCCTGCGATATACTCAAGCTAGCAAACATAGCTCTCAGCTCAACAGCTACCTTCCTACTCAAGGCATCCGCAACAACATTGGCCTTTCCAGGATGATACTCTATCGTCAGATCATAATCCTTGAGCAACTCCAACCAACGTCGCTGCCTGAGATTCAACTCCTTCTGAGACATCAGATACCTCAAACTCTTGTGATCCGTGTACACAGTACACTTCTCACCATACAGATAATGCCTCCAGATCTTCAGAGCAAAAACTACTGCAGCCAACTCAATATCATGCGTAGGATAATTGCGCTCATGCACCTTCAACTGCCGCGACGCATAAGCCACAACCTTACCCTCTTGCATCAGCACACACCCCAAACCAACATAGGATGCATCACTGTAGACTACAAACTCTTTCCCTGATTCAGGCTGAATCAAGATAGGAGCTTGCGTCAAAGCTAACTTCAGCTTCTCAAAAGCTTGCTGTCTCGCTTCTGTCCACTCATACTTAACATCTTTCTGCAGCAATTTCGTCAAAGGAGCAGCAATCTTGGAAAAACCATCCACAAACCTTCGGTAGTATCCTGCCAAACCAAGGAAACTACGAACCTCCTGAACAGACTTAGGAACTTTCCAGTTCATCACCGCTTCAATCTTCTGAGGATCAACACGAATCCCCTCAGCTGAGACCACATGACCAAGAAAAACAACCTCTCTAAGCCAAAACTCACACTTGCTCAACTTAGCATAAAGCTGATTCTCCAACAAAGCTTGCAACACAACCCTCAAATGCTCTTCGTGCTCTTCCTCAGTACGCGAGTACACAAGGATATCATCAATGAACACCACGACAAACTTGTCCAGGTATTCATGAAAAACACGATTCATCATGTCCATGAAAGCAGCAGGAGCATTTGTCAAACCAAACGGCATCACAAGGAACTCATAATGCCCATACCTTGTCCTGAAAGCGGTCTTAGGCACATCCACATCCTTCACCTTCAATTGATAATACCCTGACCTCAAGTCAATCTTAGAGAACACAGCAGCTCCCCGAAATTGATCAAAAAGATCATCAATCCTCGGCAAAGGATACCGATTCTTGATAGTCAACTTGTTCAGCTGACGGTAATCAATGCACATCCTCATCGTGCCATCTTTCTTCTTCACAAACAAGACAGGAGCACCCCAAGGCGAAACACTCGGCCGGATGAAACCACGATCAAGCAACTCTTGCAACTGTGTCTTCAGCTCCTTCAGCTCCTTAGGTGCCATTCTATAGGGAGTAATGGACACAGGAGTGGTATTCTCATACAGCTCAATACCAAACTCCACCTCGCGATTAGGAGGTAAACCAGGCAACTCCTCAGGAAAAACATCAGGAAACTCCTTCACAACCCTGATATCCTGCACCCTCAGCTCCTTCGAACTAGGATTCATCACAAAAGCCAGAAAAGCTTCACAACCTTGCCTCAGCATCCTGCTCGCCTCCAAGATAGAAACAACATTGGCAAGAAACTTCACATTCTCGCCAACCACCACCACTTCATAATCATCCGCAAGCCTAAGCGAAACCCGCTTATTCTCACAATCCACAACAGCACGATGCTCAGCAAGCCAATCCATACCAAGGATCACATCAAAACCATAAAAGGGCAACTCCATAAGATCAACAAGAAAGACATGCTCTTGAACAACCAAAGGACACCTTTTATAAAGCTTACGAGTCACAACAGTTTCACCAAAAGAACTAGTGACTCTAACACCAACATCCAAAAACTCAACAGGCAAACCAAGCAACTCAGCATGCTCACGAAGAATGTATGAATGCGTAGATCCAGAATCAATCAAAGAAAGCAATGACAAGGATTGCAAAGTAAAGGTACCTGCAATCACATCTGCATCATTCCTTCCTTCGCGCTGAGCATACACCCTCGCTTGACCTCCACCCTCAGGTTGAATAGCCACAACATGAGCTACACCGCGCCCACCTTCCTCTCGTCTCTGAAAATTACCACGGCCGCGCCCACGACCTCTCTGCGATGCTGCAACAACAGGAGCACGCTCTTGACCACCAGCCATCCTCGGACAATCACGTCTCAGATGATCAGCTGAACCACAACTCCAGCACTCATAACCAGCTGCTATCACAGGAGCTTGCACCTCCCTCCCAGCACGAGGACAGTCACGCTT
Organism: Hibiscus tridactylites; assembly: GCA_958450335.1. NCBI lineage: Eukaryota > Viridiplantae > Streptophyta > Magnoliopsida > Malvales > Malvaceae > Hibiscus > Hibiscus tridactylites. The sequence continues at coordinate 35,601,695 of OY288265.1, read as the reverse complement.
CAAGTGACCACGGGAACCACAAATCCAACAAGCACTAGGGTCAGCTCTAGCATTGCCACCCCTAGCAGGTGCACCTCCACCTCTCTTAGACGAGGACTGAAACCTCTGATCACGCCCTCTCTTGTTCCGTCCACCGGAACTATACTCAGCAGCTCTCTTTCCAGAACTAGCTCCAGCACCCTTAGCAGACAAACTCAGGTTCATCTCAATGTCCTTCGATCGACTAACCAACACATCGAAATCATTGTACTCAGCAGCTAACATATAAGTCTTAACCTCCGTCACCAAACCATAACGGAACCTTTCGCACCTTTCGCGCTCATCAGGTACCAACTCAGGTGCATACTGGCTAAGACGTACAAACTGTACCTCATACTCAGCCACACTCATGTTCCCTTGGGTCAGAGACATGAATTCACGCTTCTTTTCATCCAGATATCTAACTCCCAGATATCTCCTCTTGAACGCATGCTGAAAGAACGTCCATGTAACATCAGCATCAGCCATCCCAGAGATTGTGGTCGTCCACCACGTATAAGCATCACCTTGCAGCAGTGACACCACACATCCCAGCTTCTGCACATCAGTGCAACTCATTTGTCCCAAGACACGCTTAGTACTCTCCAACCACGCTTCAGACCTCTCAGCTGACATACCTCTAAACTCAGTCCCACCAAGACCGCGCAAACGTTCCAAGGGTAGTCTAGCACCAGCATCTCCCTGATGCCCAGCTCCTTGAGCTCCAGCTACTGCTGCTCGAAACGCACCCGCAATAGCTTGTACAAGCACAGACATGTCAGGTATCGCTTGCCCCTGACCAGCTTCAGGTCCTGCAGCTCCAGCACCAGCTGCCTCAGCTCCAACTCCAGCTCTTTCCCTCTCCGCACCACCACCACCAGGTGGAGGAGGAGGTATCACAGCACTACCAGTGTGCTCATCATTCACATTCCCTTCCGGGGTCGTAGCTCTCGCGCTACTCCTTAACTCTCTACGTGGTGCCATACTTTACCATGCATAACAATACAAAATAAAACAAGTCAGGACCAGCAAGGTAAGCAAATTCCAAGTATTCAAGCTCAATTTCTTTCAAAAACAACATCATCCCTTTAGCTTTTGTTTGGCAATGGGTACCCTCATCATGCATCATCACAACATGCATCACATACACATCATCATATCATAACACTGAACATGCTTTCACTCAACAAGCATACCAACCAAACCATGCTTCAATCATGCATACACACATTCCCAATTACTCGAGAACCTGGCTCTGATACCACCAAATGTAACCCCCGTAGCCCGGTCTAGACGGTTGACCCGGACTACGAAGATTACACGGGGAAAACCAAAGTCAACCCGAAAGTCAACCTTGATTAACGACCCTTTTTTTTTCTTTTTAGTCTTATCTAGATGCGCATTAACCCTAGTTGTGATCACACAAACATCATACTAAAAGATCACAAACGTCAGAGATCAAACAGGGACCCAATTGAACAAATTACAACTTTAGGGACCAAATTGCAAATTCTGATAAATTAACGGATTTATCCCAAATTAAAGTTACCATCTTGAAATTAGTCAGGTTTCATGCTTCTCTGTGAAATTTCAGCTCAAAAGGACATCCACAGCTCATGCAATTGATCAAACATGATTCGGGACTAAAACGTAAACAAAGCAAAACATATAAAGATACTTTTAACTGAATTTAACGGTCAGGTATCGATACACCTGATGTCGTATCGATACGCGGGGAAGGCAGTAACCAAACTCGAGCAACGGTATCGTTACGATATCCCCTGTACCGATACGGCATTCAAACTTTACCCAGATGAGTATCGATACCCCCACAATCGTACCGATACGCCTAGCAGAAAAGAGCATATTTGGCTCAGGCGTATCGATACGCGAGCCCGAGTACCGATACCCCTGTCTGAAATCGACTTGAAATTCATACCATTCATGCTTCAAACCTCAGGTTAACATCACCAAATCATACCACATAGATATACAACATGCAGGGATCATAAATGCATCGACAATTCAACTCATAACCATCACACATGAAAAGCCCCAATTTAAATGACATGCTTCCTACTTAAGCTACCTTTCATGCATAAACCTTCATAGCCAAGCATATAAGAGATCAATTCAAAAACCAACAACCACAGCAACATTCAACATACTTAGGAAGTCTTAAACACCTCCCACAACATATACATTGGTCCCCCATTGCCAAATCGACCAAAAGCTAAAATGTTTAACAAAACCTTCCATACATTGAGCTTTACTTGAACTTGTGTGCTTGCCTCCTCTTGCTGCCCTCAATGCACTCTAATGCTCTGCATTATTGAATCAAGAAAACGAGAGAGCGTAAGCCAAAGCTTAGTGAGGAGCGCTCTTTAAAAACCATTCAATAATGCATTTAAAACCATTTGTAAATCATGCTTGTAAACAACCTTTACACATGCTCAAAGCATACTTTAAATCAAGCAATATCATGCTTCCACATTTCATTTAAACAAGCATCTCATGCTTCAACATAAACATTTAAATCATGCATCTCATGCATCTCATGTACTATACATGTCATATTGGCTCAAGTGATACATATCATTTATGAAATCAAGTTCAACAACTTTCCCCAAGGACTTTTAAACACCTTGGACCCCAAGGACTTTTAAACACCTTGGCCATGGACTTTTAAACACCATGAATGGACCACACAAGGACTTTTAACCACCTTTGTGTCCGTAGCTTGAATTACCCCAAGGACTTTTAAACACCTTGGCCCCAAGGACTTTTAAACACCTTGGCCCCATGGACTTTTAACCACCATGGAAAGGAGCACCTAAGGACTTTTAACCACCTTAGAGTCCGCAACAAGATTCATCCAAGGACTTTTAACCACCTTGATGATCTTAGATAACAAGGCTCACTCAAGGACTTTTAACCACCTTAGTGACCTTCACTTTTACAAACCATCACTTGCCAATACACATTTTATACATCATATAATCCACTGTTTTAAAGCATTTAAACCAAGCCATTACATCATGCATTTCAAAGCATTAAATCATCATTTAACAATGCATAAAAACAAGGCACTCTTACCTAGAGACACCTTCAACACATGGCTTAAAACATCAGCATAAATCATGCTAAAACATCAGCAATTAACATGCTCAAACATGCTTTCCAAAACAGTAGCAAATCATGCAAAATCATCATTTCACATTTCGTCAAAACATGGCCACCACTTAAAGAGAGTAATCCGAAAACTTACACTTGAGCTTAGCAAAGTTGTTTAGACTTATACTAAGCTCCCAAAACCTTCAACCTTTGGTTTAAAAGCTGAAAATCCAATTTCACTCACCGATTACCAAACAAGCCTAGCCAACAAGCTTTCCAAGCTTCCGAAACCTTCCGAAAACACCTCCAAAACTCAAGAATCAACCTCCCCTATTTTAAGCACATAAAAACAGAACATTAATGCATCCTTATGCATTAAAACACCAGCAACATCAACACAACTCGCTGCTCACCACAAATCTAACAATTTGGCTACCAAACACAACCGAAAACATCTCCAAACACTTCCAAAACTTAACCCAGCCAAGATCCAACACTTCTAACCATTTTTATACATCAAATAACATGCAAAAAGATCACAACCACGTCCTTATACCTCCAGGTATAACAGATCACCAAAAACACTCCAAAAACAACCAAAAACTCAAGCCAAACTTAGGAAATTCAACCTATCCGGGATTGCATTGATTAAACCTCAACTTCTAATCATTTTAGCATTCATTTAACATCATTTTAACACTTCAAAACCCTGCTTAAACAGATCACACGAAATTTTCACCAAAATCACCAAATCTTGCATTTTAGCCAAAAATCAAGATCTCAATTGAAAAGCCTTTAATAAAACATGAATCAAGGATTGAGAACTTAGGAATTTCAGTAAAGAACTGATAGTTTAGAGGAGAAGGACGTTCTTACCTCCAAACTCGAATTTCTCCCTTTTAGAGCCAAAATGCTTGATGAAACAATTTGCAAATTGAGAGGTTTTGATGATGAGATGATTAGGAATCAAATGAGAGTTGAAATGAGAGATGTAGATGTCAAAATCAGAGAAAGAAATCTGGAGAATCTTGTTTGGGTAGAGAGAAAATGAGAGAAAAGAGAATTTGAGAGAAAATAGAAAAATTAGTTAAGATTTGGTTAAAATGATTTCCCTCTCTTTTCTTAATCTTTAAAATCAGATTTTAGACTTAAAATATCTTAGAAAATTCTGGAGAAATCCTTTTTGGAATAATAGCTCCTTAAAGATTCAAAGTTTCAATCCTTTATAAAACTGTCCCGCAACTTTCAAAAATTACATTTTGGTCACTAGCCAAAATGTCAACCTTCCAAACCTCATTTTCCAAAATTGATTTCACAGTTCACTTTTATATATTAAAAGATGATTTTAGAATATTTTTCCATATTTTTAATGCAACCCGAACTAGGTTTTCCTAAATTCCCTCTTATATATTCGATCAGCACTTTGACTAAACCGGTCAACGCCAAAACTTCTGAGCCCAAAACCGGGGCGTTACATGGGAGAGGAAGTAAGACATGGAGAAACAGTTTCCGTATCTCTTTCCGTCATGTAATTTCGAGGACGAAATTCCTTAAGCGGGGGAGAGTTGTAACGCCCAGGTTTGGGGCCGGAAGATACTCGAGTTGGTTAAGCCGGTTCGGGTTAAGTTAAATTTTGGGGAGACAATTTAAAATATACCATTTTAGGGCTTTTGGAGAAAAAGGGATTTTAAAAAGAGTCTTTTGGTAAAATGTGGATAAATGGGATTTGGAGATAGCATTTACATTTAAATAAAATAAAATATTTCAAAATTTTCTATCTCTTCTTCCCAAGAGCATTTCACGTTAAAACACCCAAGCCATAGCCACCACCCAATTTTTCACCAAGCTTCACCATTTTTTGGAGTTTTCAAGAGAAGCGGCGGATAACGATTCGGGTCCTTCGGACGTCACACCGAGAGTTACGGAAGCTTGAAGGAGGACCGTTAACTTGTTTTGGATTTTGAGCTGGTGAGTGGAAATTGTTTGAAGCTTTAAAATGTTCAAAGAAGGTTTCTCGTGGTTTGGGTGGAGCCTTAGGGGCCAACCTAAACCCGAGTGTAAGTTTGTCGATTTTTGCCTTGTTCCGTCGATTGTTGGTACACATGTTTATTCGTGTTGTTGTGTGAAATGCTGATTGTTTTTACCTCCTTTTACTGTTGTTGTGTTGTCGTAGTTGTTGTCAAGCCTCACGTGATGGTTAGGTGTTGTTGAATACGGTGATGTGTAGTCCCACCAGAGGTGACTAGTAGATGAGTAGGGTGTTGTGTAGTCCCATCGGAAACATGCTAGTTGTAGTGAACGATGATGTGTAGTCCCACCAGAAATGGTTGTGCATGTGCATACCATGTTTTGTCTACGCTTTCGTTTTATCGTACTTCCTTCTTAAATGGTTGTCTTTAAAACTAAATATATATTTTGAACTGAATTGCTGTTGTTTCGATTTTGAGCTCCGCTCACTAAGCTTTTAAGCTTACGCTCTATTTTCCAACAATGCAGGTCGTTAGTGGCTTCGGGAGGCAAGCGGGGCAAGGGAGGAGTCTTGGAGTTCCTTTCTAGCTCAAAGTATGGTTTTTATAGTTGTAATAATAATTCGGCAATAGGAATGCTAGACTTATTGTTATGGAGTTGGTGTCCAAACTCCTATGTTTTGTTATTGTTATTGTTGTTACCATGTTAAAAATGTTGAAGTATGCCTTGGTTGGTTTTGACCTCTTTGTGGATGTTAAGCATGCTTGGTTGATCTCGTTATATCTTGTTTCGTTGAATTGAGCCATGTTTTATGTTTGACTTGCTTTAAATGAGCATTTCTTGGTTGTTTTAAGTTGTATGCATGTTTAGATGTTGATCTAATGCTTGCTTAAGATGTCTAAGTTGGCTCCCTTGTGCTTAAAAATGAATTTTGTTGTCTTTATGTGCAGGGCGTATCGATACGCTCAAGGGTAGTATCGATACAGTCCCTTGTTTTATGTCCAGCGTACCGATACATGGGGGCGTATCGGTACCCACTTTTCTCTTTGGAAATCTGAGATTTTGACGAGAAATTAGGGTATCGGTACGGGCCTTAGGCGTACCGATACGGTCTTGGAGTTGACTTTGAGAAATATGACCGTTAGGAGCGTATCGATACCAGCCTTGGAGGGTATCAATACAGACTCTCAAAGTTGACTTTGTAAGGGTTTGACCGTTGAAGGCGTATCGATACGTGACCTTGGAGTTTCGATACGACCTGAAGTAAAATGGCTAAAACATGTCTTTAATTGTATGATCTGCTTGGTTCGTACCCGTGTTTGCTTTGTCGTTGTTTGCTTCTCTCACATAGGATCAAATAAAACATTTAGACAAGATTAATTAAAAGAGAAAAAATAAGGTTGCTAATCGGAGTGAGGCCTTAATAAGTTTCGCTTCAGTTTTCCTCGTGTAACCCGTTCGATTCGGTCTGGTGGCTAGGCCGGGACGAGGGGGTTACAGTTACACTCCATCTACTCTATATCTTGGCTTCATGAGTGATTTTCAAATCCTAACAAAGTCAAACAAATCATGAGATGAAATCCCGAGATAAAAAATCAATCAAAAAAGGTATAACAGAAATGCACTCCAATGTTCGAAGTTTAGTAATAGGCATTTTTGGATAAGAGTGTGGAAATTTTGGGGCACTCTGCTGTAGCAAAATGAAAAATAAGGTAGCAATGCACCATCCAAATAAAAAAACCTTAGCTTCATGAGTGATTGTAATATTTTCGAATCATGACAATGCTGAGTAGCTCAGGGTTTTGTTGTTTGCTCCATCATTTATTTCGAGCCAAAATAATGTGATGAGTTGACATACCCAAAACAAGAAAAAATGAGACAATTCAATAATGATAAAAGTAAGTTTAAATTGGTTAAAAAAACGAAGTAACTTGGAAATAGTTCACATCTTTAGATATCGACTCAGCTTTCGAGGTCTCCTAGACACATGATATGCTTGGGGAGATACCCGGTAAGCCATTTCAATGTTGCTTATGCACTTGATATACGGGGCATCTAATCTAGTTTGATATATTTATAATCTAAAAAGAAAAAATCAAGTTTTCCCTAATAAGAATCTCACATTGAAATAAGAACATGCAAACTAAGATTTGTAGTGAAACAAAAGATTTCTCTGCATTACTTCACAAAGAAGTTCAAAAGTATATGTGATAACCTTGTAAAAAACATGCATTTCATGCCTGTTTAATTAGTTATTTGCTTGTCTTTAAGCTCATTTCATTTGCATTTAGATGCATTTAGTTCATATAGTTGCAATTTGGTGTTGTTTGCTTGGTTGTTTTCATTTAATAAGAAATGGGTGTTACTTGAGAAAGAATCGTTCTGGTATGGTACTGTGCAAGTAAGCAAGGGAGTGTGGCTGAGCAATGAAATGCTACAACATTTTGGACGGCAATTCTAGGCACAGAAAAGGACAAAACAACAAAGATATTTTCCAGCCCACGTGAGAGACCCTCATTTGTCTGTTGTGCCTGGTATATCCTAGGGAATATTCCCTAAGACAAGGAATGTTTAGGGCACAAAACCCTATAAGCCTCCACTATATAAATGACAAGATACCCACATTAAGGAGAGAGCTAGAAAAAATGACTTTTGGGTGCTATGAGTGAGGAGAAAAGGCAGCTACTTCCCATCTTCTTCCTCAACTTGGTGTCCTCCATTGTTGAAGCTCCAAGGGGTGTCCTTGCTGGCCTTCGAGAGAAGCAACAAGTCTAGGGTGGTTCACGGTAGTCCAAGGCGACACGGGAGATTTCCTTTTCTTTGTTATTTGCTTTAACACTTTATATTTTGGAAATGGGTTGTTTAAGACGAATGATGATGTATGATTTACACCCAGCCATGAACTAACTTTAGATGGCTTGGGTTTGTTTGGGATGATTTTGTTTTAGTTTTTAATGAATGTTTAGCATGTTTCAAGCTTCATATGCTTTGTCTACTCTTTTATTGCCTTAAATTTGTAAGAGCTTTCGAGAGTTGGCCTTTACTTAGGTGTTAGCTTAGCTTAATGGATGAGATAGTTAAGCTTAATCCACGTAGACAAGAGGGTTGGCTGCTGAGAGGCAAAACTCTAACTCACCTTAGAGATAAGGATAGAGTTTCAACCACTAAAATGGGTAGCACGTAAACGATAAGTAGCTTGCTAGGGTTCACGCTGAGAGGTATTGCCGTAACATTCTAGCTGTCAAGTTTCTTGCTAGAGATAGTTTAGAAACACCATAGGAAACCCTGTCGAGCATAGTTTAAACTGGAAAGTGTTAGATATACATTAGAACTAGGCGTAGGGTTCCTTAACAAACCCATCCTATCATTCCCAATAGAGAGTTTCGCATACAATAGAGGACCTTGCAGCTTATTCAGTTCATTTCAGTTTTACTTAATTGCTTTTGCTACAACATTTCTGATATCGTGTGACATCAACCTTTCACCCAAATATTTACTTTTGTGTTAGTGTGCATGGACTTAACCTAATTTACCTCCAATCCCCGTGGAGACGATCTCACTTACAATTTTATTACTTGTTTCGACGGGTATACTTGCACTATTTGCGTATCATTTATAGTAGACCGCATAACATAACAAGTTTTTGGCGTCGTAGCTGGGGATTGACAATTAGTTATTTTAGGTTTAGTTTTTGCATCATTTTATTTCCTCCTTTGTATATATTTATTTGTTGTTTTTGTTTGTCTTTTTTTAGGTTTGTGCTGGTGCATGACCTAAAGAAGACCCGACGAACCCGTACTACTGGTCATTCCTGAAATTGAACATCTCTTATGACAAAGAAGGCATATACAAGAAGCTCTCAAAATCATGCATAGAGCTCAGAACCAAGGATTACCAGCTGATAATCAAGCAGATCCTGATGCTGCAGAAAATGGCAGAGCTGCAGCTTGTCCATGAGCTATTAGAGATCATTTGAATCCGATCTTAGATGATCTCAACCCTGGGATTGTAGCTCCCAAGATTCAGACAGTCCACTTCGAGCTTAAACTTGTGATGTTCAACATGTTGAACTCGATTGGACAATTTGGTGGCTCACCTCATGAAGATGCAAGACAACACATTCATGCATTCTTGGAGGTTTGTGACTCAATTAGACAACAAGGAGTGCAGGAGGATGTGCTGAAGCTGAAGTTGTTCCCTTATTCATTGCATGATCGAGCACGAGAGTGGTTGAGTGGAGTACCAACCGGTTCGATGGAATCATGGACAAACTTGTGCAAAAGTTTTTTGCTGTGGTATAATCCACCCAACAGGAACACCAAACTAAGGAATTATATTGCATCCTTTCGTCAAGCTGATGACAAGTTGATGTACGAGTGTTGGGATAGATTCAAAGGACTGTTGCGCAAATATACAAATCATGCTTTTCATGATTGGATGTAAGTGATGATGTTCTACAACGGTGTTAATGCTTCAACGAGGATGATGTTAGATGCTTCAACAAATGGAACTATGCTGGATAAGTCACCCGAAGAAGCATTTGACATCCTTGATAGGATAGCCAAAAATGACTACCAATTTCCTTCTTCGAGATTAGGAATAGGGAGGAAGAATCAAGGAACACATGATCTTGATGCATATGATTCAGTTGCAGCTCAATTATCAGCCATCAAGAATATGCTAAAGAATCTCCAATGTCCTAACGAGCTGAATGAAGTAAAAACTGCATCTACTTGTCTTCGTTGTGAAGGAAACCATTATTTGAGTGAGTTCCCAAAAAACAACGAGTCTACCAACTATGCGGGGAACTACAATAGGAACAACGACCCCTACTCAAACACCTACAACCCAGGGTGGCATCAACATCCTAACCTTTCTTCGAGAAATTAAGGAAACAACAATTTTGGTGGCTCGAATCAGCAACAAAATCTGACTAAACGCTCAGATTTCCAGCAAAATATGTCATGGCAAAACAACAAGGGTTCAACATCTTCATCAACCAATAATTCTTTGGAAGCTACTTTCAAGGATTTTATGACAACTTCGAAGGATTTCATGATAACAATGAAGGCTCTACTTTAAGAACACTCTATGTCTATCAAGAGTCAAGGAGAACTGCTACAAAGCCATAGCTCATCCTTGAGAGCTTTGGAAACCCAAGTAGATCGAATCGCTCAAGCTTTGCATGTTAGACCTCAAGGAAATCTGCCTAGTGATATTGAAGTCACTAAAAGTCATGGCAAGGAGCATTGTAGTGCATTCACTTTAAGGAGTAGCACCCAACTCAACAAAGAAGATAAGTTTGGGGTAAGAAGAAGAAGGATTCTAGCCCCAAAATTGTGCGGAAAGAATCTGATGTGTAAGAGGAATCGGCTCGTGAGAAGGAAATGATGAGGAATTGACAAATGAACATGCTTGTGGAAGACCGAATGCTACAGCAAAAGAAAGATCCCACTAGCAGAGGAAGAAGTCAGACCCCCACCACCCTTCCATCAAAGATTGCAGAAGCAAAATGTCGATCGCCAATTCAAGAAATTTGTGGATGTTCTTTACCAGCTACATATCAAGGTCCCATTTTTGGAGGTTGTTGATCAAATGCCCACTTATGCTAAATTACTCAAGGATATTGTTACCAAGAAGAGGAAGGTTGAAAGGTATGAGACTATTACTACAGCAAAAGAATGCTATTATGTGTGGAGTAAGTTGTCACCCAAACGGAAGGATTCGGGCAGCTTTATCATCCCATGCTCCATTGGTGACAATTATATGGGTAGAGCCTTATGCGATCTTGGGTCTAGTGTTAATCTAATGCCAAAGTCTATTTTTATGAAGCTTGGTATAGGAGATGCAAGGCCTACAACTGTTATTTTACAGCTAGCCGACCGATCTCATGTCCGTTCGAAAGGAATGATTGAAGATGTTGTGGTGAAAGCTGACAGATTTGTCTTCCCAGTTGACTTCTTCATTCTCGATTGTGAAGCGGATGACAATGCACCCATAATCTTGGGGCGACCTTTTTTAGCCACCTGTCATATCTTGATTGATTGTGAAAAAGGAGAGTTTACCATGAGAGTGGCTGATCAGAGGGTGACCATAAATGTCTTTGACACCCTAAGGTATGTGAATGAATATGAGAAATGTCAATACATAGATGCTATGGCAGAAGAAGAAGCCACTTAATTTTGTTGTAATAATTTCTTACAAATTGAGGATTACATGAAGCTCAAGGAAGATGACAATGAAGTGTTCAAGAAACTTGAGGAGTTCCCAATGGAGGTGCAACAATCAAGCCTGCTCATATCCAAACCAGGTACACATTTTGAACCTTTAGATTTTTCTGAATTTACTCCTCCAAAACCTTCACTTGAGCATGCACCTACATTAGAATTAAAGCCTTTTCCATCACTCCTTAAATATGCTTATTTAGGTATTAATGAGACTTTGCCTGTGATAATTTCTTCTAGTCTTACACCTAAGTAAGAATCTAGGTGGATAAATATGTTAGCTCAACATAAAAAAGCTCTAGGTTGGACTATGTCTTACTTGAAAGGCATAAGCCCTATTATTTGCATGCACAAGATTTTTCTTGATGATTGTCACAACAACTTGGTCGAACCCCAAAAAAGGCTTAATCCAGTCACGAAGAAGGTGGTGATGAAGGAGATAATCAAGTGGCTCGATGCTGGTGTTATCTACCCAATATCCAATAGTTCGTGGGTCAGCCCGGTACAATGTGTACCCAAGAAGTGAGGCATGATCGTGGTAAGCAATGAGGACAATGAATTTTTGCCAACAAGAACAGTAACGGGGTGGAGGATATGCATGGACTATCTGAAGCTCAACAAAGCAACCAAGAAGGACCATTTCCCCCTCCCATTCATCGACCAAATGCTAGATCGATTGGCGAGGAAATCCTTTTATTGTTTCCTCAATGGATACTCAGGGTACAACCAGATTGCTATAGCACCAAAAGATCAAGAGAAGACAACTTTCACATGCCCCTACAGTACTTATGCCTTTAGAAGGATGCCATTTGGACTTTGCAATGCTCCAGCCACTTTTCATAGATGCATGTTTGCATTTTCTCAGACATGATTGAATAGTTCTTGGAGATCTTCATAGATGACTTTTCAGTCTCAAGAGATGACTTTGAGTTATGCTTGGGAAACTTGGCAAAGGTACTCAAGAAGTGTGAAGAATCGACTTGGTTCTCAATTGAGAGAACTGCTATTTTATGGTGACCGAAGGGACTGATTTGGGGCACAAGATATCGAAGAAGGGCATAGAGGTGGACAAGGCAAAGGTTGAGGTGATCAAGAAGCTACCTCCCCCTACCACTATGAAGGGTATTAGGGGCCTCTTGGGCCATGCAGGCTTCTATAAGAGGTTCGTCAAGGACTTCTCCAAGATCTCCAAACCACTATGCACTTTGCTATAGCAAAACCAACCCTTCATTTTTGATGTTGATTGCCACAACGCGTTCAAGGAACTGAAGGAGAAACTTATCTCAGCACCTATCATTGTTCAACCAGATTGGTCCTCACCATTCGAACTGATGTGTGATGTGAGTGACTATGCAGTGGGAGTAGCACTCGCGCAACGCCGGGGTAAAGTCTTTCATGTTATTTATTATGCTAGTTGCACCTTAAATGATGCACAAATCAACTACACCACCACTGAAAAAGAATTGTTTGTTGTTGTGTTTGCCTTTGATAAGTTTAGAGCATACTTGATAGGTACTAAGGTCATTGTTCACACTGATCACTCAACTATTAAGTACTTAGTGACTAAAAAGGATGTTAAACCTAGACTTACTAGGTGGATACTTCTCTTGCAAGAATTTGACCCAGAAGTTAGAGATAGAAAGGGTTGTGAAAACCAAGTGGCCGATCATTTTTCTAGGCTAGAAAACAAGGCTCAAAACAATGATGAAAAAGAAATTAATGAGGAATTCCATGATGAGAAAATATTATATGCTACAACAATTTTGTGGTATGATGATATTGTTAATTTTTGTAACCCCCTCAACCCGACCTAGCCACCAGACCGTATCGAGTGGATCACACGGGACTAACTAGAGAAAGATCCAAAGATTTCCCTCCAATTAGTAACCCTAAACGCATTGATTATTATCTTTTCTAGATGCTCGAACTAAACCTTATGTTTGAAAACACGCAGCGAAAAAATGACAAAACGAACATCAATCGATCAAAAGAGCAATCAGGGACCAAAATGCAAAAACTCCCATAAGATAGGGACCTAAAATGTAATTAAGGTGATCACTTTGTAATTAAACTCATTTCATTCTTCCATGATGAAATGCAACTCAAAACAAACCCACAATCAACCACAATTGAAAGCATAACAAACTAGGACAAAAACGTAAGAAAAATTAACTTCAAAGACGCTCTTAACTAACCTCCAACGTCTCCCGTTTCGGAACACTTACGACCGTATCGGAATAGGGCTTCAAAGTGAGCTTTCATTCCGAAACGACTTGGATCCGTTTTGGCCCTGCAAGGCTCGTTTCGATACGCGTTCCAAAACGCCAAGACCAAAGCAAGGGTCATTCCGAAACGTTCGAGCCCATTTCGAAACACCCTATTGCAGTAACAGAAAAGTTGCAGTTCAAGCATCTCCAAGGTTGTTTTTCCTTGGTCCCAAACACCACACATATCAAAGAAACAGTAAGAGGAGCATACAATTTTCAAGATCAAACCGTCAAACATCCAAACGAACAAGAGAACTAAACATTATCAACGCACGATCGAAACAAAATACTCCAAGGTCCAACATTAAGATAACACAAGGTAAAAACATGCCAATAGGGCAACAACATGCTCTGAGCACAAGGATTTTACAAAACGCTCCTAACACATAAACAAGGTTCATCCTCATTGCCACACACACTATTATCTAAACAAGATCATACTTGAGCTAGAAGAGGACACTTGAATCGCCTCCCTTCAACCGTTTCCTTCCAAAAGATCTACGAATTTGCATTATTGGAAAATAGAGCGTAAGCTATGAAGCTTAGTGAGCGGGGCTCAAAACCAAACTACAACAATGCAGCTTTGAAAGCCATTTTCATTTTGAAAACAAAACCATTTCTTAAAGGAAACCACTTTCGCGAATCATTTCCTTCAACATGCCAATATAGGTATAGCATAAGCAAAAGGTTATAAAACATGCTAAAGGCACAAACATGCATCAACCATGCATAAACCATATGTAAACCACATATGCAAACCAAGCCTATCGGCTCCATAACAACACTCATGCTTCAAGCACAAATACATAACCATATGAGTTTACCAAGCTCATATTAAAACCATAGGCGAATGAGTATATCAGCATCATTGACACGTTGCTCGGATAAGCGGACACCTTGATAGCACAACCCCCATCAAGTCACATGGTGAAACAACCCTCATCACAAACTCACTTTGGTCGGGATGCCACTACCCGCATTGCCCGTTGGTGATAGCACTACCCCTACCACTCGCATCACAATAGCACAACTCCTATTGTGAAACCAAAGAATTTCCCACGCGTGAATTTTATAATTATAGTGCACTTCACATCCTATTGATCGATCAATTTATCTGATATAACCCATGTGTCAATATACTCATCGCAACGTCACAATCCACTGATTTACACTGGGGATAAATGCCTCCCCAAACACATCCCATATACCATAACCACAAGATCATGCATAGCATGAACTCAAACAACACTTTCATAAATCATATGGCATTCTCATAAGACAAAAGCAACATGCATTTAATGCACATCAGTAGTGGAAAACATTATTTAGAATGACATGCTCATGATCAAAACATGATCAATTGTAAAACGGCGAAAAAGCTAAAACAACAAAAAACTTACTCTTGAGTTTGGATTGGCCTAACGGCTCAACCCCAAACTCTTAAAATACTTCATCAACCTTGTTACAGCATTAAAACTGTTTCCACTCACCGGCGATTACCAAACCAAGCTGAAACTCCCTTTCTAGTTTTCCGGTTCGCCCACAAATGAATCCAACAATTCCAGATCTTCAATTCTTGCCTCTAACCAACCCAAAATAGAGGATTAGAGATATTTTCAACACTCTAACTTGCTGGAAAATAGAGATTCAACAACCCAATCAAAACATCTATCGAAACATTTCCGAAACAGGCCGAAAACATCGGAAAACTCAATTCGGACAATCTCCAGAAAAAACCCAGCATTAGATATCATCGAAACACATGAATAAACATCTAAAACATCAACCCAACATCAGATTATCACCAGCTATCGATTTAACTCAAAACTCACCCAAAAACTCACTTTTTCACACTTCAAACTCCAACATCAAACCCAATTTCGGGATTCCTACCATTCACCCATCATCCCAACACAATAACCACATCAAAATGAAAGCAAAACCGTCAACAAACTCAACAATAATAGATCCCACTCAAGATCTTACTCCAAAGCTCAATCTAGCTCATTTTAACCAATTTCCGTTAAAATTACTTTAAGAAAACATAACCTTAGTAATTAAAAGAATCAAAGCATGGGAATATCAATAAAGAACCTTACATTAGAGGAGAATTTCGTTGTTCACCTCCAATGATAACTATTTCCCCTTGTTTGGTAAAATTCCTTAAGAAAAACAATGAAACAAGCTTGGGTTTTAGAAAACCAAAGTAGGAAAATCATTTGGCAACATTAGATTGATAATAAATCACTTTTACCTTGAGAAAAAATCAAGCCCAAAGGTTGTTTGGCTGAAGAGAGAAAATGAGGAAGCTAAAAATGAGTTTTAAGGTGAAATAAGGAGATAAGAGAAACCCTTTTTAATTCTAATTAAAAAAACCTATTTTAAAATGATTGAATAGTCAAAAATAAAGGGTAAAAATAACCATATTGTCCCAGCCAATTTAGCTCCTTAAGGATTCTATGTTTTGACTCTCTTACAAAATAGTCACCAAAACAGATTTTGCAAACTTTACATTTTGGTCACTAAACCAAAATGTCACGGTTCGAAAAACGTTTTTCCAAAATTGTTTTTACCAAAACCTTTTACATATTTATTAAGGATTTTAGAAATTTATTTCATATTTTTCCACTCATCTGAGGACCACTTTCCCTGAACTCACTCACAACTCCCAACACCGGTCTTTCAGACCTCGAAACCTCACTAGATCTTCCAGACCCTAAATCGAGATGTTACGAATCTCCCCTACTTAAGAAATTTCGTCCTCGAAATTTACCTGATGGAAAAAGATGCGGAAACTAACGCTTCATGTCGTCTTTCCTTTCCCAAGTGGCTTCTTCAACACCTCGATGTCGCCACCTCACTTTGACCAACTCAATAGATCTACCACGCAAAACTTTGTTTTCTGTAGCTAATATCTCAATCGGCTCTTCATCATACAACAAATGTGGATTCAATTCAATTTCTTCAACAGGCATTACATGCGACAGATCTAACCTATACTTTTGAAGCATCGAAACATGGAATACATCATGTATCTTCTCTAATTCTGGAGGCAAAATTAATCTATAAGCAACAAGGCAAACTCGTCCAACAATTTCATATGGACCAATGAATCTCGGACCCAGTTTACCTTTTCTACCAAATCTCATCATTTTCTTCCATGGTGATACTTTCAAAAAGACTTTCTCACCCACGACATACCTGATTTCATGACGCTTCAAATGTGCATAAGATTTCTATCGATCGATTGCTGCTTTCAAGCGATCACATATCAACTTCACCTTCTCAGTAGTGCCCAACAAACAGGAGTCCTACACTTCCTACCATACAAAGCCTCATACGGTGCCATCTGAATACTAGCCTGATAAATGTTGTTATCGGCAAACTCAACTAATAGTAGGTGTTTCTCCCATGAACCCTGAAAATCAATAATAAAACAACGCAACATATCCTCAAGCACTTGTATCACTCGCTCTGACTGGCCATCTGACTGTGGATGATACGAAGTACTAAAATTCAATCCGCTACCCAATACATTATGCAAACAATCCCAAAGCCCCAATGTGAACCTCGGATCTATATCCGATACAATCGATTTCGGTACTCCAAGCAATCTCACTACCACACGGATATACAAATCAGCCAATTTATCCAAAGAATTAGTCGTGTTAACAGGTAGAAAATGTGCACACTTGGTGAGTCGATCTACTATCACCCAAACTGAATTCTTTCGCGAAGGAGTCAACTATAACCCTGATACAAAATCCATAGTTATTCTCTCCCATTTCCATTTCGGAATTCGTAAATGGTGTAATAATCCTAATGAAAACTGATGTTTGGCCTTTACTCGCTGACAAACCATACATTTACTTACGAATTCAACCACATCCTTTTTCAAACCAACCCAGAAATAATCATTCTTCAAGTCTCGGTACATCTTTGTGCTACTCGGATGCATAGCGAACGGACTAGTATGTGATTCACTCAAAATGGTGCGTCTCAAATCAGTATCTTCAAGCACAACCACTCGATCTTTGAAACATAAAACATTACCACTACTGAAACTGTACACGGTTAGTTTACCTTCCGCAATATCTTGAACATGTGAAGTCAAAGAACTATCTTGCAACTGTTTCTCACGGATCAACTGTACTAGCGACGGTTTCACCTGCAATTTAGCAATCAAACCACCATCACGCGATAAACTCAACCTAGCAAACATCGCTCGAAGATCAACTGATACCTTCCTACTCAACGCATCGACTACCACAATGGCTTCACATGGATGGTACTCAATTGATATATCATAATCCTTCAATAATTCAACCTATCTACGGTGTCGGATATTCAAATCTTTCTATGACATCAAATACTTCAAACTCTTGTGATAGGTATACATTGTGCATTTCTCACCATACAAATAGTGTCTCCACACTTTCAAAGCAAACACAAAAGCGGCTAACTCAATATCATGCGTGGGGTAATTCTTTTCATGAGTCTTCAACTGTCCCGTCGCATATGCAACAACTCTCCCATCTTGCATCAATACACAACCTAGGCCCACGTATGATGCATCACTGTAAATCACATAATTCTTCCCCGTTACTGGCTGTACTAACACAGGTGCTCTAGTCAAAGCATCTTTCAAACGATCAAAGTCAATCTGCCTCTCTTTTGACCACTTATATCTGACATCCTTTTGTAACAATTTCGTCAATGGAGCAGCTATCTTTGAAAATCCTTCTACAAATCGACGATAGTAGCCCGCTAAGCCTAGGAAACTACAAACTTCAGTCACAGACTTCAGTTGCTTCCAATTCACAACAGCTTCCACTTTCTTAGGATCAACTCTAATGCCATCAGTTGATACAACATGACCTAGAAAGACTACCTCTTTAATCTAAAACTCGCATTTGCTCAACTTTGCATACAACTGATTATCTAGAAAAGTCTTCAACACAAGCCGTAGATGTCTATCATGGTCTTTCTAAGTGCGCGAATAAATCAATATATCATCAATGAACACTACAACAAACTGATTTGGGAACTCATGAAACACACGGTTCATCATGTCCATAAACGCGGCTAGAGCATTAGTCAATCCGAACGACATTACCAAAAACTCATAATGGCCATCAACGTGTACGGAAAGCTGTCTTTGGTATGTCTTGATCTTTCACTTTCAACTGATAGTACCCGGATCTCAAGTCTATTTTCGAAAATAAAGATGCATCCCACAACTGATCAAACAAGTCCTCTATTCTCGACAATGGATACTTGTTCTACATAGTTAACTTATTCAACTGACGGTAATCAATACACATACGCATACTTTCGTCTTTCTTCTTAACTAACAACACCAATGATCCCCAAGGTGATATACTCGGACGAATAAACCCACGATCTAATAACTCTTGAAGCTGAGTCTTTAGTTCTTTCAATTCTTTCAGAGCCATCCAATACGGAGCAATCGACACGAGAGCTGAATCAGAATACAATTCAATAGCAAACTCGACTTCTCTATCTGGTGGCAAACCAGGCAACTCTTCTGGAAACACCTCAGGAAAGTCACAAACTGTTCTAATGTCTTTTGGTCGGACCTTACTCATATCTTGATTCATCACATAAGCTAAGTACACTTGACATCCCTGATCCAACATCTTTTGAGCCTCTAAAGCAAAAACTACGTTGGATAAGAACTTAACATTCTCACCAACCACTACCACCTCGTAATCATCTAATAATCTCAAGCTCACCCGCTTAGTCTCAAAGTCTACCTTTGCCTTGTGTTCTACCAACCAATCCACTCCCAAAATCACATCAAACCTGTAAAACGACAATTCCATCACATCGACTGGAAACATGTGATCTTGTACCATCAACGGACATCTCTGATACATCTTTCTGACCACAATTGTTTCACCAAACGAACTAGTCACACTCATACCCACATCAAGAATCTCACACGGTATGTCCAACTTCATAGCATGCTCACCTAGAATATAAGAATGCGTAGAGCCAGAATCAATCAACGAAAGCAATGTCAAAGACTGTAACATGAAATTACCTACGATAACATCGGTTTCGTTCCTGCCCTCTCTATGTGCGTACACTCTCGCTGGTCCACCTCCCTCAGGCTGATCTGCGACTACATGCGCTACATACCTCTAACACTCATTTCGTGGCTGAAAATTCCCTCGGCCGCGCCTACGGCCTCGCTGGTACTCGACAACTCGTGTCGGTTGTTGAGTGTGTAAAAGTTCTATTATTTACACCCTTTTTAACCCATATTTCTGTTGCATTCAAGCATTATTCATTACATTTAGGTTAGTTTACAGCAAAACATCACAAATATATTAAAAGGCACAGTTTCTACTAAAAATGGTTGTTTTTGCAGGTTGTTGCCGTAGCAGACGGAAAGGGCAGGCGCTGGGCAGTGAAGTAGAAGAGCTGAACTGGACAAGCAATCAAGGAGAACGATGCTGCCTTGGTTGCTGCCGTGACAGCAGAGGACGACAGCAGTTTTGAGGAGAAGAAGCAAAGTGGACCTCGACAGATAGAGAAAATTCAGCCCGTCTGTCGTGTGAAAACCTTATATTTTTCCAAGCCCCAGAACAAAAGATATGTCAAGCCCAAAGTTCAAGGAGAGAAAATCCCAAGCAAGAAGATGACGGCTGGAAAGTAGATTCCTTAAAGATTTAGTCTTTATTAGAATTATACTTTTATTTAAAGTTGTATTCTTGCTATTTTAGATAACTTGAGCCCAAAGCTTATATAAGGGCATGTATTTTAACCGAGAGGGCATAACCGATTACCCTAGCTTCCTTCCCAAAATTCTAGACGTTTTCCTTCCCACAACATGCTCTAAATTCCCCCTAGGGCCACGGGTTGATTTGTAAAGTAGTTGCAAGGGTTGTTTTGTTTTAGGAATTTTTAGTTCAATAAAATAAACTTCAAGTTCTCTTATTTTGGTTATTAGTATCCTGCAAGAGCATCGGGAGAGCATTGTGAGGTTATCTATTTACTTAGCATCGGGAGAGTTAAGTATACGAAAGAAATAAGAGCAAGTTCTCTAGCTTATAGTTGAACTATCTCGGGCCTAGGGATAGGACGAGGTTAAGTGGCTAAAGAAGAATTCATCCACATCGGTGTTCATCCTTCGATTCACGCCGGGAGGTATCATCAAAGACGTGATCATCGACAGACTTGGACCTAGGGATAGGCTAAGGCACATCAGGGATTCTTGCCAAACTTGAAGTGCTGAGTTGATTGTTCGCTGTCGCGACGGGCGCGACGACAGAACTGGATTTCCTAAACTCTGCAATATCTGCACTACTGAGCAATTCAATACCAGCCCATTCTCTCTATCTTGATATCTTTACTCTTTTATTTACGTTTACTTCATTATTCTCGTGACAACTTTCTCAAATATTTTCTTTACTTTCGTGCAGTGAATTAAGGTGAAGCTATTAGCCCAATCCCTGTGGAGACGATATTCGATACTTCGTATTACTTTACTACTTGCGTCGTGTATACTTGCACTACCATTGCGATAGACTATTTTACACGCAACAAGTTTTTGGCGCCGTTGCCGGGGATTGGCAACATAACTCTACCTTTTCTTTTACTGCACTTTTCGTTTTTGTTTTTATTTTTATTTTTATTTTTCTGTTTTTCTTTGGTGCATTCAACTCTTGCTTTTCACAAGGCTTCTTGTTTATGCGCAGATCGAACCGAGGTAAAGATCCTGAGTATTCATTAGATCCGGAAATCGAACGTTCATTCAATCTCAAGAAACAACTTCGGCACTTACTAGCCAGGAACGAGTACCTTGAGGAACAACTAGAGAAGATGGCCCACAATGGAAACGACCCGCCTGTCGGCGATATTATACCGCCTGCCGGCAACACTACTGTCGCTGCCGAACGACGGTCCTGTCGTGACTACATGTTGAACGATCATGTAGAACTGGAAACCACGCTGCCGGACATATATGTTGACAACTTCGAGCTGAAACATGTCATGTTTAGCATGATCAACAATGTCGGTCAATTCAGTGGTGCTGTTACAGAGGATGCTAGGGAGCATCTAAAAACGTTCCAGGAGATCTGTGGTTCGTTTAGACTGCCAGGAGTTAATCTGGAGATATTGAGGCTTCGGTTATTTCCCCATTCATTGAGGGATAGAGCAAAGACTTGGTGGAATAAACTTACGCCAGGTTCAATTAGAACTTGGGCAGATTTGTCTCGTGAATTTTTATCTCGTTTTAATCCTTCACATTTATCTGAGCGATTACGTAATGAAATTGCTACTTTTCAACAGGAAGATGACGAGCCGATGCACGAGGCATGGGACAGATTTACTACTCTTCTACGGAACTGCCCAATGCATGGATTCCCCGTTTGGAATCAGGTAACTAAGTTTTATAATGTTGCCAACTTACAAACTCGTATTCAAATTGATTCAGCAGCAAACGGACTATTGTTGGATAAAGATCCGGACGAGGCAATGCAAGTATTGAAAAATCTGGCTAAGAATGAGGAGCAGTTTCCGACAGCAAGAAGAGGGGGTAAACGGGTACTAGCTGTCAAGGATTACGAGGCCGACAGCACGATGAAATCACAGGTAGCATTCCTTACTAAAGCAATGAAAAAGCTATTGAATGATGATGCACAACATGATTTGCTGTTGAGGAGGTATGTCAAATCTGTGAGGGAAATCATAGTTCGGATGAGTGTCCTATACAGTTAGAAGAGGGAAAGTATGTTGGAAACTACATGCCGAAATACAATTCCAACAACTATAATTCCAACTGGAGAAAGGATCCCAAGTTTTCTTGGAGTAATCCTAATAATGCCATGAATCCACAAGCACACAGTAATCAGAATCAAGGAGGACCTAGATTGTTGACGCGACAGCAACTGCCGCCGTAATAGCAACAACAGCATCCACCAGCTGCCACGAGCAGTATACTGGAATAGACTCTGGCCACTTTTATGTCTCAGACAGGTACTTGTATTGAGAATAGGAATCAGTTTGTCAAGAAAACAGAGACATTCATGGATAAAACAGAGATACGGATGACAAATCATGAAACTACTCTGAAATCTTTGGAGACACAAATGGGTCAGGTTTCCCAGCACATCAAGCCAAGGCAGACTGGAGGATTCCCTAGTAATACTGAAAATGCTAGGCAGCCCACACATGAGCAATGTAAGGCTATTACTACTAAGAGTGGGAAGAAATTATCAGGACCGGAAAAGGAAGCTGAAATAGTAAGAAAACCAGCCTTGGACAGACCTGCCGAGGAAGTTGCCCCGACAGGTAACAAACAGACTGCTGTCGATGAGCTTGTCACGACAGCAGAAGCGACAGAGGAGAAAAATGATGAACCCAAACCTCCTCAGATTCGTATGCAGTGGGAAGGACGTATTGCTGATTATCGTCCCCCACCACCTTTTCCTCAACCGTTACAGCAAGCAAAGCATGAATCTCAGCTCAAAAAGATTTATGATATTTTAAGCAGGTTCATATTAATATTCCGTTGTTAGATGTTGTTAGGGTGATGCCCGGTTATGCCAAGTTTCTCAAGGATGTTATGTCGAAGAAATCTAAACTTGGGGATTTGAAACGGTAAAGATGACAGAAGGTTGCATGAGTATTCTTCATAGGCAGCCACCCAAGAAAAAGAAGGATCCAGGGAGCTTCATCATACCTTGTGTAATCGGAGATAAATATGTGGGTAAGGCACTTTGTGATCTTGGTGCTAGTATTAATTTAATGCCAAAATCTGTTTTTCAGAAATTAGGTATTGGAAAGGCGCGGCCCACGACAGTAATTCTGCAGCTGGCAGGCCGCTCTTACGTTCATCCGGAAGGAAAAATTGAAGATATTCTGGTAAGAGTGGATAAATTTATATTTTATGCTGACTTTCTTGTTTTAGATTGTGAAGCAGACGAAAACGCACCAATCATCCTGGGGCGACCCTTCTTAGCCACGGGAAGATCACTGATTGATGTGGAAAAAGGAGAACTCACCATGAGAGTGAACGACCAAGAGATTAAGTTGAATGTTCTCCAAGCTATGAAACATGTTGATGCAGACGAGGAATGTAAGGTTATCACTAAAGTTACCCTTGATCAACCCTGCATCAGGTCGGGCTGTCACGACATCAAAATTGGTCACTGCCTCGGCAGCCACTTACAGGACTGTCACGACAGCACCGACGACAGCAACTCCTCTGAATCTAATACATCAGATACTGAAGATTAGGAGGAGGTAAACTGGATAGGCGATCGTCCAGGTAAGTTATTCGAACCTTTGAATTATACTTCGGATAACCATTCAATTCAAAAGCCATCTACTGTTGAGCCCCTACCTTAGAACTGAAACCCCTGCCAGGGCAGCTAAAATATACTTTTCTTGGTTCAAATGATACGTTGGCCGTAATCATCTCTTCTAAGTTGCTACAGGAACAGGAACATCAGCTAATAGGGATGTTGCGGCAGCACAAAAAGGCAATTGGATGGACGATAGCCGATATTCAAGGCATTAGTCCGGCGTTATGCATGCACAAAATCCTTTTAAAGGAAGATCATAAGCCGACTATAGATGCTCAAAGGCGGCTAAACCATGCGATGAAAGAGGTGGTGCGTAAAGAGATAATCAAATGGTTAGATGCTGGTATTATTTACGCCATCTCCGACAGGAAATGGGTGAGCCCGGTGCAATGCGTTCCCAAGAAAGGAGGAGACCGTTGTAACCAACGAAAACAATAAATTAATCCCAACCAGGACTGTGACCGGTTGGAGGGTTTGTATGGACTATCGGAAGCTTGACAAAGCTACCCGAAAGGACCACTTTCCTTTACCCTTTATTGATCAAATGCTTGATAGATTAGCGGGTAAACCTTACTATTGTTTTCTTGATGGTTATTCAGGTTATAATCAAATAGCTATCGCACCGGAAGATCAAGAAAAGACGACCTGCACATGCCCCTTCGGAACGTATGCTTTTAGGAGAATGCCGTTTGGATTATGCAATGCACTCGCCACCTTCCAAAGGTGCATGATGGCCATATTCTCCGATATGGTGGAGGACTTCCTTGAAATTTTTATGGATGATTTTTCAGTCTTTGGAGACGATTTTGAGAGCTGCCTAGGTAATCTACAAAAGGTACTTGAAAGATGTGAAAAAGCGAACCTAGTCTTGAATTGGGAAAAATGCCACTTTATGGTGGATGAAGGGATAGTCCTTGGCCATAAGATTAGCTATCGTGGGATAGAAGTCGACAGGGCTAAGATAGAGGTGATCGAAAAGTTGCCGCCGCTGACCACAGTCAATGGTATTAGAAGTTTCTTGGGACATGCTGGTTTTTATCGGAGATTCATTGCAAATTTCTCAAAAATCACTAAGCCTCTATGCCATCTTTTGGAGCAGAACCGACCCTTTGACTTTAATGATGAATGTACTGAAGCATTCAAGGTTCTGAAAGAAAAACTGATAATAGCCCCAATAGTACAGCCACCAGATTGGACACAACCATTTGAGATCATGTGTGATGCTAGTGACTATGCTGTCGGGGCAGCACTTGGGCAGCGGAGAGACAAGTTATTTCATGTCATATATTATGCCAGTAAGACACTGAACGATGCCCAGGTGAATTATACCACCACAGAAAAGGAGTTATTAGCTGTGGTATTCTCCATTGACAAATTTCGTTCTTACATACTTGGAACAAAGGTAATGGTGCACACACACCATTCTGCCCTGAAGTATTTGTTCGCAAAAAAAGATGCAAAGCCTAGATTGATACGGTGGATCCTACTATTGCAAGAATTCGACCTTGAAATTAAGGACAAAAAAGGGACAGAAAATCAGGTGGCGGATCACTTGTCAAGGTTGGAGAAGTGACAGAGTCTACCAACAGATGAAACAAACATACTGGAGACCTTCCCAGATGAGCAGCTCTTTGCTGCCGCAATCACTGCCGCGACAGCCATGGCGGCAGGTAAGTCTTCTAAACTCCCCTGGTATGCTGATTTCGTTAATTTCTTAGTTAGCGGAATAATTCCTTCTGATCTTAATTATCAAGCCAGGAAGAGGTTCCAAAATGATGTTAAGCATTATTATTGGGACGAACCTCTTCTTTTCAAAATATGTGCAGATCAGGTTATAAGGAGATGTGTACCACAAGAAGAGCAAGAAGACATTCTTCATCACTGCCATGCTTCACAGTATGGAGGTCACTTAGGAGGCAACAAAACTACTGCCAAGGTGCTGCAGTCAGGGTTTTATTGGCCGTCACTGTATAAAGATGCGCAAATCTTCTACAAGAGCTGTGATAGGTGCCAAAGGACAGGAAACATCTCAAGGAGAAATAAGATGCTGCTGCAGAAGATTCTAGAAGTCGAGATCTTCGACATTTGGGGGATTGATTTTATGGGACCTTTTCCATCTTCATGTGGAAATCTATACATCCTCCTGGCAGTAGATTATGTCTCTAAGTGGGTTGAAGTCATCGCAACTTAAAAGAATGATGCCAAAACAGTCCAATGGTTTTTACACAAAAATATCTTTTCTAGGTTTGGCATCCCTAAGGCGATTGTCAGTGATGAAGGGAGACATTTCGACAACAGGGTTATTGCTGCTGCCTTGAAGAAATATGGTGTCAAGCATCGGATCGCGACAGCATATCACCCACAAACCAATGGACAAGCTGAAATATCTAATAGGGAAGTTAAGAACATTCTTGAGAAGATGGTTAAGCCAACTAGGAAAGACTGGTCTTTACTCCTCAATGATGCGCTATGGGCATATAGGACAGCTTTTAAGACTCCATTGGGCATGTCTCCGTACCGATTGATTTATGGGAAAACATGTCATCTACCTGTCGAGATAGAGCATAGAGCATACTGGGCGATCAAGGCAGTGAATATGGGCTTGGACAGGGCAGGGCAGAAAAGGCTGTTAGATCTGAACAAAATTGAAGAAATCTGGACAATGGCCTATGACAATGCAAGAATCTACAAGGAGAAAACTAAGAAGTGGCATGACAGGAAGTTGCTGCCACGACAGTTCTGCCCAGGGCAGCTTGTATTGTTGTTCAATTCTAGACTAAAACTTTTCCCAGGGAAACTGAAATCTAGATGGTCTGGCTCATTCCAAGTCGTGCAAGTTTTTCCCCATGGTGCCATCACAATCCGATCATTAAAAGACGGGTATCAATTCAAAGTCAACGGACAGCACCTCAAGCATTATCAGGGGACTGAAGCCCCAGGAATGCAGGAAGTGGTTACCTTAGGAGATGCCCCACCTGGCATTCCTAATTTAACCTAAATTTTATTTTTATTTATTTTTTTATTATTATTATTTATTAATTATTAGGAAATAAGGTTTATTTTATTCGAATAATGTTTTTATGTTTATTGTTTTTAGGAAAAAAGGAGTCAAGAAGAACAGGAGAAGTGAACTCAGCCCACCATCCATCCATCAGCCCAACAAAGCCCAAATAGTGAAGCCTGTCGTTACAGCTGCCGCGACAGACGCGGAAAATACAGGCTGTCATCACGCTGTTACGACAGACGCGGAAAATACAGGCTGTCATCACGCTGTCACGACAGACGCGGAAACACGTCACAAACGCGTAACAGATGCAGAAACGTGTGTCAGACGCGTTAGACACGCTAAAGCTCAACAGCCGGCCCCGTTATTCGCGCCTGCCGTTACAGCTTCAACGGGCAGCAAAATCCTTTTCTATATAACCTCGTTTCATTTTCATTTTCACTCACTTCTGCCTTTCTTACTTGCTCTCCCTCTTTAGTTTTCATTTGCTTTCATTTACTTTTCACAACCCTTGCACTAATATGTCTTCTAGGAAAACCCGACGCAATGCTGCCTCTACTTCCTCACCGGCAGCAACTCCCCCCACAGTCCTTTGCGACCAGAGACATGTGGGAAGAACGAGGCTTTATCTATACACCAAAGGCAAAGAATCTGGGCCTCAAACCTTTCATCGCCCGGAAGATTAGAGCTCTATTATGGCAAACATTTGCGGAGCAACCGGAGGAGATGAACGTAACGCTGGTGAGAGAATTTTATGCTGCCATCAGCAGCAAAACGGCGACAGCAGTGAGTGTTAGACGGAAAGACGTATCGTCAAAGCCGAGCACATCAACTCCTTATATGGCCTCTACATAGGCCACAATGATGATGCACACCAGCAGTTCCTCAACACCTTGGACGATGCTGCCTATGACGTTGTCATGGAAAAACTGACGGAAGAGGGAACCGAATGGAATACCAGCCGGAAAAATCCACACACGGTGAAGCGGAGTCAGCTGCTGCCGGAGGCAAAACTATGGAATGCCTTCATCAAAAAGAGGATCATGTCGTCATCCCACCATACCACCGTCGACCAGCAAAGGTTAGCCCTAACACTCTATTTTAAATGAACGGCCCATTAATGTGGGCAGTTATATTCGAGAGAGTATTTTGGAAAGTGCACAACGGCCGACGAGCCTCCTTTTCCTCCTCTACCTCATCACGTCACTATGCCGCGGCCATAACGTGCCGGAAGCCCACACCGATTTAATAGTCAAATGACGAGGTTGGACGGAAAAGAATATCCTCAACCTCATGGAGCTGACCGTGGCCACCCCTCTATCATCATTCAACCCCGCTGCCGCCACAGCTGAATCATCAGAGCAACAACATCCTAAACTTGCCGCCGCAGCAGCCGCTCCGACAGACTCCTCCACTCAGATCTTAGCTGCCATTCAAAAGATGGAGGAAAGACAGTTGGGCCTAATGACATTCATCAGGGACTTTGCCGCCTCTACGGTAAATTTTATTCAAAATGCTTTAAATTTCCCTGATGTTGTTTTCCCTACTTTCCCTGCCCATTACTTCACTGTCACTACCCCTGTCCACACACCTACACCTGCTGCTACCCTACAAACACCATATGCCGCCTCCATACCATCGCCTGCCCCGAAAGCAGCTGACAGCACTCATGCCGAAACATCTGCCCGAGGAACAAAGCGTCCAATGCCATCGGATGACCTTGCTGCCTTTGTTGCTGGGTTCTCTTCCTCCTCTGTTTGGGCAGACAGTGACGATGAACCCTCTATTCAGAGGATTCTGTCGAAGGAGTTTTCACCGGTAAAGAGGCAGAAACGAATGGAAGATAAGAACACTTTGCAAAAGGCCAGCAGCAACAGCGACAGCAGTAGCAGCAGCTCTGATATTCAGGTTGTACAGCAACCACCCCAGCCCGCCCCGAGAACCAGAACCCGCCGCCAGATCCGCCTCAGCAGCAGCAGTGAAGACAGTGATTAAAATTTAAGTTTCTTATCTTCTTATTGCTGCCTGCTATATATATTTTGTGATGTACTGCCTTCATATGTTTTAATTTTTATTTTGTCATTTGCATTGAGGGTAATGCAACCCTCAAGTTTGGGGGTGGCAACCCTCCATATGCCACCCTCCATATTAATGGAGTACATCTTAGTTAAATTTTGTGTCTTTTACTTAGTTATTTTTCTCTAAAAAAAGATGAAAATATTGAAAATTTTGGCTGAAAACTGTGAATTGAACTTACATGTCGTGACAGCTCTGTCGTGGCATTAACTTTAGGACAGTTTTAAGGAGAAGTTTAGAGCCTTTCTATAGTTCTGAAAAACTTAAACACCATTGTGACTGTTATACTGCTTAGATTTCTTTTAGCCAAACTAGAATAGGAAACTTAGCACTTGAATAGCTCCTAGAGGTGCCTAACACTGGCTCTAGGAAAGAAGTTTAGCAAAAGAGACTCAACAGCCCTAGAGGTGCCCGAAACTGGCTCTAGGAAGTTAACTAGAGGTGCCTAAAACTGGCTCTAGTAAAACTTTAGCTAAAAAAATAGAGAAATCGAGTCAAAACAAAAAAATCAAAGAAACATGAAAATGTGCCTTCAAAAAGATAAACTTTGGCATGAAAATTCGAGTTAAGAGTTGAATATTCTATTGAAACTAAGAGAGTCTTGGCATATAACTGTTCACAAGCATGCACACACTGCACGAGGACTATAGTGACATTCCGGACAGATCCTAAATTATCCGACAGGTTGCTGCCGTCACAGGGAACGAACGACGGGTAAGGGAAAGTTCACTGTTTGAAAGCCAAAGCAAAACTATTTCATTTTTCTTTTAGGTCTTAGTTGCTTGAGGGCAAGCAAAAACTTGAGTTTGGGGGTGTGTTGAGTGTGTAAAAGTTCTATTATTTACACCCTTTTTAACTCATATTTTTGTTGCATTCAAGCATTATTCATTGCATTTAGGTTAGTTTACAGAAAAACATCACAAATATATTAAAAGGCACGGTTTCTACTAAAAATGGTTGTTTTTGCAGGTTGCTGCCGTAGCAGACGGAAAGGGCAGGCGCTGGGCAGTGAAGAAGAAGAGCTGAACTGGACAAGCAATCAAGGAGAACGATGTTGCCATGGTTGTTGTTGTGACAGCAGAGGACGGCAGCAGTTTTGAGGAGAAGAAGCAAAGTGGACCTCGATAGATAGAGAAAATTCAGCCCGTCTGTCGTGTGAAAACCTTATATTTTTCCAAGCCCCAGATCAAAAGATATGTCAAGCCCAAAGTTTAAGGAGAGAAAATCCCAAGCAAGAAGATGACGGTTGGAAAGTAGATTCCTTGAAGATTTAGTCTTTATTAGAATTATACTTTTATTTAAAGTTGTATTCTTGCTATTTTAGATAACTTGAGCCCAAAGCTTATATAAGGGCATGTATTTTAACCTAGAGGGCATAACCGATTACCCTAGCTTCCTTCCCAAAATTCTAGCCGTTTTCCTTCCCACAACATGTTCTAAATTCCCCCTAAGGCGACGGGTTGATTTGTAAAGTAGTTGCAAGAGTTGTTTTGTTTTAGGAATTTTCAGTTCAATAAAATAAACTTCAAGTTCTCTTATTTTGGTTATTAGTATCTTGCAAAAGCATTGGGAGAGCATTGTGAGGTTATCTATTTACTTAGCATCGGGAGAGTTAAGTATACGAAAGAAATAAGAGCAAGTTCTCTAGCTTATAGTTGAACTATCTCGGGCCTAGGGATAGGACGAGGTTAAGTGGCTAAAAAAGAATTCATCCACATCGGTGTTCATCCTTTGATTCACGCCGGGAGGTATCATCAAATATGTGATCATCGACAGACTTGGACCTAGGGATAGGCCGAGGCACATCAGGGATTCTTGCCAAACTTGAAGTGCTGAGTTGGTTGTTCGCTGCCGCGACAGGTGCTGCCGCGATGGGCGCGACGACAGAACTGGATTTCCTAAACTCTGCAATACCTGCACTACTGAGCAATTCAATACCACCCCATTCTCTCTATCTTTATATCTTTACTCTTTTATTTACGTTTACTTCATTATTCTCGTGACAACTTTCTCAAATATTTTCTTTACTTTCGTGCAGTGAATTAAGGTGAAGCTATTAGCCCAATCCCTGTGGAGACGATATCCGATACTTCGTATCGCTTTACTACTTGCGTCGTGTATACTTGCACTACCATTGCGATAGACTATTTTACACGCAACACCGGTGCCTGTCCACCTCTAGCTAGCTGAGGAAAATCTTGCTTGAGATGATCCTTTGATCCACAATGCCAGCACGTACCATAAGTTCCCCAACACTCTCCTAGATGGAAAAACCTCATGACCATTTTCCCTGAACTCACTCCCAACACTGGTCTTTCGGACCTCGAAACCTCACCGGATCTTCCAGACCCTAAACCGGGATGTTACAACTTTCTCGTTAGTGGTATTTTGTCTCCTGATTTGAATAGCCATGGTAGGAAGAAGTTCAAGCATGATGTGAGATTTCACTTTTGGGATGAACTTTATATATTCAAGAAATGTGTTGACCAAATGATAAGAAGATGTGTCCCCGAAGAGGAGCAAAAAGATATCATATTCCATTGCCACTCATCATCCTGTGGAGGCCATTTTGGAGGAGCTAGGACCGCCACAAAAGTCCTCCAATTAGGTTTTTACTGGCTCACACTTTTCAAGGATGCACATGAAGGTTGCAAAACTTGCGATAAATGCCAACGGATGAGAAATATTTCTCGAAGGCACGAAATGTCGTTGCAAGGCATCTTGGGAGTGAAACTCTTTGATGTATGGGGAATAGATTTCATGAGACCATTCCCTTCATCATTTGGGGATCTCTACATCTTGTTGGTAGTGGACTATGTGTCAAAATGGGTTGAAGTAATGACCACACCAAAGAAAGACTCCAAGACCGTTGTGAAATTCCTTCACAAGAACATCTTCACAAGGTTTGGAGCACCACGAGCCATTATCAGTGATGAGGGAACTCACTTTGACAATAAGATGATTTCCAAGGCATTACAAAGATACGAGGTGAGACACAAAATTTCTACGGCATATCACCCCAGACCAATGGACAAGCTGAGATCTCCAATCGAGAGATAAAACAAATACTTGAAAAGGTAGTTAATCCCAAGAGAAAAGACTGGTCTCCAAGGCTTGATGAGGCTCTATGGGCCTATCGCACATCTTTCAAGACACCCTTGGGAATGTCCCTATTCAAGCTTGTCTATGGCAAGGCATGTCATCTTCCCATCGAGCTTGAACACAAGGCTTATTGGGCCATCAAGAAACTCAACATGGATGCCCAAATAGCTGGAGAAATGAGGCTACCGGAGCTTAATAAGATGGAAAAGTTTCGAGTCTATGCTTATGAAATTGTACGGTTGTACAAGGAGAAGACAAAGAAGTGGCATGATAAACATCTTTTGCCACGACATTTTTTCGAAGGTCAACAAGTGCTTCTCTACAACTCTAGGTTCAAGCTCTTTCCTGGCAAGCTAAAGTCTCAATGGTCAAGCCCCTTCTTAGTGCACAAGGTTTATCCCCATGGTATAGTGATGTTGGGAAACACCGGTACATCCCATGGCGCAGTAAAAAATTATCCGACGAATTTCGCTAGTGATCCATGTATGAGGGACGAATTCGGGGTGAGTAGGGATGAAATATTGCCTTAATAAATATGGTATCTTGATATCCTTAGGAAGTTAGGATAAACTAAATCGAATTCGAGTCGTCACGATAGTGCTCTAACCTCTATACAGTCTACCTAAACGAAACGAACAATATTTTCTCTTCTCTAATTGTTAGAGAGGTTTTCCGAAAAAGCATACTTTGGCTGCTAAACCTTATGCATTTATATAGCATTCAAAAACCTAATTCTAATTAAATTCAGATTCATTAAATATACAATATATTTAACCGAATACAATTAAATATGTAGAATCTTATTCTACTTTAATTAGGTTTCTTTATGGATATATATATTTTAATAGTGTTTGATAGTTATAATAATTATCTAATTATTAAAATATATATAAATGAGATTATCTATAATTACAATAATTATAATAATTTCGTCTTTAATAATTATTACGTGTACAACAAGTTTGTACACATGCTATCTAGTCGATATTTGTTCGTTTCAATCACAGGGTGTGACCCTTGAAGGTTCATGTAACGTTAGTAGTAATATCTAGAACAATTCTAATATTACAAACAATGAGTGGCATCTAGCAATACATCATTGCTACCTAAGTTACATGAAGTCGTGGTTGGACTTTACCTTTTTTCTGTGATTAACTTCTTTTATGTATTACATCTTTTTGTCCTTATATCTAGATTGAACACAAGTCATTGATTAGTCACACTTGTATATTCCATCTTATATTTCTTGATATCTTGAGTACTCTATGATAAACGAATAACTATGATATATCATATCAATTTATTCGAGCATGGCCATGCATTTTCTAGTCTCACTCAATCAAGTGGCCTACGATATTACTCCTATTATGTAGGCGGGACAAATCTTATCTGGATCAACCATATTTTGCTATATATAGTGTGACATATCCAATATTAGTCTTTATATTGTAGTCTGTTACAACACACGTTTGACTGTATCAAAATATGTCACTCTCGATATTGAAATAATGATATCTCAAGTCCGAGGATCATACACTTAGTTATCACCATGAGCAATGTTGTGACTGTCACATAATAATCCAAGAAACATGCTTAGCGGGTTAGTCAAGTATGTCGTTCTCTAACACATACTTATGTATTGATTTTGACATCTCTATGCCAATAACAACACTTTGTAATCAACTACATATTAGTCTTAATATACTATTGTTGTCCATGCCCACAATAATTCTCGACTAAGGACATTCAAGAATAATTATATTATTCTAAGGACTTTATTATAATTTAGTTTATTTATAGATGCAAAGAATAAGGCTAAAATAATAATAATGACTTTATTAATAAACAAGATCAAATGGAGCTTCTATCATGCGAGACACGTCATCCTTGCTCCCTCGTGTCCCTTAAGAGTTTGCACCCCCACTCTTTTTAATTTTGCTATGGCATTTTAATGATTTTCTATTTATAAATAATTTAGTTTGTCTCTTTATTAGTCGTACTTTCGTCTTTTATTTTCATTGCTCTTTATTTTATTTCATTTTATTATATGCTTTTGTTTTGTTTTTATTATTCCATGTCAGAATTACCCCAAAGCTGCAGGAGGCACGCTAGGGCTTGATTTAAGGAGACAAGCTTTTTCATATTAGGGTTAGGGTTTTGTTTTATCCTATATTTGAGGAAAAGTGGTATAAAGCCAAAAAAATTCCAAGTTTGGGGGGAGGCGGCATTAAAGAAGCAAAAAGGGGAGGGATTTTTATTCATGTTTAACCCTTCCTTTTCTGATTCTCTCACCTCCTTTTTACCCTGCATTAACTCCCCATCATATCACATTTTCCCTCACGCCTTACAACTACCACCTCACCTTCTTTTTCTCCTTTGCTTGTGTCAGTTTCTTTCAACTCAACTTCCCTCCTCATAATTACTTTTTGTTTCTTTTACGTCTTTCCTACTTTAAACCAAAACTTCCCCTCCCTTCATCTTCTTCGATAACCAAAACACCCATTAAAGCTAATCTTCTTCACCCTTCATCTTCTCCAAATCCTTCAACCCACGCAAAACCTCCAGATCAAACTAGAAAATCCCTACTTTTTTTTGCAAATATGGCTTGTTACAAGAATATCGAAGGCGTGTCTAGTAGTGCTAGAACTCAACCTCCCATTGAGATCAAGAAATTTTTCGACAACGGGGCCAATGATCGTTTCCAACTTCTCAAGGAAATGAAGGTCTTTCTTGAGTAAGGTTTCAAGTTCCCTACTGATGGGGAAGCCGGCTTTGACAAAGAGGTAATGGATGTCATAGCCAAGCACAATTAGGAGCCTTTCGTTAAACACCTAGGGGACATCTATGTGCCACTGATAAAGGAGTTTTATGCGCACCTCACGAGCCCTACACAGTCGGGAGTATATGTGAGAGGTGACCAGATCAAGTTCACCGCCACAGAGATCAACAAGTTTTATGGTCTAAAGAATGTATTGGACCAGCACACTCTTTTTGCTAAGACTGTCGATGCCCAAACGATTCAAGAGGTCTTGGAAGACCTTTGTTTTGCCAACACTAAGCTAGACTGCTCAAACAAGTCTGTGGAACAAGTGTGCCTCAAGCCAGAGTCTAAGATGTGGCTTTACTATGTTAAGACTCGCCTAATGCCCACGTCCCACCACACCACGGTGCACATAACCAGACTGCTCATGTTGCGCTCCATCTTTAATGGGTGTCTGATAGATGTGGGGAAGACGATAGTAGACGGAGTCTACTCATGCTTAAAGAGGAAGTTAAGCCCTTTGATTTTTCCCAACCTGATCACAGCCCTGTGCAAGAAAAATGAAGTGTTTGAAGACCCCATGATGGATGAGATAGACGCCGAAAAGGGTGCAATCACTCCAAACCATATTCTTAGCTTAAGGGGATTCGACGAAGATGCTCCAGTAGAAACAATTTCTGAAGGGGGCCGAACCTTTGCTGCAGTAAAGATTACGACACTAGTAGCCACCACGAAATGCCTTATGGAATACATGGACCAGATGTGCAGCGATTTGACAACTTTTTTCAAGTATACCAAGGAAAAGGATGTTGTGTTGAACTCCTATTTTAAGGACATGAGGCCGCATGTTGATGTTGACTTCCCACTCTTCCTCGACAGAGTGCTAGAGACCAAGAAGGACCCTCATGTTACACAAGAAACCCCGACCACAAGTAAAGCCCGTGCACAGTCCCAACCCTCTACTCGAGAGAAAGCCCCTACTGATGCCACAAAAGGCCAACGTAAAAAGAGAAAGAGAAAAGGAAATGAACCAATGCATGCCCCACCGATCTGCTATGACAATACCTATCAGCGTGAATCCTAACAAGCTACTTATTGTTGACGTGCTACCATTTTTAATCTTTGAAACCATATCATTATCTCTAAGGAGAGTTAGATTTGTGCCTCTCAGCAGCCAACCCTCTTGTCTACGTGGATCTAAGCTTAACTCTCTTGACTATTAAGCTAATCTAACACCTAAGTAAAGGATAACTCTCGAAAGCTCTTACAAACTTAAGGCAATAAAACAGTAGACAAAGCGTAAGAAGTTGGAAACATACTAAACATTCATTAAAAACTAAAACAAAATCATCCCAAACAAACCAAACCATCTAAAGTTAGTTCATGGCTGGGTGTAAATCATCCATCACCATTCGTCTTAAACAACTCATTTCCAAAATATAAAGTGCTAAAGCAAATAACAAAGAAAAGGAAATCTCCCGTGCCGCCTTGGACTGTCGTGAACCACCCTAGACTTGTTGCTTCTCTCGAAGGCCAGCAAGGTCACCCCTTGGAGCTTCAACAATGGAGGACACCAAGTTAAGGAAGAAGATGGGAAGTAGCCGCCTTTTCTCCTCACTCTTAACACCCCAAAAGTCATGTTTTCTAGCTCTCTTCTTAATGTGGGTATCTTGTCCTTTTTATAGTTGAGGCGCCTAGGGTTTTGTGCCCTAAACATTCCTTGTGTGTCCTAGGCAATATTCCCTAGGATATACCATGCACACCAGACAAATGTGGGTTCTTTCACGTGGGCTGGAAAATATCTTCGTTGCTTTGTCCTTTTTTGCGCCCCAGAATTGTCGTCTAAAATGTTGTAGCATTTCTTTGCTCAGCCACACTCCCTTGCTTACCTGCACATCACCATACTAGAACAACCTTTTCTCAAGCAGCACTCATTTCTTAATTAAATCAAAACAACCAACCTAACAACACCAAATGCAACTATATGAGTTAAATGCAAATGAAATGAGCTTAAAGACAAGCAAATAACTTAGTAAACATGCATGAAATGCATTTATGATAGTTTCATTTCATTTCCTTTTCATGCATTGAGGAAACTGCATCTCTCAAGTTTGGGGGGAGTAGTGTTCATAGTTAGTCATTTGCATTTGTAGTTAGAAATAGAATTTTTCTATGGCATATTTGTAAAAACTATCTTTGATTTTGATATAATTAAATTGTTAAGGATTAAATTGAAAACTTGAAATTGATTTCTAAGTCCCTTTAATAATTTATAAATCACCAACACTTTAAACTGATTTGAAAAACTCAAACTCCAAATATTTTCTAAGTGTTCCAAGGCCAAAGTATTGAAAATTGTCCAGGTGTATCGATAGGCCTCCAGCCGTATCGATACATTTTTTACAAAGTTGGCTTCTGGAAAGACGTGTTTCGATACGCTCTTAACCGTATCGAAACAGCGTTTCGAAACAGATTCAATATGTATCGATACACCCCTCTACAAAAATTGAAGGAGTTTGAATGGTGTACCGATACGGCTTAACCCGTATCGATACGGTTTTAACTGAATTTTTAATTCGATGTGTTTTAAATGTTTTCATCCGTTGGTGTCAGTCGTTAGGTAACTAACATTTAAAGTGGCAGTTGTCCCGTATCGATACAGTGTACCACCGTATCAAAACGGAGACTTCCAGTGAGCTAAGTTGAGAAAAAGGTATCGATACGGTCTCTTCCGTATCGAAACGGTCCTTGTCCCGTACCGATACGTTTACAAGTGTTTCGATACGCCCTCTTTATTATGTACAACGACTCTTTCTGTTTTGAGACAGGTATCGATACGGCTCTCCGTGTACCGATACGGATAGCTGGAGAAGTGCATTTATGGTTGAAAGAGAGGGTCCCAATGGCTATAATCAATACACTAACCACCCAAATGGCTAGAATTGATAGAGAAGGTATAAATTGAAGCTCGTTGAAGACCAGCAACAACTACTGCATTAAAGGTAAACATCCAAGCAAAAATCCAACCTCAATTGTGCTTATTTTCCAATTTCTTGTAAACCCCAAATTGAGTTGTATTCAATTCCTATTCTATCTTCAAATGTGGGTTGAGTGTTGTACTTCAAGGGACAATCCTGTATTTGAGAGATATATTTCTTGTCCAATTTCTTCTTTGTTTATTTGTGAGGGTTTGGTCAAATTTTGGGTAGAAAATTTGACCGGTTGTGTAAAGGTTACCTCCTAAGCCTTGAAAAGGGGAAGAACAAATTAGTGAATTGTTGCAAATCCTTAGTGGTAGCTAAGGTAGTGGATGTAGAGTTCATTTGGAACTTGAACCACTCTAAAATCCTTTGTTCTTCATTTTAAGTTATGCATTCACTCCAACAAAGTTTTAAAAACCCAATTCACCCCCCTCTTGGTCTTGATCAATCCATCGATCCATTCAACAATTGGTATCAAAGCCTACCTCTTTGAAGGATTAACAACCACAAGAGAAGTTCTTAGGAAGAGTGTGATCATCCAAAAATCAAGCCATGGCATCTACCTCCGGATCTAGCATGTACGAGTCTCAATCCACTACAAAACTTCCATTCTTCAATGGTGACAACTATCCATTTTGGAAGAACTGTATGCGCCTCTTCATCAAGTCCAATGATTACTTGGTTTGGGATGTCATTGAAGATGGTCCCTACATTCCATTGAAGAGAGATGATGAAGGAAAGTTGGTTATAAAGAAGAAGATCGAGATGATTGAAGATGAGAGGAATAAGATACAAATAAATGAAAAAGCTCTTCACATGCTCTTTTGTTCTTTCGGTCCCGACATCTACTCCAAAGTCTCTTCCATTGAAAGTGCCAAGGAAGTGTGGGATACTCTAGAGACCACCTATGAAGGAACCAATGATGTGAAGGAGACCAAGATTGGAATTCTCAATCTTAGTTATGAGAATTTCAAGATGGAGCCCGACGAAACGGTGTCCAAGATGTTCGATCGCTTCTCAACCATCGTCAACGGGCTTAAGGGCTTTGGAGAGACTATCCCGGAAGACAAACTTGTACGGAAGCTACTCTACTCACTTCCCGAATCTTGTGATGTGAAGAGAACCGCCATCATCGAGGCCAAAAACTTGAAGACTCTAAAACTTGATGAGCTAGTGGGTTCTCTCCTTACACATGAAATAATGAAGCAAGGAAGGGAAGATGAAAAGAAGAAGGAAGAGAAAAGAGTGGAGAAGCTAGAGGTAGAAAAGAAGAAGAAAATGGGAGAGGCTCTCAAAGCTTCATTACTTGAGGAGTGCTCTTCTAGTGAGGAGGATGACCTTGAAGAATTGGCTATGATAGCCAAAAGGTTCTCTCGATTCATGAGGTTCAACCGTGAAAGGAAGATTCAAAGAAAGATGGACTTCAAGGGTAAAAGCAAAGAAGAAGAGAAGGATCAAAGCATTTGCTACGAGTGCAAAAAGCCCGGTCACATTCGTTCGGAGTGCCCTCAACTCAAGAAGAATGGCTTTGAGAAGAAGAAGAAGCTCAAAGTCAAGCTTGCTACTTGGAGTGATGAGGAGTCATCCGAGGATGACGAACAAGAAGTGCCAACCTTTGCCTCATGGAACTTGAGGAAGATTCCTCCATGGTAACCTCTAACTCATCATCTTTTGACTTTACATTTGATGAATTAAATGATGCATATGATGAGTTGCAAGAGGTTTATGATGAGTTAGTTGAGAAATACAAAGAGTCGGTCATTAGGAATAAGAAAATTATTTCGGAATTAAATGATAAAAATGACTCACTCTCTCAAGCTAACTTAAAATTTGAGAAAAAGATTTTAGGTTTGAAAGATGAACTTAAATTCTTCCAAGATGAAAATGTTGACCTAAATAATCTTCTTTCTCAATGCATTAGTGAACACCAAAAGGTGTTAGGTGAGCTTAACAAGCTCAAAGAGTCTTTAAAAAATGTTGGTAATGTGAAGCATGAAAAAGGTGAATCATTTAAAACAAACCAACCTAGAAAAAAGACTAATAACTACAAACAAAGTAGCTTCCCTAGACATAATAGAACTAAAAAGATTAGGAGTGTATGGGTTCCTAAGGAACTTGTCAAATCTAATAATTGTGTTGCTATGTAACCTTGGATTCCTAAGGGAACCAAGC
The DNA here is from genome assembly GCA_958450335.1 of Hibiscus tridactylites. Taxonomy (NCBI): domain Eukaryota; kingdom Viridiplantae; phylum Streptophyta; class Magnoliopsida; order Malvales; family Malvaceae; genus Hibiscus; species Hibiscus tridactylites. The sequence goes on along the minus strand of OY288265.1, from coordinate 35,561,668 downwards.
TTTTGGGAGCTAACACACATGGACCCAAAATGATTTGGGTACCAAAAACAAAAGTTTAATATCTTTGTTTGTAAGGTTAGGATTCATGGACTTAAAGCCAAAAAGGGGAGGAGTGGTGACATTTGGTGACAACTCCAAAGGCCACATTAAAGGTATTGGCTCCATAGGTAATCACTCTACCATTCTTATTGAAAATGTCTTTTATGTCGATGGTCTTAAACATAATTTGTTGAGCATAAGCCAATTATGTGATAAAGGATTTAATGTTTTATTTGATAAAAATGGGTGCAAAATTGTTGACATTAAATCTAATAATATTATGCTCATATGTCATCGCATAGGTAACATTTACATGGTGCATTTATATGACATACATACATCCCATACATGTTTAGTAGCTCAAAATGAAAATGATGCATGGCTATGGCATAGGAAACTATGACATGCTAGAATTAGTGTTTTAGAAAAATTAGTTTCCCTAGATCTAGTTAGAGGTTTACCCAAAATTAAGTTCTCAAATGATAAAATTTGTGATGCATGCTCTAAGGGTAAACACAACAAGTCATCCTTTAAATCCATTAATGATGTTTCTACAAGTAGGTGTTTACAACTTATTCATATGGATTTATTTGAGCCGATTAGGACTATGAGCTTGGGTGGTAAATCTTATGCATTTGTACTAGTTGATGATTTTTTTAGATTTACTTGGGTTCTATTTTTAAGTACTAAAGATGAGGCTTTAGAAAAATTCATCACATTTTCAAAATTAACCCAAAATGATCTTGAACTTAGAATTTCTCATATAAGAAAAATTCATCACATTTTCAAAATTAACCCAAAGTGATCATGGAACCGAATTTCAAATTCTAGGGTTTGAAGAGTTTTTAAATGAAAATAATATTATCCACAATTTTTGGCTCCTCGAACTCCTCAACAAAATGGGGTAGTTGAGAGGAAAAATAGAACTTTACAAGAAACGGCTAAAACTATGCTTTGTGAAAACAATTTACCTAAATATTTTTGGGTGGAAGCCACAAGCACCGCTTGCTACATTGTAAACCGAGTAATGATTAGGCCAATTTTAAAGAAAACACCATATGAGATTTTAAAATCTAAAAAGCCTAACATTAGCTATTTTCATCCATTTGGTTGCAAGTGTTTTGTTTTAAATAATGGAAAAGATAACTGAGGTAAATTTGATGCAAAAAGTGATGAAGCTATTTTCATAGGATATTCCTTAAACTCTAAAGTCTATCGTGTAATTTAACAAGAGAACTTTAGTAGTAGAAGAATCTATACATGTTGTATTCGATGATAACCTCCTTCCAAGGAAGGATTCTTGTGATGATGATGATGTAGGAATCATAAATTCCTTTGATGGAGGACAAACTTCAAAGGAGGATGAGATTCCAACAAAAGAAGAGGATACACAAGATCCACCTCTTGAAGCCTTGAAGGACTTGGCTCTTGAGGAAAAGAAAGTGAGCTACCCAAGGGAGTTCAACTATGTCAAAGATGGTGAAATCTTGGGTGATCCATCCAAGGGGGTAACCACTAGATCTTCTCTTAAACTTATGAACCATGTTGCATTTATCTCATGCATAGAGCCTTAAAATATCAAAAAAGCATTAAAAGATGATTTTTGGATTTTGGCTATGCAAGAAAAGTTAAATTAATTTGAGAGAAGTAATGTTTGGACATTAGTTGATAGGCCTAGTAATCAATCTACTATAGGAACTAAATGGGTCTTTAGGAACAAACTAGATGAGAGTGGTAACATTGTGAGAAATAAAGCTAAACTAGTAGCACAAGGTTACACTCAAGAAGGGGGAATAGATTTTGATGAAACCTATGCACCCGTAGCTAGAATGGAAGCCATTAGGATGTTGCTTGCATATGCATGTTATCATGATTTCAAGCTTTTTCAAATGGATGTTAAAAGTGCATTTTTAAATGGTATTATAAATGAGGAAGTGTATGTGGAACAACCACCGGGTTTCGAAGACTAAAAATTTCCAAATCATGTTTTCAAACTTACTAAAGCTCTTTACGGTTTAAAACAAGCTCCTAAAGCTTGGTATGAGAGACTTTCAAACCTTTTGATTGGAAAAGGTAATGTGGACACTACACTTTTCATAAAAAGGTATAAAAATGACATCTTAGTAGTACAAATTTATGTTGATGATATTATTTTTGGATCTACTAATGAATGTCATTGCAAAGAGTTTGCTAAGTTAATGCAAGGTGAATTCGAGATGAGCATGATGGGGGAGCTCTCATTCTTTTTGGGACTCCAAATCAAGCAAAGGAAGGATGACACCTTCATCAATCAAGCAAAGTACATCAAGGATATGCTCAAGAAGTTTGACTTGGAGAATGCAAAGCCTCAAGCCACACCTATGAGCTCATCTACAAAGCTTGACAAGGATGAAGGAGGTAGGTGTGTTGACTCTAAGCTTTACCGTTCTATGATTGGATCATTGCTTTACCTTACCGCAAGTAGACCGGATATCTTGTTTAGTGTTTGCTTGTGTGCTAGGTTTCAAGCTAGTCCTAGAGAGTCTCACCTTATAGCCATTAAGAGAATATTTAGGCACCTTAGAGATACCCCTTGTTTAGGTCTTTGGTACCCTAGAGACTCCACCTTCAACCTTCATGCTTATTTGGATGCGAATTATGGGGGATGTAAAATCGATAGAAAGGTTACCTCCTAAGCCTTGAAAAGGAGAAGAACAAATTAGTGAATTGTTGCAATTCCTTAGTGGTAGCTAAGGTAGTGGATGTGAGTTCATTTGGAACTTGAACCATTCAAAAATTCTTTGTTCTTCATTTTTAGTTATCAATTCACTCCAACAAAGTTTTAAAATCCCAATTCACCCCCTATTGGTCTTGATCAATCCATCGATCCCCTCAAAAATATCGGTTAGTTTAGAGATGGTTTTATGAATAAATTGAGGATGTTCAATGATGAGTATTTTTTATGGCTTTGGGTTGATTAAAAGATCACGACTGTTGAGATTGGTAGAACTGACTTTAGGACTTGATGCTTTTAGATTAAAACTTACACGATGTATGCTCTCTATGCTTAAGATTGTTAGAGGATTTTGAAGAACTCTTTCATGCCTCATTATGAATGAACTTAATAAACTTGAATGATAAATGAAAGTAGTAAAGGCATTATTAATCTCCCTTGTGCTTAATGAGTATGCTAAACTCTGAATAAATGTTACGACATATCTATAGAGGGACACTCCGCTTTGTGTTGCTTTGCCTGGAAACCATACTTAAATAAATATTAGCAACATCAAATGAGTGAATGAAAGTTATCACGGGATTACACTACTTACTGGCTCAGGGGTGAGATGTTTGCTCCATACTCATCTAGAGCTAAGAACAATAGTTGTGATGAGCTGATACCGCTCTAAAAAACTTGGAATCGAGGGAGTAAAATTGTGCCTAATTGATTAATGCATACTAGGTTGTACTATAGATCTTGCCCAAAATTTTTATAACTCTGTTAAGCGTAGATTGCATGCAACACACATACATGCAAAGGATCTTGTCCTAGGGGAAAGTTCTTAAAATGTGTATCATTTATAGTACACTGCACAACGCAAGAATAGGAACCAAAGCAACTTTGCCCTCTGATAGCACAAGAAAAGACTATTTTAACTAAAGAAAGCATTCAAAAGTCGACCTTCGCCTAGAGAGGTGATATCTCAGAAAAAATGGTCGAACCCATGAGAGGTTGGGGCATCATTGCTGTAACACCCCAATTTTGGGCTTAGAAGTTTTGGGTTTGGACCGGACCGGTCGGTTTGCGGTTCGAATATAAAAGGGTAATTTTAGGAAGCCTAGTTCGGGATGCATTAAAAATATGGAAAATATCTTAAAATCCTCTTTTATTATATATAAGAGTGTGGTGAAATCAATTTTACAAAATGAGGTTTGGAAGTGTGACATTTTGGGTTAGTGACCAAAATGTAATTTTCAAAAACTTGGTGACTGTTTTAAAAAGGATTGAAACTTTGAATCTTTAAGGAGCTATTTACCCAAGAAGAGTTTCTCCAGATTTTTCTTAATATTAATCAATTTATTAATGGTTTTAATTAAATGTAAAAGGAGGGAAAAAGATATTTTGTTATCATAACTAACTTTTCTCAAATTTTCCATTTCTTTTCTCTCAACTTTTCTCTCAGCCCAAACACTTTTCTCCAGCAAATTTCCCTCTGATTTTGACATCTAGAGATGAGATTTTAACCTTCATTTGATCACTAATCATTTCAACATCAAAACCTTAGCATTTGCTTATTGGATTTTCAAGAATCTTGGTTCCAAAAAGGGAGAAACTCACATTTAGAGGTATGAACGTCCTTCTCCTCTAAATTCTCAGTTCTTTACTGAAATTCCTAAGTTCTCAATCCTTGATTTGTGTTTTATTAAAGGTTTTACAATTGTGTTCTTGATCTTGGCTTTAAAATGCAAGATTTGGTTTAATTTTGATAAAATTCGTATGAAATGATTGGGCACTGTTTTGAGATGTCATTTTGATGTAAAATGGATGTATAATTGATGTGAAATTGAGGTTTAATCAATGCAATCCCGAATAGGTTGATTTTCCTAAGTTTTGCTTGAGTTTTTGGTGGTTTTTGGAGTGATCTTGATGATCTGCTATAGCTGGAGGTATAAGGACGTGTTTAGAATCTTTTTGGATGTTAATTGAGGTTTATGAATGATTGGAATTGATGGATCTTGGCTGGGTAGTGTTGTGGAGTTGTTTGAATGTGATTTCGGTTGTGTTTGGTAGCCGAAATGTGAGTGTTGATGAGAGCAGCGAGTTTAGGTGTCTTGGTTGAAGATATTAATGCATGATGATGCATTAATCCTCTGCTTTGATGTGTTTAAAACAGGGGAGACATCTTCGGATCCTTGTGGTGTTGATCCGGAAGCTTGATTGGTGTTTCGGCAAGCTTGCGAAACGGAATCGGTGAGTGGAATTTGGTTTTCAGCTTTGAAACCAATGTTTTGAAGGTTTGGGAGCTTAGTTTAAGTCTAAACAACTTAGCTAAGCTCAAGAGTAAGTTTTCGGAAAAACTCTCTTGTTGATGAGCCATGAGATGGTTGAATGCAATGTGACTTGTTTGCATGTTTTAAATTCTGTTTTGAAAGCATATTTTAGCATGTTTAATGCTGGTTTTGTAAGCCATGTGTTGAAGGATACTCAAGGTAAGGGATCCTTGGTTTGATATTGATAAATGTGGTTTTGATGCATAGTTATGCATGATGATTTAATGGCTTTGATAAATGCTTTAAAATAGTGGATTAATGATGGTAAATGATGTATATTGGCAAGTGATGTGTTGGTTTAAAAGTACTTGAATCGGATATAGTTAGCCGGCTATAGAATTGGGTGCACCGTGAATAAAGTCGCCTTGGATGTCGAGGGGTTGTGATTGTACCATGCTCTATCCAAGTACACTAACGAGATGGTTAAAGACACCATGGTGGTTAAAAGTCCATGGGTGGGTCTTGTGTTAAGGTCATAATGGTGGTTAAAATTCCATGTGTGGACCTTGTGTGGACCTTGTGTGTTGTAAGATCACAATGGTGGTTAAAAGTCCATGTGTGGATCTTGTGTGGTATGTCCCGTGATCTCGTTAGTGATGTTATACAACTACCAATGAGTGGTGTTGAGGGGTTGTGATTGTACCATTTGCTCCACCTTGTTATTGGTAGTGTGTATGAAGCGTATGGGACAACGCTTGTAACCCGCGTATCCGATTGTCGATTGTGTTTTGGAAATGGTTATGATTATCACTTGTAAGCCAATGTGATATGTTGTTGATTTGAAGCATGAAATGCTTGGTTATATGCATACGTGCATGATTAAATAATGTTTGAGCTAAAGGTTTTGGAAAGGTGTTTTAAAAATGCATTATTGTGTTGTTTTAATTGAGCATTCCTCACTAAGCTATGTGCTTACGCTCTCTCTTTTCTTAAACCAAAAATGCAGAGCATTGAAGTGCATAAAGGGCGGCAAAGAGGTCAAGAATCCAAGTGAAGAGCTAAGCTCATGTATGGTGAATGTTTTCCTAACACTATTAGCTTTTGGGCATTTGGCAATGGGAACCTATGTTGTTGTTTTTGGGAGATCTTTTGGACTCCCTAAGTTGGTTTTATGCCTATGATATGTTGGAACATGTAAATGGCCTTTTGCTAATTGGTTTTGGTGAATTTGATGTTTGCTTAAATTCTATTCTAGGATGCATGTCTATAGAGTTGGGTTTTTCCTTGAATGATGCTATGACTGAGTTTGGTTGATGCTAATGTGTTCCTTAAGTATGTAATGACTTGTTGGTATGATTTGATAATGTTATGCTCAAGTTTGATGCGTTTTTGGGGCTGAATTTGGGACAGTTCTGGTGTGCGTATCGATACTCGGGCTCGCGTATCGATACGCATAAGCCAAATATGTGCTTTTCTGCACGGGGGTATCGGTACGGTTGCGAGGTGTTTCGATACGGTAGGCCAAATATGAATGTTGTATCGATACGCGGGAGAGCGTATCGATACCTTTTCTGTGAGTTTGGTCACTGCCTTCCCCGCGTATCGATACTACTCCTGGCGTACCGATACGCGACCGTTAATTCAGTTAATGGCATCTTTGTAGAGTTTGTAAATGTTACGTTTTGGTCCCAATCCTTGTATATGCAATTGAATGAGTTTCTGATGTCCGTTTGAGCTGAAATTTGACAGGGAGGCATGAAATACGGTTAATTTCATTATTGTAACTTTAAAATTTGTTAAGTCCTCGTAATTTTCAGAATTTACAATTTGGTTCCTAAAGTCATATGTTGTGCAATTGAGTCCCTAAATGTTTTCCGTTCGCTGTGATTTTTGAGTATGTGGACCTTATGAACATATCTAGGACTAATATGCATTTAGACAAGATTAAAAAGAAAAAAAATGGGTCGTTAATCAAGGTTGACTTTCGAGTTGACTTTGGTTTTCCCCGTGTAATCTTCGTAGTTCGGGTCGACCGTCTAGGCCGAGCTAAGGGGGTTACAATTGCATACAAGATAACAAGAAACATCTGATCAGTCTGCTAGACAGAACTTGAACAAAACCAAGACCAAGCCACCGATATGATCGGTTAAAGTCATGAGGCATCCTTTTGAAACTCGAAATCATTGCCAAAAGCATTGCATGACATTCATGAAAACATCACGCATTTAGATTGAGTGCATACGTTGCTCATCAATTTAGGTGCATCCATGCTAAGTGCTTCTACATCACTTAAACATGAAAACATGTCCAAGACAAAAAGCTTCAATCATAGAGGATAACAACACCCAACACCAAATGGCGAACACTCAAGAATGGAGGACATTGTGCCAACAAAGGAGTTGAAACCTCAAGATAGAGGATGACGACGATAAAGTTTAAAACTTTGACTGAACAAATACTAACTAATTTTTACTATAATTTTCAGATCTTACCTCTCCATTAGTGGTGTTGTAGATCAACATTTTTCCTCTCCGTTAATGGTGTAGCAGATCAACAATTCATTTTTAGATATTGCCTCGTCGTTAGTGGTGTAGTGGATCAACCATATTAAATATCTGGTCATGCCTCTTTGCAGTGTTGTAGCTTGATCAAAACTAACTCTCCGATCATGCCTTTTCGTCAGTGTTATAGCTTCATCAAATCTAACTCTCTGATCATGCCTCTCCGTCAGTGTTGTAGCTTGGTCAAAGATAACTCTCATAACACATCTCTTCGGTAGTCTTGTAGCTTGATCAAATAAACCTTCTTCTTCATATCCAGTTTCGACGTTGGTGGCATAACAGGTCAAACTCATCTTCAGATCTTGCCTCCCCGACTGTGGGGAAGCGGATCACCCCAATCGAAATATCTCATGATCAAACTTTCTTAAATTTATAGTTTTAAATAAAAACAAGTTAAAACTCAATCTGACGCAATGTTCTTTTATTCTAGCAGATCTTATCTTTCCGAAAGAAAGGTGAAATAGATAAGTCGACCAGATCTTGTCTCTCCGTCAGTGGTGTAGCGGATCAACATATGAACTTTATTTCTCTGAAAAGATGGAAGAACAAATCAGCTAGATCTAAAATGAGTTGTGCCAAGAAAGAGAAATTCCAACTTGACCGAACGAAAATGGCTTTTAATCTTTGCTCTATTGCCATTTCACAACAATGAAGGAAGAGGGGCAGTTGTAATAGCCTATTTCTGTCCGGCCTAATTAAAAATTAAACCAAAATATAAAATCCATTAAAACCAAAATGTTCATTTACATTTCAAAACTAAACTCCTACCCAATTACACATGAACCAATTACCTCAGGCCCAAATAGCCCACTACCTTAACATATTTTGGTAACCCTAAACACCCATAAACCCTAGGCACCGCCAGCCACCATCAACTTCAGTTGCTGCCGCCGCCATTAAACCCTTGAGCCATCTCCGCTGTCGAGCCTTCAGCCGTGCCGCCGTCCTCACCATATCCATATTTTAGATCTAACCCTATACCAAAAAAACCTAAAATAAAATAAACCAAACAACCTTATGTCGTTATCACCTAAACCATCTGCAGCCACTAAACTCACCCACCCTAAGCCTCAACAACTCGGCCCACAAACCTCACGAAATCCGGGTACTTTAATGAAGCTTGACCAAACCAAAGCTTGATTCCTCTATATATCCAGATCTAAAAAAAATAATAGAGATTTTTTTTGAGAGACTGAAAATAAAAAATAGAGAGAATATAGAAAGAGGAAGTAAAAACCGAAAAGAAAAGGTAAAAAAGGAAATACCTTTGTTGTTTTCTTCTTAGATCTGCTCGTTTAGGGTGTCTTTTAAGAAAATACGAGGTCGGACTTGAGTTTAAAGAGTCGAATTGAGTGAAAATAGTCGACCTTTGAGCTCTCCCGCCACCAGAGGCGGCGACCACCGTCGTTGATGATTGGTGGCCCACAGTGGAAGCTCGTTGGAGCCATGCCAGGTTAGGGGTTGATATTTCAGAGAAAATAGGGAGCTTGGAAGTTTTTTTAATTAATTGAAGAATGTGTTTTTTTTTTTTTGCTAAAAAGTCCTATTTATGTGAGTTTCAAAACGTTGTCGTTTTGGCCCTCGTTAACCCGCGTGTGACCTGTAACTCGGGAAGGATCTACGTTTTATTCAATGAAATGGACAAATTTCCTTTTAAACCCTTCCACATTTATTCCTTTATACATATGTGTTTTTATTTCCGTTTTTATTCATTCTAGTCACTATTTTATTACTATTAGTATTTATTAACACACACATATATATATATATGCATGATATGCGTCTATCTATATGTATAGTTTTTTTTTCTTTCCTTTTTTAATATAATATTTATTATTATACGTATATTTATGTAAACTTTCCTAATATATATATATATATATAATAGTTTACACACACATATATATATATATTCAATATTCTATATAAGGTATTAATATTTCAATTAAACTATTAATTGGTAGATATTAATATCTAAAGTAAACTATTATAATGTTCTGTAATGATTTGTTTAAAAACGGTTTCTAAATATATATTTATAGCATGATATTTTCATATACATGTAAAGTATAATGTATATAAGGTATAATTTTATCCATAGATGTTTATGTATAGTTTTCTAAAAATAATTTATATATGTAAAGTAGTAGTAATATGTATATGCATACATTTATTGTTATGTACGCATACATGGTAATATTTTCTATATTTATATTTTACCATATATTATATATTTATTTATATATCTATATGTATAGGCTTTTGTATACTTATTTATGCTCTTTGTTCTTACCTTTATTTATTTATTTGTGTTATCATATTTGTCATGATTTGTTTATATTGTTGCATTCGAATATATAAATTGTTAATGTGGTGTCCTTTTATTCGAGGATAAGCTTGGCTAGTACCAGGCGCAGTGGTTGTGATTTTTGTTTATTCTCGAATAACGGGGCCTTTAAAATCAACTCGCATTTATAAACGGATTTTAAATTAAATTTGAACTCGCAATTTCCAATATTAAGGCAACTCGTAATCTACTAGGTACCGATTTCGGGTGTTGTGGGGGTGCGAAACCTTTCCCACACGTAACCGACTCCCGAACTCGTTTTTCTTTGGTCACCTTTCGGTGTCCGGATTACCCTTTTAAAAATGATCGTTGGCGACTCCAATTTTATTCGAAAAGTACGGTTTTTAATAAATTCCTCCTAAATTCAAAATTTTCAAGAAAAATAAAAATGTTTACCTTATCAAGGTGACTGATGGCGACTTCATCATTTTTTAAAAAGTAAAACTAGTTCTTCCAAGTGACACCGAGAGAAAATTTTCAAATTTAGTCGCTACAAAGTCATCATAACAGAACAACTAATAGTCCAAGTCTAAAACTGACATTTTCTGTTTCAACAACCTTAATAACTTGCCAATTAAGTAACAGTGGTGTTGTAGCCCCGAAAACTTCATGTCTGCCAATTTTTCAGATGAACATACACATCTTATTTTTGGCATAATGTCAAAAAATGCCCTTAAGGTTTGACTAAATAGTCATTTTGGCTCATATTCTTTTTTTTAAACCAATTTAATCCCCTGCGTTTCATTTTGGGTCAAATGGCCCCTCTGCGGATGAAAACTGTCAGCCAACCGATGATAAACGTGTTGAAATAATGTGACAAACCTACATGACAGTGCACGCCGCGATAACAGTGTCATATAGACAAATATGTTGACTTTACATAATGACACATTAGTCAAAAAAATATTTTTATAATATTGTACGAAGTGTACAATATTTTTTCTTCTAAGGTGTCATTCTGTCAAGTCATTTCAGTTGTTTATCGTTAGTTGACTAACAGTTTTGATCCGCATATAGGCTATTTTGACCAAAAATGAAACGTTGAGGGGTAAATTGGTTTAAAAAAGAATAGAGGTTAAAATAATTATTCAGTCAAATGTTAGGGACATTTTTTGGCTTTATGCCTTTAATTTTAAAAGTCTTTCATAGATTTTTTTCTCTCTAATGAATTGACAATATATTTCAATGTTTAATTCTCTATAATAGATTTTTATTTTCAAAATAAATTCCTAAAATAATTAAAAAGAGGGGACGACTTCCTTTTTTGGTTTGAGCCAACTAATCCCCTCATCGTGAGTGCTCTCATTAAGAGGTAAATGACTGGCCATGAGAAAAAGGATGTCACATGCCTCATTAAAAACCTCCTTAAACCTAGTCAGAGGAAAATAGTATACATGAAACCAAAACAAAACCTTCAATAAATAATAAATCAAACAATGTTCAATACCTAAAGAAACTAACAAAAACAATCCTCATGGATAATCCGAAAACACATCGTCGGAAGCGACAGGAAACAGTGACACAAAAGTCCCTCAATTGGCACGTCCTTAGCCATACAATCAGCAAGACGATTACCTTCCCGAAACACATGGTTTAACTGGACCAACCAAAATCGGTTGAACAATGTCATAATGTACCATACGAGAGAAAGACCAACTTGGATTTCCTTATAGACTCGTAAGAGGTTGAATGGCATCCAAGCTATCCGACTCGATGATAAAGCTACAAACCCCAATCAAAGAGGCAACCAAGAGACCCTCATAGATGCCCTAGAGCTCGACTTCAATCGCAAAACAAATCCCAATCTGTTTCACAAATAAAATCAACCATTTGCCCTCCTCATCTCTCACAACACCTCCGCAGAATGTCGTGGTCGAGGCTATGAATATAGACATGAAAAATATGGTCATTTTAAGAATACTTCTACCCACTAGTAGTGATGTTATAAACCATTGGTCTCATACTTATCACGTTGAAAAAATCAACAATGATTTAATGATAAATGAAAGAAAATAAAAGCAAATTATGTTTGCGAAAAATGACAAAGATGATATTGGTTCAACTTATTTTGACATTGTTAGTCCAACTCATTTGGACGTTGTTGATTTCTTTATAACCCTCGAATGAAATAAATCATCTCCTAATTATTCTCATAACTTTGAAGAGAATTAATTATGTTTTTATTTATTTTGCTTTAAGTTTATTTACTTTATACATTAATTATTTACATTTTATATTTATATTCATGTTAATATTTATATTTATATATTATCATATAATTTATTTTGTTTAACATGATTACTTATCAAATATAATTTATGGTGACAATTTATGCTTAGCAGAAGCATAAGATATATTTTTCCATTTAAATGCAAGGGAAAAATGTGAGTAATATATCTCAAAGTACTAAAAGTATTGATGCTCCAGAAGAGCAATAAGTTATTGAGAGAAAGCACATTTTGAAAAGTGCATAATTGTGAATATTGCAATAATTTCTGTTAATGGTAATAATATCGTCACCACTAGAAGTGGACATTTTAAGAGAGCAATATGAGTTCGCAAAATATTCTTTTTGGAATTATAGATAACATATGTTATCAATTGACATTTGAAATAAGCCAATATGGATATAAGTTCTGATAGCCAAAAAGTCAGTTGAAAGCTCTAGAAGAGCTATATATTGCTACCAAAAGATAATTTTAATTGAAAGCTCCGAAAGAGCTAAATATATTCATATTTAAAGGAACAATTTTGATGGTCGTACTAGACATGTACGAGTGAGATTGATTACATGTTATGGTAAAGAAGAAGTTTACAAATTCAGATATATATACACTCATATATATATATATATAGTTGGCATGATCGATTAGACCATCTTGATCAATAATGGTGCAGAAATTATTGAGATTTACATGCACAATCATATTTCTCATTTTTGAATTTTTGAATGTGCGATATTTAGTTGAATTGCTCCACCATAACGCACAAAATGGGTAAGTAAAAAGGGTTGAGAATATATATTGAGTACGGGTCTCCTTTTATGTTTAAACTATAAAAATTAATTGGAGAATCATTTATTAGATGATTTTTCTCAACATTAGGGGGAGAGAATAATCAGCTGGATAAAGAAGGAAATGAATTATCATTATCTAGATCTTCGAATATGAACTAAAAGTTCATAAGATAATTCATCTTATTTCATGTCAACTGCCATACACATTTATTGACCCAATAAGAGTAATTAAGTCTCATATACCAGCTGAAATGCTCTAAGTTTAAATTACATGTTAGAGCAAGTGGATGTAAATCATGCTTGAAGCATGATAGTTGAAATGATTCCAATGATCAAAATTCTCGTAAATGAAAAGTATTATGAGACTGTCATATATTGGAGGCGGGTGCTCCTGAAGAGACTCAAGACATAACTAATAATAAAACTCTTGAAGAGTTTCAAGCACCTGAAATGAAGATTGAAATCTTGAAGAGATCTCGATGAGTTATGTCATTACGAGAATGGAATCAAAAAATTAAAAAGTTATCGACAACGATTTTACAAACAATTTTACATAAAATACTTCTATAGAAGTAAAGAAAGAAATCGAGGATCTTGTATAAAATCTATCCAGAAGTATAGATATTGAATTGGCCGATGTTGAAAGACGCTTTGAACTTCTAAAATAGAAGTATTTGGACCAGCAATACAAACACCTAAAGGTGTAATGCAAGTGAGGCACAAATAAGTAATCGTAAATACGACTTGAACTATGACTTATGAAAAAATTTAATTACTTCACGGTGGATGCAATTATTTTGGCAGTTATGAAATTTTTTTTGCATGCGTCTAATTATTTGTGGATCTATATTTATCCTTGAAGAATTTAAAATGCTAAAAGCATTTCGAAATTTTCGAGGAAATTTATTTAGACATGTCTCATGAATATATTGGCGCATTTGGTATAATCGCCTTAGTGAATACTAATTGAGAAAATACTATAAGAATGATCAGATTTCCTTATGTATTTTATAAAGGAGTTTGGATCAAGATCAATTATGATAATTTTAGAACTCCTAAAGAGGTTTAAATTGGAAACTCATGAAGTACTTTCAATACAAGTATTTGAATCTTGACATCAAGTTTATCTCGACCTGAAGATCGAGCATTTTTATATATTTCTTTTTGTTTATGAATAGACATAAGTTGAAAGAATCTTAAAGAAGATTCAATATGAATAGAGCATATCTATTGAGTATCCCAATAGTTGTAAGATTATTGGATGTGAATAAAGATAATTATATCATTTCTTGGTCTTTAAACACTATATATTAGTTGGTCAAGAAATATCTATGAATATACAAAAATCATTACATTAAGATCTTCAAACATTCGTCGATGCCTCCAAAAATTTTGTAGAAATAATTGTTATGCACAAGGCAAGCCAAATATGTGTTTGGCCAAGACCATTGACCCAACATATCCAGAAGATGTGATTTACTTTCACAAGATATGATACAAATGCTATTTTGTGTAGAGATAATGGAAGATGGATACATCATGGAAAATATTACTTCAAAGTTTCATCCTCCGCTATCTTTAGAAAATAGTATTCAAGGTTGAATTATGAAGATTCAAAGATCTTTAGTAGTGTTTTCATGAGGGGGAGTAAATACGTGTTGCACTCTTTTTCCCTTGACCGAGGTTTTGTCCCAATGGTTTTCCTGACAAGGTTTTTAATGAGGCAACATGTTATGCGTATCAAAGATGTGTGTACTCTTTTTCCTTCACTAAAGAATTTTCCCCCCGCTGAGTTTTTATCTTAGTAAGGTTTTAACGAGATGCATTATCTACATAGACATCCAAGGGGGAGTGTTATGAATATTTATCTATGTGGATGTCTATCATGATTAGAACTTCATCTAAGGAGATTGATTTACTTTATCATTAGTAATATTATCTCATTTAATTAGAGTTCAATGTAATATGTACTTCTTATGCATATAAATATATAACTTGATGAAGACATTGTACACAAGTATATATTTGAGAATAATATAAATCTTCCTCTCTCTCTCATCTCTTTGTTCTTCCATTCTTGTTCTTTGTTCTTATTATTGTTCTTCTTTATTTTATTCACAACATAAACAAAATTTTTAATTATTTAAAATGTTTTGTTAGTTTTTTATATTTTTAAAATTCCAATAATCTGTCTAAATTAATTTTAAAAATAATTAAAATAAATTAAGAAGAGAAGTTACCTATACTAGAAGACGACTTTCTATTTTTTTAATTATTTACTCTGTAATTTTTTTCTAAGTAAAAACGATTATTTTTTCATTAAAGTTTTTTTACTTAGACGACAACTTTGCCAATTCTATTTTAATAAACTTTTGAAAAAAATCAATTAAGCTCATAAATATTTTTTTTCTCCCAATTAAATTTTTACACTCCAAAATTTCATCAATTCACTCTTTCATCAATGTTAATTATTAAATCTAACTGTTTTTCTGGACCAGTTGGTGCAACATGTCATGTTATAGTGTTGTCACTTTGCATTTTGAGATATTTTTAAATTTTTTTAAAAAATTCTTTAAAAGTTCTACAAATAACTTATAAAAATTGTACAAAATAATTTTCTAAAAAATCTGTAAGTATTATATAACAGAACTGTAGAGTGTCACGTAACTAGATCCTATCTCATATATATATTAACTAATGGTATTGTAATAAGGTATGCTTATGGTGAAGACAAATATCTTTTCCTCTCTAAATCTATCCTCTCCCTTTCTCTATTTTAGTATTCTATTTCTGCACGTTTCAACTAGCGTGGAAATGGTTTATATCATTGGTGCTTTCGTTGAGAGTTAAAACCATAGTGAACATTATCAATTGAGTCAATTTGAAAAAGTTTGAGGAAGACAAATGATGAGAATCTAAAGAAGCTTCAAGATATACTTAGGCACGTAACTTTGTTATCTGCTCATGTGGCTCAGATAAATATGGTAATAGTGGGATCGATGGATCAAGTGAATTTTTGGATAAGCCAGAAAACACAAACATAAAGACCGGATCAAGTGAAGTTTTGGCTAAGCAAAAAAAACACAAACACAATGATCTATTATGTATTCGATAAAATGTCAACACCAACTGACATGAAAATTGTTGATCGACCGATTCATGACAGTAACAAAGATGATTTTCATAATGATAAAGCGACGATTCAGGATCGTTGTGAGGAGATGGTTCCATTGTTGCCCACTATCTAACAATTGGATGTTCAATTATATGAAACATGAGGTGAAAAGCAATACAAATCAGATTCCCCTAGACACATCTCCATAGTCGAACCTCAAAAGGATGAAGCGTGATCGATTTGAGGAGAGACCTCCATTCTTGGTTATTGTCCATAAACCAATGGTCAAAGTTAAAAAGCAGAGGGAAATCATCGAAGTTGTGAAAATGGAAGCCTACATCTACTAGGAATTCTAGAGTATCCTGCCCTACTACCGCAACTATAGTTGGATCTAGTGGCTTTACTAAACAACAGTTGGATTAGCTTCAAAAGCTATTTAGCAAGTTTAATACTCCTAGTGAAGAAAATTAGGAAATGGCAGAGACTATAGGTAATAAGGATACCTTTTTGCCTACTGCTCTTGTTTCTACCCAGACTGTAACAACTTGGATAATTGATTCTAGTGCCTTTGACCACATGAATGGTACCAAAGTTTTATTCTTTGAATTTTTAAATTATTCTTCTACAGCTTCCATTAAAACTGCAGATGGTTCTTTATCTCCTATCAAAGGGGCTGGTTCTATTTACTTGGATGGTGATTTGGTGCTTAAGGATTGATAGTTGTGCCTAACCTTTCATGCAATTTAATATCAGTGAGAAAACTTTCTAAAGACTTGAATTGATCCTTAAAGTTTATTGATTCTAAATGTTTTTTGTAGGCACTAGATTCGATGAAGATGATGGGCAATGCTAGCTTGCAACATGGTCTTTATGCCCTTCTTGGCAAGCATCAATCTAATATTTCACATTCTCTTTCCCGCTTTACTTCCTTAGGACAATTTGATATTATAACGTTATGGCATTTTAGGTTAGGCCAACACAGTTTTCATTACATTCGAAAGTTGTTTCCTGCTTTGTTTGTTAAATGCTATATATGTCATCTTGCAAAACATACTAAATCTTTGTATTTACCATCTATTTATAAACCTTCTAAACCTTTTACATTAATTCATATTGATGTTTGGGGTCTTTATAGAGTGAAGAATATTATAAGGTGTAGGTGGTTTGTGACATTTATTGATGACCGTAGCAGAATTACTTGGACCTACTTTCTAAAAGACAAATATGAAGTTGCTTCCACATTTGTTTAGATTTTATGAAATGGTGGTTACTCAGTTTGACATCAAAATACAAATATTTAAATTTGACAGTGGGGGGGGGGGAGTATTTCACTACTACCTTGGGAGAATTTTTTAGAACTAAAGGGATTATACATATTAGTTCTTGTGTGAATACCTCGCAACAAAATGAGATTGCTGAATGCAAAAATAGACATTTGCTAGAGGTTACCCGCGTTGGTTAGTAAACTTGTATATACCGAATTATCATGTGTAGATATTACAAGTATCTTTTAGAGTGTATGCATCTTTTAGATAAATTGATATTTAGGAATTCTTTAGAGCAGAATATTATGTCATTTTTACAAAATATCTTATTACCTTGATTACAAGGTATTGGTTGTGTATATATATCTCCATTGTATTTCTCAATGAGAATGAGAGAGAAAGTCTTATCTTACTACATGGTATCAGTTTAGGTTCGATCCAACTTCTCTTCGAAATTTCTTCTTCCTCTGCAAACCATTATGGTTTAGTCTACTATCTCTGAGTCTGTACTGCTGTTTAAAACTGGTAGGCAAAAGCTGCCTATCTTTTAGAATCCACCAAAATTCTTGAAGAATCTGATCCTCCACCAGAAAATACAGCCTTAACTGTTACTGAAGGTAGTATTTCATGTTTGGCTTCTACTACTGCTTGTTGGATTGTGGACTTTGGTGCTTTTAACCATATGACGAGAGACCTTAGCTTTTTTATTGAATATACGCCTCTGCATTCTCATTCCTCCATCCAGACAACAGATGGTGCTCTTTCTCAAGTCAAAGGCAGTGGCTCTATTCGCATAAATGATAAATTGGTGTTATCTAATGTGCTCTTTGTGCCTAATCTTGCCTGAAATCTTTTGTCCATTCATAAACTTGTGACTGACTTATCTTGTGAAGCTCACTTTGGTATTCTTGGTTGTGTTTTGCAGGCACGTGATTCAGGGCTGGTGATTGGCAATGCTAGGCTGCATAATGGACTTTATATTCTAGTTGGATTACTTCCTAGGAAACAAGTTGTTTATTTTCCAAAATTTTATTTTCTGATGATATTATGCTTTGGCACTATAGGTTAGGCCACCCCAATTTTCATTATCTTGCTAAATTATTTCCTCAATTATTCAAAAATAAAAATCCAGCTTCTTTCTCTTGTGAGATTTGTCAATTGGCTAAACATACCCGCAATCCATATCCATCCTCTCCCTTTAAATCTACTTCCCCTTTTCACCTTATTCATAGTGACATTTAGGGCCCTTCTAAAGTTAAATCTGTGTCCGGCTATAGATGGTTTATCACATTTATCGATGAGTATTCCTGCACAACTTGGACCTATCTTATGAGAGACAAATCTGAAGCAGGCAATATCTTTCCTTTTACTTTATGATTACTACTCAATTTGAAAAAAAAATTCAAATGCTTAAAAGTCACAATGGCTGAACAGGGAATTCTCCATATTTCTTCTTGTGTCAACACCCCTCAACAGCACAAAGTAGCTGAAAGGAAAAATCGACACTTGCTGGAAGTGACTAGACCTCTCCTTTTTTCTGCTAATGCTCCTACCTATCTTTGGGGAGAAGCAACTCTCACTGTCACCTATCTTGTCAATCACATGCCTAATAAAACACTTTCTCTTCAGGTTCCCCGAGATGTCCTTTTATCTGTTTTTCCTAATTTCAGATCTCTCTCTTCTGTATTTCCTTTTCGAGTTTTTGGCTGCACAATGTTTGTTCATGTGCATGCTCACCTCCGGGGTAAGCTTGATCCTTGTTCCCTGAAATGTGTGTTTGTAGGGTATTCCTCGAGTAAGAAGGGCTTCAAGTGTTACTCACCACTTACCCGTAAGTTTTATAATACCATTGACGTTACTTTCTTTGACCATCAACCCTACTTTTCTACGCCTTCAATTAAGGGGTGACTCTTGAAGAATTCCAGCCTTTACATATTTTTCAACCCTCTTCCTCCCCTACCTTAGCTTCACCTCAGGCTTCATTACCTATCCTTGAAGAAATACATGATCCGATTACCCAAATACATCCTCAAGAACTTTCAGAATCTACTAACTTACCCTCTCCAGAGCCTAAAACTCCACACCGCCAAACACCTAATACTTCCCAGACAAACTCTACTCCACAACTTGAAGGAAAACCACTCAATATTTATCAAAGGAGAAAAAAGTCCATTATTCAGCTGGAGAGTATATATTATATAATCCCAGCTTGCATGTAAACTCATCAAAGGTTACTCTAAGAAGTGCCTTGGTGAGTATGTCTGCAAGTTGATCTTTAGAAGAAACAAAATTCAGTTTTACCAGACCACTGTTGACTTTCTCTGAAATGAACTGTCTATCAATTTCCACATGTTTAGTCCTATCATGATGGAGTGGATTTCTCACTATACTGATGGCAGATTGACTATCACTGTATAGTTCAAACTCGTTAGAGTCACTGAAGCCCAATTCAACAAGTAACCTTTGTAACCATATTCCCTCACACATTCCAAGTGCAATAGCTCTATACTGGCTTCAGCACTGCTCCGAGACACAATAGATTGCTTTTTGCTCCTCCAAGTTACCAAATTGCCCCAAACAAAAGTGCAATACCCGTTGGTGGATCTTATGTCAGTTCTCCAGCCCAGCTAGCATCAGTGAAGACTTTTACTGACCTGTCATTGGTTTTCTTGAAAATTAACCCATTTTAGGTATTTTAGTATTCTGTTGACAGCTTTAAGATGCTCCTCTCGAGGGTCACTCAAATATTGACTAACAATGCTCACAAGAAAATATATATCAAGTCTAGTAAGAGAAAGATAAATTAATTTCCCAACTAACCTTTGATACAATCCCTTATTAACTGGACTTCCAATAACATCCTTCTTCAGTTTGAGATTGAACTCCATAGGTGTCTCAGCTGGTTTGCAGCCCTTCATCCCAGATTCAGATAACAAGTCTAGGATATATTTTCTCTGGTTAATTACTAGACCAGCTTCTAATCTTGCAACCTCCACGCCAAGGAAGTATCTTAAAGTACCAAGATCCTTGGTTTCAAATTCACTTGCATGCAATTTCTTTAAATTTCCAATTTCTTCATTGTCATCACCAATGATGATGATATCATCAACATACACAATGAGGATTGATTTCTTCTTTTCTGATGCTTCTTTGATGAACAAGGTGTGGTCGGTTTGGCCTTGCTTGTACCCATTCTTCACAATAGCCTTTGCAAATCGATCAAAGCAAGCCCTAGGAGACTGTTTCAATCCATACAATGACTTCTAAAGTTTACAAACTTTCTGTTTGTCAGAATGATATCCCAACCCCTGTGGAATTTCCATATATACATCTTCTTCAAGTTTGCCATTCAAGAAAGCATTCTTGATGTCAAGTTGATGTAATTTCCAGTCCTTGTTAACTACCAAAGACAAAAGAACTCTCATTGTATTCAGCTTTGCTACTGGAGCAAATGTCTCATGGTAGTCTATCCCATAGGACTGAGTAAACCCCTTGGCCACCAACCTTGACTTATAACGTTCAATGCTCCCATCAGATCTATACTTGACAGTAAAAATCCACTTGCAACCCACTGGTCTTTTTCCTGGTGGAAGATCAGTGATTTTCCAGGTTTTATTGTCTTCTAGTGCCCTTATCTCTTCTCCAACAACCTTCTTCCAGCTTATATCTTTCATTGCTTCCTCTATTGTTTTTGGAATGAAAGTGTTATCAACACTAGAAGTGAAAGCTTTAAAGGCAAACTTTAGGTTTCCATATGCCACAAACTTCTAAATAGGATGTGTTGTACACTTCCTTGCACC
This sequence comes from Hibiscus tridactylites, assembly GCA_958450335.1. Taxonomy (NCBI): domain Eukaryota; kingdom Viridiplantae; phylum Streptophyta; class Magnoliopsida; order Malvales; family Malvaceae; genus Hibiscus; species Hibiscus tridactylites. Next base: position 35,540,557 of record OY288265.1, on the reverse strand, counting down.
TTTTCTCTGTGCAATAGGAAAATCATCAATATCCACAGTCTAAGCAATACTTTGAGAATTTTTCATACCTTGTGGATTCTCTCAGGCTATAGGAGTAGGTTGTATGTCGGTCTCTGTATTGGGCTTTCTTCTCCTTTTATAGACACTGAGCTCTTTGGCCTCAAGTTGCTCTGGTTGGGTTCTTTGTGGTGTGCGAGGTGCACCTGGAAGCTCCAAGACAGTAGTTTCAATTGAGTTAGGAATGATGGAATGTTTATTGGTTTCAGTAATTACAATGGGTTCCAAGACAGTAGGTTCAATGGGGTTAGGAATGATGGAAGATTCATTGGTTTTAGTAATAACAATAGGTTCATTTTTAGAAGAAATAATAGTGAGAATTTTAGTGATAGGAAAAATGTCAAAAGCTTGGAATTCACTTAAGCGCTCCCCTTGAATTTCATGCTTGGTATAATATGGCTTTTGTTCAATGAAGGTGACATCCATTGAGGTATAGGTTCTTTTAGTTTTGGGAGAGTAACATTTGTAGCCCTTCTTAGTAGAAGAATAACATAAGAAGATGCATTTTAAGGCTCCAGGATCTAACTTAGACCGAGAATGAGGATAAATGTGAACAAAGACCGTGCATCCAAAAACTTTTACTGGATAGAGGAAGAGAGAGGCTGAAAATGAGGAAAGGATTGAAGAAATAGATTTCTAGGTGTTCTAAAATTAAGAGGTTTACTAGGCATCCTATTGATAAGGAAGGTTGCTGTAAGAATGGCTTTCCCCCAATAAAATTTAGGCACGTTAGTAGAGAACATAAGAGACCTAGAAACTTCTAACAGATGTCTATTTTTCCTCTCATCAATACCATTTTGTTGAGGAAAATCTACACAAGAAGTTATATGAACAATCCCCTTTTCCTGAAGAAAACCCCCCAAAGCTCTAGAAAAATATTCACTACCATTATCAGTATGAAAGATCTGAATTTTGCTTTGAAATTGAGTTTCTATTAGACTATGAAATCTCTTAAACACTTTTTCAGTTTCTGACTTTTCTCTCATAAGAAATGTCCAAGCGAGCCTAGTGTGATCATCGACAAAAAAGGTGGAAAAAGGTTTAGAGGTTTTATGTTTAGAGGGAGGATAAGTATTCTTTGTATGCTTAGAAAGAGGACAAATTTCACAAGAAAAAGATTGAGAATTTTTACCAATAACAATTGTGGTAACAATTTGGCAAGATATTGAAAACTAGGATGCCCTAATCTATCATGCCATAAAAGAACATTTTTTGAGGATTCTGATATATTAGAAAAACAAGGAAAAGGATAAATAGAGCTTGGGTGTGCTTGTCCACTTTGAGAAGGCTGCCCTTGAAGAATGTAGAGGCCACCATACAACCTAGCAATGCCAATCACTTTCTCCAAGTCCAAAGCCTGTAATTTACAACCAAGAGGTGAGAAATGGACGCAAAAAATGATCTGAGGCCCCTGAATCCACAATCCACTCGAAACAGTTAGTAGTACTAGCCATGGACGCAAAAAATGGACTACCTTCTAGGATTATAGCAGCACTGTTCGATGCAGATTTTTCTGGAAGTAATTTGGGTGGTGGAGATATCTGATGTGTCATCAAGAATAGGATTTTGTTCTGTTTTAGAACTGATTTTAGCGGAATAAGAAGTATCAACCATGTTAAGAGTTGATAAGATCGAGAAATTAGACCGATACCATGTAGAAAGGTACTGAAAAGAGTCTCAGTTTGAGTACTCTAATTTCTGTCAATTATTTGATAAAGAAGACCATATTTATAGATTATAAGAGAAAGCCTAAACTAGGAAAAGGGAATTACAAATAAATTACAAGAATCTAATTCCTAATTTACAACTATTAACAAGATATTAGGAAGATAATTACTAACTAATAGCAACTTGATATTAGAGAATTTACATCCCTAATTTTTTGCAATCACACAATCCACAAAACCATACAGGTTAATTGTTGCTCGTGCTAATCAAATCAATTCCATCTCGTTGTTGTTGGATAAAACAACTGATCACTTGAACCTTGAGGACAAGGTTCTTGCACTTGGAGAGGGTAATGTTATGAATCAAGACCAACAAATTGACAACTCAAGGCTAGTATCGACAACAACCTCTAGTGATGACTCGACAAGGACAACATGAAAGGACACCGAGGAACATATTGTATTCGTTTTTAACTTTTAACTTAACCGTCGGGGATATATATATTGACTAATGGTCTTGTAACAGGGCATGCTTATTGTGTAAACAAATATCTTTTCCTCTCTAATCTATTCTCTCCCTTTCTCTATTTCTGTTCTATTCCTTCTATTTTATTTATGCATATTTCAACTAAGGTGCAAACGATTCATATAAGATCCATATACCAAACATGCAATAAACCCAATTTAAAATAATAAAAACTCTAAATACACTTTTTTCGGTTCTGTAGGTTACTTACTAAATCAAATAAGACATTTGTTTTTGATTCAATTAACCAATCTAACTTTTCATTCAGCTATCTACAAAGGAGGGTTGGGAACAAAAAAAAACTACAAATACTTCTGTTAATTGATAGTATTTTTTGTACATGATGAAAATTAGGGGGGCAAGAGTATATTAAAAATTTCATCAGCTCCTACCTCACTACAAAAAGCTGCTACTCACCAAAATAACTGAACAACTACCTACATACCCTAATGAAATGGCGGAAGTCTAAGAACTATATTACACTTTTGAGGCAGTGGATCTTGTAGTGAAGGATACCATTCATATACAACGGGGCTGCAATCTACCATGATGAAGTTGATTTTGATTTTTCAGAAAAAAAAGAATGCAGTGTATAAAAAAGCAGAAATTGATAGTAGAACCTGTGGTTTAATCCTGTAGTAAAAATTGGAAAGCTGGATTCTCCACAAGTTCTGCAGCAGGTTTTACACGTGCAAATTCTTTTACTTGCATAGAAACGGTAACGTCCTCCGTTGTGAATGGAATACTACATTCAAACAGGAAACTTTCAATATTAGAGGGACTAAAATGCAATTCTTCTTTTACAATAGTAATCTTACCTGATATCATCTTCCAACAGAAAGGTGCTGCCACCATCGTCTTCTGAATCATCCGGCATTAGATGTTTCATGCTGGCAATGACCTGTACAATTGAAGAGGTAGAAAGGAAAAAAGAATGTTGCCTTTGTCAATATGAAGTTTCGTATGTGCCTTCAATTTAATTTTGGCGTGACTTACATTTGGTGAAACATTTGGAGTGTTGTGCTTGTCATCCCTAAAAAGCCAGCATATCCGAAAGAGTTGTTGAACGCTCAGAACCTGGCACAACATAAGAGAAAGCAGAGAAATACCTTCAAATACATGTACAACCTAAATGCATGCCATTTCATTAACTAGCTCTTTAAAGAACCTTTTCTTATTATTGATTTATCAAGTGGAATGTTCTATGAAACCATGTTGTTAACCATCCCAATCATCCAGGGATGGCTGAAGAAACTTACAGGACAAAGTTCATTTGTTATTTGATCGTAGGATATGCTGGATTTTTCTTGCAGAACCTAACAAGACAAGAACAGTTGTTCAAATTGGAGAAATGAAAGAAATAAGAACTGAAGCATGAAAGAAATAGTGGCTAGTTCTTTGCCGTCCTTTTAATACTCAACAAATACAAAAATCTGAGAGGAATAATAAAAATCTTGCAAAATAACTGCTAAGAACAAATATTACATTTATTGGAAGCGATGGAACTAAAATAACGGCAAATTTTAAGATTTTAAATCCCCATTACATATAAATTGGTTTCAGAAAAGATCAAATTCCAAACAAATTGAATACAAAGATCAAATACTTCAGATATGCCAGTAGATAAGGATACCAAAATGGGTGGTCAAGAGGTCCAATATACTCAGGTGTTGCAAACGGGTTCTTTATTAATGGAGAATAAGCCATGGTATCCTATCCTCGCTGCACATAGAAAGTTACAAGATACCAACTTTAGATTGTAATTCTACAGCTCAAGGATTGGCTTTAGAGATTAACACGTGATTTAATTATTATCCTTTAGGAGTTTTAGTTTATCTCTAACTACTCTAATTTAAGATGGAGTTAACCTATGGAGGAATACTAAGTTAAGTATAACTCTTGTATTTAGCCTATAAGACCTGTTGTAACAGAAGTAAATAGACAATTTTTCTTTTAAGAGAGTACTCACCTTGAGACTCCTTTCTCAAACACTCTTTAGTTTATTCTCAATCACACCAACAACATGCTTTTTTTAACGTAACTCTACGTGATAGAGTTAATTTATCACTTTTTGTGCACCAAAAGTAGTGAAGTCCTTTGATTTTTTTTATTAGGATTTATTTAAGGGTAAACTATCCCAAATACCACTGAAATTAGACGTTGTATCATTTATACCACTAAACTTTCAATTATAGAACTTGAAGATCAAAGAATTTTTTTTCAAGAAAAGAGATGAGGGAAATTTGGAGAACTTAAAGATCATGCTTGTCGATCTTAATTTTCTCTTCTCTTCAATTCCTTTTATTTTGCTGGTATTGTTGATGATTGTGGAACTCAATTGTTTTGTGTTTTCATGTCAGTTATGAACTAAATCAATTATCTAGGATTACAATTCATCTTGTACATTTAGCTTGACTTTTTTAATGTAATATGAACTCCATGCATCTAAATTGACTCGTATTTTTAGATTGAATTTGGAATCCTAGATGATTCTTGAAAAGATAATCTACTATTAGACAAGAATTAAAGAATATAAAATCAAAACATCTAACAAACTTGACGAAATTATTTGTTGATAGGATATGCATATATCTATTAGCCTTACACAATCATGATTAGAGACATTTCTTTTCTTCTTCTTTTTTTTGACAAATCCTAATTCTAATCCTAATCCTATCTAGAGGGGAGGGGAATGGGGGACTCCAGGGGGAAGGAAGGGGTGCTCCTAATGGGTCTAGAACCCATGACTTATGGGAATATGAGGAAACAAAGATGGGTAGTTTGGCTAACCGACCAAGTATGCTTGCTCTGATTAGAGACAATTCTTAATGCATCATTCTAACATTAATTATAATAAACATATAGAGGTGGCAAACGGGTCATTCGGATCGGGTTCGGTTTTGACTGCATTCGGTTTCGGTTCTATTCGGGTCGGATCTGGTCTAGTTCGGTTTTAATTCGGGTCTATAGTGATTCTGGTTGGGTATCAGTCTGGATTGGGTCACATCGGTTCGGTTGATTTTCGGGTCGGGTATTATCTAGTCGAGTATTTCCGGTCGGTTGATTTCGGGTCATTTCAAGATCGGTTCAACATGAGATCGATATGTTTCGGTTGAGTTTTAAGGCCGAATCAGCTTTTTAAACCTATATATGGCTTTATAAAGTCAATATATTTGACTTTTTAATGAGTTGTGCGACAATTCACATCAAATCTTTCATTATTTCTTTTAACATCTTTTCTTTATTTCGGGTTGCCTTCGTTTCGGGTAAAATCGGTTCGGTTGAAAATCGGTTTGGGTCTGTTATGTTCGGTTGAAAAATCGGATCGGGTCTATATCAGTTCAACTAAAGATTGGGTCAGTTTTAATTCGATTCGATTTGTTTCGGGTTACGGATCAAGTTCGGATCATCCTGTTCGAGTCAATATCGGGTCTCGGATCGGGTAAAATCGGTTCGGGTCTCGGGTCAGTTTGTGTTGGTGAATATTAGAATTTTAGTTCTACCTAGACTCTTGTAAATATTATCTAATAGTAGTTAAGTTGTACAGAAACTCTAACTTAATTATTCTAGAAAGAGTTTAACTAGTGAGGAATCTTACTTGGTGTATAACTCGGTGTACTCAGTCTATTAAATAGACTTCTATGTAAATTAAGGAAAAATATAAATGCAAAAACAGAGAAACTGATTTTCTTCTCTGGAAATTCCCTTTCTCACATGGTATCAGATTTAGGTTAGTTGATCCTACAAAAAAAATACCCTAAAATAAAAACCATGATTACACCAGAAACCTCGAAAAGGAGTATATCTTTTCTTGTTGATTGTACCTCTACAAATTGGGTTGTGGACTCTGGTGTGTCAGACCATATGACAGGGAATATTCATATTTTCTACAAACTCAACAATGAGAACAGCAGATAGCTCACTGTCAGTTATTGCAGGAAGTGGTTATGTTCAACTTAGTGACACTATTTTCTTGCCTAATGTGCTTTATGTCCCTCAACTTGCTTGCAACCTTCTATCTGTTAGCAAATTATCTGTTGATCTCCAATGTGATGTTAAGTTTAATTTGAATGGTTGTGAATTTCAGGCAAGGGGTTCAGGGACATGATTGGCACTACTAGGCTGAGTAATGGGCTCTACATATTTCATGGCTTATCTCCACATAAACAATTTAATTCAAGCTGCTACCTTAATTCTACTTTATCCTATTCTATTTCTTCTAGTGATATTATGTTATGGTCATTAGATTCCTTGGCTATCTCTCTGGTCACATAGGTTCTGCTCTGCCCTCTTGCTGATCCTCCTTTTTCTGGGAAGTTTTTGTTTGCTGACTAGGGTTTTCCATGTAACCTCCAGCACCTCTCTTTAGTGTGCCGAGGTTTTTTGCAGTAGGTACACCATAAAGAATCCTTATTTACTGCCCTTGTTATCTCAGGTCTACCTTCAAAATTTTCTAGACGAGCTAATCCTCCAGAAACTGCTTTAGTCACCAAGGTTGAACTTTCTATGTGGTTGTTTTCAATCACCATCACCCCTCTTCTTCCTTCTTCAGCACGAACAATAGCAATTGCTTCATTTAACGAGGGCAGGTCTTCTTTACCTAAAATTTAAACCCTCGCTGCATCAAACTCTATATTTAGTCCAGCAAGAAAGTCATAAATTCTATCCTTCTCAACAAACCTTTTTAGAACTGCTGCATCCTCACTGCATTTCATCTGAATGCATTGATAATGGTCCATCTCTTGCCAAAGATTTTGCAGCAAATTAGAATATTCAGTGATTGATTTACCTCCCTGTTAGTAGTTGAAATCTTGCTCTTGATTTCATAAATCTGGGCAGCATCACGAACCTTTGAATAGGTTTGTTTCACATCCTCCCATATCTCCTGGGCTGTTTTAAGAAACATGCAAGTATCACTTATCTCGGGCATCATCGAGTTCCACAGCCAAGACATAACCAACGTGTCTTGTTCATCCCAAGCCTCGAATCTAGGATCTCCTTCTTTAGGCCCTGTTCCAAGAAGATGACTAAGTTTACCTCTCCCCTTTAGAAAGGTTTGAACCAGTTGAGACCACTTAAGATAATTTTTACCATTCAATCTATAAGAGGCATGAATGTTTTATAAGTCATTCATCTGATTGGAGTGACTTCATTCATGGTGTCTCCTCGAGCGGTTTTAGTACTGCTTATATCAGTCGTATCGACCATACTTTTTCAAGAAGAAAAAAATCGAAAAAATATTGTCCAACAATAACAGTAAGGCCTAAGAAACGAGAGGCTCTGATACCATGTCGAAAAGACTAATTTTCTCATTAAATTTACAATTAGGAAAGCTATTGTTATATTCACAAGCTTATGCCGTAAGTTAGGAAACTTCTAAACTAGGAAAGAGACTAAAGGAATACAATCCCTTAGAGATAGTGATCCTAATTAATAAAAATATTTACAAATCTTCCAATCTTAGGAAATAAATCTTTGACAAAAACTGACAGTCAACTGACGGTCAACGGCTGATTCTGACTAGACTTGCCACGCGTTAAGATCGGTTGATGTGGCATATGCCACGTTAGATTTAAAAAAAATTTTATTACTCTTCTTTATGGTGACACGTGGCTAACTATCATGCTGACACATGGCCGAATTGGATGGTGACACGGGCGAATATGATGTTGACAGGTGGTGAATATGATGCTGACATGTCAGCAAATCATAACACGTGGCAAGTCCAGTCAACATCAGTCGTTGACCGTCAGTTGACTGGCAGTTTACATCCAAAAGGGGCATATATGGACCAAATTGAAACGTTGGGGGTTGTTTGCTCCAAAAAAAGAATAGGGAGACAAATGACAAAACATGCAAACATTGGGGGCATCTTTTGTCATTTTTCCTTGTTATAATACATTTTGGCTTGTAAACGAAATATTTAAAATAACATAACCAGAATTTCATAACCCCTAGTCCATTGCGTTTGAAAGTGTTGCAAGCTATGTTAGATAACTTTTAATGCGACTTATAGATCATCCCTTTGCCTCTACCCTACATTTCAGTCTAAAAGAATGGTCATTTGTTTTAAGAAACAAATATATCTAAACAACAGAGCAAGTTTAAATGCAAACAGGACTTCCATAAGAACCAAGACATAGAAACATGTATTCGGATACGCAAATTCTCCACTATCATTCCTATTTGTCACCATCCTCTCTTTAATTTCTAATAGTTCCGTATCATTATGCATGGCATCCATTTTTTATTTAGGAGTTCCTCCTTCAACCTTTTGCCCTCTGCAATGTCAATTTGCTCCATCCTTATAAAAAAAAATTGAATCCCTCAATCTTCACCCTAGCTGACCAAACTACGATTAACAATTTTTTCTCACCTTATCTTTGTAAGAGCTATTACAATTTGGAGACAAATATCCTCATTTCTCACTCTAACCTCCCTTAAAACTCTTTCGGCCTCCTTTGCTACCCTTTGTTTTTCAAAACTCATTGTATCCATATTACTTCCTAAGTTGATCAAGTAAATTCATTTGTTCTTAATAGTTCCATTTACCTCCTCATTCCACCATGATGTGTCCCTACATGCAGAGCCATGGCATTTGATTCTCCAAGTTCATTCCACATCACATTAGCATCAACCTCATCTTCCCAATTAACTTTTTTGGTTAATTTATACATCAAAGATGCTGGTCTATCCCCCATTTGATCCTAAGTTCTAGACATGTATAGCTTTGTTATACGTCTTTCTATAACAGACATCTTAAACTTGAAGCAAATGATTAAGCTGGAAGACAATATTACCTCTGCTGGTGCAGCACAAAGCATGTAAAAGCAATGATAGTTTCTCTCCGGATCAGACACTTGGCAAACTCGAGATCGTTCTAACAAATAAGTCCTTATTGCAGCTCCAGATATTCTCCCCCATTCATTGAACTGAATTTCCACAAATTTTCCAAAGCGGCTACAAATACATTATATTCAAGCAGGGGGCAGGCTTTCATCAAATAAAGCAAGAGACTTGCACAAACATGAGGATTAAATTATGAGAAAAGATTTCCTACCTTGAATTATTGTTTCTGACAGTCTTCGCATTGCCAAATGCTTCAAGAACAGGATTCGACTACAAATGTAACAACAAAAAAGCTATGAAAAAGATTATTTGTATTCAAGCAAACTAAGTTTCCAAGAAGCAAGAGGCCCACATCATAAAATGCAACATCAAATTGATATATTTCACATACTGCAAAGTTGAACAAGTCATGGAATTTGAGCTACCTCCAAGACCTTTTGCTCCACAGAACGTTCCTCTGTGTTGCTATTTTGCCCTCCCATAAACGCTAGATACTGCATAAGCATCTTTGTACTCTCTGTTTTACCAGCTCCACTTTCCCCGCTTACCAAAATTGCTTGGCTTATTTTCTCATTAATCATCTGTCTGTTCACAACATTAATTAATTACACAAATAATGCACATCAACAAGGCAAAAGAAAGGAGAATGCAGAAACAGGCTACCTATAAGCTGAATCTGCAATAGCAAATGGATGTGGGCTCAATTCACCCAAAGCTGCCCCTTTGTACTTTTCCATCATGTTATTTGCATATAAATGTGGCAGTCTTTGAAAAGGATTTACAGCAATCAATATATTTGCTGTATAGGTCTGGAATAACACATCAGCGCATTTAGCTTCAGAATATAATACCTTATCGATAGAATAAAAATGAAACAGACGTGCAATAAATTAAAGCCACAGATTGACACCTGGCCATCATAAACCACACTCAATAGGACTACAAGATGTGAAATAACTAATTTGAGTAAGCATTAAATCAAACAAGATCGAAAGGAATGACATTTGACAAACTCACAAACATGCTATGGAACAAATAATCTAAGTGTAGAAATCACAGATGTTGACTGGTGTTTAGAGATCTTTTAGGAGTAATTTTTGCTGACAGGAATTTGGTAAGATAATTTAAGAGTATTTGTAGTATTTATCACTATTATTAGGCACTATAAATACATGCTTTGTGATAGTTTCCTGTTTTTGGACTTTTAGCATGCACATAAGATGCTACTGTAAACAATATATTACAGAAAAATTAATGCCAACAAAAAAAAACAATCCTAAAGTCTGTTATAGCAAACAGCAGAGGAGACTCAATATTAGAGGTAAAGTTCTAGCTGAGAATCTTTTTTTTTTTTGATAAGAAAAGGAAGGAGGCCTCGTTAAAAACCCCTTCATACTCGTTAGGTTACATAGGCAACCCAACGAGCATTGGAAGAGGAAAAGAGTGCCTCAACGTTTTATTTCTCACAGGGAATTTTAACAAGCTTGTATGTCCCAGTACACAACTACAACCCCTCAAAGCATACAACGTACCCTTGTTTGTACTACTCCCTACATTACAGTACCCATTTTAGTAACAAAGCATCCTAGTTACAAAGTTACCCAATTCCTTGTTTAGCCAAGCTATCAGCTACCCAATTGCCCCCTCTTTTTACATGTCTAAATATTACATTCCTGTCTAGCACCCTCTTCTTAATTTCCTTAACTAATTGGGCGTAGATACTTGGGCAAACTTCAGTGTTCCCAATCCAACTCAAAGCCACAGCCGAATCACTTTCCAGGATTAATCGACCTTTGTTACCCCAGGTAGACTCAAAGAACAGATCCAACCCTTCTCGAACGGCAATTAATTCTGCCAGAATTGGTGGACCAGGACCAGCAGCCTTCGAGAAAGTTCCCAGCTTCTTACTGTCATCGTTCCTTAAGATGCCACCAATGCCGCTGCACTTCCAATCACTGCTCACTGCTCCATCAACATTAACCTTAAAGAAACCCGGAGGTGGGGGAGTCCACATAGTCGTGGATATCTTTGGTGTTTTCACCCACTTAGTTGTATCAGCAAGTGTTGGATCACCCATTAAACAGTCCAACTGAGTTGACAGATTTGGATTTTTGGACACAAACCAAGCTGCTAACCTGTATTTTGCTAAGAAGAGCAAAAACCTCTGATCTAAGCTACCTTCCTCGAACACCAATTTATTCCGACACTTCCATAATGACCAGATTACTGCAAACGGAATTAGACACCAGATTTCTGATTCTGGGAGTAGAGAAACCCAACTTATGATGAAATTCGCAGGGTTCTTCGGTAGAACAGTAGACAGGTTCCATAATCTCAAAAATGTCGCCCATAATTTCCAAGCCACGTTGCATGAAAATAGCAAATGCGAAACTGTTTCCGGCTCCAAGTTGCAGAGGGGGCAATTGATTTCAGTGATTCCATTCACTCCTCGCTTGATAAGCTCTGTCCTCACCGCAATTCTCTCATGGCAAACCTGCCAAACGAACGTCTTAACTCTTGGGGGAGCGGATCCAGCCCAAACCTGTTTTGGCCAAAATAATGTCTCCTCAGATTTTCCAATAGCAAGATTGATGCAAGATTTAACTGAGAAAATCCCCTCTCCGCTGCCTTTCCAAACATAACAATCATTCACATCTAGGCTAATGGTCACATTGTTTAACATGGATAACAACTCGTCCCATTGCTCCACTTCCCAGTCGAAAAGATTCCTTCTTAACTTGATGTCCCAACACCAGTCCCCTGTCTCGACAGTTCCAAAGTCTGCAATAGGACCTTCTTTGTTGATTGAAAGAGCAAAGATTCTTGGGAAATATACCTTCAACGGTTCTGCACATAACCAACTCTCTTGCCAAAAGAGGATGAATCTCCCATTCCCAACTTGTGGCTTCAAATTGTTTCGAATGCAGTTTCCAAATGTATCATTTGCCCAGAAGTTATTAACTACATCTTTCCAAAGCCAAGAGGATTTGCTCAGGGCAGTCCTTTGCAACGACCCCCTCCTATTGTCTAGCTTATACTTACAGCACACCATTTGTTTCCACCATGTCTCCCGTTCATTAGCAAATTTCCATGCCCACTTACCGAGTAGGGCGCGGTTCATTGTGTTCAGGTCAGAAATGCCTAAGCCACCATTATCCTTCGGTTTGCACACCAAGGGCCATTTTAACCAGTGTATATGTTTCCTTTGTGATGAGTCTCCCCATACAAAATTAGCTACTAAAGAGTTAATCTTCTTCATAACCTTGACCGGCACTCGGAACATAGACATGTAGTAAATTGGTATAGCATTCAAAACTGATTTTGCTAGTACAGTCCTTCCAGCTAACGAGAGTGAGGCTGCTTTCCAACCAGCCAGTTTCGAAAACAGTCTTTGGATTACAGGCTCCCATAGTGCTTCTGAATTCCTTTTCGCTCCTAAAGGAAGACCAAGATAATCTGTCGGAAAGGTGCCAACTGCACAACCAATCGAAGTCGCCCATTCCTTTATAATTGTATCCTCGATATTGATTCCGAAAATCTTGCTCTTCGACATATTCAACTTTAGACCCGAACACACTTCAAATACTTTCAACACTCTTTTTATGTTCTTAAGCTGCCCCTTAGACGCCTTACAAAAGATAAGCAGATCGTCCGCAAATTGAAGATGGGACAACATAAAAGATTTATCCGCATTGCCAATCTGAAAACCGTCGAAAAGACCTATCTTCACAGCCTTGGATAGTAGAAGACTCAGCATCTCCCCCACTATATTAAAAAGCAAAGGTGACAGCGAGCATCCCTGGCGCAAGCCTCTCGCAATGTTGAAACTGTCCGTTGGTGACCCATTAACCAATACCGAAATAGAAGCAGTAGATAGACATTTTAGAATCCAGGCTCGCCATTTAGTTCCGAAACCCATGTGTTCCATAATTTTCATCAGAAGCGACCAATCTACAGAATCGTAAGCACGCCTAAAATCCACCTTAAAGGCAATGCCTTCCAAACCCTTCTTCCTCCAAAAATCCACTCCCTCATTGGCGATAAAGGAACAATCGAGGATTTGTCTTCCCGGGGCGAAAGCAAACTGTGAAGGGCCAATCAAATGATCAATACATGTCCTAAGTCTTTTTGCAAGGACCTTGGACAGGATCTTGTATAAACCCCCAACCAAGCTGATCGGGCGATAGTCCTCCAACTTCTCCGGATTTAATTTCTTCGCTATCAATGTGATAAACGAATGATTTACCCCCATCTCCCAATCTTTTCCAGTGTAGAAATCATAGAAGAAATTCATGATATCCTCCTTTAGATTCAGCCAAAAATGTTTAAAGAATCCCATATTTAGGCCATCCGGACCCGGAGCCTTGTTACTGTCACAAGAAGCAATCGCATCCCAAATTTCCTCCTCCGTAAACTGCCTTTCCAATTGCGCGCACTGGTCTTCAGAGATACGAGCAAAATCTAAATCCATCTTTTTCACCTCTAGTGTTGGCTTTAAATTATACGCCTCCTTGAAGAAGCTGAAGACAGAATTCTTAATCTGGCCAGGGTCCTCCATCACTTTTCCTTCTACCTTCAAGAACCTCAAAGCATTTGTCCTACCTCTGATCATGGCACACTGGTGAAAGTATCTTGAGTTGCGATCACCATCCTGAATCCACTTCGCTCGGGATTTTTGGAACCAAATCCATTCCTCCATCTTGTATAACGCCCACAATTCCTTTTTTGCGTTTACTAGGGATTCCATCGAAGCTAAGGATGATCCCTGTTGAAGTAATAATTCCATACTGGATATTTGTTGTTCCAAAATTGATATCTCAGCCGGCAGTTTCGAAAACTGATTTTTTGACCAACCCTTGATTGCTTTCTTCGACTCCTTAAGGATGTTGATGATGCCCCTTCCATTGCTGTTCTGCTTCAAATCATTGAAAGTCGATACCATCATATCATGAAAGCCTTCCTCCTCTATCATGTAGTTAAAAAATCTGAAGGGTTTCGGCCCCCAATTGACCACGCTCCGCTCCAACATTATAGCGTGGTGATCCGAGATCGATTGCGGCTGAAGGACCTGACTAACATCTGGGAATGCTTCGAAGAATTTAGAGTCCACCAAGAACCGATCCAATCGAACAAAAGTTGGTGGATCTCTATAGCTACACCATGTGAAACCTCCACCCACTAAAGGCAAATCCATCAACTCAGAATGCTGAACAAAGTCTCTAAACAACTTCAAGGAATGAATGTTTTGTCTCTTCCCAATTTTCTCATCCGGCGATAGGTATGCGTTGAAATCCCCTCCTATGCAAAGGGAGCAATCCACCTGCCTTGTGAAAGATAGAAGTTCTTCGAAGAAAGTTTCTTTCTCGGACTCAATTACTGGACCATATACATTAATCAAACAGCAATCCATGTTGGTATGATTAAAACGACCTTTGATTGCAATAAATCGCTTGGAGATGAATTCTTGTTGCAAACTGAACCAGCTTTCATCCCATAATGTTAAAATACCTCCTGTTGCTCCTTCCGACGGTGCCCAAACCATCCCCTGTAAATGTTTGCCGCCTAATTTCCTTAATGTTGCAGGGCTTATACACTCCAACTTGGTTTCCTGTAGAAACAGAACCGCTGGTTTACTTTTATTTACCAGACTCCTAACAGCTCTAGCCTTTTCCTTTCTTCCCAGTCCCCTGATATTCCAAGAAACACAAGAGAAACGTAACATGAGAAAAGAATAACCAATCACCCAGACCCTCTAAAGGGTTACACGACTCCCCCAATGTCCTCACTCTTCCTCAACTCTGAAAATTTCCTCGTGAAAGCTTCCCTTCCTCCACGAAAAGTGATACCCATTAACTCGCTCACTTTCCATGTGGCAATCGCTTCCTCCTCTTCCGCCGATCGATGCTCTCCAAACGCCACTACGCCTCCTCCCTTCTCACGGGAAGCTTTGCTGCTTCTGGATCTACTATAAACTCTACCATATCGCCCCAACTTAGTTCTCCCAACAGCAACTTTCCTTTCTAATTGCCGACCTCTCACTGTAGAAGAAGACGAGCGAGGCTCAGGGGAGAGTGAGCGAGATCGTTGAAAGCCCCTCAATTTCAGATCGCAAGATTGCGCAGCAAAAGATTGTCTACAGTAACCTTTGGGCACTTCCACTGATTTGGGCCTTTGAACATCTGAACATTGAGAATTTCCCACAATGACAGTATTTGGGCCGGCCCATTGGCACACCTCATCCGGCCTATTTGAAACAGGCTAGGAACAAATACCCTGAGACCCACGCCCCAGTTCATGTTCCTTGTCTTGTGCCGCCGACAAAATCTGCTGTGTGGGGACCATATAATCATAAGGTGTTCCCCTAGACTCTTCGTTAGAACAAGCCCGCCGCAATCCATCGAAGCCCTTTTTCCCAGAACAGCTAATACCTGCTCCACGTGTCAAGTTTTCCTTCAACCAAGACTCCACCTTGCTTTGAGATGGCTCGTCGATCTTTTCGTCTTCCCAACCCCTGAAGCCCCCTACCTCGTCGGACCGAAAAGTCTCCGGCGAGTTCTCCTCCTCAAAATCCAGGTTATCTCCAACAACATCACCGCCGAAGGGCTCTGGGAACCCAGTCTCTAGTGTTTCGACCATGATTTTGATTGAGTACGATCGTCCATTGGTGTTAATCGTAATGAGATTTGGGATATCGAAAGGGCTCGCCGCTCTGAGTAGCATTTGCGCAACTCTACAGTCCGTCTTCAGAAGCGTTTCATCCCTAATCTTCACTAGCACCCCCCACCTATCCGCCAGCCATGAGAAAAACCTCTCACTCCAACAATTCAGAGGAACCCCCATTAAGGATACTGAGCAGAACGCTAACGGCACACTTCCATCCATGGAGACTGGTACTAGCCAATCAAACCAGAAGTTTATTTCATCAGCTTTCCTGTCCAAAGCATCTTTCATCTCTTCCACCGAAGGAAAGGAAACTAAGCAGGCATTCTTAGCGTACCCCCACCTTGCCACCTTTGCATTCAAACCATCACTGGCCAATCCTTTCTGCACCAGTTCCACATCGAAAGCTTCCTTAACTATACCAGTCAGTGAGGTCTTAATCCATCTCCTTTCCTCATCCGAAAGCAAAACACTTTGGGGGCAATCCATATTTGTACCATCAACTGAGCTTCTCCCTCGTTGCCTCGCCGGTTCTTCTCCCTTCCCGTTTACAACATCTCTATAGGATCGCCCGTCGTAAAACTTCCTAAACAGAGACTTTTTAACTTCCTTTGGCCTATCCTGTGCCTCGACACTTTTCCTTTCCTTCCGGCTTGTATCTCCCAAATGGTCCCGCACAGTCCAGCTCTTTTGGTACTTCGCCACCTTCACTGAAATCCTTTTCCCATCTATCCACGCAAGGTTGACGTTCTCCACCGCGTTTAGCAGATCCTTTTCACTCTCAAAGTGTACGAAAGCAAAGGTAGACTCTCTGTATCTAGGCCTTCTATTGACTAAGGGAATAAAAACCTTTGTCACCTTTCCATGATGCATGAAACGTTCCCTCAAAGATCTCCTCGACACACGTTTACTAAGGTTGTCAACGAAGGCAGACCAAGCCATTCTTTCTCTCTCTCTCTCTCTCTCTCTCTCTCTCTCTCTCTCTCTCTCTCTCTCTCTCTCTCTCTCTCTCTCTCTCTCTCTCTCTCTCTCTAAAGGAAAAGGGTTCTAGCTGAGAATCTCAATAGCAAAATATGGTAATTACCCTAGTACTCTAAATAATATACATGCGAAAACTAGCAAGTGGATCATGGGTTCAAGGGCATTTGACCATATGACAGGAGATGTCACTATGTTTCATATATACAGTCTATCTCGTGATTATGCGCGGGTACTTATTGCTGATTGGTCTCCCTAATGTGGTTGGTACAGCTTAAGTTATTATCTCCAAGGATATATTCCTAGGTACATTACCGTTTGTGTCCAATCTTGACCACTATCTGTTATCTATAAGTTTACCAACGCCACCGGTTGTGTTGCTAAATTCCTCCCAAATATGTGTGAATTTCAGGTCTTGGACTTGGGGAAGATGAATAGAAATGCTAGGGCACTGATTGTGTTGCTGTTGTACATAAGTACATGTCACCAGACTGTAGACTGAAGAAACTGATGAAAACAGTATGTTTTCTCAGTGTATTATATTTTTCATATACGTAAAACTTACAGTGATAGTCTTTTAAAGACTTCAATACAAGAGTTAAACTATAACTAGGAGTTCTAAGTATTTACAACTCTAATCTCTTATCTCTTAGAGTTAGGATAGGATTAATCTAATCTATTTACATTCAAATTCTAGAATCCTAATCTTATATAACTTACACTCCCCCTCAAGCTGGTGAATATACACTGTATAATCCCAGCTTGGATATAAATTCATCGAAAATCTGTTTAGGCAGTGCTTTAGTAAGTAAATCAGCTAGTTGCTCTTCAGTAGGAACATAAAACAGATCTGCTATACCACCATTCACTTTTTCAGAAATGAAATGCTTGTCTATTTCAACATGCTTAGTTCGATCATGGTGAACTGGATTTTTGGCAATCTGAATAGCAGATTGGTTATCACTTAGAACTTCAAATTTTCCTCCTTGTTCCATCTCTAACTCTTTTAGTAATCTCAGTAACCACATTCCTTCACACATCCCAAGCGCTAGAGCCCTGTACTCTGCTTCTGCACTGCTCCTAGACACCACTGTTTGCTTCTTGCTTCTCCAAGTTACAAGATTTCCCCACACAAATGTGCAGTAACCACTAGTTGACTTCCTTTCAGTGAGTTCTCCTGCCCAACTGGAATCTGTGTAGACTTTAACAGACCTGTCTTCTGATTTTTTAAAGAACAAACCGTGACCTGGAGTTCTTTTTAAATACCTCAGAATCCTATGTGCTGCTTCAAGGTGTTCCTCTCTCGGGTTTGTCATGTGCTGACTAATAATATTAACAGGATAAGCTATATCAGGTCTGGTTAAGGACAAATATATCAGCTTCCCTACTAACCTTTGGAAACTTTCTTTGTTTACTTGAGCACCCAACTCTTTCTTATTAAACTTCAAGTTAGTCTCCATAGGTGTGTCTGCAGGTTTACAGCCCAGCATGCCAATTTCAGCTAATAAATCCAGTACATACTTCCTCTGGTTTATCACAAGTCCCTTACTGGATCTCGCAACTTCCATACCCAGGAAATACCTAAGTTTTCCCAAGTCCTTTGTTTCAAATTCACCATTCAACAAACTTTTCAACCTATTAATCTCGATGTAATCATCTCCTGTAATCACTATGTCATCAACATACACAATTAAAATAACTCTTTTCTGTTCAGAAGTTACCTTGATGAAAAGTGTATGATCTGCTTGGCACTGTTTATAACCATCTTGAATGATGACCTTAGTGAATCTATCAAACCAGGCTCTTGGTGATTGTTTCAACCCGTAAAGTGATTTGTCAAGTTTGCACACCTTTTGAGCTCCCAAATCACCCTTCAATCCAGGAGGCATTCTCATATAAACCTCTTCTTTTAACCGACCATTCAGAAATGCATTTTTTATATCTAATTGGTGAAGATCCCAATCTTTATTCACTGCTAAGCTGAGTAAGACCCTAACAGTATTGAGCTTCGCCACAGGTGCAAATGTTTCCTTGTAATCAATCCCATATGTTTGAGTGAAGCCCTTAGCCACAAGCCTTGCTTTGTACCTCTGAATGCTGCCATCAGAGTTATATTTAATGGCAAACACCCATTTACAGCCAACAGGTTTCTTTCCTTGTGGTAAATCCGTTACAGTCCAAGTACCATTTTTTTCTAGTGCCTCGATCTCCTCTTCAACTGCCTTCCTCCATCTAGGATCTTGCAAAGCTTCCTCAATGGTTGCTGAAATTTTATGGCTATCTAAATTGACTGTGAAAGCTTTAAATGAAGACATTAGATGTCCATATGCAACAAATCTCTCTATTGGGTGCTTAGTACATTGTCTCACACCCTTTCTTTTAGCAATGGGCAAATCATCAATATCCAAAGTAGGTACATGAATTTGAGAAGTTTCATTACCTTCATTACCTTCTGGAGCACATGGACTCAGTTCCAACTCTTGGCAAATGTCAGACTGCAAAATGTCCTCAGGAATAACTTTCTTTCTTCTTGTATAAACACTTAGGTTTTTGGTAGGAGTTTGCGTATGTAAAGGAACTGTTAAAGGAGAGTTTTGAGGGGCTGCAGGGGAAGTAATAGGTGATGGAACACAAGGATTTATAGGAGTTTTAGGTTCTGGTGATGACAGATTATTAGAAGGAATTGTAGGAAAGGTATGTAAAGGTTTAGTAGAAGATATAAGGGGTGAAACCTGATTATAACTTGAACAGTTTAAGGGCTGAAATTCATCCCAAGTCTCCCCCTGAATGACAGCCTTGGTGAAGTAAGGGTCCTGTTCAAAGAAAGTCACATCTAAAGAAACAAAAAACTTTTTAGTGGGAGGATGGTAACATTTGTAGCCCTTCTTAAGAGTAGAATAACCCAACAAAACACACTTGAGGGATCTAGGATCAAGTTTTGACCGAGAAGGATTATTATTATGAACAAACACTACACAACCAAAAATTCTCAAGGGAAGTACAGAGGACATAGGTTTAAAATGAGGATAATTCTCCAAAAACACAGACCTAGGTGTTCTGAAATTTAAGACTTTACTAGGCATTCGGTTGATCAAATATGTAGCAGTTAGTAAAGCCTCACCCCAGAAATGTTTAGGAACATTATTTGAAAACAGTAAGGACCTAGTAACTTCCAACAAGTGTCTGTTTTTTCGCTCGGCAATCCCATTCTGTTGTGGTGTATCAACACAAGAACTAATTTGCACAATCCCTTTCTCTTTGAAAAAATCACCTAAAGACTTAGCAAAATACTCTCCCCCATTATCAGATTTAAAAATCTGAATTTTACTAGCAAATTGGGTTTCAATCATAGTATAGAATCTCTGAAAAATAGAAGCAGTTTCAGATTTGTCTCTCATTAAATAGGTCCAAGTAGTTCTACTGTGATCGTCTATAAACGAGATAAACCATCGACAACCATTTATATTCTTTAATTTAGAAGGGCCCCAAATATCACTATGAATAAGAGAAAAAGGTTGCGAAGGTTTATATATGGATGGTGAATATGTTGTCTTTGTGTGTTTAGCAAGTTGGCAGACATGGCATTTAAAGAACTTTGGCTTTTTATTAATAAACAATGCAGGAAAAAGTTTAGCAAGATAAAAGAAACTTGGGTGGCCTAACCTAAAATGCCATAGCATAACATCATCAAGCTGTCCTAAGGAAGAAATAGAACTACTAAAAAGAGCTTGAGGAAACAAAGGTTGTTGGCTATGTAGAATGTAGAGCCCATGATGCAGCCTAGCATTGCCAATCATCTTCTCCGAGTCCATTGCCTGCAATACACACTTATTATCAGTAAACTTTGAAACACACTTCAAATCTCTAGAAAGTTTACTAACGGACAGAAGATTGCAGTCCAACTTGGGAACAAAAAGAACATCATGTAACAACATATTCTCATTTATAAACACAGAACCACTTCCTATTATAGGAGACAAAGAGCCATCTGCTGTCTTTATTGATCTCTTGGGAGAGGTAGGCACAAAAGTATGAAACAAATCTCGATTCCCAGTCATATGATCAGATGCTCCTGAGTCTATGATCCATGCTGGAGCAGTTTGTGCAGAAAGTAGGACAGTATGAAAAGAATTGCTCTTTATACCTTCTGGTTCTGTCAAGGCTAGATTAGCCTCACTAGATGCACCAAATTTGCCAAATAGCTGCTGCAATTCCTCAATTTGCTTTTTGGTGAAACTACTAACACTACCAGCCGTTGCCAAATTGGATTGAGAATCCCGAGAGCCCTTTGGTTGAGGGGGCTTCCAATCTGCTGGTTTTCCATGGAGCTTCCAACACTTCTCTCGATAATGACCAACCTTCTTGCAATACTCACACCACGGCTTCCCTTTTCTGTTATTACTGGAAGAGGAAGATTGGGTGATTAGGACAGATCCATCATGTGAAGGAGGATCATGAAGCATCAGAGTCCTCCGACTTTCTTCCCTTCTTACAGCAGAAAACACTTCTCGAATGGATGGGAGAGTCGTGCTACCAAGTATTCTGCCCCTCACCTCATCCAAGTCTTTATTCAGTCCATTAAGAAACTGAAAAATCCTTCTTTGAGCAGTAATCTTCTTGTATAAGGCTGCATCATTCGGAGTCTCCCACTCGTTTGCCTCATAGAGATCGATCTGCTGCCACAAATTAGTTAGAGTGTTATAATATAAAGTAACACTCATGCTTTCCTGTTTCAGATTTGATGCTTGACTCTCAATTCCAAAGAGTTCAGAGGTATTATCAGTGCTAGAATAGGTTTCCTGGACAGCACGCCAAATTTCAGAGGCTGACTCATATAAAAGAAAATTTTTCCCCACTGTAGGAGCCATAGAATTCAACAGCCAAGACATTACTCTGCCATTCTCTTGCATCCATTTGGCATAACCTGGATCTTTAGCATCAGGTTTTTTAATCTCCCCTGAGATATAACCTAATTTACCTCGCCCAATAATAAAAATCTTCACTGACTGTGACCATTCCAAGTAGTTATTGCCAACCAGTCTATGACAAGTAACTACTGAACTAGAGGAATCAGAAACATCATCATAACCATTAATAGGTTCTGTCACAGAATCAATTTCGGAGGAAGAAGAAGTATGGGCCATCGACTAGAGTTTAGAAATCGAAACCTAATCTGAGAAAAGGTTGAAAGTCTTTTTGTTTTCTCAAGAAGAAGGAAGGATCGAACCTAAACTGATACCATGAAGAAACTGATGAAAACAGTATGTTTTCTCAGTGTATTATATTTTTCATATACGTAAAACTTACAGTGATAGTCTTTTAAAGACTTCAATACAAGAGTTAAACTATAACTAGGAGTTCTAAGTATTTACAACTCTAATCTCTTATCTCTTAGAGTTAGGATAGGATTAATCTAATCTATTTACATTCAAATTCTAGAATCCTAATCTTATATAACTTACATAGACATTCTTACAAATGCATTACATTGAAATATTTTCAAGAGCTTGATGTCCATGTAACAAATGATAGACATTCACAAGCCCAAATTGAGAGGGAGTGTGAAAATCAGGGGATGTCAACTGATATTTTGAGCAATTCAGTTCACTGGGTTTTGGAAGAGATATTTTAGGAGTAATTTTTGTACTTTGTGCCATTGTAAGGGCCCTAATATTGTGGTTTGTGATAGTTTCTTGTTTTAGGTATTTTACCACTTATAAATAGAGGCTACCCTAACTAACGAAGACAAAGAGAATAAAAAAACTCTCTTTTTTCTCTCAACACTAAGTAACCATTACCAACTCTAAAATAAGTCTAACAACAAAAAGAAAAGGCTAAAGAAAAGCAAATCATCCATTATACTTACATAAATTTCATTCATATCAAATCGACATTTTAAATTCTGCAAAACTCCTGGTTCATGCAAATATGCTAGCCTTGTCATATCCTCAACACCAGATGAAGGAAATTCAGGGTCCTTTGGATTGACATTAGATGCCTTGGCCACAACCTACACAAGATAAAAGGAATAAACAAGCCACAAGCGTTTCAAACTCTGATTTCATGCTATATAGTGAAGAAAAAGTAGAGCTTAAAAAGATGAAAGATGCCATGCGGTGGAAGTGATGAATTGTGTCCATAATCTAAAGAAAATATGTTTTACCATTGAAAAGTCTACATTGTACACAATATAAGTTGAACAAGAAGTTCTAAATCAGAACCATTAATAAAGCATGAGATCCTAGAAGAAAGTAAGAAGGAAAGTAAATATAAGGAACAATTCAAACTTTGTGTTATCTTTAACAAATTACACCCTAGCCAGATCGTGAGCCCTAACATATTCCCTAAAGTTACTGCTCTAGTACAGATCTTGCATCCTACTCTAATTACCTTATTTTTTGGTATAGTTCATGTCCATTTTATAGTCCATGTTCAGGATCCGTGGCTCTCCTTCCCAACAAGGTCATCTCCAAGGTTTGAACATGGGTTCTCTCCTTGGGAGTACTCTAATTACCTTATTAGTGATTACTGTCAGAGATTCGTTTCCTATATTTAGGAGATCTGTAAATATTTTATTTAGGATCCCTAACTCTAAGGGATTGTGTTCTATTACTAGAATTAGTCTCTTTCCTAATTTAGAAGTTACCTAAGATAAGGCATAGGCTTGTATATTTAACTGTAACTTTCCTACTTGTAATACATATGAAAAATAATAGAGAAATCCAGTGTTTTTAACATGGTATCAGAGCCTTTCGTTTTTAGGCTTTAATGTTCTCGTTGAACAGTTTTTTTATCACTTTATTTCTTGAGAGTATGGTTGATACGGCTGATTCAAGCAATACTAAAACTGCTCAAGTAGGCACAATGAATAAGGGAAATCACTCCAATTCGATGAGTGACTTACAAAACATTCACGCCTCCTATAGATTGAATGGTAAAAATTACCTTAAGTGGTCTCAATTGGTTCGAACCTTTCTAAAAGGAAGAGGTAAACTCAGTCATCTTCTTGGAACGAGCCCTAAGGAAGGAGATCCCAGATTCGAGGCTTGGGATGAACAAGGCTCGTTAGTCATGTCTTGGCTGTGGAATTCCATGGTGCCTTAAATTAGTGATACTTGCATGTTATTTAGAACAACCCAGGAGATATAGGAGGCTGTGAAACAAGCCTATTCGAAAGTTCGTGATGCTGCCCAGATTTATGAAATCAAGAGCAAGATTTCAGCTACCAAACAGGGAAGCAAATCAATTACAGAGTATTCTAATCTGCTGCAGAATCTCTGGCAAGAAATGGACCATTATCAATGCATTCAGATGAAATGCAGTGAGGATGCAGCAATTCTAAAGAGGTTTGCTGAAAAGGATAGAATTTATGATTTTCTTGGTGGACTAAATAAAGAGTTTGATGCAATGAGAGTCCAGATTGTAGGAAAAAAAAATCTGCCCTCGCTAAATGAAACTATTGCTATCGTTCGTGCTGAAGAAGGAAGAAGAGGACTGATGGTGGTTGAAAACAATCAAGTAGAGAGTTCAGTCTTGGTGACTAGAGCTGTTTTTGAAGGATCAACACGTCTGGAAAATTTTGAAGGCAGACCAGAAACAACAAGGACAATGAACAGGGATTCCTTATGGTGTACTTACTACAAAAAGCCTCTGTAAGTTATAAGATAGATTTATCTTGTATAAACTAGTGTTTTAATTTAAGACTAACTCTTATCTTCTATGTAGATTTAGATAGAGGCTAAAGTAGTTTAAATGTGTTGAGACTCTTTGTAGATAAAGTCTTGTATAAAGTATAGTAACTTGTACTTTATCGTATAATAATAAAAAATAACAGAGAATTTTTTTCTACTCTGAAAATACCTATTCTCTACAGCCTCGTCACACCAAAGAAATATGCTGGAGGTTACATGGGAAGCTTCAGTCAGCAAATAGAAACTTCACAGAGAAAAGAGGCTCAGCAAGAGGGCAGAGCAGAGCCTATGCAACCAGAGAGGTGGCTAAGGAGTCCGATGAACAATCTGTTGAATTCAACCGAGAAGAAATGGAAAAAATGAAGACACTGCTGGAATCTTTAGAAAAACCATCATCTACAGGTACATGCAATCTAGTTTTCTTCACTAAAGTTTCTCACCTACAAACCTACCCAAAACTCCTGGGTAATAGACTCGGGAGCCACTGATCATATGACCTATTCTTCACTAAAGTTTCTCACCTACAAACCCTGCCCTAGTAACAAGAAAATTACAGTTGCAGATGGTATTATGATAACAGTTGCTGGCCAAGGAGATATTGTCATTAGTAAAACCCTATTGCTTAAAAATGTTCTACATGTACCAAAACTGTTTACTAGCCTTATTTCGATCCCAAAGCTCATCAAGGATACTAATTGCAGTGTTATGTTTCATTCTACACAATGCATTTTTCAGGAGCAAGAAACGAAGAGGATGATTGGGCGTGCTAAGGAGATAAATGGCCTATACTATCTTAAGGACCTTGGTGGAAAAGTTAGAATTTTGAATACCCAACATTTTTCTTTTTTATCCAATCCTACAACCAATAAAGACCAATTATGGCTACATCATCTTCGCCTTGGTATCACCTTTTAAACTCTTAAAAACTATGTTTCCCTCTTTATGTAAAACCTTGGATATCGAAGAATTTCATTGTGAAGTTTGTGAACTTGCAAAACATAAACAGTCTTTTCCAGCAAATAATAAAAGGACCAACAGTCCCTTCAATCTTATTCACAGTGATGTTTGGAGGCCTTCCACTATTCTTAACATAACTGGGGCTAGATGGTTTGTGTCTTTTATAGATGATTATAACAGGATTACTTGGATTTACCTACTGAAACAGAAATCGGATGTTACCTCTACCTTTAAAAATTTCTACACTATGATAAAGACTCAATTTGGGGCTGAAATAAAGAGAATCAGATCAGACAATGCCAGGGATTACTTTAACCAAATCCTATCCCCTTATCTCTTAGAAAAAGGTATTTTACATGAGTCTTCTTGTGTAAACACTCCCCAACAGAATGGGGTTGCAGAAAGGAAGAATGGACATATTCTTGCCATAATTGGAGCCCTTTTATTTCAAAACAATGTCCCTAAAAGATACTGGGGGGAAGTTGTGTTAACCGCTACTTACATGATAAACAGATTACCCACTAAAGTCCTTGCATCCCAAAGTCCCCTTCAAGCCCTTACAAAATTCTTTCCCAATTTTAGTCCCTCTCTTAACCTCCAACCGAGGGTGTTTGGGTGTGTTGCTTTTGTTCACATTCATTCTCAAAGCCGAGGTAAACTTGATCCAAGGGCATTGAAGTGCATATTCATTGGCTATTCCTCCACTCAAAAAGGCTACTAGTGCTAACACCCACCTACTCGAAAATATTTTGGAAAAGAATAAGACTTGGGATTTAGTGAAGCTGCCAGAAAGGAAGAAAACAATGGGATGCATATGGGTGTTCACTGTAAGTGCAAATCATACGGTTCTTTGGAAAGGTATAAAGCAAGATTGGTGGCAAAGGGGTACTTTCAAACCTATGGGATTGATTATCTTAAAACATTTGCACCTGTTGCAAAGATGAACACAGTGAGGGTCCTACTTTCCTTAGTAGTTATTCAGGGATGGAATTTGCAGTAGTTTGACATTAAAAATGCATTCTTGCATGGAGACCTTGAAGAAGAGGCGTACATGGATATTCCACTTGGATTTGCCTCGACTACTGGACAGGTAGTTTGCAAATTGAGGAAAGCTCTATATGGACTAAAATAGTCCCCAAGAGCTTGGTTTGGGAGATTTGCTAAAGTAATGCTAAGACAAGGTTTCAAACAGAGCCAAGGTGACCATACTCTGTTTGTGAAACACTCTCCTTCAGGGAGAGTAACTATATTATTGGTGTATGTAGATGATATAATTGTTACAGATAATGATTTAGAATGAATTGATAATTTGAAGAAGTGCCTTGTAAAAGAGTTTGAAGTGAAGGAACTTGAAAGATTAACATAGTTCCTTGGTATTGAGGTGGCTCACTCACAACAAGGAATTTTTATATCTCAGCAGAAGTATACTTTGGACTTGCTAAAGGAAACTGGAAAACTAGGATGTAAACCAACAAAAACACCTATAGAAGTCAATCACAAGCTTGGAGACTCAGATGAGGATGATATGACAATTGATAGGAGTTAATTTCAGAGACTTGTGGGAAGGCTTATCTTCTTGTCACACACCAGACCAGACATAGCATATGCTGTCGGGGTTGTGAGCCACTTTATGCACAATCCTAAGGAATCACACCTAAGGGCTGTATTTTGAATTACTTGAAGGGCACACCAGGCAAAGGAATTATGTTTAAAAGTGGGGGGAACTTGACTCTGGAAGCATACACAGATGCAGACTATGCAGGATCCAAAATTGATTGAAGGTCAACCTCAGGCTACTACACCTTTTTTGGAGGGAATTTAGTTACTTGGAGAAGCAAAAAACAGAATGCGGTGGCTAGATCCAGTGCAGAAGCTGAATTTCAAGCTATGGCATTGGGAATTTGTGAGTTATTATGGCTGAAAATTATTCTAGAAGATTTGAAGGTAAAATGGGATGGACCAATGATGCTATACTGTGATAACAAGTCAGCAATCAACATTGCTCGTAATCCAGTTCAACATGACAGAACCAAATATGTTGAAGTGGATAGACATTTCATAAAAGAGAAACTTGACAGTGGCTTGATCTGTACTGCTTATGTGACCACTGGTAATCAAATTGTAGAACCACTGGGAATCAAATTGCAGACATACTTACCAAGGGTTTACTTGGTAAGGACTTTTAGAAGTTATCAGGCAAGCTGAGGATGGACGACATCCATGCCCCAGCTTGAGGGGGAGTGTCAGAGATTCGTTTCCTAAATTTAGGAGATTTGTAAATATTTTATTTAGGATCCCTAACTCTAAGGGATTGTGTTCTATTACTAGAATTAGTCTCTTTCCTAGTTTAGAAGTTACCTAAGATAAGGCATAGGCTTGAATATTTAACTGTAACTTTCCTACTTGTAATACATATGAAATAGAATATAGAAATCCAGTGTTTTTAACAATTACAATTGGTCCTTGTCTAAACTATAAAACATATCTAGGATTAGTTTGCTTATTGCATTATGTTGAATGAATGGAAAGCCTCTTTTACTTATTTATTTACTTGTTCTTTTGCAGGGATGAACAGTTGATCTCAATAGCCAACATGAATAGGTAACGGAGCAAGAGCTAAGAAATGTAGCTTCCTAGAGCATATTTTAGCACAAATGATACGTAGTCAACATATGTATTTTTTATTCAACCACCTTTTTCTCTTTCAAAAAATAATTATCTCGTGTAGTCTTAGACATTTAAATAGTTCTGATTTCCCATCATTAGCTCTTATTTTAAAATAAAAATTGCATTTTACTTTCTAACCCGACAATCGTGCATAAGCAATATGCCATAATTTGGAGGGTTTGCAGACAACTACAATTTGATTCATGACTCCAACACCTCCTTAAACTTCCAGCTACAAAAAATTGACACCCTACACCACGTGGCTTAACAAAGGAGCCCTTGTATCAAGCCATAATTCATAGCATTAGATAATACGATGGCATGACATATGAAGATAAAAAAAAACTCATGAGTAAAACATTAGGTGGGTGTAAAAGTGAAGATAAACACAAAATTCTTCTGTTTTATTAGATGATTGAAAAATCTGATGCAATACAAAGATACTTACAGCCTTATATAGGCTAGGACTTTAATTTAGATAAGGAGTCCTACTAGGTTTAGTCTTCCTACTCTATCTAAAAAACTTAGAATACTACTACAGCAATTAAACTAATAACTTAACTCCTATACGGATTAGGATTACTAAACTAATAAATTAACTCCTATACGAATTAGGATTACTATGCGTATTCTTACAAAAAGAACTTATACCATCAGCACATAATGGTCTCAGAGTAATTTTGAGCAGCAAACTTGTCGAAATTCAGAAGTTAGAGGGTTTCATTTCCAGGTTCTCTAGATGAGTTTATATCTCATTTGACCTAAAAATATCTTATCAACAAGGTCAAAAGAATTCCCTGCATAAACTCAAATCCACCAACTTATCTTGTAACATACAGTAAACCATGGGCAACGAAGTACTTGAAGACCAATAACATCCTCTAAAGTCTGCAACGCTCGCTACAGCTTTATATTATATTTAGAATAACTTATAGCTTAGCCATAATCTCTAGATGTTCAGTAAACATAATGAAAAGCGTATCATCTCATGAACGGAATTTATTAATATACTAACTTAAAACTTCCAAATTCATTAAACTAGGATGGTGGTGATTTTCTATTTGATTCCAGCTTAATAATACACATATACATGTTTCATGAATGCAAAAAACAAAGCAAAAAGCCCTTCATGAAATAAGTAAATCATTGGTTTGCAACTAAACTGCTGTTGGATGGAAGTATAACATGTTTGACAATAAAAAGTAATAAAAATATTGTGATTTAGTTCTTGCATAACATAAAAGGTAAAACAAACACTCACTGTTTTCTCTTTACATTTTATTGTAATCTTTTCCCCGTTAATTTGTTTAACTTCCCCATCTATCCAAGCTGCCTCAGGGTCCTCCACCCAAACGAGAGATCCGACAACAATATTGGATGGAGCAACCTGCATGCGACGCCATGTCAAATCATCAGCAAGTCAATGTGAAGGAAAACAGACTCATCTCAAACAATGAAACCTGAAAATAAGTGCATTTCTACAATTACATATACAGGGCTAGCAAAAGAGCTGTACAGTGCATTTTGTGACCACCATCAGATGCCACATTGGTGAATCTATGCTTTGGTTTCTCGACATCTCTCTCTCACCCTATAATTCTCTAAAACAATTTTATCACATCCTTCAATTAACAAGTAAAATAATATTGAACTTTCACTTGGAAAACACATTCAAACCAATAAGACGAACTCTTACAAGAACATGGCCAAGGTTGTGACACCCCAATCTGCCAAAGTTTTAGTAAGCTAGCGACTTCACAAGAGGCTAGTAGATTGTGCTCACATTGCTGTAGGGAAATTATTGATTGAGTTGCATTAAGCAAATTAAGATAGTGCTGTTTGTCAATTGATTTCAAATAACAATTCCCAGGTTACTATCCATTAAGAATCCTTCCGACCAAGAAAAAAGAGAAATGCAGCTATAGAAACTGGAATGAGTTAAAAAAAAACCTAAACCTAAACCCCATCAATAATTACAATGAATTTTATTTTAAAAAATGAAGCTCAAAACCCAATAATTCACATTCAAGTGGTGCACATTTCTAAATCAACCCAACAGCCAAATGGAGGAAACAAACAACATTAAGGGGGAATAAATTCTCAATTGGATTAGTTCATTCACGACACTGAATCCAAAATCAACAGAACAATTAACGTTACGTTTAACTATACAGCAAATGCAGGAAAAGAGAAATAAACTTGAAGATGAATAAAAGCACAGGGTAGAAACAAATGCAGACCATTGTTTCTAATTAGATTCAGATCCAAGGCAGAGCCAATAAACCCTTGATCCTTCAACGCATAAACGTGAAACGAACCGTCATCAAAAAAAAATTCCTCCAAATCCCTACCTCTACTCAACCAAGAAACACTACTTTCACACTCCTCCCTTCCTCTCTATCTACTTTCTCTAATTGCACCAAATCCAAATGAATCCCTTCCTTCTCTCCACAATTTCGGACGATTATCGCAGTGTCCGTTTATTTCCATTCCGTTACATTGATTATCCAATCATAATAATATATGTATATGTACATACAACAACGGCAGACCTTTAGACACCTATTCGCCAATGCATGAGATTGCCAATTATCAAAAGCTAGCCAAACACCCCCTTGTCTCCGTAACTTTTTCTTTTCTTTTTCTCTCTGATTTTTATGTTTTCCAGAACGACGTAAATGCGTGAACTCAACATTCACAATTCAAAGTTCCTTATCTATCCTCGAGTTTGGAATATATTTACTGATAGTGCCATGCTCTAAGTTATTGGACGTATTTCGATCTAATCCGATACGGTTGGGTTTTTATTCAAAAATTTGAGTTTAGGTTAAGTTCTGGTCGAATTTTTGAGGGTGATGTTCAGGTATAGGGCGAAAACATACGACTCGGAATAACAATTTAATTTTATTCTAAATATTTAGCTATAATTATTATATTATCTTTTTTTAAATTATCTCCTTATTTTATCTAATAAAAGTAAAATAATTATTAGGCTTAATACAAAAATAAGTGATCAAATGGGGCAGTTAAAATATTTTGTATAGTAATATATTTAGTCCTCCATATTTGCACATTCAAACAGTTTAGTCCCAAATTGAAAAAATTATAAATCTACTCTCATTGTTTACACATTATTTCCATTTGGTCTTATTTTTAATTAAAACTAACATACCTTATAATTGAAATCTTAAACCCTAAACTATAAATCTTAAAATTATATAAAATTGTGTGTCCTTTAGTTTTTCTAGAAATTAGCCTTGGATTCATTCTGCTTCTTTGCCGGTTGCCATTGAGCTCCCCCTATGTTTTTGCACAATCAATATTTTATTGTTCGATTTTCTACTCCATGGCCTCATTCGAATGGAACACTTTGAAGTTCATTTGGTACTTGTTCTTCATGTACGCAACATTGTTATATTTGACCTTTTACGGAATGATGACGACCGCCATCACTCCAGTCCAAACCACAATGTGGTCGGTATCATTTCACCGGCTTTATGATTCCCTTATAAGGTAATGAACAAATCATTAGTAAAGTAACTGAGTTGTGTAATTCTCCAGGGAATCCTTATATGGTGGATGTTGGAAAATATACTGCAGTAAAACGAGGCATTAGAATTACAGAAAAATATTATATAAAAGAACCAAACAGAACGATAACTGTGCCGTGGTAATTCACTATTTTAGAAGCGAACTTATCCCGATGTCTGTAATCGCTACAATGGACGAACAACATCCTAAGGTTAGTACGGCTCTCCAAGTTTCGTACACCCGAAAGATAAAGTGGACTTTAGTGGTACTACTCTTCTCTCAAAACTCAAATCAACACACAGAAAAGGTTTATAAAAACCAAAGAGAGCATTTCAAAAGAAAAAATTATATTTGTTTACTGATATTTTTCCACTATTTATAGGCTAAATAGTGAGGGCAAAAATGTCATTTCCAAAGCACAATTTAAAACTATTTATAATAAAATTAAATGACGGTAGCAACGGCGGAATGGAATGGAGGGAACTGGACGGTATGGTCAGGGAACTTCTCTTGAATTACTTGGACAATGGAGGTGGTGAAGTCCCTTGCGAAGGCCATAAATAGTCTTTGCCATCTTTCCATGTCCTCCAATTTCTCGGCAATTTGCTAGAGGGTGGGTACTGGGGCAGTGAACAGTGGCGTCTTTGGAACATTTGTTGTGGACGCTACCACGGCAGTGCCCTACATCGGCGTCAATTGCCACGGTTCTGCCTCCGTGATCAGCATCAGCTGGTAGTATGTTTTTCGGTCTGCCGAGGAGTTAAGACACTAAAGGAGTGCATGTGCATGCATATCCTAAAGTGATTGTTCCCTTATTCCTCATGGCATGCAGTCCCAAGTTTGGTTCCAGCTTGTGTTCAGGTTCTCTTGCCAGACTACCGAGGCAGCTGCCCATGTTGCTGCCGCGGCAGTGTACATCCTCTTTTTTGGGGCAATGCTGTTCTAGGTTGATGTCAGCCTTAGTTTGAGCCTGGAGTGCTTGACATTTTCGAGGTCATCAACATGTTTCCTGATGTTGAGTACATTGAGTTTAACATGCTGCTCGTTTATTCTCATTGTTAGCTCTCCTTTTTCAACATCAATTAGAGTTCTCCCGGTGGCGAGGAATGGCTTTCCAAGGATGATTGGAGCTTTTCATCTACATCACAATCTAAGATGAGAAAAACGACAGGGAAAATAAATTTATTGTGTAACCCCCGTAGCCCGGTCTGGACGGTTGACCCGAACTACGAAGATTACACGGGGAAAACCAAAGTCAACCCGAAAGTCAACCTTGATTAACGACCCTTTTTTTTCTTTTTAATCTTGTCTAGATGCACATTAACCTTAGATGTGATCACACAAACACCATGCTCAAAGATCACAACCATCAGAGATCAAACAGGGACCCAATTGAACAAATTACAACTTTAGGGACCAAATTGTAATTTCTGAAAACTTTAAGGACTTAACCAGATTTTAAGTTACCAACTTAAAATTAACCAGGTTTCATGCTTCTCTGCCAAATTTCAGCTCAAACGGACATCCCGAGCTCATACAATTGCACAAACAAGATTCAGGACCAAAATGCAAACATTTTGAAACATTTAACCGCCCATGTCAGCCCCCAACGGTCACCCGTTCCGAAACAGGCCAAGCCCGTTCCGAAACACGGGGCCGTTCCGCAACGCGTTCCGCAACGGGGGTCTGGCAGAATGCCTTCCGTTTCGGAACGGTGGCACCCGTTTCGAACGCTTGGGTTCATGCAGGGCACCCGTTCCGAAACGGTGTTACCTGTTCCGAAACGCCTAGCCCAGAATGTTGCATTTTGCTCACTCAAACACACAATTGATCATTCAAACATGCTCCAAAAGCCACCAAACTTTACCAGCATGCAATTCAACATAAATGAGACATACTTGCATCAACAATTCAACAGAAACACAACATATAAGAAAAGCCCCAAATCTATAGGCATGCTTCCTACACAAGCAACCATTTAGGCACAAACCTTCCAATTCAAACTCATTAAAGCCAATTCATGATCCAACAACATTAGCAACAACATTTATACAATCTTGATCAAACATATACGATCACATACACATAAACCCGAGAGATTCTACCCCATTGCCCTTATTAACTATAGCTATTCACCGAGACATACATCTCCATTGGAGTCCACCTTGAATCCCTTGCTCCTTGCTGTCCAAACCTCAAGAATCTGCATTGATGGACAAAAAGGAGCGTAAGCACATAATGCTTAGTGAGGAATGCTCAAAACCAAAACACCATCAATGCAGCGGGTCATTAAAACACTTTTAAAACAAACCCGATTTGATTACCAAAGCCATGTTTGAAAACCCTTTTCAACATCAAGCTCAAATCATGCATAAACACCATATGCCAAGCTTAAACAAAACCATGGAAAACACTCCCATTTCACAACATACCTTTCTTGAACTTGAAAACCATATCAAGCAAGAAACCATTTAAACCATAGTTCAAATATTCTATCACATGCATTTAACCAAGGCAACATAAAACCATAACATCATCTTCACATGCCTTTAAAAACAAGTCTTACAAGACTCCAATGCAACTTAAATATTTCATGCTCACATGCATCATTTACCAAATGATTACCAACACTTGTTCAACTTAACAAGTAAACATGCATTCACTAGCATCATACACTTTTCATGCAACAATGCATCTTTTCAAGCATCTCATGCTTCACATGCAATCATGCATCAATCCAAGCATCTCATGCTTCACATGCAACCATGCATCATTTCAAGCATCTCATGCTTCACTATGATCAAGAACATTACATTGGCTTCCAAGAGATCAACCACATTCACTTTTCAACTTAACAACCCGATCGGATACGCGGATTCCGAGCGTTGTCCCTACGCTCCCTACACCCTTACCAATCCAAGGTCCTCGAATGGGCAACACCTCCATTATGACCTCAACAACCAAGGTCCTCGAGTGGGCAACAACCTCCACTATGACCTCATCATCCTAAGGTTCCCATGTATGGACTTTAAACACCATACAACCTTAGCTTTTTCCCCAAGGTTCCCATGTATGGACTTTTAACCACCATACAACCTTGACATGCACAAGATTTCCCCGTATGGACTTTTAACCACCATACAACCTTTGCATAACCGATTGGCAGTTGTAGAACATCACTAACGAGATCCGGGACATCCCACACAAGATCCACACATGGACTTAACCATTGCCATTGTGATCTCAACAAGCACAAGGTTCTCACATATGGACTTTGAACCACCATATAACCTTTGCTCAACCAAGGTCCTCAAATGGGCAACACCTCCATTATGACCTCAAACAACCAAGGTCCTCAAGTGGGCAACAACCTCCACTATGACCTCATCTCGTTAGGATACTTGAAGGGAGCTTATCCGGTCCACTCTTGACCACTCCACCTCCAAGGCGACTTTATTCACGGTGCACCCAATCCTATAGCCGGCTAACTATATCCGATCAACGAACCAAGAACCACTTACATCACTTGCCAATATAACCATCTTACCATGTTAATCCAATGTTCCACATGCATAAACATAATGCAAACCATCACAACATTAGCCCAATGATTCACATGCATAACCAATATGCAAAACCATTACCTCATTAATCCAATGATTCACATGCATAACCAATATGCAAAAGGTAACATTTAACATCATCAATTCACTGTTTTAAAGCATCATACAAAGCCATTGATCAACATGCAACACTATGCATCAAAACCACATTTACCATATACAAAACCAAGGATCCCTTACCTTGAGCATCCTTCTCAAATGACTTCCAAAACCAGCATTAAACCATGCTAAAAACATGCTTACAAAACAGAATTAAACCATGCAAAACACATGTATTTCAATCATCAACCACATTTGCTTAAAAGCCAATTTCACAACACAATTCAAGAGCGAAAATCCAATCACTTACTCTTGAGCTTAGCAAAGTTGTTTAGACTTAAACTAAGCTCCCAAAAACCTTCAAACCTTGGTTTAAAAGTTGAAATCCCAACTTCACTCACCGATAACCAAAACAAGACTAGCCAACAAGCCTTCCAAGCTTCTGAAACCTTCCGCAAACAACTCCAAAGCTCACGGATCAAACTCCCCTGTTTCAAGCACACAAAAACAGAACATTAATGCATCCTTATGCATTAAAACACCAGCAACAACAACACAACTCGCTGCTCATCACAAATCTAACAATTTGGCTACCAAACACAACCGAAATCACCTCCAAACACTTCCAAAACTTAACCCAGCCAAGATCCATCACTTCTAACCATTTTTATACATCAATTAACATACAAAATGATCACAAACACATCCTTATACCTCCAGGTATAACAGATCACCAAAAACACTCCAAAAATAACCAAAAACTCAAGCCAAACTTAGGAAATTCAACCTATCCGGGATTGCATTGATTAAACCTCAACTTATAATCAATTTAGCATTCATTTAACACCATTTTGACACTCCAAAACACTGCCCAAACAGATCACACGAAAATTTCACCAAAATCACCAAATCTTGCATTTTAGCCAAAAATCAAGATCTCAATTGAAAAGCCATTAACAAAACATAAATCAAGGATTGAGAACTTAGGAATTTCAGTAAAGAACTGATAGTTTAGAGGAGAAGGACGTTCTTACCTCCAAACTTGAATTTCTCCATTTTAGAGCCAAAAAGCTTGATGAAACAACTTGCAAATTGAGAGGTTTTGTTGATGAGATGATTAGGAATCAAATGAGAGTTGAAATGAGAGATTTAGATGTCAAAATCAGAGAAAGAAATCTGGAGAATTTTGTTTGGGTTGGGAGAAAATGAGAGAAAAGGAAAATTGAGAGAAAATGGAAAATTAGTTATGAAATTGGTTAAAATGATTTCCCTCCCTTTCTTAATCTTTAAAAAATCAGAATAAAGCCTTAAAATATCTTAGAAAAATCTGGAGAAACTCTTTTTGGAATAATAGCTCCTTAAAGATTCAAAGTTTCAATCCTTTATAAAACAGTCACCAAACTTTCAAAAATTACATTTTGGTCACTAGCCAAAATGTCAACCTTCCGAACCTCATTTTCCAAAATTGATTCCACAGTTCACTTATATATATTAAAAGATGATTTTAGAACATTTTTCCATATTTTTAATGCAACCCGAACTAGGCTTTCCTAAATTCACTCTTATATATTCGATCAGCACTTTGACCGAACCGGTCAACACCCAAAACTTCTGAGCCCAAAACCGGGGCGTTACATATTGACTTTTACCAATATATGTTCAATTTTCTCTTCGAGTTGCACATGGGATCCATCAAGAAGTTGTAGCATCAAGGTGGTAGGTCTGGCCGTTCCAATCTTCAATTTATGGAAGACTGGCTTAGGAATTATGTTTATGCTTGCTCCTAGGTCACATAGTGCTCTCCCCTCGTAGGTATCTCCGATTTCAAATGGCATGAGAAAACCTCTGGGATCCTTAAGCTTGGGTGGTGTCCGATTGTGTAGTATTGCCATGCATTCTTCTGTCACGGCAATAGTTTCAAATTCCCCAATCCTTTTTCGTTTTGAGATCATGTCTTTGAGGAATTTGGCATAATTTGGAATCTGCTTGATCGCTTCCACCAATGGCAGGTTGATATGTACTTGCTTCAAGATGTCTAGGAACTTCTTGAATTGGTACACTTGCTTTTGTTGCTTCAGCTTTTGTGGGAATGATGGAGTTGGTCGGGTATCCTTTATGCTTTTTGTGCATGTGCCTTTAGTATCATCGACATTGGGCTTTGCTGTTGGTGCTGCCATAGGATCTGTCGAGGCAGTGCCTTCAGCGTTTGCTGCCACGTCATTGTTGTTGAGCAATGTTGTGGCAGTTGGCTCCTTTGGCTTTTCTTGATTTGTTTCCTTCACTTGGGGCTCCTTGAGCTGAATACCACTTCGAGTGGTTATGGCATTGCATTGCTCATACGATGCTCTCTTAGCTTCTTCTATGTCGCTAGGTAACCCTCCCGTCGGCCTTGTGTTTAGGATCTGTGCGATTTGCCCAACTTGAGTCTCTAGGGATTTCATTGTTGCCTCATTATTTTGCAGCCGCATCTCGGTCCTATCCATAAAAGCTTCAGTTTTCTTTATGAACTTATTAGTATTAGCCATATATGCACTAGTTTGAGACATTAAGAGTGTTTTCTAAAGAACTAGTTGCGGCATGGTCTGTTGTTGCGGCATGTTCTGCCGAGGCATGTTTTGTTGAAGTCCTGCTACTAGAGCATTCTGATTGTTCAGATTAGGTGCATTGTTGGGGTTACTCCAGGAGAAATTCGGGTGCTTCTTATGGGCCGGATTGTAGTTGTTGGACATCATGTTGTTATTACAATTTTAATTTCCAACGAAACAACTCGACTCTATGTTCTGTGGACATTCAGAAGAAACATGGTTACCTCCACAGTTTTCACAAAATAATTCCATTACCTTGACCTCCTGGTGATTATTCTGCGATTGGATGTTCTTGACCGTCTTTGTCAAGGTGGCAATTTGGGATGAAATTGAGTCTGATGACCCTATTTCATTTACTGTGGGTTCGCGTCGGATTCCTCTTCGTCTGGCCATTGGGAACTGATAGTCGTTCTTGGTCGTTCTGTTCAGAATGTCCATTGCTTCCTCTAGTTCTTTGTCTAGAAGTATGTCATTTGTCGAGGCATCAAGCATCATCCTAGTTGCCGTGTTGACAGCGTTATAGAACATGGTTACCTGCGTCCACAATGGGAATCCGTGCAAGGGGCATTTGTGTAATAACTCTCTGTATCGCTCCCAAGCCGCGTGCATAGATTCGTCGTCAGCCTGTCAAAAAGAAGTGATTTCGTTACGCAATTTATCAGTTAAATTCGTAGGATTAAAACGTGCTAAGAAATCACGACATAAATCACTCTAGGATCCAATTGATCCTGCTGGAATACCGTTTAGCCAGGTTTTTGCCCTATCCCTCAGTGAATATAGGAACAATTTTAATCTCAAAATATCCTCACGTACTTCATGTATTTTAAATGAATTGCAAATTTACAAGAAAGGTTTGAGGTGTTGTCTGGCATCTTCAGTCACTGGGCCGCCAAATTGCCCCATAGTATTGATCATGTTGAACATCACATGCTTCAGTTCAGAATGGGCAGCCTCTATCTCTGGTGTGACTACTCCCGGATTTAGTCCGTTCAGATCCTCTTCTAGGTAATTTCAGACAGTTAGGTTTCGTACTGGCGCGAATTAAATTCGCAGATTTTCTCCATCTCCACCAGGGACATTCTGCTGCCCATCGACAACTGGCTGCCCGTCGGCAGGTTGTTGCTCATTGACATTCCGGTTGTTGTTGGCATTGTTGGTGCCAACTTGATGTGCTAGCTTTTGTCGTATTTGTTTCTTGAGTCTCTGACAACGTCGATCAATTTCTTGATCAAGGTCGTTGAGTGGATAATTCGGGTTTGCCCTGGTCATACACCAATGCAAAACCAAAGTTTATTAGTGCTCGAAAAAAACAGATAAATAAAAAAAGGCAAGAAAATAAATTGAAAGTCGTTATTGCCAATCCCTAGCAACGGCGCCAAAAACTTGTTGTGTGACAAAGGTGCTCCGCAATTAGTGCAAGTGTACTAGTCTAAAGTAATAAAGTATCAGAGTATCGTCTCCACATGGATTGGGATGCTCTCCTTCAATTATCCCCTTGCACTGGAAAAAGAAAAAGTAAAAGTAAAAACACAAGTAAATGGGTTTTGGATTTTAATTAAACTAAAGAACATAAACTAAAGCAAGTAAGTAAAGATTGGGAAATTAAGATGATAGAATGGGCCGACTTAGATTGTGTCGTAGTGTAGAATCCAGTTGACTTGTCTCGGTCTTTAAATGCAATGATCACCAAACTACCTCGGTAGTGTCCTTCGTTCCTGCCGCGGCAATAAGATGTGCAGCCTCGTCAATCTCATGATGGTCGACAGTTGATGTCAATGTTCGGCAAAACGTCCTTCGATAGCTCCTCCTTATCTCTAAAGTCGAAACCGTGCTGATAAATGGGCCTTGATAATACCTCTCGACGTATATCAAAGATAAACACAAACCAATCCCACACTTCTTTTAGCCGTTGAAACTCTAACTTATCTTTAAGACGAGTTAGCTTCCACCGTTCGGGATGAAAACCATGCTTATTCGTTTCGTGAGTCTAACTCTCTCGATGCCAGACAAATAGATAACCTCACAAACTCTCTCTCGATGAGCTTACAAGAATGAATTCAAAGCCAAGAATAAGCAAACCATGAACTAAATTGCATTAAAAACTTAAACGAAGTACAATTGTTTTCTCACAACTACTAAGCAAAATAATCCCAACCCTAAGAAAACTTAGAACATGATTGACATGGAGAACACACGACTAAACCCTAATCTTAAGCTCTCGACTCTTCAGTCTCTCGATCTCTAATCCAATATGCTTCAATGTGTGTGTCAAGCCTTGCTTAAATAGGAAGAGGAGTAGGGCAAAGTCTTTCTTGGATAGGAAGTTAAGTTGGACTTGGACTTGTCTTCATTAAAGAGGTGAATCTCTTTAATTTCAATGCCTTTATCCACTTTGGCCAAATTCCATCTTTAACCTTCCTTCCATGCTTTTGTCATCTTCCAGTGCTCCGATTGTCATGCAAAGTATGTAGAAAAATCCAGCATTTTATGCTATTCAAATCGGCTATCACTTTGCCTGCTTTGCCCTCCCCCTCCAGCAGATTGGTCTGTGCACTGCCTCGGCAGAGAATATCTGCTGCCTCGGCTATCACCTGCCCCAACAGTGGGTAAATCTGCGCAAATACCAAACATGCATTAAAACAGTACCTTTTCATCAAATAAATCAAATATCATGATCAAAGGTAAAGGCAATGTAAATAATGCATATAAGGACATAATGACGCTCAAATGGGTGTAGGTTAAGCCATAATTGCCATGTAAAAAGGGTGAAAACATTGGACTTTGGGGCACTTATCATCGCCAAATCAATATAGGCCGTAGCCCTAGGACCGTAGTCCACCCGTACACTGAGCTCATGAATTCTATGGCATGCCAATTGTATCCAATACTCTCGAATCCAAGGTTCAACAATTAATGGTTCAAAAACAAGGATTCAATATCAATAATAGCAATAATTCAATATTAATGATTTGATGACAATATGGATATATCAATACTAATATCTCAATAACAATATGCAATATCCAATGTACAATAGTCAATGTTTGATTCTCAATTATTCATTTGGCAATGTTTCAATGACTTCGATGACAACAACAACAACAATGCTTCAGACACGATTTCAATGTGAGACTTACCCCGACTTACCAATGGACTCTACCAAGAGATTCAATGCAATTTACCTTAAGATAATGTTAGCTATTCAAACAGAATCAATAACGATGAATTCGGAAAGGCTCTTCGCCTAATCCCGAGACTCTGACTACACTCACCTCGATAATCTGAAGCTCAAACGGCTCCCGGATGACTATGCCTTTATTCCTAGCTTTCGATGGAGACAATGTATTAGAATTTTCCAATTTTTAAACCGATTAGCAACTATGAATTGATATTCTTAAATCAAAGAAAGCCTAAGCTTAAGGATCACAAATCGAGAGGTGTATGCTTAGAAGCTCAAGGTTGAAGATGACAATGGTGGTGCTTGCTTATTCTTTCAAAGCAAGAAGATGAAGTTGCTCTCGGTGTAACTCAAAGGATAGGGTTTTTCATTTATGAAGAGTCGAGGCTTAATGATTACTCTACCTCATCAAGGACCAATGAGGAGGCTTCCCTCAACCAAGGGTAAGCTATAAAAATAATAATTTCTATCTTTTCTTTATCCTTTCAACTTTTTATCAACTCTAGGAAAAGGATGACTATTAGCCATCCTTTCTAACCAGCTTTCACGTGGGAAGAACAAACTCATGTAGGTGAGTCATCACAACTTCATTTTCTTTCAATTAAACCTTCAAATAGATTCGAATTAGGGGACCCGTTTCGAAACACGTGAATTTGTATCGAAACGGCTAAGAAAAAGTCCAAAAGTTAGTTAAAACTATTGGAACTGTATCAGAACACTCTATGGTTGTTTTGAAACGCCTTACCTAGGCCGTTTCGGTACGAGTCTTACTGTATCGAATTCCTAACTCAAAGACATCATTTTAGGCATTTCCAAAGAGGTCCTTAACTAAGCATAAGTTCATTTAGGGTCTCTTAACAATATAATCTATAATTTAGGCAGTAAAGATACGATATTTAAACGTTTTAATATCGATACTCCGATCATCGGAATCCAATTCTTACTAGCTCCATTTTCGAGGTGTTACAACTCTCACCCTTAAGAAAATTCATCCTTGAATTTTTACCTGGAATAATGTTGTGATCATCCACTTGTTATTTGCCTCTCACATGGTACATATGTGCAGAAGTTTTAGATTCTGGTCGGTATGATGCTTTGGATGAACCTCCATATTTTTTGTAGGATCCTTGCCTCGCTCCATTGTCACGAAAGGATTGAGCAGGGGACAAGTTAGTGGATGCAGAGGCAGATTTATTCTTAGGGCACTCATGAATGAGATGTCCCATCTCGCCACAAAAGAAACAAGCTCCCGACTTCTTTCAGCATTGTCCTTCAAGATGCTTGTGTCGACAGAAATTACAAACTGGGAACTTCGTTTCTTGTTTAGAACCATCAATGCTCTCAATAGAGTTAGCACTAGGGAAGAAATGTGTTACAGCTTGTGGTATAGCAAGGTATTCATACTGGAAAGGCTATGAATACACACTCGGTTTTGAATCTTGATGCTTCTCTTTCTTGAAAGATTCATAAGGTTCATCTCGGTGTCTTTTCTTAGATTTGCTCGACCCACTATTCTTGTGAGCCCTTTGAGCACCTTCGATAGCTTTGACTCTATTCACAAGGGTTTGAAAATCGGTGATGCATAAAGCAGTGAATATAGGACGTAGTTCATTGGTCAAACCGTTGATGAACATCCTACAATTCTCTTCTTCTTTCTTAATATATTTAGCCCCATATCGGCAGTACTTGCAAAAATCGTGAATATAGTGCTCGATAGGTCGATCACCTTGCTTTAGTTGAAGGAAGATATCATGTCTCTCTACAAGGTTGTATTCATTGATGTACTTCTTTCGAAATTCTTAGAATAACTCCAGTTCACAATCTCTTCAGGGACTGCCAGGACCGGTTCTTCCCACCAATATAGTGCTTCATCAGCTAACAAAAAGAGGGAACATTCGAGCTTGTGTTCATCAGAACATTGTAACTGCTTATTTAGAATCTGTAAAGTATTGTCTAACCAATACTTTGCAACTTCAGGGTTATCATCATTTTGCCCGGTAAATTAGTAAGCCCGATGTTGAGGTAACTTATCAATAGGAACTCGAGTACTCGGAATAGCAACAATGGAAGTTTGAGAAGCTTGCTTGACTTTCATCGATGTCATGAGTACTTTGAACATATCAACCATGTTTCTAAAGCATTCAGTTTGAACCGATTGTACTTTAGGCTCATGGTTTGGTACTGGAGGGTTTTGCGGATTCAAAGGATCCTTCCTTCTAACTTCCTCACCATGAGTTGAGGAATCAACAATATGTTCATCTATTCAAGATTGATTAGAGTTAGACATCTATAAATAAAAGATTGGATTAGCCGGCAAGTCACAATACACAATAAATAACTCCTATGTGGCAAAGTAACACAATATACAATACAGAAAAGCATATGTTTAGTTCATAACCGACTAAACTCTAGCTCTGATACAAAAAATGCAACACCCCCTTCTCGGCCTGGTTGAGGACCGGATCAAGAGGTGCTACCGATGAATAATGCAGCGATCAGTGCAATAAAATTTTGTTTTCAAATCAACACTTAAACAATAATATACAATAACACATTACCAAGATGCATCTTAGTTCATTTAGTCCATTATGAAACATTAACCAATCACTTAGGACAAATTCTTAACTATTACGAGTTTTAGGGACTGAACTATAAATCTAATAAATTAGAGGTCTTTTGATGCAATTGAACATGTCACAATGAAATGTAATGCAACATTAATAAGTCAGTAAATTTTCATGCAATTCTGAATTCATTAACTCATCCAATTTAATCATCCTAGATTCAATGACCATTTTGTAAACAATGTAAATTGCCAAATTTATACCTTTCAACCAACTTAACTAACCCTGTATCGAAACACTTTGATGTTGTTTCGATATGGGTACACGATGGTCGACCTTGATTAACTTTTCTCACTACTCATATCAGTATAGGCAAGCCCTGTATCAGTACGATTTGACTCTTATTAACTTTAACCTTTGACATGTTTCGATACAAGTTAGACCCGTATCAAAACAAAGAATTCCAGTAGCAAAATGTTTCA
The DNA here is from genome assembly GCA_958450335.1 of Hibiscus tridactylites. Taxonomy (NCBI): domain Eukaryota; kingdom Viridiplantae; phylum Streptophyta; class Magnoliopsida; order Malvales; family Malvaceae; genus Hibiscus; species Hibiscus tridactylites. The sequence continues at coordinate 35,496,503 of OY288265.1, read as the reverse complement.
GTATAGCTCTAAACCGTATCGATACACCCTGACCTGTGAGTTCAATTATGCCTACATGTATCGATACGCCATTACCCCGTATCGATACGGCATGTCTTGTAATGACAGAATTTTGCTGGTTTTTAATCAAATTGACCTACCAAACGATGTTCAAATGCAATGAAACTTTACACACAATATTTCAATATTATAAGCTAATGGCACGCCAAATTTCATCACCATTCAACTACGTTTACTATGTTTTCACATTTTAAAGCCAAGTATGCATATTAAGCCATTTTTATGCAATCTTTAACAAGTCATTTAGGGCACTTAATCCATATAGTCTTTATACACATAGACAAAACATCAAGATCAACTAGTTTAACTACTTTGCCACTGTCCTAGGAGTTCATAGAGACAAGATACTTTACTTTAAGCTCGAGGTGACTTGCCGCTCTACCAACTAGCTCTGATCTTGAAACGATAAACTTTTAACCTGAAATGTTATGCAAATGAATGTGTTAGACTTATATAGTCTAAGTGAGGTAGCCAATAAAAATGTATGAACATGATATGCCATTTATCATGCTTTGATCACAATCATAATATCAATTATATGAATAAACATGGTAGGCTCTTCATTCATATTAAAAGCATAGTATCAATAATCATATCATCAATAAAAATATCATAAAAAGCACTATCAATAATCAATAATTTTATTTGGTTCAATTCACGGTATATGGATACACGAATTCCACCTCCTCACCAAATTAGTGAATTGTCAGCCCACCGACATCGCCAATAAGACCAATACACAATACATCCCTCCACCTCGCCAAATCAATATAGGTCGTAGCCCTAGGACCGTAGTCCACCCGTACACTAAGCTCGTGAATTCTATTCCATACCAATTGTATCCAATACTCTCGAATCCAAGGTTCAACAATCAATGGTTCAACAACAAGGATTCAATATCAATAATAGGAATAATTCAATATCAATGATTTGATGACAATATGCATATATCAATACCAATATCTCAATAGCAATATGCAATATCCAATGTACAATAGTCAATGTTTGATGCTCAATGATTTATTTGGCAATGTTCGAATGACTTCGATAACAACAACAACAACAATACTTCGGACACGATTTCAATGCGAGACTTACCCTGACTTACCAATGGAGTCTACTAAGAGATTCGATGCAATTTACGTTAAGATAATGTTAGCTATTCAAACAGAATCAATAACGGTGAATTTGGAAAGGCTTCTCGCCTAATCCCAAGACTCCGACTACACTCACCTCGATAATCCAAAGCTCCTACGGCTCCCGGATGACTATCCCTTTATTCCTAGCTTTCGATGGAGACGGTGGATTAGTCTTTTCCAATTCTTAGACCGATCAGTAGCTATGAATTGATATTCTTAAATCAAAGAAAGCATACGCTTAAGGATCACAAATTGAGAGGTGTATGCTTAGAAGCTCAAGGTTGAAGATGACAATGGTGGTGCTTGCTTATTCTTTCAAAGCAAGAAGATGAAGTTAGTCTCGGTGGAACTCAAATGATAGGGGATTTTCATTTATGAAGAGCCAAGGCTTAATGATTACTCCACCTCATCAAGGACCAATGAGGAGGTTTCCCTCAACCAAGGGTAAGCTATAAAAATAATAATTTCTATCTTTTCTTTATCCTTTCAACTTTTTATCAACTCAAGAAAAATGATGACTATTAGCAACCCTTTCTAACCAGCTTCCACGTGGGAAGAACAAACTCAAGTAGGTGAGTCATCACCACTTCAATTTCTTTCAATTAAACCTTTGAACAAATTCAAATCAGGGGACCCGTTTTGAAACGCGTGAATCTGTATCAAAACGGCTAAGAAAAAGTCCAAAAGTTAGTTAAAACCGTCGGAACTGTATCAGAACACTCTATGGTTGTTTCGAAATGCCTTACCTAGTCCGTTTCGGTACGAGTCTTACTGTATCGAAATGCCTAGCTCAAAGACATCATTTTAGGCATTTCAAAAGAGGTCTTTAACTAAGAATAAGTTTATTTAGGTTCTCTTAACAATATAATCTATAATTTAGGCAGTAAAGATACGATATTTAAATGTTTTAATATCGATACTCCGATCATCGAAATCAAATTTCGACTAGCCCTGTTTTCGGGGTGTTACAAATATAGCTTACCCGATCGATAACAACGATTTGATAACAATAAGACGAAGGAAAAACAAAGCTTAAAGCTAGCTCCAATGGAGGTGTTTGCTTAGGTAGACGACGAAGATTTATAGACAGAGAGGTGCTTGCTTGACTTAATAATCGGGTAAGTTCTTTTTTTTCTTCTTATTTTATATATGTATATTAGGTTGTTTAGCTTTCCTTCAATCTGAACCGGTTCTTCTTCGTAGGACAAATTTGGTCAAATTTCTAAATATTCAGGTTCCACAATATGTGTAGGATCAAAAGGATACCTCCGGAGCATCGATAGATGAAAAACATCGTGGATTTTACTCAATTGAGAGGGCAACAATAATCGATATGCCACGAGGCTAACTCTTTCAATGACTTCAAAGGGTCCAATGAATATGTGACTCAATTTTCCCTTCTTGCCAAACCTCAGAACCTTTTTCCATGGTGAAACTTTAAGAAAGGCTTTTTCACCAACTTCATACTCAATGTCTCGTCTTTTGAGATCAGTATAAGCCTTTTGTCGATCAAAAGCAGCTTTTAAACGATCATGAATAATGGAAACTCGTTCTTCAGTTTCCTAGAGTAATTCAGGACCCAACATTTTGCCCTCACCAAGCTCCGACCAACACACTGGAGTTCGACATTGTCTACCATAAAATGCTTCATACGGGGCCATTTGGATTGATGCCTGATAGCTATTATTATAGGCGAACTCAACAAAGGGTAGGGATTTCTCCCAAGTTCCACCAAAGTCAATGATGCATGCTCGAAGCATATCTTCCTAGATCTGTATAGGAAGGTTCAATAACAATACAAATTTCCAAGGTTTCAATGGAAGAGTCTTTCGATAAATACCTAGATTACCCTTTCTGACTGGGCGTCAGATTGAGGGTGAAAGGATATGCTAAGATTAACTCTGGTGCCAGAGCTCCTTGTAAGGTTCTCTAGAACCGAGATACAAAATGGGGATCTTGATCGAAGATAATAGACTTGGGTACTCCGTGGAGTCAAATCACTTCCTTAATGTATAGATCAACTAATTTAGGGAGATTGTAGTCCATTCTAACAGGTATGAAATGAGCGAACTTTGTGAAACGATCTAGAATGACCCATATAGTATCATGTTTCGTGGGAGTTAAAGGTAGACCACTAACAAAATCCATAATGATCTTTTCTCACTTCCATTTTGGTGGATCGGTAGGTTGTAATAATCTGGTAGGAGCACAATGTTCTGCTTTAACACGCTGGTATGTAAGACATTTGGAAATATAGTCGACTATGGCCTGCTTCATGCCCGACCACCAATAGAGCTCACGTAGGTCCTTATACATCTTCACGGACCTGGGATCAACAAATAAAGAGCTTGAATGAGCTTCTGCAAGGATGCAGTACGGAGGGATTCATCATTAGGAACACAAACTCGATCATGAAAACACAAAAGCCCTTCAGAATTAATTCTGGAGTCGGGGTTGTCTGATAACTTAGAAATAATGAAGCTCAAGATCTTGCTCTTACAAAACCTTGATTCGTGAAACGATGGTAGAGTGAACTTGAAGTTCAGCTACAAGACAATGATGCTTCCGTAACTGGAAGTGAGCGTTAATTGCTCGAGGGGCTACAATATAATGATATTACAATAAGTTAATGTACCATACAATACATATAACTCTATATTCATTATCGATACTTACCAAGAAAAGGTTTGCGACTGAGTGCGTTAGCTACAACGTTGGCCTTGCCCGGATGGTAATCAATGACAAGATCGTAGTCTTTAAGAAGTTCCATCCATCTCCGTTGTCAGAGATTCAATTCCTTCTGGGTCAATAAGTACTTAAGGCTTTTATGATCGATGAAGAGATAACATTTTTCTTCGTAGAGATAATGTCTCCAAATTTTCAATGTAAAGACAACTGCAACCAACTCAAGGTCATGAGTAGGATAATTCATTTCGTATGACTTAAGTTGTCTCGAAGCATAGGCGATGACTTTGCCTTCATGCATCAATACACACCCTAACCCGAGATGCGATGCATCACTATAAACTATATAGTCCTTTCCGGACTCGAGCTAGGTTAGGACTGGTTCGTGAGTCAAGACTTGTTTTAATTAATCGAACTCTGTTGTTGATTTTCGATCCAAACAAAAGGAGCTTCTTTTCTCAATAGCTTAGTCAAAGAAGCGGCTATCATGAAAACCCTTTTACAAATCTTCGGTAATAGCCAGTAAGCCCAAGGAAGCTTCTGACTTCACCAACGTTCTTCAGTGGATTCCTATCTACGATAGCTTAGATTTTCTTCGGGTCCACCCGAATACCTGAAGCTGACACAATATTTCTAAGAAAGGAAACTTCGGTGAGCCAAAACTCACACTTAGAGAACTTCGCGTACAATTGTTTCTCCTATAAGGTTTGAAGTACGATACGAAGATGATCTCGGTGTTTCGCTACACTCTTGGAATAGATCAATATTTCATCTATAAACACCACTACGAATTTATCGAGATAGGTTCGAAAGACCTGATTCATCAAATCCCTAAAAGTTGTTCGTACATTAGTTAACCCAAAGGGCATCACCAAGAATTCGTAGTGTTCATATCTTGTACGAAAAGTAGTCTTTGGTACATCACATTCATTAACTCTCATTTGGTAATAGCTCGACCTTAAATTGATCTTGGAAATCAAGGAGGCATCCTTTAGTTGATCAAACATGTCGTCTATTCTAGGCAATGGATACTTGTTGTTGATGGTTACTTTATTTAGCTGTCGGTAATCAATACACAATCGTATATAACCATCTTTCTTTTTTACAAAGAGAACCGGTGCTCCCCAAGGCAAAGAGCTCGGTTGAATGAAACATTTGCTCAATAATTCATGAATTTAAGATTTCAACTCCTTTAATTCAACTACTGCCATACGATATGGTGCAATGGAAACTAGAGCAGTCTCAGGTTACACCTCGATGCCAAACTCCACTTCACAGGTTGGGGGCAATCCCAAAAGTTTATCAAGAAAAACATCAGGGAATTCACATATTGTGTCAATGTCTCGCAATTGAGAATCATCTTTGGTTTCCAACGTCAAAACACACAATGATGGGTTCTTCGCCTTCATCAATACAACACTTTCCCTACCCAGACCCCGAAGGTACAACTTCCTCTTACAATAATCTACCCAGGCTTGATGCTCACTAAGCCAATCTAAACCTAGGATGACATCGAACTCATGGATCGGTAATACCAGCAAATTGGCTGGGAAAGGAATCCATTTGATCAATAAGGGGAAATTCTTGCACACTACCCATATGGTGACATAATCTCCTAAAGGGTTGGTTACAGAAATTCTCAATGCTATTGGTTCGGAAGACATGCCATACTTCTTAACTACGATGGTGCTTATAAAAGAGTTAGTAGAACCAGGATCAATCAATGCATATAAAGGATGCGAATATAACTCAATGGTACTGCAATGACATCAGGTTCGTCCTCCTCTTCTCTGCTCCTCACATGATACATCTGGGTAGGAGCTTTAGAATCTTGTTTGTTGAATGGTTTCCCCGAACCACTCGACCTTCCATAGGTTCATGTTTATCCTTTCTTTGATCCTTTACCTCGAAAGGATTAAGTAGGAGAGGTAGCAGTAGTCAGGGTGGCAGTGGATTTGGTTGAATGAACAGTCACGAATGAAGTGACCCTGTTCACCACAGTAATAACAAGCTCCAGTCTGCTTGTGACATTGACCCGCGGGGTCCCTATTCTGACAATAATTACAAACTGGATGTTGGTTGCCTTGATTTGAACCTCCGGTGCTATCAACAGACGCTGTCTTAGCAAAGGACTGTGTTACTGACTAAGGCCTATCAATATTTCCAGAACGGGAGGGTTGTGGATAAACATTTTGCTTGGGCCTTGATATCTCCCTTTCTTTTTCCATCTTGGAGGTTGAGAATCATATCTAAACCTCTTCTTAGATTTTTCTGACCCACCGGCTCATTAAGCCCTCTGTGCAGCTTCGGTGGCTTTAACTCGGTTCACCAAGTCTTAGAAATCAATGATGCTCAATGCAGTAAACATACGGAGTAGTTCATAATTGAGCCCCGCAATGAACATTCGACACTTCTCTTCTTCCTTCTTAATATACTCAGCACCGTATCTATAGTACTTGCAGAAATCATGGATGTACTGCTCGATCGGTTGCCCATCTTGTTTGAGGTGGAGGAAGATACTTTGCCTCTCAGCGAGATAAAACTCACTGATGTACTTATTGCGGAATTCTTTAAAGAAGAACTCCTAAGTTACAGTGTCATCAAAGACCATCAATATGGTAGCCTCCCACCAGTGAAATGCCTCGTCAGCCAGTAACACGATGGCACAGTCGAGTTTGTGCTCGTTTGAGCACTGCAGCTGCTTGTTCAGAATTCATAGAATGTTGTCCAACCAGTATTCGGCAACTTCATGGTTGTCGTCATCTTGTCCAGTAAAGGTGTAAGCTCGATACTGTGAGAGTTTATCGATAAGAGCTCGGGTGTGTTGGACAGTAGGAGCGATGGGTTGCACGACTTGCTCAGCCCTCATAGCAGTCATAAACTGCTTGAACATGTCAGCCATGTTCTTGTATCATTCAGCATGAGTGGTAGGTGCTATAGGCTCGGTATTTTGAGCATGAGGATCCTACGGATGCGGTGGATTCAGAGGAATTCCTCCTCTAATTTCATCGCCATGAGTTGAGGAGCTTATGGCAAGCTCCTCAATGTGAGCTTCATTAGTCTCAGACATATCTATATGAAATATCAGATTAGGCGACAAGTCACAATATACACAATATGTAACTCCTATGTGGCAAAGTAACATAACAACAATGCAACAAGCTTCTATTTAGTCCTAGAATCAACTAAACTCTAGTTCTAATACAACAAATGTAACACCCCCTTCCCAGCCTGGTCGGGAACCAGGTTGAAAAGTGCTACCAGTGAACAATACAATATTTGGTACGATAAAATTTTAATTCAATACATCATATAGTCATTAAAATACTGATAAACCAATACCAAACATGCATCTTAATCCAATTAATCCATTATGAAACAATAACTAACCATTTGGGGGCCAATTCTTAACTATTACAATTTTTAGGGACTAAACTATAAATCTGACAACTCAAAGGTCCTCCGAAGCAATTGATCTTATCTTACTGAAATTCAACACAATATTAACATGTTTGTAAAATTTAATATGATTTAGAGTTCATTTTCTCATTCAATTGACTCGTCCTAATTTTAGTGACTAATCTGTGAACATTGCAAACTGTAAAATTATGCCTTTAACTAACTTAACTAACCCTATATCAAAACACCTTAAGGCTGTTTTGAAACGGGTGTATGATGGTCACCTAGGTTAACTTTTCCCTTTAAACCGTATCGATACGAACAAGACCTGTAGTGGTACGGGTTGACTCACTTTAACCTTGACTTTGACCCGTTTCGATACACGATGGACCCGTATCGAAACAATAAATTCTAGTAGCAAAATGTTCCGATACGACCTCAAACTGTATCGATACGCCCTGTTCCTAGGGTCCAATTATGCTTAACTGTATCGATATGCCACTACCCCGTATCGATACGGTTTGACCTATAATGACAGATTTTTGCTGGGTTTTAATCAAATTGACCTACCAAACAGTGTTCAAATGCAATGAAACTTTACACACAATATTTCAATGCTATAAACTATTGGCATGCCAAATTCCATCATCATTCGAATACGTTTACTAGGTTTTGACCTTTAAAATCCAAATATGCCAATTTTTGCCAAGTTATAACCAAACCCAAAGTCATATTTAAGCCTTTAACAACCTTACAACTTATGCACATGGCAAACATAACAAAAAGGGCACAAAGGACTCGTTCAACTACTTTGCCACCTTTCTAGGAGTTCTTAAGGTCAATATACATTACTTGACTTGTAGTGACTCGTCTTGCCGCGACTTGTCCAATCTTCAAAAGGGGTCGATTTATGTTCTTAGATATCAATTGTACGTATTTTTTAATTAAGGTACGTATTTTTAATTTTTTAATTTTCTTTTAATTTTGGTTTAGATCTCAATTGTTCTTAGATTGTTGTTTGTATTATATTTTTACTTGTTATATTTTGGTTCATTTGTTAGCATTATGTTTTTACTTGCTATTATATTTTGGTTCATTTGTTAGCATTATGTTTTGATTTTAAATTATTATTATATTTTTTAAAGTGGGTTAAATATTATTACATGTTTTTCTTTAAATAGGGTGAGAAATAATAGTACAGTAGCAAAAAAATTACGTTCTTTTCTGTTTGTTGATTAATAAAAAAATATATTTTAACACTTCAGAAATTAAGATGGGAGATACGAATAGTAGTTACGCTGCTTCCAAATCCTTCTCTTCTCAATCTCTTGAGATTTCAATGCCAACTTCAACTCCAAGTAATACTCAGCCGACTGCTCAACACGTACCTTCTACACCAAAATTTCCAGATTCATCTCAACAAAATGCAACTATACATCTGCCATCATGTCCACCACTTCGTCAACCTAGAAAGCTTACTTCTCCGGTGTGGAATCACTTTGAGAGGATGGTTGTTAATGGAGAAACAAGAGTAAAGTGTATGCATTAAAGACAAACATTCTCTGCCAAAAGTAAAAATGGAAACTCACATTTGAAAGACCATCTCGAACTTAGATGCTGTAGAAAGCATGTGATGCAAGTTGATTTGCGCCAAAAACTCTTGTCAATTAATCGTAAACAAGATTCATCTATAACGCTAGAAAATCATGAGTTTTCTCAAGAGGTATCGTGAAAGGAGCTAGCCAATATGGTCATTCTTCATGAGTATCCGTTATCTATTGTTAAGCACATTGGGTTTCGAAAATTTGTCAACAGCTTAAATCCAAGCTTCAAGATAATCTCACTCAATACTTTGAAAAGTGATATCTTGAAAATATTTGCAAGCGAGAAAGCAAATTTGAAGATGTTATTTGATGATCACAGGGGGAGATTTGCAATTACTACTTGTTAGAGTATGCCCAAAGACCAATCATATGATGATTGTAATAACATACTATTTTACCAAATTTATGGAATAAAGGCATTTCCATTATTATCTTTTCATATGTTTTTGTGCATTAAACTATATAAATGATAATAACATCCATACAATAATATGATTATTGTTAAAAGATCCTTAGTCGAATATTATTAAGGGTATGGACAATAACAATATATAAATACTAATATGTGATTGATGACAAGCGTTGTCATTGACATAGAGATATCAAAATCAACACATAAGTATTTGTTAGAGAACAACATACTTGATTGACCCGTTATGAGCATGTTTCTTGGGTAACTATGTAACAGTCACAACATTGCTCATGATAAACATGTGTATAATCCTCAGACTTGAGATCAACATGATTTCAACATAAAGATTTACGTATTTTGACATAGTCAAACGTGTGTCGTAACTGACTACATTATAAAGACTGGTGATTGGATACGTAATGACCTATGTAATGAAATATGGTTGATCAAGAAAGGATTTGTCCCTCATACATAATGGGAGAAATATCTCCGGCCACTTGATTGAGTGAGATTAGAAAATGCATGGCCATGCTCGAATATTATGATATGAGATATCATAGAGATTCGTTTATCATAATCTACTCAAGACATCAAGAAACACTAGATGGACAGCGCAAGTGTGACTATCCCATGACTTGTGTTCATCTAAGATATAAAGGACAAAAGGATGAAATACATAAAGGAAGTTTATTCAGGAATTAGGAAAGTGAAACCATGACTTCATGCAACTTAGGTAGCAATGATGTATTGCTAGATGCCACTCATTGTTTGTAAAATTAGAACAGTTCTAATTTTGCTGCTAACGTTGCATGAACCTACAAGGGTCACGCCCTTCGAATGAAACGAACAAAAAAAATTGGAAACCATACTCCCTATTTTAGGGAGGTTGCCGAAAATCCCCTATGGGATAGGGGAAATCGACAACTCCCTTAAATGGGAATAATATTGGATAAGTATTGTATTTATCAGATATTATTTAGAGTATGGAAAATATTTAGAGACTTAAATATTATAGAATAAGATTCTAGAAATTTAAATATATATTTGGAATTTATATAATGTATATTTAATTCCAAGTTTATGTAGAATTAGATTCTACATAATTAAAAATATATATTTAAATATATTTAAATCCAAGTAAAGATAGAATGAGATTCTATATAATAAAAATATATATATATTTGGATTAAATATAATGTATATTTAAATCCATGTTTTATGTGAAATAAGATTCTACATAATTAAATATATATATATTTCATTTAATATTATTAAATATAATGTATATTTAATATAAACCAATTTCAAGTAGAATTAGATTCTATGAATTTTGGTTGAACTTGGATTTAAGGAATTCAACTAGAATTAAGTCTCTGAATACTATTTAAAGGAACAAGGGCTAGCAACCAAATCATCCCTATTCCTCCTTGCAAATTTCGACATATCCTTGGGAATTCCCCTCTGGAATTTTCGACAAGTCCCAGATTTCTTCTGAGAAGCTGTTCGATATTTTTCTGGTGTTCCTCTTGCCCCCTAGCAAATACCTGGCGATTTCCTAGTTCGAATCCAAGTCCCGGTAGAACCCCTGGTCAATTTCAGACTCCCTCAGGAATCCCTAGAGGGATTTCGACTTCTCCTTGGAAGGTGTTCAAACCTGTCGAAATTTATCCCTAAGTGTTAGAGAGGCAAAAACTTTGTTCGTTTTGTTCGGGTGGACTCCGTAGAGGTCGTTGCGAACCTGTGACGATTCCACTTGACGTGGTTATTCTGACATAACGTCGGTTTTCCAGTTTCCAGAGTTTTAAAAGGTAACTCTTCATCTTTTCACCCCAAATTCGTTCCTATACATGAATTTTGGCTGGTTTACGTCAGATGAATTTTTCCCCTACGCAACGGGGCGTGCCGACGTGACCCAACAGTGGTATCAGAGCCACTTGTATCATACGAATTCAGACTTAAATTCTTGGGTGATGTTTATGTATGAGATGCATGCTGTGTGATTCGATTTAGATATTTATCGTTTGTCGTATCACACCTAATAAAGACTTATTTCGATTATCACTGAATGATTAAGAGTTAATCATAACTATGTTAGGTTGCTTCAATGTTAAATGTTAACATGTTGAGACTAATAGTTAGTCTAGAGAACAAGTAGTTGTTCGTAGTTTCATATATTTATGAAATCTCTGAAAGGGCTTCTAATTTGATAAAAGTTATCAAACTATCTTTCACGGTGAATCCATAAGAGTTATGGTTAGACGTTATGAAAAATGCATGTCTAGGATTGGCATCATCAAAGACCTGGTACTTAAGTGTGCCTAGTGCGCCACCTCTCTTTCATGTTGACCTACCTGGTGCATTTGTTCGTTAACGCAAATGGTTTATGAAACCTTGTGATCCTTCTTTGGCCCATTAACCGCAACATATGGATAATCAGTTTAAAACTCCGTAAACACGTCGTTACTTTGTTCGCACGATGTTTGAAATGTATGTTTGATTGTACGGTGTTTGTTTTGCATGGTTATAGCCATAGCCTTTATAGTTTTGGTTTTTATAAATACGGCATGCGTGTCGTGTCTTTCTCTATCTTCTATTGTACTTCTCTTCTCATCTCACTCCCTCGAATGTAACGCGAGTTTCTGAAAATTGTAAATACTCATGGAGATAAAGCAAGGACCAACATAGCAGCGTGGTGGGCCTTCCCTGGTGGACCAGGCGTTTCAGAAGCAAATTCTATCTTCAGTAGAATGGTCCTCCCATTGGCTTGGGACAGGTCACCTTAGGTTAAGAAGGGCTATAATCATTGCATATTTATTTACCGCTTATATTTACCTTGTATGTGATGCAATGGATGTTTTATAAGCATGATTAAACATAGTTCTATTGATAGGATCAATGTTAAAATGATGAGATAATTAAGTAAATCCCTCACTATAATTCTAAGTCTATTTTAACCATCCAATATTTACCCTCGTTAAAGCTTCGATCGATATAATGCGAGTTTGCCAAAGCAATGTCACATTTATCTATCTTAGTTAAACGCGAAGAATAAGCTAGTGATATTCGCCGGTTGAGATATTGGTATTGACTTAGCTGGGTTGTTCTAATAAGATTAGAAAACCTAGTGGTTAAAAGTTTTGGTTAATCATAAGATGATTTAAAGAACAAGAGTTGTTCACCAAAAGATGAGGAATTATATGAGATGTAATTAGTAAGGTGTTACTTACCTAAATAACCATTTCCTAAAAGACTGGCCAAAGCTGATTTAGGAATGGTGAAATACGGATCCTCACTCACTAGAAAAACTATCGAAACGTTTTTCTGAAATTAAAACTAGAGGGTTTTTAATTTTGAAGAAAATTGTGGGAGTAAAACTTATAGTTAAGACCTATTATAAGTTTGAAATTTGGTAAAACTTACTTAGTATATTTCATTGTTGTAGAATTAAAGACAAACAACACATTATCATTGCGATCAAATATTAAGGAAGGACAAACTCAAAGGCTTAGGCTTCCGTAACTAGTTTCGAAGTTTGAGAATGGTTCACAAACGAAGAACTATAGATTGTATCACTAAAGAAGTAAAAGAGGCGAATAAAACACCCACTCTAGATATCTTTGTGATTGATGTTAATTTATCAACATCTTCGTCTTGGGTATTAGATACCGGTTGTGGTTCACACATTTGTACTTCGGTACTTGGACTACAAAAGAAAAGAAATCTGGCTAAAGGAGATGTGGACCTACGGGTTGGAAATGGAGCAAGAGTTGCTGCATTGGCCATAGGGACATACGTTTTATCTTTGCCTAGTGGACTTGTTTTAAATCTAGAAGATTGTTACTTTGTGCCTAGTTTGACTAAGAACATAATTTCTCTATCTTGTTTGGACAAGGTAGGTTTTGAGATTATCATTAAGAACAATTGTTGTTCTCTCTATCTCAAAAGTATCTTTTATGGTTCGGCACAATTGGTTAATGGTCTTTACATTTTAAATCAAGATAATTCCATGTATAATATAATACGAAAAGATCCAAGACAAATGACTCAAATCAAACTTTCCTCTAGCATTGTCGTTTGGGCCATATAAGTGAAAAATGCATATTAAAGCTCCATAAAGATGGGCTTTTAGATTCATTTGTTTTCGAACAATTTGATGTATGCGAACCTTGCTTATTGGGAAAAATGACTAAAACTCCCTTTAATGGTAAAGGTGAAAGAGCAAGTGACTTATTGGAACTAATACATACAGATGTATGCGGACCAATAAGCACACCAGCTAGAGGAGGATTTCAATACTTTATTACTTTCACTAATGATTTCAGTCGGTATGGGTATATTTACCTTATGCACTGTAAGTCTGAATCACTTGAAAAGTTCAAGGAATTCAAGAATAAAGTAGAGAATCAAACCGACAAAAGGATTAAAGCACTTCGATCTGATCGAGGTGGAGAATACTTGAGCATAGAGTTTGATGAGCTCCTAAAAGAGTGTGGGATTGTCTCACAGCTTACTCCACCTGGTACGCCACAGTGGAATGGAGTTTCAGAAAGAAGGAATCGAACCTTGTTAGACATGGTTCGATCAATGTTGAGTCATAGCGATCTTCCAACTTCCTTTTGGGGACATGCACTAGAACCAACTACTTTCACATTAAATCGTGTTCCTACTAAATCGGTTCAGAAGACACCATATGAGATATGGACTGAGAGGCGTCCTAGTATGTCATTTATGAAAATTTGGGGTTGTGAAGCTTATGTTAAACATCAGATGTCTACAAAGCTGGAACCTAAATCTCATAAATGTATTTTTGTTGGATATCCAAAAGAGACTAAAGGATATTATTTCTTCAATCCTCTAGAGAACAAAGTGTTTGTTGCTCGAACAAGAGTATTTCTCGAAAGAGAATTCCTCTCGAAAGGGAAGAATAAGAATATTCAACTTGAAGAAATACAACAAATTAACGAACCAGAGGTTGAAACCATTCCTCAAACATTTGAGGAACAACCAACGGATTTAGTTACACAACCACTGCGTAGATCTACAAGAGAACGCCACGTGTCTGAGAGATATGGATTTCTCATAACCACACATGGAGACATTCTCTTGTTAGATCAAGATGAGCCTAGGACTTATCAAGAAGCAGTATCTAGCCCAGATTCTAAGAAATGGCTTGAGGCCATGAGATCTGAAATGGACTCCATGTTTGAGAACCAAGTATGGACTTTGGTTGAACCACCCGAAGGGATAAAACCCATAGGGTGCAAATGGGTTTTCAAGAAGAAAACTGACATGGATGGTAATGTACAAACATACAAAGGGAGATTAGTCGCGAAAGGCTTCCGAAAGATTCATTGTATAGACTATGATGAAACTTTTTCTCCCGTAGCTATGTTTAAATCCATTCGGATCTTGCTTGCAATAGCTGCATACCATGATTATGAAATTTGGCAAATGGATGTTAAAATCGCTTTCCTCAATGGAAAGCTTGAAGAGGATGTGTATATGATACAACCAGAAGGTTTTGTAACTCCTGAAAATGCTGGAAAGGTTTGTAAGCTACAAAGGTCCATTTATGGATTAAAGCAGGCTACAAGAAGATGGAATCTTCGTTTTAATGAAACCATCCAAGAGTTTGGTCTCATTATAAACGAGGATAAGCCTAGCGTATACAAGAAGGCTAGTGAGAGCATTGTTTCTTTCCTAATCTTGTATGTAGATGACATACTCATCATAGGAAATGATATACCAACCTTACAGTCTGTTAAGACTTGGTTAAGTAATTGTCTCTCTATGAAAGATTTAGGTGAAGCAGCGTATATTCTAGGAGTCAAGATCTATAGAGATAGAACAAGACGACTCCTAGGTCTGAGTCAAAGTACATACATAGACAAGGTACTAAAAAGGTTCAGTATGGAAGATTCTAAGAAAGAATTCTTGCCTATGAGGCATGGCATTTCTCTTACAAAAGATATGTGTCCTTCAACACCACAAGAAAGAGAAAGAATGAATAAGATTCCATATGCCTCGGCTATTGGATCTATCATGTATGCCATGATATGTACATGACCGGATGTTTCATACGCCTTAAGCATGACGAGTCGATATCAAGTAAATCCTGGTGAAAGTCATTGGGTGGCAGTTAAGAACATCCTTAAGTACTTGAGAAGAACTAAGGATATTTTCCTTGTCTATGGTGGTGAAGAAAAGCTCAGTGTAATAGGTTATATTGATACTAGTTTCCAAACAGACAAGGATGATCCCCGATCGCAATCTGGTTTTGTGTTTTGTCTTAATGGTGGTGCTGTAAGCTGGAAAAGTTCAAAGCAAGATACAATAGCAGATTCTACAAAAGAAGCTGAATATATAGCAGCTAGTGAAGCAGCTAAAGAAGCAGTTTGGATCAAAAAGTTCGTAACTGAACTCGGAGTAGTTCCTAGCATATTAGATGCCATAGAACTTCGTTGTGATAACAATGGAGCCATTGCGCAAGCAAAGGAACCCAGATCTCATCAACGATCCAAACACATTCTTAGACGTTTTCATCTCATTCGAGAAATCATAGATCGAGGAGATGTTGAAATATGCAAAGTACACAGAGATGATAACATTGCTGATCCCCTGACGAAAGCTTTGGCACAACAAAAGTATGATCATCACACTGAGTCACATGGTATTAGATACGTAAGTGATTGGTCTTAGTGCTAGTGGGAGATTGTTAGAGTATGCCTAAAGACCAATCACATGATGATTGTAATAACATACTATTTTACCAAATTTATGGAAAAGAGGCATTGCCATTATTATTTTTTCATATGTTTCTGTGCATTAAACTATATAAATGATAGTAACGTCCATACAATAATATGATTATTGTTAAAAGATCCTTAGTCGAATATTATTACGGGTATGGACAATAACAATATATAAAGACTAATATGTGATTGATGACAAGCGTTGTCATTGACATAGAGATGTCAAAATCAACACATAAGTATTTGTTAGAGAACAACATACTGGATTGACCCGCTATGAGCATGTTTCTTGGGTAATTATGTAACAGTCACAACATTGCTCATGATAAGCATGTGTATAATCCTTAGACTTGAGATCAACATGATTTCAACATAAAGATTTACGTATTTTGACATAGTCAAACGTTTGTCGTAACTGACTATATTCTAAAGACTGGTGATTGGATACGTGATGACCTATGTAGTGAAATATGGTTGATCAAGAAAGGATTTGTCCCTCCTACATAATGGGAGAAATATCTTCGGCCACTTGATTGAGTGAGATTAGAAAATGCATGGCCATGCTCGAATATTATGATATGAGATATCATAGAGATTCGTTTATCAAAATCTACTCAAGATATCAAGAAACACTAGATGGACAACACAAGTTTGACTATCCCATGACTTGTGTTCATCTAAGATATAAAGGACAAAATGATGAAATACATAAAGAAAGTTTATTCAGGAATTAGGAAAGTCAAACCATGACTTCATGCAACTTAGGTAGCAATGATGTATTGCTAGATGCCACTCATTGTTTGTAAAATTAGAACAGTTCTAATTTTGCTACTAACGTTGCATGAACCTACAAGGGTCACACCCTTCGAATGAAACGAACAAAAAAAATTGGAAACCATACTCCTTATTTTAGGGAGGTTGCCGAAAATCCCCTATAGGATAGGGGAAATCGGCAACTCCCTTAAATGGGAATAATATTGGATAATTATTGTATTTATCAGATATTATTTAGAGTATGGAAAATATTTAGAGACTTAAATATTATAGAATAAGATTCTAGAAATTTAAATATATATTTGGAATTTATATAATGTATATTTAATTCCAAGTTTATGTAGAATTAGATTCTACATAATTAAAAATATATATTTAAATCCAAGTAAAGATAGAATGAGATTCTATATAATAAATATATATATATATTTGGATTAAATATAATGTATATTTAAATCCATGTTTTATGTGGAATAAGATTCTACATAATTAAATATATATATTTCATTTAATAATATTAAATATAATGTATATTTAATATAAACCAATTTCAAGTAGAATTAGATTCTATGAATTTTGGTTGAACTTGGATTTAAGGAATTCAACTAGAATTAAGTCTCTGAATACTATTTAAAGGGACAATGGCTAGCAACCAAATCATCCCTATTCCTCCTTGCAAATTTCGACATATCCCTGGAATTCCCCTCTGGAATTTTCGACAAGTCCCAGATTTCTTCTGAGAAGCTGTTCGATATTTTTCTGGTGTTCCTTTTGCCCATGGCAAATACCTGGCGATTTCCTAGTTCGAATCCAAGTCCCGGTAGAACCCTTGGTCAATTTCAGACTCCCTCAGGAATCCCTGGAGGGATTTCGACTTCTCTTTGGAAGGTGTTCAAACTGTCGAAATTTTTCCCTAAGTGTTAGGGAGGCAAAAACTTTGTTCGTTTTGTTCGGGTGGACTCCGTAGGGGTCGTTGCGAACCTGTGACGATTCCACTTGACGTGGTTATTCCGATATACCGTCGGTTTTCCAGTTTCCAGAGTTTTAAAAGGTAACTTTTCATCTTTTCACCCCAGATTCGTTCCTGTACATGGATTCTGGCTGGATTACGTCGGATTAATTTTTCCGCTGCGCCACGGGGCGTGCCGACGTGACCCAACACTACTGACATGTGGACAATTTCAAATCAAAAGAAAGGTTATATGGTGGTCACAACACACTATATTGATGATCGTTGAAATCTGCGCAACAAAACCTTGAGGTATCTATTTTTTTAATTTTTTTTTGCAAATTTTCTATGGGCTTCCTACTTGTTTGTGTTTTGCTCCTCTAGTGATTTTTTATTTGCTTAAAACTGATGTGTTTTAATTATGTCATCTTATAATAGGTTTGTTTATGTTCCTTGTCCGCATACCGCTAATATGCTTGCCCATTCTCTGAATATGTATAATATTGCTAAAAAAATCTCAATTGTGGTACTGGATAATTGTTCAACAAATGATGCTATGGTTGATGTGTTGCAAGAGAAATTTGATCATGACAATCTTTTATTAGGTAGTAATTTTTTGCATGTGCGTTGTAGTGCACATATTTTGAATTTGATTGTTCAAGAATGAATTTGTTCTGGGATTGAAAAGATTCGTAATTGTGTTGTGTTTTGGACTGTAACTCCTAGTAGAGTTTAAAAGTTTGAAGACAAGGCTAGAGCTTCAAAAATTGATTGTTCTAAAAGGTTGTCACTTGATTGTAAAACAAGATGGAACTCCACTTATTTGATGCTTATAAGTGTTTTGCCATTTAAAAATGTCTTTGCTAATTTGAAGACTCAAAATCCTAAATTTAAGTTTGTGGTTCCTACTCAACGTGATTGGGAGTTGGCTGAAATTATTTGTCATAAGTTGAAGAAGTTTCACAAAGTGACTGAGTTGTTCTCTGGTAGAAAATATCCTACTGCCAACTTATTTTTCGGCAAGTGTGTGAGATCAAAATAACATTGAAATCTTGGAAAGATAGTGATGATGAACAAGTTATTAGAGATATGACTAAAAAATGATGGAAAAGTTTGACAAATATTGGTCAAATATAAATGGAATTTTGGCGGTTGCGGCCATTTTGGACCCTCGAAATAAGTTAGTGTACGTGGACTATTACTTCAATGAAATATATGGTGATGATGCAGGTGTCGAAATCGAAAGGGTTCGAGGATTGTTGTATGAACTGCTTCTTGAGTACCAAGATAAACCTGTCAATGAGAATTATGTCTCTTCCACCTCTTCTAGTCGTGATGGGTTGTTGGGTAAGAGAAATGCAGTTAATAATCTTAATAGATGTGGCGATGAGGAAGCTGATAAATGGACTCAAATTAAGAGGACCAAAAAAGGAAAACCTAATGTGAGGTGTGAGTTAGATCATTATCTTGAGGATGGTGCATTAACCGAGAGTAATGAATTTGACGTGCTTCGCTATTGGAGAATTGATTTAAAATTTCTAATATTAAGAAAAATTGCTAAGGATGTTTTAGCGATTCTCGCATCTACTGTAGCTTCAAAGAGCGCCTTTAGCATGGGTGGGAGAGTGGTCAGTCCCCAACACTCAAGCCTTCGTGCTGATACGGTTGAGGCTCTCTTGTGTATACAGAATTGGATACTTGGAGAGTATTCATGTAAATTTATTATATTTTACATGCATTTGGCTTTTTTCATCTTATAATCGATAATATGTTTCATTGTATTATTTAGACTCTTGTTTCGATAATGCACAAGCATGTGCTACTATCTTGGAGGATAATGATGTGGAAGGCGATGGATGTTCATCAAGTGAAGTTGTTGACGTTAATTTGGTAATTTATTCATATTCTTCTCTTAAATTTATTAATTTTTTGCTACAAAAATTATGTCACAATATTTTATTTTCTCATTTATTATAGGATGGGGAGGACCTTTGAAGGTGATTATATAAAGAACTAATGGCAATAGCTTTATGATATGATGAAATAAAGAGAAGGCTGATGCTTGCTCACTTATGTAGTTTACTATTATGAAGTGAACTTTGTTTACATAATTATGTTATATGTTAAAATATTAGAAATTTGAAACTTTAATAGTAGTTGACTTCATTTATTAAATATTAAATATTTTTAGTAACAGTTTTTAGTAAGTTGCTACATGTAATTTCAATTCTGATTTTCTAATAATAGAACCCATTTATGATCTGATCCACCCGTTTCACCTACAATTGATGGTGGGACGGATTTGGGTCAATGATTAAACGGGTGGTGGATGGGTTGGATGACAATTTTGGATGCGGATGATGAAGATAAACAGAAACTGCTCTGTTTATTAGAATACTGAGTAAAACTCACTCATACTTAGGGTTACATATATTACATCCTTTTATAGCAAAGGACTTTGAATTGTATTAGGAGTCCTACTAACTATTAACTTCTAACTCTAGGACTCAGTACATGACTTAAATAATAACTCTATTAGTATAGTTTAACTACAAAAATACTTCTAATACGTCTAAACTTACACTCCCCCTCAAGCTGGAGAATATATATCATATAATCCCAGCTTGAATAAAAACTTGGCGAAAAAAACTTTTGGCAAAGCTTTTGTGAGAACATCTGCCACTTGTTCTTCAGCTGGTACATACACTAATGAGGCAACTCCACTTGTCAACTTCTCTGCTATGAAGTGTCTGTCAATTTCAACATGTTTTGTTCTATCATGTTGAATATGATTCTTGGCAATCTGAATAGTTGATTGATTATCACAAAAAACATGGAAATTTTCTTCTTGAATCATTCCCAGTTCTTTAAGTAATTTTACTAACCAAATACCTTCATACATTCCCAAAGCTAACGCTCTGTATTCTGCTTCTGCACTGCTTCTGGAGATCACGGTTTGCTTTTTGCTTTTCCAAGTCACCAAATTACCCCACACGAAAGAGCAGTAACCACTAGTTGACCTTCTACCTGTCAGTTCGCTGGCCCAACTTGCATCTGTAAAAACTTTAACTGTTTTATCAGTACTCTTCTTGAACAATAAACCATGTCCAGGTGTACCCTTCAAGTATCGCAAAATCCTCTTTGCTGCTTCCATATGTTCCTGTCTTGGGTCTGTCATGTGTTGACTTACAATGTTCAATGGAAAGGCTATATTCGGTCTTGTTAGTGATAGATAGATTAATTTACCTACTGTCTCTGATATAGACCTTTATCTTCTTTCGGACTGAGATCATCTTTGCTAAATTTTAAACCTGCCTCTATGGGTGTATCTACAGGTTTGCATCCTAGTAACCCTGTTTCTGTGAGTAAATCCAGAACATACTTCCTTTGATTGATGACTAATCCCTTGCTTGACCTTGCTACCTCCATACCTAGGAAGTATCTGAGTTTCCCCAGGTCTTTGGTTTCAAATTCTTTGCTCAACAGTGCCTTTAATCGACTCACTTCTTCTTCATCGTCACCTGTTAGGATTATACATCCACATAAACGATAAGAATAACCCTTTTGTTCGATGAGGTTACCTTAGAGAACAAGGTATGGTCTGCCAGGGATTGTTTGTATCCATTCTTCAAAATGACCCTTGTGAATCTGTCAAACCATGCTCTAGGAGACTGTTTTAAGCCATAGAGTGCCCTGTTAAGCTTGCAAACTTTCCAATTCTGTCCAACACCCTCTAGCCCTGGAGGAATCTGCATATAGACTTCTTCCTCAAGGTTACCATTAAGAAAAGCATTTTTAATGTCAAGTTGGTGTAATTTCCAATCACAGTTTACAGCAAGACTTAATAAAACTCTAACAGAATTTAATTTGGCAATAGGAGCAAATGTCTCCTTATAATCAATACCATAAGTCTGTGAAAAACCCTTGGCAACCAATCTGGCTTTATATCTCTGTATACGGCCATCTGAATTGTACTTAATGGCAAACACCCATTTACACCCAACATGCTTTTTACCTTGGGGAAGGTCTGTAATGGTCCATGTACCATTCTTTTCAAGTGCCTCAACTTCTTCTTCAACAGCTTTCTTCCATTTTGTATTCTGCAAAGCTTCCTCAATAGTCTTAGGAATCTGTTCTACATCTAAAGATGTTGTAAAAGCTTTAAACGATGGCATCAAATTCCCATAAGCAGCATATCTCTGAATAGGATATTTAGTACACTGTCTCACCCCTTTTCTTTTAGCAATAGGTAAGTAGTCAAATTCAAGAAGGTGAGGAGGAATACTAGCAGAATCATTACCTCCATTGTCTTCACAAGCAGTTGGACTGAAATTCAATTCTTGACAAGTACCAGATTGCAGAATGGTTTCTGGAATGATCCTCCTTTTTCTGGTATAAACCTGCAGTTGTTTAGAGGGCTGTGAAGAAGATTTGGTTAAATTTTGAGTTCTTGCAGGCGTGACAGTAGGAGAAGGATGGGGTGTAGACGGGATCATAGGTGAGGAAATAGGTAAAGCATTAGAGGGAGAAAAAGAAGTTTGAGGCTCAATTGATAAGGGACAAGTAGGAAGTATTAAAGGAGAAGTAAAAGAAGAAGGAACCTGTTTGTGAGAAGGCTGAAAATCATCGAAATTCTCCCCCTGAATTGCAGTCGCTGGAAAATAAGGTTTCTGTTAAAAAAAAGTTAAGGTCCAAAGAAACAAAAAAATTTCGAGAAGGTGGATGGTAACATTTGTAGCCCTTCTTTAGTGAAGAATATCCTACGAACACACATTTGAGAGACTTAGGATCAAGTTTAGACTTAAAAGGATCGAAGTTTCTAACAAACACTGTACACCCAAAAACTTTCAAAGGAAGGGTAGAGGACAAAGGTTTAAAATGAGGAAAACAAGATAAAAGAACATCTCTAGGTGTTTGGAAATTTAAAACACTACTAGGCATGCGATTAATAAGATATGTGGAGGTTAATAAGGCTTCTCCCCATAAATATTTAGGAACAGTGTGAGTAAACAATAAGGCTCGGGTTACCTCTAGTAGATGCCTATTTTTCCTTTCTGCGACTCCATTCTGTTGGGGAGTATCAACACAAGAACTGATCTGAACTATCCCTTTCTCCTTGAAAAAATCACTTAAAGACTTGGTGAAGAATTCCCCTCCATTATCAGATTTAAAAATTTGAATTTTTGAATAAAATTGAGTTTCAACCATGTTATAAAATTTCTTAAACACACTAGCCACTTCAGATTTTTCTTTCAAGAGATAAGTCCAAGTTGTTCTACTATGGTCATCAATAAAGGTCACAAACCATCTGCTACCAGTAATATTCTTCACTTTAGAAGGACCCCAAACATCACTGTGGATAAGAGAAAAAGGATGTGAGGGTTTATAAGTAGACGGTAAGTAAGATGTTCTTGTTTGTTTCGCAAGTGGACATATATGGCATTTAAAGGAAGAAGGTTTTTGATTAACAAATAATTGAGGAAAAAATTTTTGCAAGATAGGAGAAATTTGGGTGGCCTAACCTAAAATGCCATAACATAACATCAAACTGTCCTAAGGAATTGAAACAAAATTTAGAAGGTGAAACAATAGGATTTCGTGTATTGTGAAGAACATATAAACCATTCTGCAAGCGAGCAGTGCCAATCCTCTTTTTTAAGTCCAGCGCCTGTAAAAAACACTCAGAATCAGTGAACTGGAAAACACAATTTAAATCTTTGCATAGCTTGCGAACTGACAATAGATTACAATTCAGACTAGGCACAAAAAGCACATCGTGAATGATTAAATCAACAGTAAGAAATACCGAACCACTGCCTTGAATTGTTGAGAAAGAACCATCAGCTAATTTGACAGAATTCTGAGAGGAGGAACTTTTAAATTGAAAAAACAATTCCCTGTTACCAGTCATGTGTTCAGAAGCACCAGAGTCGACAATCCATGCTGGTGTGATCGTAGTAGAAAGAAGTGCAGTCAATGAAGAGTTTGTCTGTGTTCCATCATTGTCTGCGAAAGCCAGATTTCCTGCACTGCTCCCAGCGAATCTGTTGAACAGTTGCTGCAGGTGTACCATCTGTTGTTTGGTGAAGCCTCTAGGGGAAAGGAGTTATGATTGGATCGATTTTAGACTGATACCATGAAGATAAACAGAAACTGCTCTGTTTATTAGAATACTGAGTAAAACTCACTCATACTTAGGGTTACATATATTACATCCTTTTATAGCAAAGGACTTTGAATTGTATTAGGAGTCCTACTAACTATTAACTTCTAACTCTAGGACTCAGTACATGACTTAAATAATAACTCTATTAGTATAGTTTAACTACAAAATACTTCTAATACGTCTAAACTTACAGATGATGGGGTGGATGGAGCTCTAATCTACCCAAATCCGACCCGTTGCCATCCCTAGTTTCAATATCAATGTCAATATCAATATCTGGTGATTTATTTTCAATGTTTCATTAACAATAGCTATATCAATGACAATGCATGTTGACGATACCAATAACTATGTCTGATGTTCATTAACAATTTACTAACACTTACCAATGAATCCGATTAACAATCTGGTGCAACTTCTTCAATGATTATTATTAACGATAAGATAAAAAAAAACAATAATAAGAGATTCGGGTGGGCTCCTCGCCTAATCCTGAGACTCTGACTACACTCACATTAAAATTTGATGCTCTTACGGCTCTCGAATGACAACGTCGATGGAGATGGCGAAACCTCTCTCTCCACTTCTTGAGCTAGATAATCAATAGGAACTTGTTAAAAACAAGATTACGATATCATATTTGCAATAACGACATCAAAATCAATATCCAACTTCAATATAAACAACGACAATAAAATATCCATGGATGGTCAAAACCCTAACTTGAGATTAAGCTCGATATATTCATGGAATCCAATAATCGATTGAGGAATATAGCTTACCCAATCGATAGCAACGATTTGATAATAATAAGACGAAAGAAAAAACAAAGCTTAAAGCTAGCTCCAATGGAGGTTCTTGCTTAGGTAGAAGACGATGAAGATGTATAGATAGGGAAGTGCTTGCTTGACTTAATAATCGAGTAAGTTCTTTCATTTTCTCCTTTTCTTGTTTTATATATGTATATTAGGCTATTTAGCTTTCCTTCAATTGAACGAAATCTCTCAAACTATCCCACGTTGGTGGGGTTTTAATTGAGAAAGGGCTAATCGCAAGATTAGTCCATCAACTCTCACTATTCTATGGTTTTGACCTCCAAGTTATATTTTCCTAAATTTAGTCACGAATTAGTTTTTGATATTATTCGATAGGGTTCAATAACAATGATTTAACTCAATTAGAATCCAATATCAATAATTAACTACCCGGTACTATATTTAGGTTTTATCGATGTGAAATTTCTGATTACCGAAACCCAATTCTGACTAGACCGGATTTTGAGGAGTTACAAAACTCTTTCGTAAAAATTAGAGCATTGAAGTTAAAACATGAGAAGAGCAATAGTGAAATTAGTTGCTTAAGCACTAGTGAACGTATATGGAACTAGTACATAATGACGATGAGTAATTCTTCTCTTAGATAAGTTAACGAATCTTGAACTTCCTAAGATTATGGAGAACTCATAACACACAATTAACCCCTTTATCCACCGAAGTCTTCGATGTGTCAACAAAGTGTATATATATATAGCCTTCTTTCCTCATGATTCTAGTAAGTGTACTGGAAAAATTGCCTAACGTATTTCATAGAAGGTGGCTAGTCCTTCTCACTTACGTAGGTTATTTCATTAAGTTTATTTCAACATAAACCACCCGAATCAGGGCTATGAAACAATTAAGTGTTTTTTCAATAGCTCAACCTCACAATAAATAAGGTGAATTTCTTCAAGTTCATTTTAAATGAACTACCCAAACTCTTGGGATTGAATTCATTAAGAGTTAAGAAAATTCCTCCTTTCTAGCAGCAAGTTCATCTAGTCCTTCGCGAAAGGACCACATTGTAACACCTCAATCCCGCGGATCTGAGACACTACATTCGGGTTACCTCTAACCCAGCCCATAAAATTTCATTTGATTTAAAACCCAAGTTTAGCTATAAATCATCATTTAAAACAAGTCACATAATTAAAAGTCTCATAATAGTTTCAAATCCAAAATATAAATAGAACTCCGTACGAATTAAACATTGTATATCAAAATAAGGTAGAAATAGAGTTACAGATCGACTACAATAAGGTCCTATGGATACATATCTCTACAACTAAAAACCAAGGTATTATACTCGCACCACAAAAAATGTACATATACCGACGTACGAAAATCGTTGGTTTATATAGTATATATCGATGGAAACCGAATCTGTCGCTAATATTTATCAGTATAGTCAACTTATATACCGACAAAAAATAAGACATCTTCGGTATAGAGTTTGTCTATACCGACACGCTATAGACATTGTCGGTATAGTTAAACTATATAGCAATGGTTTGGTTTGTTTGTCGGTATAGATATGATTTTTACCAATGACAATTTATATCAGTTAGTATAGGTTTAGGGTTTACCAACGTTTTATTATATTTGTTGGTATATGACATATTTTAAATTATATATATATATATATATATTTATTTATTTACATATTGAAAGCCCTATACACCCACAGCCTCACTAATTTTATTTTACTCAAAAAATTGAAATCCCTAAATTGGAAATTCTATCGTCCTCACAGACCACCCACGGCTGCATCTAGTCCCATACCCTCTGGCGCTCGTGACGGTCGTCGATCTCGGCTTACGAACCGGTTTGTAATTCTCTCTTCCTCCTTCATGAAATCTCTTTTCTTCAAAGTGGAACATGCTTTAGCAAAGCTGGGCTCTGCCAATCTTTCTGCAAAGTATGAAATCCCTTTTCTTTTTCCCTCTAATTCTTGTAATGATATGCGAAGGCCACGGTAAATGCTTGAGTTTATATTGGTAAAGATTAGTTTTCCAGGTTGATTAAAAGTTTATAATGGTGCCTCAGGTGTGAAATTCTTGGATACGAAATCAGAAGCAGAGAATATCGAGATGTGATTGAATAATGAAACATGTAATGGAAGTAACTGAAAATTCGCAGTTTCCGATTAAAATGAAGAAAAGGAAAATAGAAATGAGAAACAGACAGAAAAACTCCTCAGAGATTCATCAACATCACAACGGCCAAAAAGATAGGGATGACAGCTTGCTACCAAGCCTTTAAACCCTACCACACCCAACGACACCGTTCGGACTCTATGTTATTATGCCCTATACGCACCGTTTCATTAAAACTAAAACAGACACATCATCAAAACGACATAGCATAACAACCATAACAAAAATATAAAAGCTAACGGCTATTTTCTGGGTTCTTCACTTCGAGCTCTTGCAAGTGTCCCTCCTTCAAAACATCCTTGTCCTCAAGGATGGAAGTTTGGAAACTGAATCTGAAGCTGGTGAAGGGATTCCCACGTGGCATCTTCAGGAAATGAATTGGTTCATTCCACCAGAACTTCCGTGATTGCCCTACCCCCTTTCTTCCCAATTCTTCGATCCAGAATCTTCAAAGGTTCTTTGCTGATTTCTCCCTCAGGATTGATAACTGGCAGCTCAGATTGGCATTCATCACTCCCAATATGTTTCTTCAGCTGTGAGATGTGAAAAATGGGGTGAACTCTGGAATCCTTGGGCAACTGTAACTTATAGGCAACCTTCCCAATTCTATCAATGATACGAAAAGGCCCAAACCACTTAGGAGCTAACTTCTGACAAACCCTCTTCTTAACCGTTTGCTGCCTGTAGGGTTGTAACTTCAAATACACCAAGTCCCCAATTTGATACTCACATGCAGTTCTCCTTTTATCAGCCTGTTGCTTCATTCTGACTTGAGCTCTTTGCAGATAAAATTTTAACATGTTCAAGGCAGCTTCCCTATGTTGTAGGCTCCTATCAACTGAGGCTACTAAAGATTCACCAGCTGAATAGGGCATATGATCTACTGGGGCTTGTCCATACATGGCTTGGTAGGGAGTAGTTTGAATTGCAGAATGGAAGGAAGTGTTGTACCACCGCTCTACCAGGTGCAACCAGTTCTTCAATTCTTTGGGCTTCTCTCCTGTCATACACCTCAGGTAAGTTTCCAAGCATTGGTTGACCTTCTCTGTTTGACCATCCGTTTGTGGATGGTAAGCAGTTGATGGATTAATCTTCACCCCAAGCTTCCCAAAAAGCTCCTGCCAGAACACACTCATGAAAACCTTATCTCTGTCACAAATTATAGTCCTAGGCAGTCCATGAAGTTTAAAGACCTGTTCCATAAAAACTTGGGCCACATCTTTAGCTGTGAAAGGATGTGCCATGGCTATGAAGTGCCCATATTTGGTCAATCTGCCTACTACCACCAGTATAACATTACTCTTCCTTGATATTGGCAACCCTTCAATGAAATCCATACTGACTGAGGACCAAGCTGTTTCAGGTATGGGTAGAGGTTGTAGAAGCCCCCTAGGGTGTATCAAGTTACTCTTGCTCCTCTGACAAGTGGGACACTCTCTAACAAATCTTTTCACCTCCTTCCTCATCCCCTTCCAATACAATAAGGCTCCCATCCTCTTAATGGTTGCACTGGCTCCAGAATGACCCCCTAAAGGACTAGCATGGAAAAGAGTCAACAGCTCCTTTCTCAACTCCAAATTGTTGCCCACTATTAGTCTACCTTTCCTCTTCAGTTGCCTTCCATCCCAGTGGTATTTTGAGTGTCTTCCAGTCCCCTCCTTACACTCCTTAATTATCCTCTGAATCCTCTCATCATCTTCCCATGAACTAATGATCTTTGCCATGAAATCAGTGGAAAGAGTGCTCACACACAAATTTTGAAATTCAGCAACCACATGCCTCCTAGACAAAGCATCAGCCACTGTATTGTTGATCCCCTTCTTGTAGCATACTTCAAAATCATACCCCATCATCTTGATCACCCATTTCTGCTGAGCTGGAGTCACAGCCTGATTCTCAGTGAGAAACCTCAAGCTCTGATGGTCTGTCTTTATCTTGAAGTGTCTTCCTATCAAATAATTGGACCACTTCTTCACAACAACTAAAACAACAAGCATCTCTTTCTCATACACAGACAAGGCTTGGTGTCTAACCCCTAAGCCCTTACTGAAAAAAGCCAAAGCCCTCCCCTCTTGAGTCAACACAACACCAATTCCCACATCACAAGCATCAGTTTCCACTACAAACTCCTTGTCCTAATCAGGTAAAACCAGTGTTGGTGCATAACTGATGGCCTCTTTCAATTTCTACAAAGCATTCTCTTCTTCTTGTGTCCATTTCCACCCTCCCTTCTTCAACAAGTTGGTAAGAGTCTTTGCAATCCAACCATACTGTTGGATGAACCTCCTGTAGTATCCTGAGAGGCCAAGGAATCCCCTTAGTTCCTTTATGGTTTTGGGTGATGGCCATTCCAAAATGCATCTGACCTTCTCTTTGTCCATTGATATTATTCCACCTGAAATGACATACCCTAGGTAGTCCATTTCAGTGGCCCCAAAACTACATTTGCTCTGCTTAGCAAACAACTTCTGCTCCCTCAGAATCTTCAAAACCTTCTCTAAATCCATCAAATGAGATTGCCAACTCTCTGAGTAAACCAATATATCATAAAAAAAAACTAATACTGATTTCCTGAGTAGCCCCTTAAAGACCTTGTTCATGAGCCCCTGGAAGGTTACAGGAGCATTAGTGAGCCCCAAATGGCATCACTAGGAACTCATAGTGTCCTTCGTGAGTCCTAAATGCTGTTTTGTGGATGTCAGGACCCCACATCCTTATCTGATGGTACCCTGACCTCAGATCCAATTTAGAAAACACCCTGGCTCTTCCCAACTCATCCAACAACTCCTCAATAACTGGCATTGGAAATTTGTCCTTAGTGGTAATCTGATTCAGCCTCCTATAGTCAATGCACATCCTCCAGGAGTCATCCTTCTTCCTCACCATCACAATTGGCGAAGAAAATGCACTTGTACTATCCCTTATAACTCCAGTTTGCAGCATCTCAGCCACCATCTTCTCAATCACATCCTTCTGGATGCTAGGGTATCTATAAGGCTTCACCTTGATTACAGCACCCTCATCTATCAAAGGAATCCTGTGGTCTTGAGCTCTCTCAGGTGGTGAAGCTTTGGGTTCTGCAAAAACATCCTCATACTTCTTCAACAATGCTTGCATCTCCTGGTTTCCACCCTTGATCTCTCCCTTCATGCCCAACTGAACATTGAGGGCCATCATTGAAACATTACAGGGGCTATTAGTGCTTCTCATCAACTTAGCACACTCCTTAGCTTCAGTCCACTGAAATGCTTCTGCCTTGCACCCTTTCAGTCTTATAGTTTCTCCATTCAGCAAGAATTCCATCCTCAAATCTGCAAAATCCCAGTTAATTGCTCCTAACTGAGAAAACCACTGTACTCCCAACACCACATCACAGTTCCTCAGAGTGAGCACTAAGAAATTCGATTGAAAAGAATGGCCTTGTGTCTCCCACTGTACATTCAAACACTCCCCTTCAGTGCCCATGGAGTTGCCATCAGCTACTGTAACTTTCAACTGCTTCCTTCTGTCCACTGGTAGCCCCAATTTCTTTACCACAGGTAAGCTAATGAAATTATGAGTGCTGCCTGAATCAAGTAAGGCAATACAGTCCAGGTGACCCACTTTAATTCTTAGCTTCATTGTTTCCCATTGATCAGTGCCCCACATAGCTTGCAATGATAGCACAGGTGGTTCTGACCCAGGTCCCTCCAGATTGTTCAAGTCCCCATGGTCCTCACAGTCTAGAAATTCTTCCTGATCACCCTCTTCCTCGATTTCTTCTACCAAGATTTGGTACATCTGAGATTTCTGGCATTTATGCCCTGGTGAGTACTTAGCAGCACACCAGAAGCAAAGGCCTTTCCTGCGTCTTTCCTCAACCTCAGCAGCAGATAAAGCCTTCCCTGCACTCCTAGCATTATTGTTACTAGGTCCCTTAGGGTGAACCGGACTCATCACTTTAGGAGTGGTATTTCTAGAAGCTATAGAGGGGGCAGATGAATTAACTCCACTCACAGAACCCTTGAATCCCACTAATGCAGGCCTAGGAGGAATTGAAATAGCAGATGGTGCCACAGTTCTACTAAAATTCGAATAAGCCCTCTTGGACCCAGGGAAGAACATACTCTCTAAATGCTTTGCCATTTGGAATGCTTCAGACAATGATGTAGGATGCAACAACTGTACATACTGACTGATCTCTATTCGCAGGTGAGCCTTAAACAAACTCAGAACATAATCGTCAGGAAGGTTTACCTGATTCAATAGATCAATGAAGTCTTCATAATACTTCTCCACAGAATCTGTCTGCCACAATCCCACCAGATCTGAGAATGGATCTTCAAAACCACCAGGAGCAAACCTTTCCTTCATCCGTGTGAGATACTGGCTCCATGAAAGCAGATTCAGCTCTGTATTGTTTTTGGTTGCAAAGTGGTGCCACTGCAACGCCTTCCCTTCCAAATGCAGCATCACCAGTCGTACCTTGGAGTTCTCAAGTATGCGCTCCGCCTCAAAGTATTGTTCCACCTTCGCGAGCCAACACTTGAAGTCAGATCCATCGAACCTGGGACACAATAGCTTATAGGACACATTGCCAGTGTAGCCCTGATCCTCGTGTTGTTCCTTAGGCCCATCTGTAGCTGGAATGGTCACCTCTGGCCCCGCGTCGTTCACAGCTGCTCCAGATAAATCTGCATTGTCCGGATTAGAGACCGTCGGACCCGTCCCCGATGTGCCCGGAGTGTTTGTAGCTGTGTTCGTAGTGCTTATCACTCGCCCAATCGAATCATCTAACAATTTCTTGAAGTCGACCATCAGCTGGACTTTGAATTCTGCCAATCTCGTCTCCAGTTTCTCGTCGAGCTTCGAAATCTCCGTCTGCAACCTCTCCGACTCCGACTGCCAAGTGGCCGCCTGATTCAGTTGTTGCCTCGTCTCTACCATACTGAAGATCGTTGTAGCTCTGATACCCTTGTAATGGAAGTAACTGAAAATTCGCAGTTTCCGATTAAAATGAAGAAAAGGAAAACAGAAATGAGAAACAGACAGAAAATCTCCTCAGAGATTCGTCAACATCACAACGGCCAAAAAGATAGGGATGACAGCTTGCTACCAAGCCTTTAAACCCTACCACACCCAACGACACCGTTCGGACTCTATGTTATTATGCCCTATACGCACCGTTTCATTAAAACTAAAACAGACACATCATCGAAACGACATAGCATAACAACCATAACAGAAATATAAAAGCTAACAGCTATTTTCTGGGTTCTTCACTTCGAGCTCTTGCAAAACATGTATAGTTATCATTTTTTTTTCATTCTAATTTTGGTGTTTTGATCTCATTTCTTTAATATATTTTCTTGTTCATAGAAAACGTATTCATCTTTAAGCCGTAATCCATACATTTATTTTATATGCTCTTGCTAAATATCCTTCATGAAAAGGTAATCTTTCAAGTTTCACCAATTGCTGTTGTAAGATTACTCACAAACGAATCTTGTGTTACTTTGGTTTCCTGCTTTGTCAAACAAATTTTTTTTTATAGGCTGTTGCTTTATCTGATAATAGCATTTCATTTTAGGTTGACATTAGTTCTTCTAAATCACAGTAGTTAAGAATTAACATAATAGAAATGCAGAAAATTTATAGGCTGCTGCTTTATCTTTCACAACTTCCATGTTTAAAAGGATTTTTTAATAAACCTCTCAGTCGAATTCTTGAACCGAGCATGATTGAGGATTCTGATATGCATTTGGACCGGATATGTTCAATTTTTTGCTTAAAGGATTTTGAAATATTTGAAGGGTTATATACTTCAAGAAAAATAAATAGTCAGAGCAAAAAAAAGAAAAAGGAGTAGGTTACCTTGATTGTCCTTCAAACTATTGACTAATGGAACTTATAAACCTAACCTAATTCGTTGTCATACAAGATGGCTGATTTCGAAATGAAGGTCAAGTCCACTCTATTTTATGTTTGAGGACAATGTCTCTTGACATACTGGAATAAGAAATCATTCTATTCCTTGATTTTTATGTATATTTTTCATTTTCTTTCATTATTATTATTTCTTAATTTTTATATTTAAACACACACTTCTTTGGATTATTTATTTATTTATTTTACTTTGTACAGGTCAATTGCCCACAATAATTTCTCTGGACCCATTCCAAAAGAGCTTGCAAATTGCAAGAAGCTATATCTGCTGTAAGAATTAAGGAACTCTCAGCAAATTTTTTTTCACCATTCTTTGTTTAAGCAAACATTTACTAAGAAAATATATGCGGATCAAATATCATGCAGGTCTTTGGGTAATAATAACATAATCTCTGGAACACTGCCTCCAGAACTTGGTAACTTAGTAGAATTTGGCGAACTATAAGTTCTTTCTTTAGTTCTTTGAAGTTACCCTTGAAATTATAACAACAATTGGTTTATCAAAATTTGACAGATACATTAATAGTTGTGGATTGAGTGATGAGATTTCCTCAACATTTGCTAATCTTATAGAACTGTGAATTGCGTAAGAAAGACCTCTATGCTTATTGCGTTTTCTCTTTGTTTGGTCCTGCAAATTGCCTTAATTACCAATTGCCTTTTTCTCTCTGTTGTGTAGCACTTTTGTGGTATTTATTCTACAGGAATAGTAGCAGATTCTGTTAAGATAATTTCAAGCAGTTATGTGCCTATTTAGGTAATTACAAAAACTTACGTGCCATTTTCTGTTTTGTTGAAATGCGAATATGATATCCTTTTTGTATTTCGTTGTCACTTTACTGTGTTAAGTGTTATTGTTTCCTTCTTTTCATTCTTATGTTAGTTGCATATACTTGGTGCTTTATTCATGTGCTATATGCATCAATTTCATCATCAACACCAGCATTAGCATCTTTTCTCTTGTGTTTGAATTCACATGGTGGTATCGTAAGTGCACCATTTG
Organism: Hibiscus tridactylites; assembly: GCA_958450335.1. Taxonomy (NCBI): domain Eukaryota; kingdom Viridiplantae; phylum Streptophyta; class Magnoliopsida; order Malvales; family Malvaceae; genus Hibiscus; species Hibiscus tridactylites. The sequence continues at coordinate 35,462,664 of OY288265.1, read as the reverse complement.
CTCATGTTATATCATTTTAAAGACTGAGAGACTCATCATAATTCTTCTTGCTGCTTCTGTATGGAATGAATAGCTGTTGAGCTTGTGTCTCACTGATATCGTAATTACTGAGAAGGAAAAGTGCCTGAACCGGAACAAACTCAAAAAAGTAGTGCTCTATTTAACCCCAAGATGAACTTTATTCTGTCTTTGGTGCAGATGAAGATTCTCTGGTTTTACAGTCCTTGTACATACTTTTAAGTTTGTTTTAAATCCATTGACTTCTCTCTTTTTTCACGGTGCTTTTGTTTTTGCGTGCAGCATCAAGGGCTGTGAAAAAGTGCCAGAACCGGAACTAGCTGGGTAAGAGATCAAGGGGTATCTACTTTCGCATGTCGCTGCTTTTCTCTACTTTGCAATGGATTTATATTATGTAAGCATGTTTATATCTTGATAAATTTTTTAAACCAACAAGGTTTAGTGTTTAGTGCATGGACGAGTCCCTATTCCCTAATCTTAGCGTGTAAAATGCATTGTTTCTCGAACTTATATCTCATGTGTGCTTTGTATGTTCATATTGACATTATTTGTAAACCCTGACTTGATTGTATTAATCATGTATGTTGCTGCTTTGTGTGTTGTTATTCTGCATACTTTCTATTCGAAGATTAAATCGGATATTTTTCCCTTTAAAAAATAAAACAGTTTTTGTTATAACTTTATTCAACATTACAATAGTATTAGTATTTTTAATACTTAAAATAAAAAATAACAAGAGTATTAATATTTATTAATATAAAAATGAAAAAAATAAACAGTCTGTATATGTATTTTATACGAACCCAAAGTTAGTGAACACATAGACTTATAGCGACGGATGTACTGTTGGCAAAGATAAAATTAAGGATGGGCACGGGTCGGGTTGGGTTTTTGGCCCACCCGAACCTGACCCGAAACTAGTTATCCTAAAATCGACTTCGACCTGATATAATCTTTAAAAACCTGACCCGATTTGAAAATAAATATTCTAAATTCGACCTCGCCCCGACCTATAGAAAAAAAATTAATTTTAGGGATCTAATTGTAAAAAATAATTTTAAGAGGCATAATTATAAAAAATAATAATTTCAAGGACTAAATTGTAAATAAAAAATTAATTTTAAGGACCTAATTATAAAAAAAATATATAAAGAGGGGGTATTATTACAAATATTCCTAAAAAATTTAGGGAAAATTACACTATTAGTCCCGGGTCGGGTTGGGTCGGATTTTTTCACCCTAAAACCCGAACCCGACCTCACCTACACAAAAACCCGACCCGACCTGAACCCGATTTTTTCATAAAAATACCCGACCCGATCGGGCCGGATCGGGTCGGAACCCGTCGAGTCCGGGAGCCGTGCCCATCCCTAGATAAAATTTATAGCGACGGACGTATCATTAGTATATCCCCGATGGTATATATTTTATCGTCGGTCGAAATATATACAATAATTTGTTGGTTATACCATACCTATACCGACGACTACGTACGTTGTATAAGATCCCAACCTCTATACCAACGGTTGTTTTTGCAGGCATATACCAGCAAGTATTTTACTGACGACTGTTTATCTGTTGGAATATCTTTTTTTCTGCCGGTATAGGGTCTTAGACCCTATAGCAACGGATTTACTGAGTTTTATCGATGATTTTTTTGTTCGTTAGTACATGTCATGTTTTTTGTAGTGTCGAGTTGATTCGGTGCTAGAAAATCTTCGTCGATGTGCTCCTTCCAAGAGAGTGGCCTGTCAACCTACGCACGGAAAAACAACACATTCGTATGTTGAGTAATGCGAGAATAGGTTGTGGTACCAAATATGTAGTTATCCCTAAATTATAATGCCTTTATTTTGCATCTCTATCGAGGGAATCCCTTTTGTTGCAATGGGTAGGAGTGAGCACGAGTTAAATCGAGTCAAAATTATTTGATTTATTCGAGTTGACGCGTCATATATTACAACTCAAACTTGATTTGAAAATTTTCTGATTCGAGTCGAATTTATGAAATTTCAGTCGAGTCGAGTTTTCGAGTTCATATAAAAATTTAATTGTAATTATTTATCATGTTATAGTACAATTTTATTCCAATTTAAACGACTTTCTCTAATCATATAAGATGTGCATATATATATTTCTTCATATATTTTTCATGTGTGGCATATATTTTTTTTTATATTTTTGTATATTGGTATATATATATATTAGGAAAAATTGAGGGACTTGACTCGAACTTAAAAATCAATCTACTAATTACTAAAAATTTCTAGTTATTCGAATTCTCATTTTCTAACTCAAACTTTATTTGAAATTTTTTCGAGTCGAGTCGAGTTTATGAGATTTCGAGTCGTATCAAGACGAGTCGAGTTTTGCGTCATGAAAATCTTTTTTTCCCGATAATACTGTAACAAAGAAAGCTAAAGGAGCTAGTCACTACTTTCCTTTCGCACAAGATCTGCAACTAGTGCCGGTCTTGAATTTTTGGTGGCCCAGGGCGAATATAAAAAAATAGGCCTCAAATTAGAAATTTAAATTGCGGTTGCAGTTGTATTTACAACCATATTATGTTTTATTGTAGTTACGGACATTATAGATGCTATTTCAGTCATTGCGAGTATTACGGTTGTGAGATCTCTTAATAACATATGTTATTGTGGACATAATAGTTGCGGTTATCGCGATTTCAGATTGTGCCGCTATCCATGGGCGGATGTAGCATATAAATTGGGTGCAATTAACCCTACTTGATATGTTCGGGTATGAGATTTTCAAGGAGAAAATATAGATTTTTTTCGTAAGAAATGTTAGTTTGACCACACTTAATTTGTTGCGGTATGGGGTCAACGAATAGAAATCCTCGGCCCCTTTTTGGTGCCCCTATTTATAGCCTTACACTAAAAATTAGGTTTAAGGTTAGGGTTTAGGGAATTTTGTGTAGAGTGTATTTTTTAGGGTATAGGCTGTAGGGTTTATGATTTAGAATTTAGGGTCAGAGCTTGAAATTTAATTTGTATTGTTTTTTAGTGTTGGGCATAGAAATGGACATAAAAAGGGGCATATGATTTTTATCCAGGTCAACAATGCTTTTTCTATTGATATAAAAATTCTCAATCCCTCATACTTCACTCATGACCACACTATAAAAAAATTCTGGCTCTGTCACAGCGGGTACTATCGTCATGTAACGATCATTGTTGCGGTTGCATACTTTCTGTCCCTAATAGCAAGTAAAAAAATTAATTTTAAGAATTGGTCCATAATAACAAGTATTAAAAAATTGAGCCCCTAATAACAAAAATTAAAAAAATGAATTTTAAGAGTATCCTAAAATACAAATATTAAAAAAAATCGAGCCCCTACTAACAAGTATTAGAAAAAGTTAAATTTTAAGAGTAAGCCCTTAATAATAAATATTAAAAAAAATATTAATCTTCTATTAACAAATATTGAAAACATTGAGCCTCTAATAATAAATATTAAAAACATTAGACCATTAAAGACAAATACAATTAGAATAAAATTAAAATGTATAACTTTTTTCAGCTGTGGGCCTTGAGCGGGTCCCATGTTACCCCTCCCCAGGGCCGGGCCTGTCTGCAACCTCTACCAGACACATCTGAAACACCGAACCACCTAACGGTCTCGCACGACTCATGGCAGCAAGACTGTCCGCCACCGGTTCATGAAAATCTTCTTCGTGTTGTGAAATTTCAGATCGTCAAAAATATTTTAACATTGCTACTGAAAAACATGAACACCAAAACTTAAATTTTATCTCCATGATATATGCACACGTCTCTAAAACTTTACGATTCATTCATATTAATCAATTATCTTTTACGATTCATTAGTTACGCTCTATAATTCATAAATGATATCCATCTTTTTTTTTTGGTTCAAAGAAAGCATGTAATTCAAAGAAGATTAAGGGTACAGAAAGAGTTAATGGGAAAACACTGGTTCCCACCCAACAAGATACAAAAAATTCCTAGCAAATTTAGCAAGCCAATCAACTGCTTGGTTACAAACTCTAGGAACATAGGAGAACGAACAAGCACCAAATAAAGGAACAAAGAAAAGGATGTCCTCTTCAATGGCCGCAGAGCTCCAGTCGGAGAAAGAACCAGAGCAAAGTCTCTTAATAACCGACAGGCAGTCAAACTCCACAATAATGCGGTGAAGCCTTGTTGGGAAGCAACGCGAATACCAAGCCTTATGGCTGAAGCTTCCGCTGCTGCAATCGAAGGAGCAAAGATTGTCTCTGAAGCCCCTTTGAAGAAGGATCTCGTGTTGTCACGAGCCAGGGCAGCTATCGAAGCCCTCCCTGATGCACTATCAAATGACGCATCACAATTTATCTTAATGAAACCGAAGGGAGAAGGTATCCAACATCAAGGTTCCCCGGGTCGTTTAATTCCAATCACAGAAGGGGTAATGGAGTCATCATAAAATTTTGCAAAGAAACTTTCGGTCGAAGGTTCCTCGACTTCCATAAAGCCAAAAGCAAGAAAGCAATAAGAGCACACCCGTCCTCAAAGTTTCCAAATTTCCTGAACTCACTTATCTTGCTCCACCATTTTGCAGCACCCGGGAAGCCAGCACAGGACGAAGAGTAATTAAAGCCTGATGCCCTCCAGACAGCCTGAGCAAAGGGGCAGAAGAAAAGAAGATGCTCAATGGTTTCCATTTGCTTCCCACAACGAGGGCAGCAATCTGAATCACGAAAGGCTCCGTGGAACCTGGTAGCAAGCGCTCTCTTTGTAGGAATGATGTTATGGCATACTGTAACCCCCTCGTCCCGGTCTGGCCGGATAACCGGTCCGAATGGGCTACACGAGAAAAACCAAAGTGAAACCCGTTAAGGCTCCCCTTCGGTTAGCAACCCTATTTTTTTTCTTTTTATTTTAATCTTGTCTAGAGGAGTATTAAAGTCCTAAGTGATCAAACAACGGAACAACATACACGAGACAATCAAACGAACCCAAAACAACATTTAACAGCCCAATTTTAAACTTAACTGCAGGCGGTATCGATACACATAAGGGGTGTATCGATACGCCTTGACTAGGTCAAAAGGTCAGAGTCAACCCTTGGAGACCGTATCGATACACCCAAGGAGCGTATCGATACTCTCCCCAACGGTCGACTTCTTACGGTCAACTCTAGGAAGACCGTATCGGTACACCAGAGGCCCGTATCGATACCAAGTTGGACAGTAACTTCAGTTACCAAAAAGGTATCGATACACCCCCTCGTGTATCGAAACGAGTGGCCTGGAACAAGAAGGCCGTATCGATACGGGTCTAACCGTATCGATACCCCTGCTCTGCAATTCCTCAAATCCGAACTTGGTAACCTCTCATACGATTCTAGATGCACTTTTGGACACTCCTAAGCACATACCATCATACATACATCAAACCACTATCGGGGCTTAACATGGGAGGCATTTAATCTAACGAAAACATACAAATCAAGACTACATGCAATTCCACAAAAAGAAGCATGCTTAGCAAGCACAAGGCATCATACACAAGGTAGTCAAGCATAAGGCATACATAGGCTAACAACATACATGTTTAGGCACGTGCAATTAAACGACATGAGAATCCTAGGTCACAATCCAAGAAGCAAAAGCATAACACAACATGAGTTTAACATGCTCAAACATAACCTCCTAAGGAGTTTGACCCCAACTCCTAAAACTCTATACCCCATTGTCTAGGCATTATTACAAAAGCAAACCATACTTAAACTTGCTTGAGAACTCCAAAAGCTCCTCCCTCGCCCGCTCGCCTCCCGAACTCTAACGATCTGCACGTTGGAAACAAAAAGAGCATAAGCCAACTAGCTTAGTGAGAGAGGCTCTACAATTCACAACATGCAGTTTTCCAAAACATCATTTATGCAAGAAAGCAATGGATGCACAAGGGTCTATCTCAACCACAACACATGGTTTGCACAAGCACAACCAACATACACGTACGGTGGGACTACACATCACCGTTTCGACTAGTGGATTTCCAATAGGACTACACATCAAAGTACTACCCTACTAGTCACTACCGGTGGAACTACACATCACCGTAGTTTAGACCACCATCACATGAGGCACGAACTCAACACGACTACAACATTAACAACTTAAAATGCATTCAATGATCACAACGTATACACAATCAACATATCACAACAACATGAGAGTAGAGAGGCTTACACACCGGTTTTGGTGACCTCTCAAGGTTCCACCCAAACCCCAAAGGAATCCATATCGAGCTCAATGTAAAAACCAATAAATCTACTCACCGTTGCTACCCAAGAGAAGATCGAAGACCAAGCTCAAGACTCCGAAATCCCCGGATTTGTCCTCGGAGCTTCTCCAACCAAAATTCTCGTTTCTAGTCATTCCAACACCAAGCAAATAATCCCAAATCAGTTCATGTTCTAAAATAATCAACCCAGATTACATACCAATCACAAGACATCAATTTTTCCATTGAAAACAAGCTCAAAATTCCAAAATCCGAGCAGCCCTTAAGCACCCCTTAAAACCATTGATTTCAACCTTCAAATTACTCCCTAAAGCCTTCAAAACAATACTTACATATAGCTTAACCATCAGCCCTCTTATATTCACCTAAAATACCCCCAAAACTAAACTTAAAACGTCCCAAAAACCTCCCCAAAACCCCATTCCGGGAAACACCCCAAAACTTCATAAAAATCATACCCATTGGCCCCTTGGGACTCAAAACAACTCATATAACATTTATAAATCGAAAACCTAAGTTAAGGATGATAAAAATGACATTTTTACTCAAAATTTCAAAACACCCAAATTACTAAAATCATGAGTTTTCTAGAAAATAGAGGTATGTACTCGTAGGGGATGATGAGAGCAAGTAAAAAACGACCTTACCTTTGAAAAATCTTCAAGAATGGGTGAGTTGTGGAATGGAATAGTGCTCCTAAAGGGGGAGGAGGGGTTTTTGACGTGGGTTTGATGGAGGTAGGAAGAGGATGAGTGAGTTTTTTTTTTGATAGTTTTAATTCTTTTGTTTTAACCCAAATGACCCATTTACCCTTAATGAAAAGGGAAAATTCCAATATCATGACATCCATGACATTTAGGGCTTGATTTAGCATAAGACCAACATAAAAACCATTTGTTTGAAAATACGAGGCCCAAAGATTATTTTAATTATAAAACCAGACTCAAAAATAATATTAAATTATTATTTTTCACCCGACCCCTAAACCGGGGTGTTACAACTCTCCCCTACTTAAGAATTTCGTCCCCGAAATTACCTGGTGGAAACAAATACGGAAACTGTTCAACCATGTCAGCTTTCCTCTCCCACGTGGCTTCCTCCACACCTCTATGTCTCCATAAGACTTTGACCAACTCTATGTCATGTGTGGGGTAATTCTTCTCATGGACTTTCAATTGTCGCGAAGCATATGCCACTACCTTACCTTCTTGCATAAGTACACACCCTAGCCCCACATAGGACGCATCACTGTAAATCACAAACTCTCTCCCCGGCTCAGGCTGAATCAAAATAGGAGCTTCGGTCAAAGCTTTCTTCAACTTCTCAAACGCTTCTTGTCTTGCATCAGACCATTCATACGGAACATTCTTCTGTAGCAACTTGGTCAACGGAGCCGCTATCCTCGAGAACCCTCAACAAACCTTCTATAGTATCCCGCCAAGCCTAGGAAACTGCGGAATTCTGTCACTGACTTCGGTTGTTTCCAATTCACAATGGCTTCAATCTTCTTGGGGTCTACACTAATCCCACTAGCCGAGATCACGTGACCAAGGAAGACCACCTCCCTAATCCAAAACTCACACTTACTTAGCTTGGCATACAACTGATTCTCAAGTAGAGTCTGAAGCACTAACCTTAAGTGTTCATCGTGCTCCTCTTCGGTCCTAGAGTACCCTAGGATGTCATCAATAAACACTACCACAAACCTGTCCAAGAACTTGTGGAACACTCGATTCATCATATCCATGAAGGCTGCTGGAGCATTGGTCAACCCAAAAGGCATCACCAAAAACTCATAATGCCCGTAACGTGTACGAAAAGTTGTCTTCGGTATGTCCACATCCTTTACCTTTAACTAATAATACCCAGACCTTAAGTCAATCTTTGAAAACACGGACGCACCCCTCAACTGGTCTAGCAAGTCATTTATCCTTGGCAAGGGATATTTGTTTTTCACTGTCACCTTATTCAACTGTCTATAGTCTATACACATTCTCATGCTACCATCCTTCTTTTTCACAAACAAAACCGGAGCACCCCACAGGGAAACACTAGGCCTAATAAAGCCTCTATCAGTCAACTCCTGAAGCTGTGTCTTCAACTCTTTCAACTCCTTCGGTGCCATTCTATACGGAGCAATCGACACCGGTGCAGAATCAGAATATGTCTCAATAGCAAACTCAACTGCTCTATCTGGAGGCAAGCCTGGTAGCTCTTCCGAAAAAACACTCGGAAAGTCACATACAGTCCTGATGTCCTGAGGCCTCACCTCACTCATATCCGGGTTCATTACGTAAGCCAAGTAAGCCTGGCACCCTGAACCCAACAACCTCTGAGCTTCCAAAGTCGAAACCACATTTGACAAAAACTTGACATTCTCCCCAACTACCACAACCTCAAAGTCACCGGTAAGCCTCAAAGAGACCCTCTTAGTCTCGAAGTCAACCCTAGCTCTATGCTCTACAAGCCAATCCATGCCCAAAATCACATCAAAGCCATAAAAGGGTAGCTCCATCACGTCGGCCGGAAATACGTGGCCCTTAATCATCAAGGGACACCTCCTATACACTTTCCTAACTACCACGGTGTCACCAAAAGAGCTAGTGACATTTACTCCTACCTCTAGCCAATCACAAGGTAAACCTAATGACTTTGCATGCTCGCCCAAAATATACGAATGCGTTGACCCCGAATCTATTAGAGAAAGCAAACTCAAAGACTGTAATGTGAAATTACCTGCAATGACATCAGCGTCATTCCCAGCCTCTCGCTGAGCGTACACCCTAGCCGGTCCTCCTCCCTCGGGCTGGACTGCTACCACATGAGCCAAGTTCCTCTGACCCTCATTCCTCGGCTGGAAGTTCCCACGGCCGCGCCCACGACCTCTCTGATGCTCAAAACCCCTCGCTGGAGCCGGTCCTCCTCTAACTGGGTGTGGACAATCATCCCTCAAATGGTCTTGGGAGCTACAGTTCCAACACGCCCCAAACATACCCATGCACTCACCTGGGTGGCGTCTCCCGCACCTAGTGCACTCCGGAATGTGCCCAACGGCCCCTTGGCCCTGACGGCCCTGACCATGGTTACCACCCCTAGGCCTCGTATCCAGCTGGTACCTCCTATCTCTATGCCTCTTGGCATGATCTCTATCCCAGTTCGCATGTCTCTTCCTGGAGTCAGACCCACCAGCACGTGCTCTAGAGCTCAGGTTCTGCTCTATATTCTTGGCCCTAGAAACCAAGACATCGAACTCAGTGTAGTCGGAGGCCAACATGTAGGTCTTCACATCGGTAGTCAACCCATATCTGAAACACTCACATCGCTCCTTCTCATCCGGAATCAACTCTGGCGCGTACTGGCTCAATCTCACAAACTGGATCTCATACTCAGACACGGTCCTATTGCCTTGAACCAAAGCCATGAACTCCCTTTTCTTTTCATCTAAGTACCGAACCCCGAGGTACTTCCTCTTGAAGGCATTCCTGAAAAACCCCCATGTGACATCTGCCTCGGCCATACTTGAAATAATAGTGGTCCACCAAGTATAAGCGTCTCCCTGAAGCAATGAGACGATGCATCCCAACTTACGTGCATCCGAGCACTCCATCTGACCCAAGATGCGAGTAGTGCTCTCAAGCCACCCTTCCGAACCCTCCGGAGACAACCCACGAAACTCAACTACCCCCAGATTACAAAGCCTCTCTAGGGGTAATCCTGTCCCCACACCCTGAGGTGGTGCTGTAGCTTGCATACCGGCCAAAGCTGTCTAAAAAGCTTCGGCTATAGTCTGAATCAAATGAGCCACATCTGGACCTGCCTGACCTTGGCCCGCTTGAGCCCCAGTACCTCCCACATTAGCCTCAGCATGAGGCCCATTACCATCACCTCCGACGTTCCCTCCATTACCATCGGGAGCATTAAGAGCAGGAGGCACGTTCTCGGGTGCCTGGTCACCCGCCCTAGGCCGTCCCCTCGGTCTCACCATAGAAATTTAAGTAATCTAAAACAACAAACACACAACAACAAAGAAACGTTAGGTTAGCATGGAGCAAGGGCTCCGGTTCTCAAGCTCTTTAAACCAAAACAATTTTCCCTTTTTATTTTGACAACAACACCTAACAATGGGGACTCAAACCAACACTCAAACAGCAACAAGGTCACTATAGCATGCATTCATACACCGTGCTAGAGACAAATTTAGACATTCATGGCAAAACACCCATAATCCCTTAACTCACCTCACTTACCTGCCCGAGGTCTCAGAAACCTCAGGCTCTGATACCAATATATGTAACCCCCTCGTCCCGGTCTGGCCGGATGACCGGTCCGAATGGGCTACACGGGGAAAACCGAAGTGAAACCCGTTAAGGCTCCCCTTCGGTTAGCAACCCTATTTTTTTATTTTAATCTTGTCTAGAGGAGTATTAAAGTCCTAAGTGATCAAACAGCGGAACAACATACACGAGACAATCAAACGAACCCAAAACAACATTTAACAGCCCAATTTTAAACTTAACTGCAGGCGGTATCGATACACATAAGGGGTGTATCGATACGCCTTGACTAGGTCAAAAGGTCAGAGTCAACCCTTGGAGACCGTATCGATACACCCAAGGAGCGTATCGATACTCTCCCCAACGATTGACTTCTTAGGGTCAACACTAGGAAGACCGTATCGGTACACCAGAGGCCCGTATCGATACCAAGTTGGACAGTAACTTCAATGACCAAAAAGGTATCGATACGCCCCCTCGTGTATCGAAACGAGTGGCCTGGAACAAGAAGGTCGTATCGATACGGGTCTAACCGTATCGATACCCTTACTCTGCAATTCCTCAAATCCGAACTTGGTAACCTCTCATACGATTCTAGATGCACTTTTGGACACTCCTAAGCACATACCATCATACATACATCAAACCACTATCGGGACTTAACATGGGAGGCATTTAATCTAACGAAAACATACAAATCAAGACTACATGCAATTCCACAAAAAGAAGCATGCTTAGCAAGCACAAGGCATCATACACAAGGTAGTCAAGCATAAGGCATACATAGGCTAACAACATACATGTTTAGGCACGTACAATTAAACGACATGAGAATCCTAGGTCACAATCCAAGAAGCAAAAGCATAACACAACATGAGTTTAACATGCTCAAACATAACCTCCTAAGGAGTTTGACCCCAACTCCTAAAACTCTATACCCCATTGTCTAGGCATTGTTACAAAAGCAAACCATACTTAAACTTGCTTGAGAACTCCAAAAGCTCCTCCCTCTCCCGCTCGCCTCCCGAACTCTAACGATATGCACGTTGGAAACAAAAAGAGCATAAGCCAACTAGCTTAGTGAGAGAGGCTCTACAATTCACAACATGCAGTTTTCCAAAACACAATTTATGCAAGAAAGCAATGGATGCACAAGGGTCTATCTCAACCACAACACATGGTTTGCACAAGCACAACCAACATACACGTACGGTGGGACTACACATTACCGTTTCGACTAGTGGATTTCCAATGGGACTACACATCAAAGTACTACCCTACTAGTCACTACCGGTGGGACTACACATCACCGTAGTTTAGACCACCATCACGTGAGGCACGAACTCAACACGACTACAACATTAACAACTTAAAATGCATTCAATGATCACAACGTATACACAATCAACATATCACAACAACATGAGAGTAGAGAGGCTTACACACGGGTTTAGGTGACCTCTCAAGGTTCCACCCAAACCCCAAAGGAATCCATATCGAGCTCAATGTAAAAACCAATAAATCTACTCACCGTTGCTACCCAAGAGAAGATCGAAGACCAAGCTCAAGACTCCGAAATCCCCAGATTTGTCCCCGGAGCTTCTCCAACCAAAATTCTCGTTTCTAGTCATTCCAACACCAAGCAAATAATCCCAAATCAGTCTATGTTCTAAAATAATCAACCCAGATTACATACCAATCACAAGACATCAATTTTTCCATTGAAAACAAGCTCAAAATTCCAAAATCCGAGCAGCCCTTAAGCACACCTTAAAACCATTGATTTCAACCTTCAAATTACTCCCTAAAGCCTTCAAAACAATACTTACATATAGCTTAACCATCAGCCCTCTTATATTCACCTAAAATACCCCCAAAACTCAACTTAAAACCTCCCAAAAACCTCCCCAAAACCCCATTCCGGGAAACACCCCAAAACTTCATAAAAATCATACCCATTGGCCCCTTGGGACTCAAAACAACTCATATAACATTTATAAATCGAAAACCTAAGTTAAGGATGATAAAAATGACATTATACTCAAAATTTCAAAACACCCAAATTACTAAAATCACGAGTTTTCTAGAAAATAGAGGTATGTACTCGTAGGGGATGATGAGAGCAAGTCAAAAATGACCTTACCTTTGAAAAATCTTCAAGAATGGGTGAGTTGTGGAATGGAATAGTGCTCCTAAAGGGGGAGGGGGTTTTTGACGTGGGTTTGATGGAGGTAGGAAGAAGATGAGTGAGTTTTTTTTTATAGTTTTAATTCTTTTGTTTTAACCCAAAAGACCCATTTACCCTTAATGAAAAGGGAAAATTCCAATATCATGACATCCATGACATTTAGGGCTTGATTTAGCATAAGACCAACATAAAAACCATTTGTTTGAAAATACGAGGCCCAAAGATTATTTTAATTATAAAGCCGGACTCGGAAATAATATTAAATTATTATTTTTCACCCGACCCCTAAACCGGGGTGTTACACATACTTTCCATAGAAAGGCACAAATCTTAGTTGGCACTTTTAGCCCCCATATTGAGTTCCAGAAAGCTCTAGATTTCCCGGGGTCATCGCTAGATGCAGGATCAGAGAGGGGTCTCTTCTTATCTTTGTTGAAGCGGTACCCAAATTTAGCAGTGTAGGATCCATCTTTTGTCCCTACCCATATAAAGGAATCCTTAACCGATGGTCCACCTATCGGAACAGCCAAGATTGCTTTAACTTCTGCCCGGGAAAGAAGAGATTTGATTTTGGCCTTGTCCCAAGATCGTTGATCGGGCTGCAAAAGGCTACCGACAGATGGGCATGGCTTGGTAGCTGGCGGTTGTGAGGAAATCTAAAAACCAAGAAGTTTAGGAATCCATTTGTCTTCCCAGGTAGAAATTTTTCTGCCGTTTTCGACTCTCCAAAGGGTTCCTTCCTTAATGATTTTGGCCCCCTCCCTAAAGCCAATCCACGCCCAAGAAGGGTTATTACATGACGGTGCATTAAAGACATCTCCATTTGGGAAGTATATTCCTCGGAGTGTTTGAGCTAAGAAAGATTCCAGATTCTTTAGAATTTTCCATGTGATTTTGACAATGAGCGCCGTGTTGAAAGATCTAAGATTCCGAAATCCCATTCCCCCTTCGTTTTTGGGTAGACACAACTTTTTCCAGTTAATCCAGTGGATACTCCTATCCTTGTGATTACAGTTATTCCACCAGAAGTTAGCGATAAGAGAGCAAAGATCGTCACAAAAGGTTGAAGGAAGGAGAAAACACTACATCACGTAAGTCGAGATTGCCTGGACTACCGCCTTTATGAGAACCTCCTTCCCTGCTTGGTTTAAGAATTTTGCCTTCCATCTCTTGAGTTTATTCTGAACTTGATCTTTAATACAAGCAAGAGCTTCCTTTTTATTTCGCCCCCAGAAAGACGGAAGTCTGAGATATCGACTATCCTTCTCCATTGGCTGGAAGCCAAGCTTGTTGGACAGATGTAGTTTGAGGTTGTGGCTTACATTGGGAGAGAACAGAACGATCGATTTTTGGGCGTTGACTGCCTGTCCGGTGGAGCTCTGAAAAAGGTTCAAGATCCGAAGAGTTGCTTCACAGTTTGTTTCATTGGCGGTGGTAAACATAATGTAGTCGTCAGCAAGCATAAGGTGGCTCAAAATTGGGCATCGCCTTTTAATCCTAAGGCCTTCATATTGAGCCGATTCCACTCTTTATCAATGATCCATGTAAATACATTGGATATAAATGTGAAAAGGAATGGCGACAGTGAGTCCCCTTGTCTCAGACCTCTCGACGGGGAGAAACCTTCAAGCTTTTCTCCATTAAGGACCAGGGAAAAGGTAGTAGTAGAGATGCAATTCATGATACGGCTGACCCATCACTCACAGAAACCCATTTTAGACAAGATGAATCTCAGAATGTCCCAATCCACTTTGTCATAAGCCTTTTCTAAGTCAATTTTAAGGGCCATTATTCCCTTTTTTCCTTTCCTGGCTTTATTGATGGCATGAAAGGCTTCTAAATGATATCCATCTTATTTACAACTTGTTCTACAATTTCATTTAGAAATTGATTTACAACTTGATTTATAACATTGTGATCTTAATAAGCTTTAACCCAAATGGTATTTAGGCTAAGATGATTGGTTACGTAACTGTAGAATTCAAAAGGTTAACCTTGATTATATATTTTTGACTTAGACAAAAAGTCAACTTTTTCCAAAAACCCTTATTATATATTTTTCGACATCCCGAGTCCAATTTTAAAAATCGTTTTGCGAAATTCTAACCCAAAAGTCTCAAAATCTGACTTTGAGCTTGAGGATGCTTATGTATTTAATTATTAAGTTTAAGAGCAATGTAATTGGGTTAAGAATTTATTATGGATTATGTTAATTAAAGGTATTCACATTTCCTTGTATCCTAAATTTTTAAGGGACGAAGAGTTCGAAAGTGATCAAAGGGAGTACAAGGGTCGATCGATGTGGCTCAGAGTCAAGATAATACTTTACTACCTCTTGCATGCTTTACGAAACTTGTCGGTATTGGTTAATGCATGAATGAATATGATTAATGCCTTAATACCTTAAAGTCATACTGATTTCGGTAGAAAGATAATAAATTAGATAAGACCTGAATGACTCGAATAAGAAATTTGATGATCGGTAGAAAATTCAAAACTCAGTGAAAAATCTGATAAAGCAATTAACCACGAAACCTTTAGTTCAGATTAATGCCTAAAATACTTGGATGAGAAATAAATAAAATACCCTTGAGGTATAAAAAGGAACCTGAATGCCCTTGATCGTGGAATTGACCTGGGAATTCATACTTAACATGATAAAACTACTGATTCACCTATTAAATTCCTGATCTGGTTGGAAAATCTCAGTAACAAGCTTCTAACCTTCGAGATTGCGAAATCCTTAGTTTTCCCCAATTTCTAAATGCCCGAAAACCATTTTCTTGGAAACGCTCTAAATGATTGATTTGACTAAATGATGAATATATCCCTGAGCTCTGATGTAGCTAAAATACCATCATGACCAGAATAAGTGAATTGCCTTTGATAAATTATGGAAATATCAATAAAGCTTAAATAATTGAAATGCCCATAAGGGTTATGAAGCATGACTTATGTACATCAATCACTCCTGATATTAATACAATGTTGAAAGTTTTTTGCACGAAATATAAGTTTGACTACTCGATGGTAAGTCCTATGGTGAAATATGAAGGTGATCGTTCAGTTATACGATACAATCGGTATTAAGAAATGAATACGCGTGAGGTGCATACATATTAATGCTTGGTAAGTACTGCAAGGTTGGGATCTGTTAGTTTGAATGAATTTAGAGGCTTGATAAACCATTAGAAATCTTAAATATTGCAAATTACTATTTTACCCTTATTGTGTAGAATTAAAACATTTACTCTGGAAGTTAAAATGACTAAAATGCCCTTGTAGATCCTGATATATCTGAATTCTGCATGATCATGATAGATCAATCTAAACGCCTGGGTGCAATCGTTAGTTTTAAATACTTTTATTAGGGACCTCGTTTCTGAAATTAATATGAATTTTTTAGAATTTCAGTGTTTCCTTTTCCTGTGATTACCAAGTGCCTTCGAGAATTTAATTGGACAATCTAGTGTGTTCAATGTGCACATGAGTATTCTCTCTATTTTAGAGCCAAGACTATCTTTCTGATTTGAAGCACGACTAATATCCTTTTGGAAATATTCCTATGTGTCTAATCTGAAAGCATGCTATATGTTTTGAGATATAATGGAAATATATATGTTTGATTCCTTTTTTACACCATACTAATGACTGCACAAAACCGATTCTTCTAGGGTACTATCTGGGATATGATAAGAAGTCTCTGTAGGTTCAGCCCTAATCAAGCTGATAATTCCTTATGGGCCCAAGGTATCCCCTTGGGTAGGTTCATATGCTATTCTCCAATCAAGGCTATAAAATTTAATTATAAACCAACATGATACCCTTTTTATTATGAAGGGATAGTAATCTGAATGTATCTTGGTTAATAAAGTGATTTCACAATTATGATCTGTTTGGTTGGTTAATCGATCTAAGAATTGAAAAGTAATAGACATTGCATCATGGGATGCTTGAATTAAGGAATAAGTAAGACTTGTGTACTCACTTTGATCTTGAACCATTCGAACACCTTAGTCCAAGCTTGTAAAAGAAAAATTCAATGAGATAATGTTGGCTTGCACAATCCAAATCCACAGTGTTAGATTGTAGCTTAATAGATCAATTAATGTGATAAGTACAACACGTATCATTGCCTTTTTCCTTGATTGTTTCAAGATAACACTAACTTTTGGCTAGCTTTTGGGAACATCAAGAAAGATCACAAAGTCAAGCAAGTGTATGTAGTAGTTTACTTTTGGAACTCTTGAATAGTGGCACATATATGTAAAACCTTGGCATAGCTTGCATATAGTGAAGTTTGTAAATATTAATGACCCTATGGCATGTATATAATCATATCCTTGTGTGGTTGATTTTGGTGTTTGAGTTATAGTTTTATGGTAGCCTTGTTATTAAGTTATGGCTTGGTAGTTTAATAAGATGGAAACTTGTACACTTGTAAAAGTTAACTTGGTTAAGGATTATATAATGACTTATTGAAACTTGAGATTTAAGTAGATCTGAAATTGATGTTTGAAGTATAGTTAGGGGTTCATATTGGTCATAGGGTGATTCGTAAGATTCTACCATTGTTATGGAAACATATTATAACCTCTAAATATTGTTTAGTATGCCATGAATGAAAATAAGGGAACCTAAATCAAAGTTTTGTTTAATGGTAGCAATATAGTTGTGTATTTTGTTAGGGGGTTTTCAAATAGAAATGTTTCCCCTAGGATTGTATAAACTTTGATTATACTTAACAAGTTGATTGATGAGTCTTTAAATGACTTAATTGTTGCTGTAGTGTATCTTGAATGTTTAAACTAATCCACTTTTAAGCTATGTTGAAGAACCTTGAAACATTTTGCTTGGTAATCCCTCTCGTTTACTTGCATTCGGATACTAGCTTGTAGTCTAAGCTAGCAGTTTCTTGCTCTGGCATCCCTAAACCAGACCTATTCCTTCTAGGCCTGGTTTAGGATGTTACAATTTGTAATTAGAGTTAAGGTTTAGTCAATTCTGGGACTAAACTGAATTATAATTGCATTGTTAGTTAATCTATCTGCCAGTAGGAGTTGAATTCAATTATACTCATGATCTTGCTTGATAGAAATCCCCCAAACATTGTTAATTTTTCAGATGTCAGAAACACATCTGGTACGGGACAAAGATAGTCTGACTGGTTCCTCCAATGGGGTAGGAAGTGTGAGGATGGGTCCAGAGCAACCACATCCTCAAAAGGCTACTGAACCACAACATGAAGCTCCTCAAATCAACCCTATTTAGAAAGAATGTTTCCTCAACATAACAGAAATGTTTAATCAACCTGTTGCCAATCTAAGACAAAACACTCCTCCTGCACCTGTAGTGCTACAACCTAGGGCTCCGATCGACAAATTAGCTCAACACCGAGCTTATACGTTTACGGGATCCGATGGCGAGAACCCGGAAGTAGCGGAGTATTGGTTGGAAACTAGCATTAGAATTTTAGCTAAACAACTTCAGTGTTCAGATGAACATAAATTGGAGTGTGCTATAGCTCTGTTAGTCGAGGAAGTTTTGAATTGGTGGGAAACTACAGTTCTTACAGCTCTCGAAGATATTGTTACTTGGGAATTTTTCCTTAAGGAATTTCAAAAGAAATATATAAGCGAGCAATACTTAGCTGAGCGTAGGAGGCGCTTCTTGTATCTGAAGCAAGGGGAGACCAATAGAATAATATGTCAGCGATTTCTGCAAGTACTTCAAGTATGGGTCTGAGTACATTAAGAAGGAGGAGGACAAATGCCGAATGTTTATCGATGGGCTTAATGACGAGCTAATTCCCATATTTACAACCCACAAGATATTAGACTTCCAGGATTCGGTAAACCGGGTAATTGCCATTGAGTCCAAGATGAAAGTTGCAGACAAGAGAAAGGAAAACTACTCCAAGAAGGATAAAAGACCTTGGCTTGAAAGTATGCCTCCATGGCCTTCTAAGAAATCGAAGAATCAAGGAAGAAACTCCTCAAATTACATATCTTCTTCAAAGCATAACATCATCCCGAAGCCCTAGACGATAATTAAGTCTTCTGCACCTACAATCTCGATTAATAGCTCAGGGAATTCGGGTAGGGATCCACAGTCTTGTCTTTGCAACTTTTGCCAGAATTACCACTCGGGCCAATGTAGGAAACAATTGAATGCTTGTTTTCAATGTGGGGGATTGGACCATTTTGTTAGCGATTGTCCTCAGAACCAGAAACAAGAATGTTGCTCGAGCTTCATCGAACTTCAATCCAGCACCCTCACCGCGGGGAAAAGAGCCAAAACAAGCTCAATTAGGGAATTCCAGGAAGAATCATTGTCAAGCTCCGACCTTTACACAACAAGAATCCCGAGCCTCTTCTTGAGTGTACCATGTTCGGGGTTGAGAAGACGAAGACTCCCCTAATGTTAAAGCGGGTACTATCGAACTTTTTTCCAATCTAGTTTAGGCTTTATTCGATTCAGGGTCAACTCATTCTTTTATTTGTTCTAAATTAATTGAGAAGTTTAGGTTAACCCCTGAAGTTATTGATTATAATATTGTTACTACTAATCCTTTAGGAGATAGGGTGGTAGTAAATCAAATATGTAAAGATTGTCCCTTATTCATCCAGGGCATTCCCTTCCCTGCTGACTTGTTAATTTTAACTTTTGTTGAATTCGATCTAATTATAGTATTTGATTGGTTGGGAAAACATAAAGCTTGTGTAGATTGTTATAAAAAGAGACTCTTTCTCCGTGCCTTAGGAAAGGAATCCATAGTTTTGATCGATAAGAGACCCACATCTATCTTTGCTTCTATGATTAGACGAGATGAACTTGATTTTAGCATTTAATCAATTGCTACTGTTTTTGAATTTTCTGATGTTTTTCCTGAGGAACTTTCAGGGTTACCACCAAACTGATAAGTAGAATTCAAGATCGAAGTCCAAGCTGGATCCAATCCTGTATCCATCACTCCTTATAGGATGCCCCCGTTCGAATTGAAAGAACTCTAGAAGCAGTTACAAGACTTGCAAGATGAAGGATTTATTGAACCTAGTTCATCTCCTTGGGGAGCTCTGGTCTTGTTCGTTAAGAAGAAGGACATGACTATGAGATTGCGTGTCGACTACTGGTAGCTCAACGAACTCACGATTAAAAACAAATATCCATTGCCTCGAATTGAAGACTTATTCAATCAGCTTAATGGTGCTTATGTGTTCTCTAAAATTGACCTCCGCTCGGGCTATTATCAATTGAGAGTGAAGGAAACTGATGTACCCAAAACAAAATTTAGACCTTGTTATGGTCATTTTGAGTTCCTTGTTACGCCTTTCGGTCTGAAGAATGCTCCAGCTGCATTCATGGATCTCATGAATCGAGTTTTTAAGCCTTTTCTAGACAAGTTCGTAGTAGTTTTCATTGATGATATACTTGTCTATTCGAAGAGCAAAGAAGAGCATTCAAACCATCTACGAGTTGTACTGCAAACCCTACGAGAACATCGGTTATATGAGAAATTAAGCAAATGCGATTTTTGGTTGTCAGAAGTATCTTTCCTTGGACTTTTAATTTCCGCTGGTGGAATCAAAGTTGATCCAAAAATAACTCAGGCGATTGTAGATTTGATACCACCTATAAATGTCCAAGAGGTTAGATGTAACACCCCCTTCTCGACCTAGTAGAGAACCGGGTCGGAAAGTGCTACCGGAAACATATCAGAGGTTAGGAATCTTATTCGGAACGTTTTATTGGTCTCTTTTAAGACTTAACGGATCTAATTATCAATCAACTATTCATTTAAGGGCCACTTTAAAACCTTTTCAAACTTAGGGACTAAATCGTAACTTTTACAAATGTAAAGTTTCAATTAAAATTTTATTTTTTATCAAAATTAACTGACCCTATATTTATACGTTTTGGGTCTGTATCGATACGGGCTCACATGAATTACATTTTCCTTGAATCTGCCAAACTTTGTATCGATACACCATCGCTCGTATCGTTATAGGTTGACCGGATTGACTATGTTCTTTAGACCATTTCGATACACTCATGCCTGTATTGAAATAGGTAGACCAATTTGACTTTGCTCGACAGATACGTATCGATACAGCTATGCCAATATCAATACACGTTGACTGAGGTTTGACCGTTTCGATACAACCCAAAGGCCGTATTGATCCAATTAATTTCCCAGACAATTATGCCAATATGCGTTTTCATACACCCTATGGGTGTATCGATACGCTCTATTTTAACATATCCAAATATGCAAGGCCGTATCGATATGCCATCACTAGTATCAATACGCCTGACATGTAATGACAAATCTTAGCTGGTTTTTAGTAAAATTAACCAATCAAATGTTGTCCAAACATTACCAAATTTCACCAGCAAGTCTAAAATCCATATTTCTAATAGCATGTCAAATTTTACAGCGTTTCAAATCAATTTACCTAGTTTTCACCTTTCACACATTTTAGCCCCTTTTTACTAAGTTTACTACTTCACAAACTCACCAAAGTGTCTATACAACACATCGTCATATTTAGGCCATTACACACGTAGCCAAAACACCAAAAACCAACTAATTAAACTACTTTTCCACCATTCTAGGAGTTCATAAGGGCAAAACACATTACTCTAACCTCGTGGTGACTTGCCAAACCTCCAGCTAGCTCCGATCTCATACCGATAACTTTCTTAACCTAAAATGTGGAAAATGAATGCATTAGACTTACATAGTCTAAGTGAGGTAGTCATAAACAATGAATGAACATGGGATGCCATTTAACATGCTTAAATGACAATTTTAAACATGATGACAAGGCATATAATTCAACATGGCATATTTATCATACTCACTATGTAACATAGAATCAATAATCAACATAGCCATCGTAATCAATAGCATATCAACATGCTTGGATGACATAAGTGTCTCATTAATCATACATAGTTCATGTTCGAAACTAAATAACATATTCTCATATATTAATTGCAAATCATAAACATATATCATTTCTTTGGACATAGTAAGCAATGGATACACGAATTCCCCTTTACACCACAAATATAGAAAATAGGTCGTAGCCTTGAGCCGTAGTCTGTATAGGTCCCTTACACAATCCATCCTTATCTCACCACATAAAGGCCGTAGCCAAATCCCTTACTTAGTGAGCTCAAATAACCCTATGACATGCCAGTTGTATCCAAAGTCCACAAGTGTCCAAGGTTACACATATCATCATCAATCTTAACTTTATGCCCTTAGGCCATATCATATCAGATCAAAAATTGAGCCTTAGTTCCAAATATCACATCATAGCAAGTTCGTATCAAATTCCACACATATCATGTTTCAAATATCACATCTTAACTTACCATGCTTATCGTTAGCATCCACATATGCTTGCCCTACTTGAGCCCTTAAACAAATGCAAATTAAAAATCACAAAACGAAAGCAATGGGATGGCATCTTGCCTATCCCTTGACACAACTAGACTCACCTGATATCCCTAAGTTACGAGATATCCCGAACTACTAGGTTTCAGCATGCTTTATAGCCATGTTCTTCCTTTTTCGAAACTTTGTCTCCTCACAGAAAATATTAGTCTAGTGATACATTACTATAAAAATAATTCAATTAGTCCTTTAACTATTTAAAACACAACCAACATGCATTTCAATTCAAATCAACATGCATTTCATCATTCAAACTACATTACCATACAAAACTGTTATCAGACAACTATACAATCCTTAGAAAATCAATTCCATATTTTAATCGATACGTCGAGAAATTAATCAGTTGGAACCATTAAAAACTAGACTTTTAGACTTTTTTAACCATATGTAGCAAGATACAAAATTCATTTTGATTAGGTATAGTTTTTCATTTCAAGACATCTAAAGTGCTTCTACCGAGTAGACTGCACACTCCTCATTTAAACCTTTGTATCTTATATTATGCTCATCAAAAATTTCAATTCGTTTATACCGTTAGAAATAGGGGTGCTCATTTCGAATATCGGATCGGATCCGAAAATTTGGATATCTGAAAAATTCGGATCACCTAAATAGCGATCCTTATTCGATCTGAAAAAACTGGATATCCAAAAATACAGATATCCGAATTTTCGGATCAGATACTCGGATATCCAAAAAAATTTATTTGATTATTTTTTTAATTTAATGGTTTTATCCATGAAAAATTTAGGTTTTCGAATATAAAAATCAATAAATTATTGAATATAACAATATTTGTATCCATGGAAATTTAAAATTTCCATATATAACAAGTAAAAATATCGAATATAATAAGATTTATACCTATACAAAATTTGAATTTTTGGATATCGAATAATCAGATATCCCATCCGAATGTAAAACCACTATCTGTATCCGATCCGAAATTTTTGGATATCCGATCCAAACTATCTGAAAAATAAAAAATGGATCGGATATCCAAAATTTCAGATCGGATCAACGAATTATCGGATCAGATTTTTTTGAACACCCCTAGTTAGAAACCTAACTCAAATAACTTTCTAACCATATATGCCTTGGATTTTTATCCCTTTTTAATTAATGCAGAATTCAATTTAAAACACGCCCAGTTCTGCCTCTTGGCAGATTGTGCTGTCCTTAAAGAAACATTTTTATAAAATCTTCTACAACTCGGAACTCGATCCCATTTGCTCTAAACAAAATTAGACTTAATAATATTTCTACATATATAAATTCCATATTTTTAGTCTTCTAATATGATGTTTAGTAAATTTTCAAAGTTAACGTTCATGCAGTTTACATACCACTACTCTGTTTTCTGGACCTCTTCATACTAAAAAAATATATCTTTAAATTTACAACTCCAAATCGATCACCGTTTGTTGCAAATGAAACTAGATTCATACATGGTTCTGTACATATAAGTTTCATTCCCTAATTTGATTTACAGAAATTTTGGTGATTTATTGAACTTACTGCCACTGTAACAATTCTAGAAAGAATTATCTAAATCTAAACTTAAACTTATTAAATCATTCGAACATATCAAATGATACGCGAATCTTTACATTAGATACACGGACTTACGGTGTAGAAGTTTACTTACCAACTTGAAACTTGTTGAATGGAGGCTCTAACACCAAAGCTTGATCAAACATAGTCATGGATTGAAAAGCTAGTGACTAAATTGAAAGGATGTAAACTTAAAATATTTTAAAGCTTAAGGGGTCCTTCAATGGAGTTAGGAGAAAGGTTGAAGAAGACAAGGTGGTCTTCTCTTTTCTTGCCGCGAGGAGTTATCCAAATTCATTCTTTTAGAATGAATTTTCCTCATAATTTAGCAATGGAAAAGTATGGCTAAATTGTGAAGTTTTGACACCTAGGTGCATGCTTCATCACTTTTTAAAATGGGCTAATTAGGCTTTAAGTCCTCAAAGAACCTTTCCTTCTCATGAAGAAAGGTCATGGGGAAATTACAACATTAGACATTATATATTCTTGGTCATTATGCTATGGTACCTCAACTTTGAATCTTTCCAATTTAATCACTAATCATACTTTTAATAAATTCAATAAGGTTCTTAATCGATAAATTGACTCGATTGGAGTCCAATGTCAATGTAATTGACACACAGTCAAAGTTAATGCAATATTTAAACCTTTCTGGTGTAGGATATTTGATTGTTGGAACCCAATTCCAACTAGACCGGTTTTTGGGGTGTTACAACTCTCCCCCCTTAAGAAAAACTCGTCCTCGAATTTATACCTGAACCGAAGAAATAAGAGTATTGCCTATAGGTTTAGGCTCGATAATATGCGAAGGATCATTACGATACTTATAAAGCATCGGTATATGAAATACATCATAGATCTTACTAGGCTTGATGCTTTCTGAACCAATTGAAACCCAATTTAACATCGAGTTTATGGATCGATAATGACAATAAATTGGCCGAAAAAGGAATCCCTCGAATCAATAAGGGACAATTCTTGTAAATAAAGCTGTAGAACTAATGTTTTGATATAATAATTGAAAAATGTTTTGGACAAAGTTAAAAAGAATTCAAAAACCTTTTCTAAAGTCCAAACAACTTGGAACTATGTTTAGGGGATATTTCAAAAGGGTTCTAAGTGTTTTCAAAGCCAAATTCAACAAAACCATCCAGGTGTTTCGAAACACCCCTAGGTGTTTCAATACAGGTCCTTACAGTGTCAAAACGTTTCAAAACGGGTTTCGAAACGAACATTATTCTGGGTGAGATTTTACATAGCGTTTCGATACGGCCCCTGCCGTTTCGATACGCCTATGTGGCATTGACCTCAACAGTCATAAACCCCCAACGACAATTTCCCAACTACCTTTTAAATGCAGTACGTTTCGATACGGGGACAGGCGTTTCGATACGGCCAACAACGTTTCGATACGGGTGCTGCATCAGACTGCAATGGCTCTTTCTATTTCAAGAGTGTTTCGAAACATATTCGAGCGTTTCGAAACGACGAGCTGTAAAACTGCATTTATGGTGGGAAATTAAGTCTCCGACGACTCCAATTCAACCCCAACGGCTAGTAACGACTACAAACTCAAAGAGGAGTATAAAAGGGACCTCCAAGCATCTAGTAATGGTTAATGCTTCAATTGCAATACAACATATGATCAAAATGAGTCTTAGTGCTTAATTGTCAATTCATTGTATAGACAAACACTAGTGAGCCAAAATTGTTAGATTTGCTCAAGTGTTTTTAGGATTGAGTGAGTGCTTAATTGTGTAAACAAATACCTATTAGAGGGATTTGAGTTTGCTTATTATTATCTCTTTGTAAAGAGGATTTGATCAAGGCTTTGGGTAGAAAGCTTGATCGGTTTGTAAGGGTTTCCTCCTAAGCCTAGAAAAGGGGACGAATCAATAGTGGATTGATTGGAAATCCTTAGTGGGAAGCTAAGGTAGTGTATGTAGACCTTGGTTAGAAGGTCGAACTACTATAAATCATCTTGTCTTTATCATTTTTAGCTTCCACACCATTATCACCCAACATTCCACTTCTCCACCACTTGGCGAGCAAGAACGGTTGAAGGAATCGAGCACCGAATAACCCAACAAAAGCTTATGGTGACACAATCACCCGATGAATTGGTTACGGTGATCAAACCAAAAGAGTGATTATCAATGCGTAATAGAAGTGCGATTCAATGGTACTTGCAATGTTGTTCATATCATATGCCTTTAGCAACAAGTACAAGCATGTGTTACAATTCATATCCAGAACTCTTAGTACTATGAGTTGTTTTAAAAACGGTTCAAGACATAGCCAATATCTTTGCAATATTATAGAGGAGTGAAGGCTGTGAATACTTTTAGAGTTGGGGCTATATTGCTCATTGATCCACTATCATTGCTTGATATAGCCTTTCCGACTTTTGATAAGGTCAAGGATTATTCATATATTTTAGCTGTGTTTTCAGTAATTCCTTAAGCTCAATAATCTACTTTGGTAATGTAAGGCTTGATGATTCTTATCACGAATCTTACAGACTCAAAGGATTTCTCTTCTGTCTCCTCGCCAAAAGTGAGGAATCAATGACAAGCTCGTCTATATGGGCTACAATAAAGCTAGACACACTTTACGATATAATAAAAAGAGACCGGGTTAGCTGATAAGTCACAATACACAATAAATAACTCATAGGAGGCAAAGTTATACAATAACAATACAATAAGCTCTGGTTTAGTCTTAGAATTGACTAAACTCTAGCTCTAATACCACAAATATAACACCCCCTTCTCGGCCTAATAGAGAACCGGGTCGGAAAGTGCTACCAGAAACATATCAGAGGTTTGGAATCTTATTCAAAACGTTTTATTGGTCTCTTTTAAGAATTAACGAATCTAATTATCAATCGATTATTCATTTAAGGGCCAATTTAAACTTTTGAACTTAGGGACTAAATCGTAACTTTAAAAATTTTGAGGTCCTTATCGGAATTTCTTTTTACCAACCTACAATTAAACTTACCAATTATTAGCTTGTGAAGTTCTATCACTATCCAAGGTCATTTACCTATCCAATTAATATATTCAAATTTTAGTGACCATTTTATAAACTTCTTAATCTGTATTTTTTAAACTTTTATTTTTTTATCAAAATTAACCAATCCTGTATTGATACGCTTAGGGTCCGTATCAATACGGGATCACATGAATTACACTTTCCTTGAATCTTCCAAACTCTTTATTGATATGCCATCACTCGTATAGATAGAGGTTGACTGGATTGACTATGTTCTTTAGACCCCGTTCTGATACACTCATGCATGTATTGAAACATGTTGACCAATTTGACTTTGCTCCAGAGATCCGTATCAATATAGTTATGCTTGTAATAATACGCGTTGACCAAGGTTTGACCCTTTCGATACACCCAAAGTCTTTATTGATCCAATTAATTTCCCAGACCATTCTGCCAATTTGTGTCTTGATACATCCCATGGGTGTATCGGTACGCTCTGTTTTCACATATCCAAATATTCAAGGCCGTATCGATATGCCATCACCTGTATCAATACACTTGACCTGTAATGACAAATTTTAGCTGGTTTTTAGTCAAATTAACCAATCAAATTTTGTCCAAACATTACCAAATTTTACCAGTAAGTCTAAAATCCATATTTCTAATAGCATGTCAAATTTTAGAGTGTTTCAAATTCATTTATATAGTTTTCACCTTTAGACCATTTTAGCCCCTTTTTACTAATTTTACTACTTCACAAACACACCAAATTGTCCATACAACACTTCACATTTAGGCCATTACACACGTAGCCAAAACACCAAAAACTGACTAATTAAATTACTTTTCCATCATTATAGGAGTTCATAAGGGCAAAGCGCATTACTCTAACCTCGTGGTGACTTGCCAAACCTCCAGCTAGCTCCGATCTCGTACCGATAACTTTCTTAACCTAAAATGTTGAAGATGAATGCATTAGACTTACATAGTCTAAGTGAGGTAGTCTTAAACAATGAATGAACATGAGATGCCATTTAACATGCTTCAATGACAATTTTAAACATGATGACAAGGCATATATATCATACTCACTATGTAACATAGCATCAATAATCAACATAGCCATCGTAATCAATAACATATCAACATGCTCGGATGATATAAGTGTCTCACTAATCATACATAGTTCATGTTCAAAACTAAATAACATATTCTCATATATTAATTGCAAATCATAAACATATATCATTTTCTTGGACATAATAACCAATGGATACACGAATTCCCCTTTACACCACACATATCAAAAATAGGCCATAGCCTTGAGCCGTAGCTCCGAATAGGTCCCTTACACAATCCATCCTTATCTCACCACATAAAGGCCGTAGCCAAATCCCTTACTTAGTGAGCTCAAATAACCCTATGGCATGCCAATTGTATCCAAAGTTCACAAGTGTCCAAGGTTACACATATCATCATCAATCTTACCTTTATGCCCTTAGGCTATATCATATCGGATCACAAATTGAGCCTTAGTTCCACATATCACATCATAGCATGTTCATATCAAATTCCACACATAGCATGTTTCAAATATCATATATGAACTTTACAGCTATCATAATATTCAGAACTTACCATGCTTATCGTTAGCACACACATATGCTTGCCCTACTTGAGCCCTTAAACAAATGCAAATTAATTATCACAAAAAGAATACAATGGGATGGAACCTTGCCTATCCCTTGACACAAATACACTCACCTGATATCCCGAAGTTCCAGATATCCCAAACCACTAGGTTTCAGCCTGCTTTATAGCCTCGTTCTTCCTTTTTCGAAACTTTGTCTCCTCACGATAAATCTTAGTCTAGTGATACATTACCGTGAAAATAATTCAATTAAACCTCTAACTAGTTAAAACACAACATGCATGCATTTCAATTCAAACAACATGCATTTCATCATTCAAACTACATTAGCATACAAAAATCTTATTAGACAACAATACAATTCTTACAAAATCAGCTCCAAATTTTAAGCTATACGTCGGAAAATTAACCCGTTTGAACCTTTGAAAACTAGACTTTTAGACCTTTTTAACCATATGTAGCAAGATACATAATTCATTCTGAGTAGGTACATTTTTTCATTTCAAGACATCTAAAGTGCTTATGCCGGACATACTGCACTTTCCTCGTTTAAACATTTGTATCTTACATTCTGTTCATCAAAATTTTAAATCGTTTAGACCGTTAGAAACCTAACACAAATAACATTCTAACCATATATGCCTTGTATTTTTACCACTTATGAATTAATATAGAATTCAATTTAAAAAACGCCTAGTTCTGTCTCCGGGCAGATTGTGCTATCCTTAAAGAAACATTTTTATAAAATGTTCTACAACTCAAAACTCGACCCCATTTGCTCTAAACAAAATTAGACTTAATAAGATTTCTACACATAAAAATTCTAGATTTTTATTCTTCTAATATGATGTTTAGTAAATTTTCAAAGTTAACGTTCATACAATTTACATACTGCTACTATGTTTTCTGGACCTCCGCATACTCAAAAATATATGTCTTTTAATTTACAACTGCAAATCGATCACTGTTTGTTGCAAACGAAACTAGATTCATACATGGTTCTGTACATATAAGTTTCATTCCCTAATTTTATTTACAAAAATTTTGGTGATTTATTGAACTTACTGCCACTATAACAATTCTAGACAAACTTATCTAAATCCAAACTTAAACTTATTAAATCATTCGAACAAATCAAATGATACGCGAATCTCGAATCTTTACATTAGATACAGGGACTTACGATGTAGAAGTTTACTTACCAACTTGAAACTTGTTGAATGGAGGCTCTAACACCAAAGCTTGATCAAACATAGTTATAGATTGAAAAGCTAGTGACTAAATTGAAAGGATGCAAACTTAAAATATTTTAAAGCTTAAAGGGTCCTTCAATGGAGTTAGGAGAAAGGTTGAAGAAGACAAGGTGGTCTTCTCTTATCTTGCCGTGGGGAGTTATCCAAATTCATTCTTTTAGAATGAATTATCCTCATAATTTAGTAATGGAAAAGAATAGCTAAATTGTGAAGTTTTGACACCTAGGTGCTTGCTTCATCACTTTTTAAAATGGGCTAATTAGGCTTTAAGTCCTCAAAGAACCTTTCCATGAAGAAAGGTCATGGGAAAATTACAACATTAGACATTATATTTTCTTGGTCTTTATGCTATGGCACCTCAACTTTGAATCTTTCCAATTTAATCACTAATCATACTTTTAATAAATTCAGTAAGGTCCTTAATCGATAAATTGGCTCGAATAGAATTTAATGTCAATGTAATTGACCACACGGTCAAAGTCAGTGCAATATTTAAATCTTTTCGGTGTAGGGTTTTCGATTACCAGAACCCAATTCCAACTAGACTGATTTTTGGGGTGTTACTGTAACAACGGGTGAGTCGCCACCAATCTATTTTTACTTTAGGTG
The DNA here is from genome assembly GCA_958450335.1 of Hibiscus tridactylites. Classification (NCBI taxonomy): domain Eukaryota; kingdom Viridiplantae; phylum Streptophyta; class Magnoliopsida; order Malvales; family Malvaceae; genus Hibiscus; species Hibiscus tridactylites. The sequence goes on along the minus strand of OY288265.1, from coordinate 35,432,379 downwards.
CGATTGAAACACCTGAAAAACCCGGTTATTTTAATAAAAACCAATTTTCACAATTTTATTAAAATTCGAGTTTTGGATCTGCGAAACCAAAAAAACAGGTCCGGGAGTCGGTTACATGTAGGGAAAGGTGAGCACCCCCACACGCCCAAAAATTGGTACCTAGTCGGTTACAAATTGTTTTAATGACGGAACTTAAAAATTCGAATTTAATTTAATAAGGTTATAAAAAAAACTAAAATAAAATTTAAAAATAAAAATTTAAAGAATGGGATATACACTCCAATACCCGGAGCATGATCTCCCCTAAAATAAAATAAAAATATTATTTAAAAAGTAATGTCAAATAATAATTTAATAATGGAATTAACGGAAAATAACACTCCAACGCCCGGAGCATGATTTTCACGATAATCCCTTAAAACCTGTAAGCAAAATTTTGGTAGAAACGATAATAATAATAATAATAATAATAATAATAATAATAATAATAATAATAATAATAATAATAATAATAATAATAATAATAATAATAATAATAATAATAATAATAATAATAATAATAATAATAATGATGATGATGATGATAAAGACAGTGGCAGAATTGAAAGAAAAAAGAAATAAAAGGGCAAAAAAGAAAGAAAGAAAGAACGATGACTAAAATGAAAGGAAATCAAAACAAAAGGGCAGAATCATAAGGATAGGAGAAGTTGGATGGCCACGTGCGCAATTTCCCCCTCAGCTTAAAATCACGCGGGTCTGGTGACCTAGTCGGGTCGCGTACTCGGGCAGGAGCTTGAAACGACGTCGTTTTGGCCGTTGTTTAAATACCCCTTTTATTCCAAAAAAAATCATTTGGTTGTCATTTGAACCAAAAAATTTTTAGAGCTCTCTACTCTCCCTCTGCCCGTCCGTCTGGTGTCGTCGGCGGCGTCGGAAGCCGTCGTCTCCGGTTGTCGGAACGATATGCAAGGGTGGTTTCCGACTCGGTTTCGCGTGGTGAACTCGAATCTAAGGTTAGTTTTCTCCAACTCCCTCTCTATTTGTGTAGATCTAGGAAAAACCTTTCGGTTTTTTTTTTATTTATAAATATTACCTTTTATCTTGTTTTTTTGACTATGGATTGCTTTGAATATTCGTTGGTTGCTTCGAATGTTTTTTTTTATTTCCAATCCTCCCCCTTTTACAACACAGGATCCGGTATATATATAGCCGGATCTAAAACATAAAATAATATACAAAAAACGAGATTTTTATCCCCTTTATCCCCTTTTCATTTTACAGAGATAATCACTCAGATTATTTTTTCATGTTGCAGGTGGGTGCGACGCGTGGCTTGGTGACGCGGATGAGGAGGTCGACGTGGCTCGGCTCGCGGTGGCAGATCGAGCTGGCGGCGGCGGCGGCTAGGGTTAAATAATATTAGGTTTAGGTTTTTTTAGTTTGGATAATTGGGTTTTGGGTATTTGGATTGGGCCGGGTAAATGGGTAGGTGGGTTTGGGTGTATATGGGTTATGGGTATTTGGGTATTAAATGGGTATTTGGGTTTGTAAATGGGTTATGGTTATAATAATAAGGGTTTTTTATTTATTTATTATTGGTTATGGGTTATGATAATTTTAGACCCAAAAATGGGTCACTATAGCTGCCCCTCTTTGCTCATTGTTATGTAATAGCAATAGAGCAAAGACCAAAAGAACCCATTTTTGGGTCAGGTTAGGCTCATCTCTTCTTGTCACATTCTTTTCTGTTTCGCTGATCCGCTCAGCCGCCCTAGTAAACAAAATTTTCAAGACGAGGAGATCTGTTGGAGAAGCTCATAACTTCGGCTTGCCACGACTCTGATAATGAAGCAACACCTGCACAAAACTTGACCTAGCTGCGACATTAACAGAGCGGCGAGGTCTACAAGACTTGATCCATTTGTAACATAGAACACTAACAAGGTAGCTTGATCTGGAGGAGAAAGATTGATCCACTGCAACTCTATAGATGCGAGAAGATCTGAAGAAGGCTCGATCATCTGCAACTCCATTGATGCGAGAAGATCTGAGGAAGGGTCGATCATCTGCAACTCTATCGATGCGAGAAGATCTGAAGAAGGGTCGATCTACTGCAACTCCATTGATGCGAGAAGATCTAAAGAACAGTCGATCTACTGCAACTCCATTGATGCGAGAAGATCTGAAGAAGGGCTAGAATTCCGACAGCGAGACGAGGAAGAATACCTATGATTTATACTTCTTTTGCATTTTTCCCAAATGCACAGGGGTTAACGGATTTGATTTGCCTTTACCGGTAGCTGTTTGCTCCGGGCTAGCTGTACCATTCCCCTGGGTACAATCAGTTTATACCAATCATGAGATTGGATTTTTCCAAAGGATTTATTTTCCTTCGACCATTCGCGAAAATGGATTTTCGATGGATATTTGAATTATCCATTGTCTTAAACTTGACCGTGTTTAAGCACGTTGTGCCGATATTTTTGTCGGACTTTCCAAAATAGCTTTAATCCTCATGAGAGGACAAAGTTGAGAAATTCACATTTTTAAGACTATCCTTAAAAAAGGATGGAATTAAGAAAACCCAATTTTTGAGAAAAAAAGTATCCTTAAGAAATGACGAAATTTAAGAAAATGTGTCCTTAAGAAAGGGCAGAGTTAAAAAAAAATCTTGTTTTGAGAAAATGTGTCCTTAAGAAAGGACGAAGTTAAGAAACTCTTGCTTTGAGAAAAGTTATCTTTGAGAAAGAACGGAGTTAAGAAACTTTAATTTTAAAAACGGGTGTCCTTAAGAAAGGACAGAGTTAAGAAACTCCAATTTTGGTAAAAGGTGTCCTTAAGAAAGGACGGAGTTAAGAAACTCGTGTTTTCGAGAAAAGGTGCCCTTAAGAAAGGACAGAGTTAAGAAACTCTTGTTTTTGAGAAAAAATGCCCTTAAGAAAGGACGAAGTTAAGAAACTCCAATTTTGGGAAAAGGTGTCCTTAAGAAAGGACGGAGTTAAGAAACTCGTGTTTTCGAGAAAAGGTGCCCTTAAGAAAGGACGGAGTTAAGAAACTCTTGTTTTTTTTAGAAAAAGTGCCCTTAAGAAAGGACGAAGTTAAGAAACTCCAATTTTGGGAAAAGGTGTCCTTAAGAAAGGACGGAGTTAAGAAACTCATGTTTTCGAGAAAAGGTGCCCTTAAGAAAGGATGAAGTTAAGAAACTCTTGTTTTTTTTAGAAAAAGTGCCCTTAAGAAAGGACGGAGTTAAGAAACTCGTGTTTTCGAGAAAAGGTGCCCTTAAGAAAGGACGAAGTTAAGAAACTCTAATTTTGAAAAAAAAGTGTCCTTAAGAAAGGACGATGTTTAGGAAAATCTTTAAGTAACAAGTTCCAAGTTAGCTCCTGATAGTATTTATGCAGATGATGTTCATGTGCTTGCTTTTGCGATGATGCAAAGATGCATGAAACCTTTATTGGAATCTTCGAGTTATAACCTTTTTCACGACAACTATTATGTATGAAATTTGATGATATAATGATGTATATGCTTTTATAGATGCATGGAATACTTACAGAAGTCCTCTTTTGGCTGAATTCAATTCTCTGATCTTGTTCAAAAATTTTGCCCCAACAAAAATTTGCCTATCAAATTTTGCTGACCTCGTTCTCTTGTGAACTTGAAATCATTTCTTTTCTTCTTTTCAAGGAGAATATTCTGTCATTGGTCATGTCCTTTGAATGGCCCACTCATTTTCATGCTTGGATATCATCTTCATTAAGTATCTTTGAAGGTTCCACCCCTGGATCTAAATAGACACCTGTCTCGATTCTCGGTAGTTTAAATCTCTAAAAGACTAATGTCTGAACGAATGATTTTTCAAAATGTGGGGCCCCATGTGCAAGAGCGTCTTTGAACTCATTTGCCGAGGGTCATCTTGAGCATAACTTGTGTCTAGCAGACCTCAGATGTTGATGTCTGAAGATGTGAAGTATCTTCCAAACCATTAAGCTTTCGAGAAGGTCATTTCCCATATGCCTAATTTCTACCCAATTTGGGTGTCTCTCATTGACTCACAAACTCCGCCAATTTTATCATTCCCTTTTTCAGATCTCAGTCAAGCATTAGGATTTTCAAATCTTTGAATAAAGGATAATCCCATAAGGTGGAATATCTTTAAAGACGTGATGTGGGCTAGGGCTTATAATCACGAAAGAGGTGGTGTTTCTTTCGTGCTTGGTTTTTGGCAGTGAAGAGTATCATGTTATACATAGACAACGATGTTTGAGAGGAAAAAAATTCATTCAAAATTTGTGTTCAAGATCTTTCCATCGCTCCATGGCTCACTCAAATGTCCTTCCGTAGGCCTAAATGGAATGGAAGATATGTCACATCTCTACCATCTTCACACTTTCGATTTCGTCTAGACACAAGGTTGCTTAGAATTAACCATCAGATTAGAATCAATGTTGCTCCTGAAAAATGTATATACATGTATGCAAAAATGCATGAATAAATTTGAAGAAAATATTTTCCAAAGTGCGTGGTTTATTAAAACATGCCCTTACAAAAGATTCCATTTTTCCCTTTGGGCTTAGGCAAAAGGTACGTTCTAAGCATTACTCAAAAAGAGATTTAAACTACAAAGATTCCTTGAAAAGGTGTCTATGCCCCAAACAGATATAACATTATTCTATCACCGGTTCATCTCTGGGATTCCGTTGTTGAATTTCAAAGTGCCATTTTCAATCAGATTTTGAACCTTGTTCCTCAGTGCTCTGCAATTCTCGGTAGTGTGGCCCATGCTTCCCAAATGATAATCGCATACAACATTAATATCATAACTCTCTGGGTAAGGAGGCTTTTTTGGCTTTGACTGAACATGAGCCAACAGGTTTTTCCCAACAAGCATCGGAAGCAACTCTATATAAGTCATTGGAATTGGGTAGACCACTCTCTGAGACACGATATGTCGACGTGAGTACGATTGACCCGAGAATTGATTGGATGGATAAAATCCCACCATATGAACTTCTGATCTTTCTTCTTCTCTGGTGATCGTATTATTAGAATCTATGATTTTTCCTTGTTTAATGGCTTCTTCTATGAGCTCGCCTGACATTACAAGGTCCTCAAAATTCTTGGTTGCATTTCCCAACATATGCTCTAAGAACGGGCCTTCTAGAGTTCTAACGAAAATAGATGTTATCTCCCTTTCAAGTAGTGGTGGTTGTACTTGCGCAGCAACATCCCTCCATCTTTGCGCATATTGTCTAAGGCTCTCGTTGGACCTTTTCTTCATATTTTGTAGCGTTAAACGGTCTGGCTCTATGTCCGCTACGTGTTTGTATTGCTCTATAAAGGCTTTAGCCAGATCCTTCCATGATTTTATCCTGTCTTTGCTAAGTTGATTCTACCACCTAGCAGCAGACCCTTTTAGACTGTCTTGAAAGCAACGAATTAAAATGTCATCATTATCAATGTGCCCCGTCATCTTTCGGCAGAACATAGTGATATGGGCGAGCGGGGAGGTCGTTCCATCGAACTTTTCAAACTCGGGCATTTTGAATTTGGGAGGTAACACCAGGTCAGGGACTAAGCTTAATTTTCTTGCATCTACCTCGTAGAATGAATTTGCCTCTTCTACAACTTTAAGTCGATTCTCAAGCCGCTGGCACCAGTCTTCAAGTTGCTTGGGTAGTTCAACCACAACTTTATCCACTGCATCAGAGCTGGGGAATGCATGCTTGCTAGCATTATTTATTTCTTGATGCAACGAAGACCCGACCAGAGGACCTTCTTTCTTTTGGATCGAAGACGATACTTGCGGAGAAGCTCCTAAATTTTGTAAAGCATTGTGGTCTATGACCAATCCTTTTCCCTCTTTACCTGTCAACATCGAAGCCATCTTGGCCAGTAAATTCGCTTGTGCCTGTGAAATGTGGTCGCGAGTTGCTTGTTGTGCTTTTTCCAAGTTCTGCTCCATGTCGTTCTTTATATCTTCGCGTGCCTTTTCAACTCTCTCTAAACGATCATCCATTATCTTTGCGAGAAGTTGATGCTGACTTGATTGACTCGAATGCCCCAAAATCACTGTGATCGAAGTTCTCTTGAAATCAGAAGCTTGACCAAAAATGATTAAGCAATGTAATGGGAATGTATGCAAAATGATGCTTATGCATGACTTTAAATATAGACATGAATGCAATGAGGTATTGGTTCGGAAATGATCATCAAAAGACAACTTTATTAGGTAAGGGGCTCGTTACATCATGTGTCAAAGTTTACAGATAATATTGAGCCGTAGAAGCCCACTTGTTGGTCCTTCTTGAAGGCCTTTGCTAGGAAATATCGTTAGGGCGGGCTCATATCCGTAACATTTCTTATCTGATCACGTGTCCCTTTATCCATGGTGAAAGTTTTCTAAATTGAAGTTCATTCTTGAAATAATACCTTTTATGTCATGCATGTGCAATGCATAGTGGAAGAAAATATAAACAACAGAAAAAAGAAAAAATAGTTAGTACACGAAAATAATCAAGGAAAATAAAGAAAATGAATATATACAACCTACCCAAGCATACTTTTCTACCCAACATGCTTTGAGAAGAAAAATAAATCCTACCCAAACATAATATTTACCCGTATGCTTATTTTGCATAAATATAGACATGTCGTTAGCATAATATATCACAAGGAGAATAAATAAATAAATGGATAAATAAAACTGAAAATTAAAGTGCGTTACTAGAAATAACCCCCCACTTTCTCTAGCATGCACCTACAAGGTGACTCTCTAGACGGGCAGGGATCCGGCATGGTTTTTTTTTCAAGATAGGCTCTTACGGTTCACTATATGGGATTCGGTTCTACGAAGGGTACCCGAATCATCAATTCAGGGGGATACAGGTCTCTAGGACTGCACAGAGACGAGAGTCTCACGAAGACAAAGGGACCAATATCTCAGAAGCGATTCACCATCCTACACGGAGGCGGTACCTCACAAAGGCGTGGTTTCTCGCTCCCACTCAAAGGACGGAGCCCAGGTCGAGAGCTCATGATATGAAACCCTAAAAAAGATCAACTTATAAAAAATTATATATATATATATATATATATATATATATATATATATATATATATCTTAAAACGGGATCACAAAATTAAATTAAACCGAATTAATATTTTCTACTCAATAAAGCAAAGGGTAACCGACTTGTGGCTTGACTCTCGAAAAAAGTCCCCAGTGGAGTCGCCAAGTTGTAACAACGGGTGAGTCGCCACCAATCTATTTTTACATTAGGTGCGATTGAAACACCTTAAAAACCCAGTTATTTTAATAAAAACCAATTTTCACGATTTTATTAAAATTCGAGTTTTGGATATGCGAAACCAAAAAAAAACAGGTATGGGAGTCGGTTACGTGTAGGGAAAGGTGAGCACCCCCACACGCCCAAAAATTGGTACCTAGTCGGTTACAAATTATTTTAATGACGGAACTTAAAAATTCGAATTTAATTTAATAAGGTGATCCAAAAAAAACTAAAATAAAATTTAAAAACAAAAATTTAAAGAATGGGATATACACTCCAATACCCGGAGCATGATCTCCCCTAAAATAAAATAAAAATATTATTTAAAAAGTAATGTCAAATAATAATTTAATAATGGAATTAACGGAAAATAACACTCCAACGCACGGAGCATTATTTTCACGATAATCCCTTAAAACCTGTAAGCAAAATTTTGATAGAAACGATAATTAGTAAAATAATAATAATAATAATAATAATAATAATAATAATAATAATAATAATAATAATAATAATAATAATAATAATAATAATAATAATAATAATAATAATAATAATAATAATAATAATAATAATAATAATAATAATAATAATAATAATAATAATAATAATAATAATAATAATAATAATAATAAAAATGATAAAGGCAGTGGCAGTGGCAGAATTGAAAGAAAAAAGAAATAAAAGGGCAAACAAGAAAGAAAGAAAGAACGATGACTAAAATGAAAGGAAATCAAAACAAAATGGCAGAACCATAAGGATACGAGAAGTTGGATGGCCACGTGCGCAATTTCCCCCTCAGCTTAAAATCACGCAGGTCTGGTGACCTAGTCGGGTCGCGTACTCGGGTAGGAGCTTGAAACGACGTCGTTTTGGCCGTTGTTTAAATACCCCTTTTATTCCAAAAAAAATCATTTGGTTGTCATTTGAACCAAAAAAAATTCAGAGCTCTCTACTCTTCCTCTGCCCGTCCGTCTGGTGTCGTCGTCGGCGGCGGAAGCCGCCGTCTCCGTTTGCCGGAACGGCATGCAAGGGTGGTTTCCGACTCAGTTTCGCGTGGTGAACTCGAATCTAAGGTTAGTTTTCTCCAACTCCCTCTCTATTTGTGTAGATCTAGGAAAAACCTTTCGTTTTTTTTAAATAGGGTAAACTACTGCAGGGGTCACTCTCGTTTAGCGTTTGTACAGAGTTAGTCACCACTTTTGAAAAGTGCCAATTAGTAGTCCTCTACGTTTTCGATGTGTAAATACTTGGTCACTCCGACGTTATACTCCGTTAGTCCCCTAACGGATTGCTGATGTGGCGGAATTAAAATAAGGATAAATTACTGCAATAGCCATTAAAATTTATCTCATGTACATTTTTTCTCCCCAATTTAAAAAAGTAAACATTATAGTCACTAATAAAAATGTTTCTTTATAATTTCACCCTTAAATTTTAAAAATTCATTTTTCAATCCTAAAACTTTACAATAAATTAGTACTATAATATTATAAATGCTTAGATGAAAAATAGGTGCCCAAAGTATACCCTTTGAAACTTAGGTGCCCAAATTGCTCTTATTTAATAACTCAAACTTAAAAATTTAGTCCACTAACTACTAAAAAATTCGAGTTATTGGAATTTCTATTTTATAATTCAAACTTTATTTTGAATTTTTGAGTCGAGTTTATGAAATTATGAGTCGAGTATTTTCACATCAAACCAAAAAATTTATTTTTTTCGAGTCAAGTCGAGTTATTGGAATTTCTATTTTATAATTCAAACTTTATTTTGAATTTTTGAGTCGAGTATTTTCACATCAAACCTAAAAATTTAATTTTTTCGAATCAAGTCGAGTGTTGCACTTCCCTACATATAATTTTTAATTTTAATCCGTGCGAAAAAATAAAAGGTCGTCGGAACTTACGTAGCTCCGATAGAGGCTCCGCCAACGTCGGTTGGATTCGGAACCTTAGGGGTTTTGTTCGCCACCACGTCAGGAGCCCGGATCTGGTGTCCGTCTCGCGAATGGACGGCAACCGATGCCGGAAAATGCGAGAAACAGTGGCGTCGATTGGTTTCTTGCCAGAGCTTCAATCAAGATTTGCTGGCGGAAGGCGGCCTGACGACGCGCGTGGTGGCCATGGATGAGATCGCGACGACGTGGCGCCTCTAGCGATGTAGGCGGTGACCACCACCGCCCGACGGTGACGGAGATCGACGACAATCGATCGGGAAGGTGAACAAGCAAAAGTAGAGTCCGAAGTTCTTCTTGGGACAAATACGGATTAAAATTAAAAATTATATGTAGGGAAGTGCAACACTCGACTTGATTTGAAAAAAATTAAATTTTTAGGTTTGATGTGAAAATACTCGACTCATAATTTCATAAACTCGACTCAAAAATAGAAATTCCAATAACTCGACTTGACTCAAAAAAATTAAATTTTTTTGGTTTGATGTGAAAATACTCGACTCATAATTTCATAAACTCGACTCAAAAATTCAAAATAAAGTTTGAATTATAAAATAGAAATTCCAATAACTCGAATTTTTTAGTAGTTAGTGGACTAAATTTTTAAGTTTGAGTTATTAAATAGGAGCAATTTGGGCACCTAAGTTTCAAAGGGTATACTTTGGGCACCTATTTTTCATCTAAGCATTTATAATATTATTGTGTTAATTGATTGTAAAGTTTTAGGATTGAAAAATGAATTTTTAAAAATTTAAGGGCGAAATTATAAAGAAACATTTTTATTAGTGACTATAATGTTTACTTTTTTAAATTGAGGAGAAAAAATGTACATGAGATAAATTTTAATGGCTATTGCAGTAATTTATCCTTATTTTAATTCCGCCACATCAGCAATCCGTTAGGGGACTAACGGAGTATAACGTCGGAGTGACCAAGTATTTACACATCGAAAACGTAGAGGACTAGTAATTGGCACTTTTCAAAAGTGGTGACTAACTCTGTACAAACCCTAAATGATAGTGACCCCTACAGTAGTTTACCCTTTTAAATATTACCTTTTATCTTGTTTTTTATTTCCAATCCTCCCCCTTTTACAACACAGGATCCGGTATATATATAGCCGGATCTAAAACATAAAATAATTTACAAAAACGAGATTTTTATCCCCTTTATCCCCTTTTCATTTTACAGAGATAATCACTCTGATTATTTTTTCTTGTTGCAGGTGGGTGCGACGTGTGGCTTGGTGACGCGGATGAGGAGGTCGACGTGGCTCGGCTCGCGGCGGCGGCAGCGGCAGATCGAGCTGGCGGCGGCTAGGGTTAAATAATATTAGGTTTAGGTTTTTTTAGTTTGGATAATTTGGTTTTGGGTATTTGGATTGGGCCGGGTAAATGGGTAGGTGGGTTTGGGTGTATATGGGTTATGGGTATTTGGGTATTAAATGGGTATTTGGGTTTGTAAATGGGTTATGGTTATAATAATAAGGGTTACTTATTTATTTATTATTGGTTATGGGTTATGATAATTTTAGACCCAAAAATGGGTCACTACAGTTACATTTGAAATTTTCTGGGATTAGCTGGATATTATCGAAGATTCGTAAAGGGATTTTCTACTCTAGCTGCGGCTCTGACGAAGCTCCTTAGAAAGAATGAAGCATTTGTGTGGTCTGAGAATCAACAACGTAGTTTTGATCAATTAAAACAAGCTCTTACTCATGCCCCAATTTTGGTACAACCTGAGTCTGGGAAGGACTTCACAATCTTTAGTGATGCCTCCCATTTAGGTCTCGGATGTGTTCTTATGCAAGACAACAAAGTTGTGGCCTATGCTTCTAAACAACTAAAGCCTCACGAGTTAAATTATCCAACCTGTAACACCCCAATTTTGAGCTTAGAAGTTCTGGGTTTGGACCGAGCCGGTCGGGTTGCGGTTCGAATATAAAAGGGTGATTTTTAGGAAAGCCTAGTTCGGGATGCATTAAAAATATGGAAAAATATCTTAAAATCCTCTTTTATTATATATAAGAGAATGGTGAAATCAATTTTACAAAATGAGGTTTGGAAGAGTGACATTTTGGGTTAGTGACTAAAATGTAATTTTTGAAAACTGGGTGACTATTTTAAAAAGGATTGAAATTTTGAATCTTTAAGGAGCTATTTACCCAATAAGAGTTTCTCCAGATTTTTCTTGATATTAATCAATTAATTAATGGTTTTAATTAAAGGTAAAAAGGAGGGAAAAAATATTTTGTCATTTTAACTAACTTTTCCCAAATTTTCCATTTTCTTTTCTCTCAACTTTTCTCTCAACCCAAACACATTTCTCCAGCAAATTTCCCTCTGATTTTGACATCTAAAGATTAGATTTCAACCTTCATTTGATCTCTAATCATTTCTTCAACAAAACCTTAGCATTTGCTTATTGGATTTTCAAGATCTTGGTTCCAAAAAGGGAGAAACTCAAGTTTAGAGGTATGAACGTCCTTCTCCTCTAAATTATCAGTTCTTTACTGAAATTCCTAAGTTCTTAATCCTTGATTTGTGTTTTATTAAAGGTTTTACAATTGTGTTCTTGATCTTGGCTTTAAAATGCAAGATTTGGTTAATTTTTGATGAAATTCGTATGAGATGGTTGGGCACTGTTTTGAGGTGTCTTTTTGATGTAAAATGAATATATAATTGTTGAGAAATTGAGGTTTAATCAATGCAATCCCGGATAGGTTAATTTTCCTAAGTTTTGCTTGAGTTTTTGATGGTTTTTGGAGTGATCTTGATGATCTGTTTTGGCTGGAGGTATAAGGACGTGATTAGATCCATTTTGGATGTTAATTGAGGTTTATGAATGATTGGAATTGATGGATCAAGGCTGGGTAGTGTTGTAGAGTTGTTTGGAGGTGATTTCGGTTGTGTTTGGTAGCCGAAATGGGAGTGTTGATGAGAGTAGCGAGTTTAGGTGCTTTCATTGAAGATATTAATGCATGTTGATGCATTAATCCTCTGCTTTGATGTGTTTAAAACAGGGGAGACATCTTCGGATCCTTGTGGTGTTGATCCGGAAGCTTGATTGGTGTTTCGGTAAGTAGCGAAACGGAATCGGTGAGTGGATTTTGGTTTTCAGCTTTGAAACCAATGTTTTGAAGGTTTGGGAGCTTAGTTAAGTCTAAACAACTTTGCTAAGCTCAAGAGTAAGTTTTCGGAAAAACTCTCCTGTTGATGAATCATGAGTTGGTTGAATGCAATGTGATTTGTTTGCATGTTTTAAATTCTGTTTTGAAAGCATATTTTTGCATGTTTATTTGCTGATTTTATAAGCCATGTGTTGAAGGATGCTCAAGGTAAGAGATCCTTGTTTTGAACATTGTTAAATGTGGTTTGATGCATAACGATGCATGATGATTATGGCTTTGTTAAATGCTTTAAAACAGTGGAATATTGTTGTTAAATGATGTATATTGGCAAGTGATGTCTTGAGAATTGTTAAGAACACTATGGTGGTTAAAAGTCCATAGGTGGTTCTTGTATTAAGAACAACATGGTGGTTAAAAGTCCATGGTTGGTTCTTGTGCTAAGGTCACAAAGGTGGTTAAAAGTCCTTGTGTGGACCTTGTGTATTTTAAGAACACCATGGTGGTTAAAAGTCCATGGGTGATTCTTGGTTAAGGTCACAAAGGTGGTTAAAAGTCCTTGTGTGGACCTTGTGGATTGTAAGAACACCATGGTGGTTAAAAGTCCATGGGTGATTCTTGTGCTAAGGACACAATGGTGGTTAAAAGTCCATGTGTGGTCCTTGCGAATTGTAAGTTCACAATGGTGGTTAAAAGTCCATGTGTGGATCTTGTGTTGTTTGTATTTTGAGATGGAAAAAGATTATGATTATCACTTGTTGCCAATATGACATGTTAATAATTTGTAGCATGAAGTGCTTGTTTTAAATGCTTATGTGCATGTGTAAATGTAGTTTTGAACTAAGGTTTATAAAGGTGTTTTATAAATGCATTATTGAGTTGTTTTAAATGAGCTTTCCTCACTAAGCTATTTACTTACGCTCTCTCTTTTCTTAAACCAATAATGCAGAGCATTGAAGTACTTTTAAGGGCAGCAAGAGGTCAAGAATCCAAGTGAAGAATTAAGCTCATGTATGGTGAATGATTTCCTAACACTATTAGCTTTTGGCATCTGGCAATGGGGAACCTATGTTGTTGTTTTGGGAGATGTTTTGGACTCCCTAAGTTGGTTTTATGTTGTTGATGATGTTGGAACATGTAATTGGCCTCTTGTTATTTGTTTAGGTGATTTGAGGGTTTCATGGTTTGCTATATAGGATGCATGCCTATAGAATTGGGTATTTCTTTAATTGATGCCATTCTTGAGAATGAATGATGCAATTATGTTCCTTAAGTAGGTAATGACTTGCTGGTATAATTTGGTTGCCTTTGGAGCATGTTTGATGGGTCAATTGTGTGTTAAACCAGCTAATTTTCTGCAATCTGGGCAGCCTATTTCGGAACAGGTGCTACCGTTTCGGAACAGAGGGCCTGAAATGGCCTTGGCGTTTCGAAACGGGTAGACCTGTTTCGGAACGAAAATGCTACTGCCAAGCCCTGTTCCGGAACCTGTTTCGGAACGGTCCCGCGTTTCGGAACGGATCATCCCCGTTTCAGAACACCCGACCGTTGGGCACTGAAATTGACGGTTATATGTTTTGAAATCCTTGCGTTTTGGTCCTGAACTTTGTATATGCAATTGCATGAGTTTGAGATGTCCGTTTGAGCTGAAATTTGGCAGAGAAGCATGAAACATGACTAATTTCATATTGGTAACTTTTAATTGGGTTAAGTCCTTATAATTTTCAGAATTTACAATTTGGTCCCTAATTTCATAATTTATGCAATTGAGTCCCTGAATGTTCTTTGGTTGTCATGAACTTTGAGTATGCTGATTTTGTGAACATATCTAGGGTTGACGAGCATTTAGATAAGATTAAAAATAAAAAAGGGTCGTTAATCAAGGTTGACTTTCGGGTTGACTTTGGTTTTCCCCGTGTAAACTTCTTAATTCGGTTCAACCGTCTGGGCCGGGTTAAGGGGGTTACATTTGGTGGTATCAGAGCTGAGTTCTCGAGTAATTGGTAACTGATGAATGGGTGTTAAGTGCTTGAATGCCTTGTATGCTTGTTGAGTGAAAGCATGATGTGTGAATTGTAAGCATGTTACAATTGTGGTGTATGCTGTGGTGAAAGCATGTTAGGGGGACCCATTGCCAAATCAAAGCTAATGTAATGATTTGTTTTTAAGTGGAAATGAGCTCGAGTACTTGGATTACTTACCTTGCTGAGCCTGATTTTGTTTATTGCATTGTGATTGCATTGTTAGTGAATGGCACCTCGTAGAGAGACGAGGAGTAATATGCGAGCTATGGCTCAAAATGAGAACGAAGAGAATGCTGAAAATATGGTGGATTTACCTCCTCCGCCTGGTGGTGGTGGTGCTGGGGATGAAGGAGCTGGTGTTGCAGCTGGTGCTGGGGTCGCTGGACCTGAAGCTGGTCAGGGGCAAGCTGTTCCTGACATGTCAATGTTGGTTCAAGCTATTGCTGGTGCTTTTCGAGCAGCGGTAGCTGGAGCTCAAGGAGCTGGGCATCAGGGTGATGCTGGTGTTAGACTACCTTTGGAACGTTTGCGCAGTCTGGGAGGGACTGAGTTCAGGGGTTTGTCTGCTGAAGGTTCGGAGTCTTGGTTGGAAAGTACCAAGAGAATCTTGAGTCAAATGAACTATAATGAAGTTCAGAAGCTGGGCTGTGTAGTATCGTTGTTGCAGGACGATGCATACACTTGGTGGACAACCACTATCTCTGGGATGACGGATGCTGATGTGACATGGACGTTCTTTCAGAACGCATTCAAGAGAAGGTATCTAGGTGTGAGGCACTTGGATGAAAAGAAAAGAGAATTCATGTCTCTTACCCAAGGGAGCATGTCTGTAGCCGAGTATGAGGTTCAGTTTGTTCGGCTTAGTCAGTACGCACCTGAGCTTGTCCCGGATGAGCGGGAGAGGTGTGAAAGGTTCCGTTATGGTTTGGTGACGGAAGTGAAGACGTACATGTTGGCTGCTGAGTATAATGATTTTGATGTGCTGGTTGGTCGAGCAAAGGACATTGAGATGAACTTGGGTTTATCTTCTAGAAGTGCTGGTTCTGGTGCTGGTAAGCGAGCTGCTGAGTATAGTTCCGGTGGCAGACGGAACAAGAGGGGACGTGATCAGAAGTATCATTCTTCAGCTAAGCGAGGTGGGGGTGCGCCTGCTCAGGGAGACAAGGCAAGAGCTGATCCGAACTCATGTTGGACATGCGGATCGCGTGGCCATTTGAAGCGTGATTGTCCTCGAGCTGTGAGGGAGGTGCAAGCTCCTGTTGTGGCGGCTGGTAACTCGTGCTGGAACTGTGGATCTACGGATCACATGAGAAGGGAGTGTCCTCTGTTGGCCGGTGGTGGCCAAGGACGTGCTCCTGTTGTTGTTGCACCACAGAGAGGTCGTGGGAGCGGCCGTGGTAACTTTCAGAGGAGAGAGGAAGGTGGTCGGAATGTGGCTCATGTTGTAGCTGTTCAGCCTGAGGGTGGTGGCCAGGCTAGAGTGTATGCCCAGAGGGAGGGGAGGAATGACACGGATGTGATCGCAGGTACTTTTACTTTGCAATCCTTGTCATTACTTTCCTTGATTGATTCTGGATCTACACACTCTTACACATTGCGCGAGCATGCTGAATTGCTTGGTTTGCCTGTTGAGTCTTTGGATGTTGGTATGCGTGTCACTAGTTCTTTTGGTGAGACTGTTGTGACTCGAAAGCTTTATAGAAGATGTCCTTTGGTTGTGCAAGATCATGTTTTTCATGTTGATCTTATGGAATTGCCTTTCTATGGTTTTGATGTAATGCTTGGTATGGATTGGCTTGTTGAGCATCGAGCTGTAGTGGATTGTGAGAATAAGCGAGTTTCGTTGAAGCTTGCGGATGATTATGAGGTTGTTGTGGTTGGTGAGAATGTGAAGTTTCTTGCCAATGTGGTGTCTACATTGGAGGCGAACCGGATGCTGAGGCAAGGTTGTGAAGCTTATCTCGCTTTTGTGATGAATCCTAGTTCTAAGGAGTTGCGTGTACAAGATATCAGGACTGTGCGAGAGTTTCCTGGTGTGTTTCCTGAGGAGTTGCCTGGATTGCCTCCTAATCGCGAAGTGGAGTTTGGGATTTAGCTGTATGAAAACACAAGTCCAGTGTCCATTACTCCTTATCGAATGGCACCTAAGGAGTTGAAGGAGTTGAAGACGCAACTGCAGGAGTTGCTTGATCGTGGTTTCATTCGGCCGAGTGTGTCACCTTGGGGTGCACCGGTCTTGTTTGTGAAGAAGAAGGATGGCACTATGAGGATGTGCATTGATTATCGTCAGCTTAACAAGTTGACTATCAAGAATCGGTATCCATTGCTGAGAATCGATGATCTTTTTGATCAATTTCGGGGAGCAGCTGTGTTCTCTAAGATTGACTTAAGGTCAGGGTATTACCAGTTGAAGATGAAGGATGTGGATGTGCCTAATACAGCTTTCAGGACGAGGTATGGGCATTATGAGTTTCTTGTGATGCCGTTTGGTTTGACAAATGCTCCTGCAGCTTTCATGGACATGATGAATCGAGTATTTCATGAATACTTGGATAAATTTGTTGTGGTGTTCATTGATGATATCCTCGTGTACTCGTGTACGGAGGAGGAGCATGAAGAGCATTTGAGAATTGTGTTGCAAGCTTTGTTGGAGAATCAGCTTTATGCCAAGCTGAGCAAGTGTGAGTTCTGGCTTAGGGAAGTGGTGTTTCTTGGTCATGTGGTTTCTGCTGAAGGGATTCGTGTTGATCCTCAGAAGATTGAGGCGGTGATGAACTAGAAGGTTCCTAAGTCTGTTCATGAAGTCCGTAGTTTCCTTGGTTTGGCTGGATACTATCGGAGGTTTGTGGATGGGTTTTCAAAGATTGCTGCACCTTTGACGAAGCTGTTGCAGAAGGATGTTAAGTATGAGTGGACGGAAGCGAGACAGCAGGCTTTTGAGAAGCTTAAGGCAGCTTTGACGCAAGCTCCGATCTTGGTTCAACCTGAATCAGGGAAAGAGTTTGTGGTGTATATCGATGCGTCCTATATTGGTTTGGGATGTGTGTTGATGCAAGAGGGTAAGGTGGTGGCTTATGCATCGCGGCAGTTGAAGGTGCATGAGCGCAATTATCCTACGCATGACATTGAGTTGGCTGTGGTGGTTTTTGCTTTGAAGATCTGGAGACATTACCTGTATGGTGAGAAGTGTACTGTGTACACGAATCACAAGAGTTTGAAGTATCTGATGTCTCAGAAGGAGTTGAATCTTAGGCAGCGACGTTGGTTGGAGTTGCTCAAGGATTATGATTTAACGATTGAGTATCACCCTGGAAAAGCTAATGTTGTAGCGGATGCCTTGAGTAGAAAGGTAGCTGTTGAGCTGAGGGCTATGTTTGCCAGTTTGAGTATTTCGCGTGATGGTGGTCTTGTGGCTGAGTTGCAAGTGAAACCATCTTTGGTTCAGTTGATCAAGGAAAAGCAGTTGTTGGATGATTCCTTGGTGCCGCATGTTCAGGATATTGCGGAGGATAGGCCTTCGGATTTCTGTTTTAATGATGATGGAGTGTTATGTTTTGGGAGTCGGATAGTAGTGCCCAATGATGCTGAGTTGAGGCGTGCTATTCTGACTGAAGGTCATAGTAGTCCTTTTGCTATGCACACTGTAGTACTAAGATGTATCGTGATCTTCGTGATGAGTACTATTGGGTGGGTTTGAAGAAGGATGTTGCTGAGTTTGTAAGCAAGTGTATGGTGTGTCAGCGAGTTGAGGCTGAGCATCAGTTTCCTTCAGGGTTGTTGCAACCATTGAAAATTCCTGAATGGAAGTGGGAAAGGATTACCATGGATTTTGTATCTGGTTTGCCTTTGTCGCCATCGAAGAAGAATTCGGTGTGGGTGATTGTGGATCGCCTAACGAAGTGTGCGCATTTCTTTCCTGTGCATACTACGTACACTTTGGATAAGCTTGCGGAGCTGTACACTGCTGAGATTGTGAGGCTGCATGGTGTGCCTAAGTCGGTTGTGTCGATAGGGATCCGAGGTTTACATCGCGTTTCTGGCAGTGTTTGCATCAGGCTTTGGGTACGCGGTTGAATTTCAGTACATCTTATCATCCTCAGTCGGATGGTCAGTCCGAGCGTGTTATCCATGTTTTGGAGGATATGTTGAGGTGCTGTGTGATTGAGTTCCAAGGCTCTTGGGAGAAACATTTGCCTTTGGTGGAGTTTGCCTATAATAATAGTTATCAGGCAAGTATTCAAATGGC
The DNA here is from genome assembly GCA_958450335.1 of Hibiscus tridactylites. Lineage (NCBI taxonomy): Eukaryota > Viridiplantae > Streptophyta > Magnoliopsida > Malvales > Malvaceae > Hibiscus > Hibiscus tridactylites. The sequence continues at coordinate 35,413,730 of OY288265.1, read as the reverse complement.
ACCTTATGAAGCTTTGTACGGGAGGAAGTGTAGGACTCCTCTTTGTTGGGCTGAAACGGGTCAGAAGTTGGTTTCGATGCCAGCTTTGTTGAAAGGAACCACCGAGAAGGTGAAGCTCATTTGTGAGCGCTTGAAGGCAGCTTCTGATCGGCAAAAGTCTTACGCGGATCTGAAGCGTAAGGAGATTGAGTATGCGGTGGGTGACCGTGTGTTTTTGAAAGTTTCGCCTTGGAAAAAGGTGATGAGGTTTGGTCGAAAGGGTAAGTTGAGCCCTAGGTACATTGGACCATACGAGGTGATTGAGCGTGTGGGTCCTGTTGCGTACAAGTTGAGGTTACCGCAAGAGTTGGAAAAGATTCATGACGTGTTTCATGTTTCTATGCTTCGGAAGTATATATCGGATCCTTCGCATGTGATGCTTGTGGAAGAAGTGGAATTGAATCCGGATTTGACCTATGATGAGGAACCGGTGAAGATTCTGGATTCGGACAGTAAAGTTCTTCGAGGCAAGACCATTGAGTTGGTAAAGGTGTTGTGGAAACATCGTGGTGTTGAAGAAGCCATGTGGGAGCGGAAGGATGACATGTTGAAGCAGTTTACGTATCTCTTTCCTTCAGGTAAATTTTGAGGACGAAATTTCTTAAGGGGGGGAGAGTTGTAACACCCCAATTTTGGGCTTAGAAGTTCTGGGTTTGGACCGGGCCGGTCGGGTTGCGGTTCGAATATAAAAGGGTGGTTTTTAGGAAAGCCTAGTTCGGGATGCATTAAAAATATGGAAAAATATCTTAAAATCCTCTTTTATTATATATAAGAGAATGGTGAAATCAATTTTACAAAATGAGGTTTGGAAGGGTGACATTTTGGGTTAGTGACTAAAATGTAATTTTTGAAAACTGGGTGACTGTTTTAAAAAGGATTGAAACTTTGAATCTTTAAGGAGCTATTTACCCAATAAGAGTTTCTCCAGATTTTTCTTGATATTAATCAATTAATTAATGGTTTTAATTAAAGGTAAAAAGGAGGGAAAAGATATTTTGTCATTTTAACTAACTTTTCCCAAATTTTCCATTTTCTTTTCTCTCAACTTTTCTCTCAACCCAAACACATTTCTCCAACAAATTTCCCTCTGATTTTGACATCTAAAGATTAGATTTCAACCTTCATTTGATCTCTAATCATTTCTTCAACAAAACCTTAGCATTTGCTTATTGGATTTTCAAGATCTTGGTTCCAAAAAGGGAGAAACTCAAGTTTAGAGGTATGAACATCCTTCTCCTCTAAATTCTCAGTTCTTTACTGAAATTCCTAAGTTCTTAATCCTTGATTTGTGTTTTATTAAAGGTTTTACAATTGTGTTCTTGATCTTGGCTTTAAAATGCAAGATTTGGTTAATTTTTGATGAAATTCGTATGAGATGGTTGGGCACTGTTTTAAGGTGTCTTTTTGATATAAAATGAATGTATAATTGATGAGAAATTGAGGTTTAATCAATGCAATCCCGGATAGGTTAATTTTCCTAAGTTTTGCTTGAGTTTTTGATGGTTTTTGGAGTGATCTTGATGATCTGTTTTGGCTGGAGGTATAAGGACGTGATTAGATCCATTTTGGATGTTAATTGAGGTTTATGAATGATTGGAATTGATGGATCAAGGCTGGGTAGTGTTGTAGAGTTGTTTGGAGGTGATTTCGGTTGTGTTTGGTAGCCGAAATGGGAGTGTTGATGAGAGCAGCGAGTTTAGGTGCTTTCATTGAAGATATTAATGCATGTTGATGCATTAATCCTCTGCTTTGATGTGTTTAAAACAGGGGAGACATCTTCGGATCCTTGTGGTGTTGATCCGGAAGCTTGATTGGTGTTTCGGCAAGTAGCGAAACGGAATCGATGAGTGGATCTTGGTTTTCAGCTTTGAAACCAATGTTTTGAAGGTTTGGGAGCTTAGTTAAGTCTAAACAACTTTGCTAAGCTCAAGAGTAATTTTTCGGAAAAACTCTCTTGTTGATGAACCATGAGTTGGTTGAATGCAATGTGATTTGTTTGCATGTTTTAAATTCTGTTTTGAAAGCATATTTTTGCATGTTTATTTGCTGATTTTATAAGCCATGTGTTGAAGGATGCTCAAGGTAAGAGATCCTTGTTTTGAACATTGTTAAATGTGGTTTGATGCATAACGATGCATGATGATTATGGCTTTGTTAAATGCTTTAAAACAGTGGAATATTGTTGTTAAATGATGTATATTGGCAAGTGATGTATTGAGAATGGTTAAGAACACTATGGTGGTTAAAAGTCCATAGGTGGTTCTTGTATTAAGAACAACATGGTGGTTAAAAGTCCATGGTTGGTTCTTGTGCTAAGGTCACAAAGGTGGTTAAAAGTCCTTGTGTGGACCTTGTGTATTTTAAGAACACCATGGTGGTTAAAAGTCCATGGGTGATTCTTGGTTAAGGTCACAAAGGTGGTTAAAAGTCCTTGTGTGGACCTTGTGGATTGTAAGAACACCATGGTGGTTAAAAGTCCGTGGGTGATTCTTGTGCTAAGGACACAATTGTGGTTAAAGGTCCATGTGTGGTCCTTGTGAATTGTAAGATCACAATGGTGGTTAAAAGTCAATGTGTGGATCTTGTGTTGATTGTATTTTGAGATGGAAAAAGATTATGATTATCACTTGTTGCCAATATGACATGTTAATAATTTGTAGCATGAAGTGCTTGTTTTAAATGCTTATGTGCATGTGTAAATGTAGTTTTGAACTAAGGTTTATAAAGGTGTTTTATAAATGCATTATTGAGTTGTTTTAAATGAGCTTTCCTCACTAAGCTATTTGCTTACGCTCTCTCTTTTCTTAAACCAATAATGCAGAGAATTGAAGTACTTTTAAGGGCAGCAAGAGGTCAAGAATCCAAGTGAAGAATTAAGCTCATGTATGGTGAATGATTTCCTAACACTATTAGCTTTTGGCATCTGGCAATGGGGAACCTATGTTGTTGTTTTAGGAGATGTTTTGGACTCCCTAAGTTGGTTTTATGTTGTTGATGATGTTGAAACATGTAATTGGCCTCTTGTTATTTGTTTAGGTGATTTGAGGGTTTCATGGTTTGCTATATAGGATGCATGCCTATAGAATTGGGTATTTCTTTAATTGATGCCATGCTTGAGAATGAATGATGCAATTATGTTCCTTAAGTAGGTAATGACTTGCTGGTATAATTTGGTTGCCTTTGGAGCATGTTTGATGGGTCAATTGTGTGTTAAACCAGCTAATTTTCTGCAATCTGGGCAGCCTGTTTCGGAACAGGTGCTACCGTTTCGGAACAGAGGGCCTGAAATGGCCTTGGCGTTTCGAAACGAGTAGACCCGTTTCGGAACGAAAATGCTACTGCCATGCCCTGTTCCGGAACCTGTTTCGAAACGGTCCCGCGTTTCGGAACGGATCATCCCCGTTTCAGAACACCCGACCGCTGGGCACTGAAATTGACGGTTATATGTTTTGAAATCCTTGCGTTTTGGTCCTGAACTTTGTATATGCAATTGCATGAGTTTGAGATGTCCGTTTGAGCTGAAATTTGGCAGAGAAGCATGAAACATGACTAATTTCATATTGGTAACTTTTAATTGGGTTAAGTCCTTATAATTTTCAGAATTTACAATTTGGTCCCTAATTTCATAATTTATGCAATTGAGTCCCTGAATGTTCTTTGGTTGTCATGACCTTTGAGTATGCTGATTTTGTGAACATATCTAGGGTTGACGAGCATTTAGATAAGATTAAAAATAAAAAAGGGTCGTTAATCAAGGTTGACTTTCGGGTTGACTTTGGTTTTCCCCGTGTAAACTTCTTAATTCGGTTCAACTGTCTGGGCCGGGTTAAGGGGGTTACACAACCCACGACTTGGAACTGGTTGCGGTTATCTTTGCCCTCAAAACATGGAGACTTTATTTATTCGGTGAAAGGTGTTATCTATATACCGATCACAAGAGCCTCAAATATCTCCTAACTCAAAAGGACCTAAATCTCAGGAAAAGGATATGGTTAGAATTAGTTAAGGATTATGATCTGATTATTGATTACCATTCGGGAAAAGCAAACATTTTAGCTGATGCACTCAGCTGTAAAATGTCGAATGGTAAGACTCTTCCTAAATCAATTAGATACCTATCCTTGTCGAACTATTCCGTTAAAAATTGTAATGTTACACTATTTTTTGTAGTCTCAGTTGCAATCAATGCTCACTTTCGACTCTAGAAGAATAAAAAACTTTTAGCTGAACTTCAAATCAAATCTGATTTAATATCAAGAATAAAAGCACTTCAACAATTTGATCCTAAAATCCAAAGTATCCTACGGAAGTTGAACCTAGCCCATAATTCTCCTTAAAACCAAATGGACTACTCTATTTTAGAGACAAAATGTGTGTACCAAATGATGAAACTTCGAAGAAAGAAATGCTTATTGAGGCACACGATAGTCCTCTTTTGATCCATCACTGAGTTTGTCTCCAAGTGCTTGTCTTGCCAAAGAATAAAGGCCGAACATAGACTCCTCTCAAGACTTCTTCAGCCTATCGAGCTACCTAAATGGAAATGGGAACACATAACCATGGATTTTGTTAGTGGTTTACCCTTGTCTCCCAAGAAAAAATGATTTGATTTGGGTAATAGTGGATCGATTAACGAAGTCAGCTCATTTTCTACCGTGAGAGTAATTTTAAGCTTAAATCAGTTGGAAAAAATCTACATTAGAGAGGTGATACATTACACGGAATACCTACTTCCAGAATCTCTGATAGAGATTCTTGATTCACTTCAAAATTCTGGAAATATTTACAAAAAGCTTTGGGAACCAAAGTCAATTTAAGAATGGCCTTCCATCCTCAATTCGATGGCCAGTCAGAAAGGGTAATTCAAGTTCTCGAAGATATGTTGCGAGCTCGTATTGTAGAATCTGGAAAGAATTGGGAAAAGTCCTTGCCTTCGGCAGAGTTTTTGTATAACAACAACTATCAATCTTCTATTCAAATGGCCCCGTTGGAGGCCTTATATAGGAGAAAATGCTGAACCCCTTTATGTTGGTTAGAATTGGGAGAAAACAAGGTCTTGGGACCATATTTACTCAGGGAGACCGAGGAACAGATTCAGATTATCTATTATAGACTCAATGAGGCTTTTGATAGGCAAAAGGCCTATGACGATACCAAAAAGAAGAGAAATTCATTACTCGGTGGGATATTGAGTATTTTTGAAAGTATCACCTTAGAAAAAGATTTCTAGGTTTGGTAAAAGAGGGAAGCTTAGCCCTCGGTTCATTGGACCCTTTGAAATCCTGGAGAACATTGGTCCCGTAGCTTACAAACGGGCCCTTCCAAATGAGTTCAGTAAGGTTCACAATGTCTTCCACGTTTCTATGCTCCGTAAGTACCGTTCAGATCCATCGCACTTACTAGAACCTGAAGATGTAAAGCTTGATCCAAATTTGTCTTATGAGGAAGAACCGGTTCAAATCTTAGATCGAGAAGTCAGAAGGCTCAGAAACAAAACAATACCTCTTGTCAAAGTCCTATGGAGGAATCACAAACTTGAAGAAGCTACTTAGGAACCAGAAATAGCTATGGAAGAACAATACCCCTATCTCTTCACCCTAGGTAAATTTGAGGGCGAATTTATTTTTAAGGGGGGGGAGAATTTGTAACATCCCAAAATTTAGACTTAGAAGAATTTTTATAAAAAGTTGTTGCATCGAATTTAGGTTGAAAGATGTCCAAATTTGGACTTAGATATCCAAAGTGCTCGGAATTAGTGAACAAGGGATTTATAAATGAAATGGATTGAGATTTTATTGTGGTCTTAATGGAATGATCAAATAGTCGAGATTTAAAAGATGAGAGAACCAATTGTAGAAATTAAAACCACAACCGTGAGGACCAAATTGAAACCTTTGAAAGCTACACCATTTGCATGTAAAGTGAGGAATAGGAAAAAGATGCTAATATGTGTCATTAATTGGTTGAAGATTATTAGCTTAGTGGGAGCCTAAACTTGGTTAAGGGATAAGGAAAACAAAGTTACTATAGCCTTCATCTCGCACCCATCTAAATCGAAAGCTTGAGAAAGGAAAAGAGGGGAGAACTCCATGGAAATCGTTCGTTTAAGAAAGCTTTGAGGCCACTTTGAGTTCTTGTTTAATAGAGTATAAGTAGAGTAAGTTCCCTTGTTAATTTTCCTATGTGAATTGAATTGGTGAACCATTGAAATGCTTGTTATGGTTGATTGTTAGTATGTGAAATATGTACATGCATAATTAGGATTTGTAGTTAAGTATAGTCAATTCATGAGATATATTTGAACAATTGGATGCATCGATTGGAGAAAAAGAACATATATATACATGTTTATTGTTGGAAATTTTGAATGGTGTTAGAAGAAGGATAGAGAAGTTTGAAAGAAATGGTCACCTAAGTGTTAGGAGTGCTTTGATCTCTAAAGGTGTTTGATGTGTTAGATAAGTTAAAGGATTATTGTGACTCATGTATAAGCAAGAAGATTGAAATTTTGGGGCTTCTATGTAATAGGTGAAAATAGAGACCTGTTTGAAATAAAATCATCAATGTTGGGACTATTTTAAGGGATACTATAATTGAATAATTATGCTGTGGAAAATTGTATCATATAGGTTATTGTGGACTATATATTAAGTACTATTTTGAGGGTTTATTTTCTATGTGTGGATTGTTTTAAGAAATAAAACTTTAATGTATCATGGCAGCTCTGTTTTGCTGGAAAATGAAAGCATTGTATCGAGTTATTGAGTTCAAGAAAACATGAGAGTCATAGAGTTACCAATCTAGTTTCAATTAAAGGGATTAATGGAAATGTTTAGAATCTAAAATTCATAACTCATGTATGTATATGTATTTATATGCTAGATCAAGAAGAAAACCTGGGAGAGGAGGCTAGAGTTGATCGACGTGGAGAAAGCAAAAAGGGGATAACAATCCGGGAACCAAATTAGAGCTTAGCAAAATAGTGAGTATATGTTTGAGTCTCAGAATGAGCTTATGGCCATTCCTAGCACTTTGGATATCCAAATACAACGCATACTTAATTGATACATGTTAAGTTGTTGGATGCTCAATTACCTATTTAGATTGCAATAAGGTAAACCTTCTTAAGCTTATTCCTTACATTATTGAGATAAGACTCGAAAGTAGGACATATAATTGTAGGTATAAATGTTTACCCTTGATTATGTACTATAAAGACTTTTACTTGAATTAAGAAGAGATAAAAATGAATTAATTATGAAGAGCCTTGATTAGAGTTAGTTTAGATACAATTGGCATGCCATTAGGTTTTTTCTGAGCTCAGCTTGATTTGGACTACGATCCCTTGTTTGGTACATGTGTACCCTTGAAATTCTATGGCATGAGATGATATATTGGTACTACGACACCCTTGTTATTGATCGCTTGTTCTTGAATGTATGTATCTATGCTTTTCTCTAGTCAAGGCTATGAAATTTAATTATAAACCAATATGATACCCTTTTTATTATGAAGGGATAGTAATTTGAATGTCATGCTATGATCTTGGTTAATAAAGTGATTTCATGATTATGATCTATTTGGCTGGTTAATCGATCTAAGAATTGAAAAGTAATAAACATTGCATCATGGGATTCTTGAATTAAGGAATAAGTAAGACTTGTGTACTCACTTTGATCTTGAACCATTCGAACACCTTATGTTCAAGCTAGTAAAAGAAAAATTCAATGAGATAATGTTGGCTTGCACAATCCGAATCCACTGTGTTAGATTGAAGCTTAATAGATCAATTACTTTGATAAGTACAACTCTAAATACCTTTTCCTTGATTGTTTCATGATAACACTAACTTTTGGCTAGCTTTCGGGAACATCAAGCAAGATCACAAAGTCAAGCAAGTTTATGTAGTAGTTTACTTTTGGAACTCCTTAATAGTGGTGGCACATATATGTAAAACCTTGGCATAGCTTGCATATAATGAAGTTTGTAAATATTAATCACCCTATAGCATGTATATAATCTTATCCTTGTGTGGTTGATTTTGGTGTTTGAGTTATAGTTTTATGGTAGCCTTGTTATTAAGTTATGGCTTGGTAGTTTAATAAGATGGAAACTTGTACACTTGTGAATGTTAACTTGGTTAAGGATTATATAATGACTTATTGAAACTCGAGACTTAAGTAGATCTGAAATTGATGTTTGAAGTATAGTTAGTGTGGTTCATATTGGTCTTAGGGTGATTCGTTAGATTCTACCATTGTTATGGAAATGTATTATAACCTCTAAATATTGTTTAGTATGCCATGAATGAAAATAAGTGAACCTAAATCAAAGTTTTGTTTAATGGTAGCAATATAGTTCTGCATTTTGTTAGGGGTTTTCGAATAGAAATGTTTCCCCTAGGACTATATAAACTTTGGTTATACTTAACAAGTTGATTGATGAGTCTTTAAATGGCTTAATTGTTGTTGTAGTGTATCTTGAATATTTACATTGATCCACTTTTAAGCTATGTTAAAGAACCTTGAAAATTTTTTCTTGGTAATCCCTCTTGTTTACTTGCATTCGAATACTAGCTTGTAGTCTAAGCTAGTAGTTTCTTGCTCTGGCATCCCTAAACCAGGCCTATTCCTTCTAGGCCCAGTTCAGGATGTTACACCTACTCCTTATGGGCCTAAGATAAGTCCTTATGGATGCAGTTCTGGGAACTGTATATCGGTGTATAGTTGGAGGGTAGTTAGGTGATTCAAATAAAACTTTCCTTCCTCATTTAAATCTACCCTACTAAATAAATTACCAATTTCCTAAACTCTTTTTATGGTTCCTATCTTCACTTAAAGGAACACACTTAACTCCCTTGTTCAACTTCCGCAATCCCTCTTCAAATTCTTTTGGATTGTAGGCATCTTGTCTGTTACTCATGTGATAAAAAACAACCATGTTACCTTCAAGTATATCATTGTTACGAATATCAATTCATAAATGGAACTTGTAACCCCCTCGACTGGGCCTAGACGCCCGATTAAACCGAAAGAGCTACATTGAGTTTGCCGAAGCAAACTCGTGAAAAGATTATTGGAACTACGTCTATTTTTCTTTTATCTTATCTAGATGAAATTTATTAATATATGGTGTACATGCAAGCAACGGTTCAAATCTCACTCAAATCGGATATCAATAGGGCATTCAATTGCAATCTCAAACATTAAGGGACCAAATTACAAATCTAGAAAATTATAAGGACTTAGCCTAATTTTAAGTTACCAATCCTCAATTAATCAAGTTCCTTGCTTCCATTCCAAATTTCAGCTCTAAACGACCATCCGAATTCATTTAATTGCATGCATAACAATCAGGGACAAAAACAAAAGAATCTAAAACCTTTTTTTGTCCAAAATAACAAACATAACTACCAGGTGCATAGGTACGACTCCAAAGTGTATAGATACACGGGGGCGTATTGATACGCGAGTTAAAAACCATTTTTTCCAGAATTCCAGTAGCTCAAAACCGTATTGATACACCTGGCGAAAATACACTTACCCGTACCGATACACCTCTACCCGTATCGATACACCTGGCCAAAATACATTTACCTGTATCGATACACCTATACCTGTAACGATACACCTGGGCCTAAAATGCCCCAATTTGTTGGTTTTCATGCTTTTAAGGTTTCAAACTCATACCAACATGCCTTAAACATAATTGCACTCATATTAGAGACCAAACCATGCCAATTCAACACAAAATTATCATCAAGAAACAACCTCATGCTTTAAACGAAATCTAGAGGCATTCTTCATAGAGATTAAACCATCCAACATCCAAAACATTAGTCCTAAGCAAAACAACCATATAAAGGCTATCTACAACTTCAAAACAGCTCAAACATGGAGTTTAACAAACACACTCCCAAATCAACAATGAACCCCAATGCCTTTATTACTAAAACTCTAGTTTGAAACCATACTTTCAAAGAACGAAGCCCTTGGATCCTCTTTGCTCACTTACTGCCTCCACTCCTTTAGTTCTCTTCATTGATGGACAAAGAGAGCGTAAGCACACTAGGCTTAGTGAGGAGTGCTCAAAACAAAACACCATCAATGCAAATTGGAATTTTTTTCTCAAAACCATTGAATTCAACATTTCAATCCCTTTATAAAACATCATGCCTTGATACCATGCTCTTAAACCTTTCCAAAACCAGCATATTAAACCATATGCCTCATGTATCAACAACAAATACCATTGCTAAACCTCAATTTAAGCATTCTCATGCATAACAACCATATGTAAAGCTTAAAGAGTAAACATGTATAAATCACATTATACAACACAAACCTTTTCATGATACATCAACAATTATATTGGCTTACAAGTGATCATTAACCAAGTTCCATTTCCAAAATAGTTCATCGGATACACGGATTCAACAAGTGTTCTCACAACACTTCAAGCCATATCAATTGAAATAGCGATACAATCACAATCGCGGTACATTAACAACCATGTACAATCACAACCCACGAGGACACCAACCCCATCCATCGGTTAGATGCTTAACGCACTAACGAGAGCTTACGAGACACTAACCCCTTGATTGTTAGGGTACTTGGATGGAGTTACGGGACACCAATCCCTCAACATCTAAGTTGACTTATTTATAGTGAACTCAATATTGTGGTCGGCGAACTGTAAAACCAAAATTGATTCTGATATAACAAATTGTATAAGGACTTACTTGCAAATACAATATTTTTTAAGTATTTCAAAGACTAACAAATTGAAAAGCCTTTTTGAACCAAATGATCTTTCAAGAAAAATTGTTTAAGTGTTCAAGTTTTTCTAAGTATTTTTCAAGCCAAAATCCAACTTTACGCCTAAGCGTATTGATACCCTTATAGCGTATCGATATAATTTTTGGCTACTGGAAATTCAATTAACCAAGGCGTACTGATATGGTCTAACACCGTATCAATACGATATTCATCTGGGCAAGCTATTTAGGCATATCGTAACGATACGGTACCTTACCGTATCAGTACAATCCCGATGATGTTAGTAGATCTTTATATTAAATGATTCAAACGTTGGCTGCCAGTTATTGCAATCCTAAATTTTTAAACGATCGTTGACCAACATCGATACGCCTAAATAGCGTACCAATACGCTTTTTGTCAAAACACAAATCAGGATTCCAGTGAGCAAAAACCATATCGACACGTCATTTTCGTATCGACACGCCCCTTATAACCGTACCGATACGCCCTTCCTGCATATCGATACACCCTTGTTTTCATTCACAATGACTCTTTCTTCTTTGAGACAGGTACCGATACGGTCCCGAGGGTACTGATACACTGTGCAGTTGAGGAGCATTTATTGCGGGAAAAAGTGCAGCCCAACAATTAGATTAATGACCTCAACCACCCAAACAACTAGAATTTAATGCAAAGGTTTAAAAACATGTCTCCAAAGCTACAACAACAATGATTGAACCTTCAAGCAACATCTAAGCAATTATTCCAAACCCTTGTGCTTATAGAGTCAAATTTGTGTACACAACTTGTAAAATTCTTCATTGTTTATCTATCTTTCAAGTTTGGGGAGTGTTTGTTTGTAATTGGGCAATTAATTAATTTATTGAGAGATGCATTTCAGATAGCCTTTTCTTCTTTGTAATTGTGAGTGAATTTGATTAAGCTTTGGGTAGAAAGCTTAATCGGTTTGTAAGGTTTCCTCCTAATCCGAGAAAAGGGGACAAATCAATTAGTGGATTGGTTGAAAATCCTTAGTGGGAGCTAAGGTAGTGGATGTAGAGCTTGTTAGAAGCTTGAACCACTCTAAATATTATTATCCCATTTTTTTCACTTAATCCTTTCCTCCCTTCAAATTTTTAATTGCCAATTCACCCCCTCTTGGGAATTTGCAATTGTGTGATCAACTCAACAATTGGTATCAGAGCTACACTCATTGGAAGGATTACAACCCTCTTGAGTCGATTCTTGGAGAGTTCGATCAACAAAAACTAGAAGCAATGGCATCTACCTCCGTCAACAACTACGAGTCACAATCCATCACTAAGCCTCCTTACTTCAATGGGGACAACTACCATTATTGGAAGAATAGGATGAAGCTCTTCATCAAATCTAATGATTAACTCATATGAGATGTTGTGGAGGATGGCCCAACCATTCCCTTGAGAACCGATGAAGGAAGATTCGCTCCAAAGTCCAAGCACGAAATGACCGAGGAAGAACGAAAGAAGCTTCAAATCAATGACAAAACTCTTCACATGATCTTTTGTGCTCTTGGACCGAATATGTACTCGAAGATGTTTTCGTGTACAAGTGCTAAGGAGATGTGGGACAAGCTAGAGACCACATATGAAGGAACCAACGACGTCAAGGAAACTAAGATTGAGATCCTTAACTATAGCTACGAGAGTTTCAAGATGGAGCCCGAGGAAAGCGTCACTCAAATGTTCGATCGCTTCCCGATCATCATCAATGGTCTCAAGGGCTTTGATGAGACCATTACCGAAGACAAGCTAGTCCGGAAGCTCCTCTATTCTCTCCCGAATTCATGGGAAGGAAAAAGAACCGCAATCATCGAGGCCAAGAACTTGAAGACCTTAAAGCTTAGATGTTTTGGCGAGTCGGGTTGGGCCGGTGGAACCGGTGTCGGTTGTTCGAACCGTTAAAAGGCGGTTTAGGGAAATCAAGGTGCGGGATGGGATAAAAATATGATTTTTTTTCTAAAATCCCCTAAAATTATATTTAAGAGGTTGGTTAAATCAAATTTGCAAAATGAGTTAAAGTGTACAATTTGAGTAGTGACCAAAATGTAAAGATTTAAAAGTTGGAAAAAAATGTGTTCTTCAAGAAGAGTCAAACTCTTAGAATCTTTAGGGAGCTACTTGACAATTATGCCTTTTCCCTAATTTGACATGTGTTTTAAATGTTTATTAAAAATTAAAAAGGCTTTTAATTAGTTTAATTAAAAGGGTAGTTAATCGGTTAACAAAATTTTTGACGAGCTTTTCATTTCACACTTTCACTTTAGCCAAACACTCTCCATTTTCTCTCAATTTTCCAGAAATTCTTTTCTCTCAAATTCTCTTTAGATTTCCATCTTTTTCTTGTTGATTTCTTCCATCTTCCTTCAAGTTTCTTCAAGCTAATCTTGCCAAATTAGAGGAGAAGCAAGGATTGGAGGTAAATTTTGTGCTAACCCTCTAATCTAGGTTCTTTAATGAAATTCCAATGATATTTGACTCTTTATTAATGATTTTGATTGAGGCTTTGTTTTTAGTTTGATAAACTATTGAAATCTTGATAGAAAAATGGATTTTAATGTGATTTTCAGAGTTTGATTGATTTAGCAAGTTTGAGATTGTTTCTAAATGAGTTTTGAAAAGTTTTTGGTGTTGAAGTGGAGTCTTAATCATAGAGATCCCGAAATCCTTGAGTTTCTTGATTTTTAAAGTGTTTTTAGTTGAGTTTTTGGGGTGTTCTTGTGGAATTCGAGTTGCTGGAGGTATAATGATGGTTTTAGTTTGGTTTTGGATGTTGATTGATGCTTAAAATGTGTTAAAGGTGTTGGGTAATGGGTGGGCTGCGGTTAGAGGTCAATCGATTGAGTTTTCGGTTGTTTTGGATAGGTGTTTTGGTGCTTTAGAGCAGGGCTGCGGGAATTGTTTTGAATGCTGGTGTTTTGGATGCATTTTAATGCATTTAACCTCTGTTTTAATGTGTTGAAAATAAGGGATATTATTTAAGAATCAAACGAAGTGTTTTTGGAGGCTTCAGATGATCGATAGTCGCATCGGCAAGTGTGTTTTCACGATTCGATGAGTGGAACTTTGTTTTCCAGCGTGGAAACGTTTTAGAAAAGGTTTTGGGAACTTGGTAAGAGCTCGAAATGCCTTACTAAGTTCGGAAAGTAAGTAAAGTGAATTTCTCTCTCGAATTGTGCTAGTTTTGAACCTTTGGTTGCACTCGATTTTAATTGCATTCACCTACTACTTTAAAGCATGCTTTGAGTATATGAAATGAGGTTGGTGATGCCATGTGGTTTAAGGATGAACTAGGTAAGTGATCCTTTTATGCTTGTGTTGATGCATGAGGATTGAAGCATGGTTTAATGCTTGATTTATAGCTTATCATGAATGCTTTGTAAAAGCAGTGAGGGATGCATGTGAAATGGATTATATTAGCAAGTGATGTTGTATAAAGTGTTTTATAAATGAAATCGGATATAATTAGCCGGCTATAGGATTGAGTGCACTATAAACAAGTCGCCTTGGATATTGAGGGGTTGTGATTATACCGAATACTCCATCCAAGTACCCTAACGATCGAGGACTGTTTAAGGTTTCAACGGTTGACGGTAGGTCCCGAGTGCGAATCTTGTGTGTGTCCCGTCTCTCGTTTGTGTGTTATACATCTACCGATGAGTGGTGTTGAGGGGTTGTAATTGTACCGAATACTCCACCACGGGTGTCACAACGATGGAGGGTTGCTCTCGTGTGTGAACCTTGAGATGCCAGTAGAGTGTATGAAGGGCGTGGGACAACCCTTGGTAATCCATGTATCCGATATATGTTTTTGAGATTGTTATTTATCACTTGTGAGCCAATATAATAAAATGAAACATTGTGGAAAATGTTGTTAATGCATAATTTGGAAGATGCATGTTTTGGTTTAAGCTTAGCATAAAGGTGATTATGCTTGGAAGGCTTATATTATGTGTAGCAATGGTTTAATTGCTGGATTTATATGTATCATGTTGCATGATGTTTGTTACAACAGTTTTGAGGATAAAGTGCATGTTTTGTCAAAGGAAGCATGACCGTTTTGAAAAGAGCGAAAAATGGTTTTGTGTATTGATGATGTTTTTTTGGTTTGAGCAATCCTCACTAAGCTTGTATGCTTATGCTCTCTTTGTTCATCAGTGCAGTCAATTTAAGCTTTGGGGGCAGCACTTGCAAGGGGATCGGTGGAAGACTTTGATTGAAGGTAAGTTTTGATTTTGGATTAGTGTAATAAAGGCAATGGGGGTGTCCAATGTTATCCACGTGGTTTGTTTGGTATCTTCTGGTTTTGTACAAGTTTGAGATGCATATTTGGACTTGTAAATGGCCTCTAAGTTTTAGTTTATGCATCAAATTGGATTTTGGCCTTTTGGTGCTTTTAACTATTAGGAAGCATGCCTCAGTCTCATTGCTATTGAGAATGATGCCATGATGTAGCCTATGCATCGTGTAAGTTGTCTTCGATGTGTATTTGAGTTGCCATCTTAGTTGGGCATGTGTCGGGATGGTTTCGGATGGTTTAAACAGCTTTTTAAAACATTACAGGCCCAAGTGTTTCGAAACGATGGCCTGAAATGACCTTTGTGTTTCGAAACGACGAGGCCTGTTTCGAAACATTTTGCCTCTGTGAACCATCTTTCCGAAACGAGCCTGAGGGGTTTCAAAATGAACCCGCGTATCGAAACAATCAGCTTTGTTTCTAAACGATTGTTCCGATACGTGGCTTTCTATTCAAAAACATTTGACCGTTAATGCGGTGCTTGAATTGTTTTGAGTTTCTGTTTCTTACATGTTGGTCCCCATTTGCCTCGTATGCAATTGGACGAGTTCTAGATGTCTTTTTGAGCCGAGATTTCACCGATAAATATGTAATGAACTTAATTCAAGGTTGGTAATCTGAATTTGCTAATAATCTTCATAATTTATTAAATTTACAAAATGGTCCCTAAACATTATTTTAGTCGAAATCAAAGGGCGATTGTGTTGTTGCTTATTCCGCTGCTTATGTGTGTACACTTAAGAACCTAATTGCATTTAGACAAGATAAAAGAAAAAAAGAGGGTCATTTATTGAGGTAAACCTTCCCGATTTACTTTAATATTTCCCGTGTGATCCGTTAAGTTCGGTTTATGGCCAGGCCAGGTCGAGGGGGTTACACAGCTTCCTTCAGTAGAAGTTGTCATCTTTGGCTTGGCTTGATCTGGATCTGTCACTAGCTCTTTCTGCACCATCTTTCCTATTTTTCTTTGCCTGCTCGGCATCACCTGCCCCGGTAGTGGGTAAATCTGTGCAAGTACCAAACATGCATTAAAACAGTACCTTTTCATCAAATAAATCAAATATCAGGATCAAAGGTAAATGTACTTTAATTAATGCATATAAGGCCTTAATGCCACCTGAATGGGTGTAGGTTAAGCAATAACTGCCATGTAAAAAGGGTGAAAACATAGGGCTTTTAGGCACTTATCACACCCTCAAACTTGAACTATTGCTTGTCCTCAAGCAATGCAAACCATCAATTGCAAAAACCTTACTCTTCATGAAAGTCTTCCTTGGTCTTACTATTCCTTCTTCTCTCCAAACCATGACAAAGAATGCTCGGCCCTTAAGTCTTTGGATGCCTTAGGAATTAATTGGAATGAAACTATAAGGTTTGTGAGTGTGTGCATGCATTGTGAACAAGATGATTATTCGGGTTCCAAGTAATCACTTAAGCATTATCCTACTTAACATGGGTAAATTCTTTTCTTTTTTCAAGCAATCTAACATACTAGATCCAATTTTGGGCACCTCTAGTGATTAGCCTAGAGCCTGTTTTGGGCACCTCTAGGGCTTCTTAAGCTAGAGCCAGTGTTAGGCACCTTTAACTTTTTACCAAAAATTTTCTTTTTAAGCAAGTCTATGTCCTAAGTGTACTAGAACTCCTTAAATCATACAAGTCACAAAGGTGTTTTAAAGATCTAATCTCATAGTATGATTTTAAGTTATATTCCTTATGCATCCTACAATTAAAGGCTCTAAACAGTTCAAAGCTATGGTGAGAAGAGAGAAATCTATGGCCAAGGTAGAAAATTCTATTAAATTAAACTAAGGCAATTGATGAAGAGCATTGCTGAGGCATAAGCTTTATTCGGCTAAGGCAATATGTGTAGTAAAAAAATTGGACAAGTATATAACAGAACTACATAGCAATAGTATTAATATGCCGCGACAGAATAGTGCCTCTCAGTAGCAGAACCTACACCCCCAAACTCAAGACAAGCATAACCTTCAATGCATTAAAAACAGATGCAATAATAGAAAAATTAAGCACAACAATTAAGGGCATTAAAATAAAGTCAAGAGAGAAAAAAATTAGATAGACTCGGATGAGTCATCGTCGTCGCTTTGGAGGATCAATTTTCTCCCTTTGCAGGCCGTATGCTTGACTTTCTTTGTTTCTCTTTGCGGTTGGATGCGTGTGGGGGGGGGTTGGCTTGGCCGGGGCATTCACTTCCTCCTCTTCATCCGTGTCAATGTGGAGCTCTTCTGTGGCCTCCAAGGCAGATGCCTTGCATTTGCCAGTTTTGAATGTCCAGTGGACGGACTGAGCAGTTTCAGTCCAATAGGAGAAGCCTTCTGTCTTGACCAGTGAACCCATAGGAGTGTTTAGTCGTGTCCCGGCAGAGTGCCTTGGTGAGGCCTAGGTATTAGCTATGGCAGGTGTGGCTTCGGCATGGGGCAGTTGCGACATGTGGTTCTGGGGCGGCTGCGGCAGAGACGACGACAAGGAACTGAGGGAACTGGATGGTGTGGTCAGGGAACTTCTCTTAAATCACTTGGAAAATGGAGGTGGTGAAGTCCCTTGAGAAGGCCATAAATAGTCGTTGTCGTCTTTCTATGTCCTCCAATTTATCGGCAATTTGCTGGTGGGTGGCTACCGGGGAAGTGGATTGTGGTGTCTCTGGAACCTCTACCATGGATGCTACCGCGGCAAGGCCCTGCACTAGTGTAGATTGCCACGGTTCGGTTGATACCTCCTTGGAGGCATGTACTCATCGGCATGTAGATTGCTGGTAGTATGTTTTTCTGTCCTATCCCTTCCTTGGAGGCATGTACTCATCGGCTTCATCGGTTGATACCTTCTATCCGGTGCATTGGCCGGTGATGAGTGATGGGGAGTAGAGAGGGTCGCGTACCTTTTGGCTGAACTGGTGAATCTCCTGGCATATAATGTCATCCACATTAATAGTACGATTATTTAAAATAGAGTGAATGAGTGCAAGCCTGGGCCGGTCGACAGTGTTGTTGTCCGAGGTGGGCATGAGGCGACGTTTGATGAATGTGTTCCATATCTTTGCTTCGGGCTGCAACTGTCACCGATTGACCGAATCCTTCTGTGCCTCAGCATTCCATGTCGTGTCGGCATAGTAGAGTTCCTCTTTGATGTGTTCATAGTCTTCCTCCGTAAAGAACTCGACGAATTCTTCATGCTCGTCCCTTTCTATGTGGATGCCATAAAAGAGATTTTTGGCATCGACGTCCACCTTGATCACCTTTCCCCGAACGTGAACAAAGAGTGTGGTTGGGCTTGGATTGTGCGCGTAGAATTCTCAGACCATTGTTATGTTGGCTCGTTCGGGTTGGAGGCAAAATATTTGCAACTTTTGGTGATCTACTTTGTTGAAGAGATAATGGTCGAAGCCGAGGTTTGACTCATCAGAGCAATGGAATCCTTGCTCCTCCCATACTAGGCGGGCTATGAAGTGCTTGTTGAAGCGCCTCTCTACCTCCGGTGGTGCAAAGCGTTTGTACGTTGATGCCTCGTCCGGGCGTGAGCTTTCTCCTTTCTTTAATTTGAGGGCCATCTAGAAAATGTGAGTGAGTTGTAAGAGAGCAAATGAAAATTCTAAATTTTGGAGAATGCAAGAGAGTAGAGAGAATATTGAGTGATGAACAATTTAGGGAATAGTAGCCTTTAAATAGAGTTTTGGCAAGACATGCAATGCGACATTAAATGTGGAACGTCATCTCTAGACATTATTAGCCGTTTTCTTCCCGTTACAGTCTTCTGCCTGTTACAAATATAGTCGTTGCGGCTTTTTCGACCCGTTGGCATATTATGCTATTGCATTTTTCTGCCCGTTGGCAGATCATGCCGTTGTGGCAGTGGTTTCTCCTCATTTAGTCGTTGGTTCATCTCTTCCTTCTTTCTTGATCTCCAACCTGAAAACAAATAATAGATAAAAATAAAACTTTATTCCTAAAAGTAAGATTAAAAATATGGAAAATAACAATTAAAACTAAAAATAAAAAGATAGATAGAAAAGGTTAAGACACTAGAGTAATGCATGTGTATGCATCTCCTAAAGTTACTACTTCCTTACTCCTCACGACATGTAGCCCAGAGTGATGCTTTAATCTCTGCCCAATATTTTTGAATTCATGGCCATCCTGTGCTTTTGTCTCTGCATCTCCAGGTCTTGTCATCCTACTGCCGCGGCAGTTGCCAATGTTGCTGTCGAGGCAGTGTTAAGTTTTCTTGCCAAGGCTATATGGTTCTATGTCAATGTATGCCTCAGTTAGGGCATGTATTGCCTGACATGAATTTCACGTGCTGATCGTTTACTCTTATTCTCAGCTCTCCTTTTTCGACATCAATCATAGTTCTCCCTGTAGCTAGGAATGGTCTCCCAATGACGATTGGTACATTCTCGTCTGCATCACAATCCAAGATAAGAAAGTCGACAAGGAAAATAAATTTATTAATCTTTACCAAAATATCCTCAATTTTCCCTTTTGGTTGCACATAGGATCTATCAGTAAGCTGCACATTACAGTGGCAGGTATGGCCTTTCCAATTCCCAATTTATCGAACACTGACTTAGGCATTAAGTTTATGATTGCTCCTAGATCACACAATGCCCTCCCGACATAGTGGTTTCCGATTGCACATGGTATGAGAAAACTACCTGGGTCCTTGAGTTTGGGTGGTGTCCGATTGTGTAGCATCGCCATACATTCTTCTGTCACAGCAACAGTTTCAAAATCACTAATCCTTTTTCGCTTTGAGACAATATCTTTAATTAAAATAAAAGACCGAATTTAGGAAGTCACCGTTGAAAACTTTTCCCTCAATAAATCCAATTTTGAAAATTATACTTTAATTAAAATAAAATAACATAAATTTAATAATAAATATAAATATAAATATCATAATAAATATTCGAATATATATATAAAATCTCTGAATTAAAATAATGGTAAATGAATGTTAAAATTAATACCAAAACATAAATAGTCCAAAATTACATCCATGTCCCAAAATAATAAATAGAAATCTAATTAAACTAAAATAGTTTCGTACTGAATAATAAAATAACCGAATAAAATTGAGATCCTCCAAGTACCACGTCACCTAAAGCTCAAAGATATCTATAAGAGGAAACTATGGGGGAGTAAGCTAAAGAGCTTAGTGTGTCTCTAAAGTGCAAGAAAAATCGTAATCGTAAAACATAGTATTATTTTCTTAAAATCCGTTTAAAAAATATGATACAATATCATAAGCGTAATGCAATGCACCCAACTACGTCCGCCATAAATGAGGAAGGTTCCCATAACCTCCTCCCTACGTGCGCCAATACGAAGTGGAATTCAGCCCGAAGGGTAAAACCACTGAACTTCCTCCTTACAAATCCCAAACCCATGCTCATACACATATGATGTTTAGAATTCAAGTTTCATAAAAACCAATTCCATAAATTCAATATTCCATAAACATAATTCATAAATCATTGTCCATAAATCCATAAATCATAGTTCCGTAAATCCGACGTTTCATAAATCAATGTTCGTAGTACATAACCAAAATAAATTCTGAAATCGTATGCATATGATGTCAACCATACAAGCCATAGTACATATAAATAATCACACAAGTGGTAAAACACCAACACATAGAAAAATAGTATATAATTTAATTATAGCACATTAAGAAAACACACCTTAAGAAACAATAGCTCTAATGTCGAGACGAACGCCTCTCACGTTCGGATCTAGTTGAATCGGAACCTATGATATAAAATTCTACATCAGAATCTAACAATATGCCACCCATTAACACTAGTACTAATATAAAAGAATACTCACGTGTAGTCCTTGTGGTACGTTCGTCGTCTTCAAAATCAATGTCGTCTAAAACACATATTTAAACTGTATCAAATATTATATCCAAATCCTTCAAAAAAAATTAAGGTTGTGCGATGCTAGAAACACACCAAAGTTTGATTGAAATAAGAAAAATAAAAAAGATGTCGAGAGAGAGGGAGATAACGACGTGCAGCTATTGAATTGAAAACAAATTTTAGGGCTGGTGAGGTTTAAATAACCAATTTGATGGGTAAATTGCACTAGAAGCCATCCCACTATTTAGGGGCTTGATTAATAGCACTCAAGCTTTACTTAATTTATATAACGACCCCTAAAATTCTAAATTAACTCAATTTAATCCTTTAACAAGAGTTAGGTTCCCAAATTCAAATTCTTAAAATTAATTTAAGGTTTTTAACCTAAATTCCTAAAATTTAGGGTTTTAAAATTGGGAAATTTTTGGGGTGTTACAACTCTCCCACCATTAAAAGAAATGTCGTCCTCGAAATTTTCAGACTTAACGATAGGTCCCTATAAAAACTAACACAACTTAAATTTTGTCGTTCTGGATTTCTCATCGTTAAACATAAAAGTAAAAACTAAAAACATCAAAAATGAACCTGCTATGTCCTTTGGCTCATCATCATAACTCTCGTGAGCTCTAGTCGCGTATACCAAGCCTGGTCGTCTAGCACCTGATCTATTACTTTGTGCAGGTCTTTCTCTACTAGCTTTACCTGAAGCAACATGTCTATTCTGACCACTACCTCTAGATGGTGCTTGTACTGATATTTGAGATTGTGCCGGAGCCTGGTTAGTACCATGAGCGAGAGGACAATCACTCCGAAAATGCTCTAAAGAACCACATAAGAAACATGCTCCCAACTTCTTTCGACACTCACCACTATGTCGTTTGTTACAGTAAGAACATATTGGAAAAGACTGAGAACCTGTCGAACCACCTATACTAGCGGTCAGAACAATAGAAATCACTAGTCTAGCTCTAGAGCAACCTAGATGGTCAGACTCCTCTATGGCCCTCTTCCTAGACTGATTCCCTTGATTGTGCTGAACAGATGCAATCAGTTGCTTACTAGCTTGATCAGTTCCAATAGATTCATGTTGCTTCTTCTGTGCTTCAATCTGCTCAACAGCCCTAGCCTGCTGAGTAATATCTTTATACTCTATCCAAATGCAAGGCGACACCAGTCTTAATCGTAGGTCGCAACCCTCTTAGAAACCAGTCACATTTTTCTTTCTCTATGGTCACTAACCCCAAAACATACTGGATCAGCCTCATAAACTCTATCTCATAATCATTTACGGTCATGTCATTCTGCTCTAAATTCATGAAATCATGTCGGCACTATGCTAAGTACTCTGGTCCAACATAACGATCTCGAGATGACTGTCAAAAATAATCCCAGGAGATCTAACTGGCTGAAACAACATTTTCCTCAGCCTCCCACCAATTCTGAGCTTCACCTTGCAGCAATGATACATCAGCTATAAGCTTTCGAGCGACGGGATAATCCATCTCAACAAACAAATGTTGAAGCTTCTTCAACCAATATTCTACATCTGCCAGATTTGTACCCGTCTTCCCATCAAACATTGTCATCACGATAGCTAAGAACTTAGTAGAAATAGGTCTCATAGCGCCTTCAGACCGGCGGAGGTAACGAAGCAACTCCCTATGCACTGTAGCAGTATCTAAGCCATCAGTCTCACTATCCCTAGAATCATGTGGACCATCATTCTGCTTCTATTGAACATGTGGATTCCTACCACTAGTCTGTTGAGCTCTAGTTTGATCCTCAAGTTGCTCATCCCCACCATCATTATGAATCTCATTCTCATTCTGCGTCTGCTCAATAGGGGACAATTGATCACTCTCTAAAGCAGCGGTACGACCTCAACCACGTCCTAGGCCACGACCAGTCGCTAATCTAGAACTCCTACGTGGTGGCATAGTAGTCTATCTACAAAAAGGAATTAATCCTAAAGTTAGAGTTGGTACTTGGAGTCTTTATTTAAAACACATCTTTAATTCTTTAAAAATAATAAACTTATCAGAAAATCTCATTTTGCCCCAAAACATTTAATATGCATGCAAAAATCATTTTCGGCTTAAAATTTTATATGAGCCTCACAGTCCGAGGGTTGAACTTGGCTATGATACCACTAAATGTAACCCCTTAAACCCGACCTAGAAGAAAAGACCGAATTTAGGAAGTCACCGTTGAAAACTTTTCCCTCAAGAAATCTAATTTTTAAAATTATACTTTAATTAAAATAAAATAACATAAATTTAATAATATATATAAATATAAATATCATAATAAATATTCGAATATCTATATAAAATCTCTAAATTAAAATAATAGTAAATGAATGTTAAAAATAATCCCAAAACATAAATAGTCCAAAATTACATCCATGTCCCAAAATAATAAATAAAAATCTAATTAAACTAAAATAGTTTCAAACTGAATAATAAAATAACCGAATAAAATTGAGATCCTCCAAGTACCACGTCGCCTAAAGCTCAAAGATATCTGTAAGAGGAAACTATGGGGGATTAAGCTAAAGAGCTTCGTGTGTCTCTAAAGTGCAAGAAAAATCATAATCGTAAAACATAATATTATTTTCTTAAAATCCTTTGAAAAATATGATACAATTTCACAAGCCTAATGCAATGCACCCAACTACGTCCGCCATAAATGAGGAAGGTTCCCATAACCTCCTCCCTACGTCTGCCATACGAAGTGGAATTCAGCCCGAAGGGTGAAACCACTGAACTTCCTCCTTACAAATCCCAACTCATGCTCATACACATATGATGTTTAAAATTCAAGTTTCATAAAAACCAATTCCATAAATTCGATATTCCATAAACATAATTCATAAATCATAGTCCATAAATCCATAAATCCATAAATCATAGTTCCATAAATCCGATGTTTCATAATCAATGTTCGTAGTACATAACCAAAATAAATTCTGAAATCGTATGCATATGATGTCAACCATACAATCCATAATACATATAAATAATCACACAAGAGGTAAAACACCAACACATAGAAAAATAGTATATAATTTAATTATAGCATAGTAAGAAAACACACCTTAAGAAACAATTGCTCTAATGTCGAGACGAACGCCTCTCACGTTCGGATCTAGTTGAATCAAAAGCTATGATATAAAATTCTACATCAGAATCTAACAATATGCCAGCAATTAACACTAGTACCAATATAAAAGAATACTCACGTGTAGTCCTTGTGGTACGTGCACAGTTAGATTGAATATGCGAAAGAGGTGGTAGTTCGTCGTCTTCAAAATCAATATCGTCTAAAACAAATATTTAAACTGCATAAAATTTTATAACCAAATCCTTCAAAAAGTTAAGGTTGTGCGATGCTAGAAACTCACCAAAGTTCGATTGAAATAAGAAAAAAAAAGATGTCGAGAGAGAGGGAGATAACGACGTGCGACTATTGAATTGAAAACAAATTTTAGGGCTGGTGAGGTTTAAATAACCAATTTGATGTGTAAATTGCACTGGAAGCCATCCCACTATTTAAGGGGCTTGCATAATAGCACCCAAGCTTTACTTAATTTATATAATGGCCCCTAAAATTCTAAATTAACTCAATTTAATCCTTTAACAAGAATTAGGTTCCCAAATTCAAATTCCTAAAATTAATTTAGGGTTTTTAACCTAAATTTCCAAAATTTAGGCTTTTAAAATTGGGAAATTTTTGGGGTGTTACAGATTTAGTCCGTTCAGGTCCTCTTCTAGGTAGTCTCAGACAGTTAGGTTCCGTACGGGCTCGAATTGAATTCTCGGATTTTCTCCATCTACAACTGGGGCATCTTGCTGCCCGTCAACTACTGGCTGCCCATTGGCATTCCGATTGTTGTTGGCATTGTTGCCACCAACTTGATGTGCCATCCTTTGCCTTATCTGCTGATTGTGTCTTTTACATCTTCGATCTATTTCCTGATCAAGGTCATGGAGCGGATACTTCAGGTTCACCCTGGTCATACATCAATGCAAAACCAAAGTTTATTAGTGCTCGAAAACTTAAGCAATAAAATAAAATTGAAATCGATATTGTCAATCCCCGACAACGGCGCCAAAAACTTGTTGCGTGTAAAAGGTGCTCCACAATTAGTTTAATTGTACACATCTCAAGTAATATAATGATAAGTATTAGAGTATCATCTCCACAGGGATTTGGGATGGCTTCCTTCAATTATCTTCTCGCATTGGAAAAGAAAAGAAAAAGTAAAAACACAAGTAAAGGAGTTTTGGATTTTAACTAAACTAAAAATAACAAACTAAAGCAAATAAGTAAAAATTGAGAAGTCAAGGATGATATAATGGGTCGGATTAAATTGCGTCATAGTGTGGAAGGCAATTGGCTTGTCTCGATCTTTGAATGCTATGATCACCAAACTGTCTCGGCAGTGACCGTCATCCTTGTCGCGGCAATAAAATGGGCTGCCTCGGCAATCCCTTGCTGGTTGGCAGATGTTGTCAAGGTTCGGCAAAGCGTCCTTCGATGGATTCTCATTATCTCTAAGTCACAACACTGTTGATGAATAGGCCTTGATAATACCTCTCGGTGCAAACCAAAGATAAACACCAACTAATCTCACGCTTCTCTTAGCTGTTGAAACTCTAACTTATGTCTAAGCCGAGTTAGCTTCCACCATTTGGGATGAAAACCATGCTTACTCGT
Source organism: Hibiscus tridactylites (assembly GCA_958450335.1). Classification (NCBI taxonomy): domain Eukaryota; kingdom Viridiplantae; phylum Streptophyta; class Magnoliopsida; order Malvales; family Malvaceae; genus Hibiscus; species Hibiscus tridactylites. The sequence goes on along the minus strand of OY288265.1, from coordinate 35,387,990 downwards.
TTCATGAGTCTAACTCTCTCGATATTAGACAAAAAGATAACCTCACAATACTCTTTCTCGATGATATTGCAAGGATCAATTCAATGCCAAGAATAAGCAAACCTTGAACTAAATTACATTAAAAACTTAAACAAAGTACAATTGTCTTCTCACAACCACTAAGCAAAATAATCCTAACCCTAAGAGAAATTAGAACATGATGGACATGGAGAATACACGACCAAACCCTAATCTCAAGCTCTCAATCTCGACTCTTTCACAATCGGTGCCCTTGATGTGTGTGTTGAGCCTTGCTTAAATAGGAAGAGGAGTAGGGCAAGGTCTTTCTTGGATAGGAAGTTAAGTTGGACTTGAACTTGTCTTCATTAAAGAAGTGAATCTCTTTAATTTTAATGCCTTTATCCACTTGAGCCAAAATCCATCTTTAACCTTCCTTCCATGCTTTCTTCATCTTCTCATGCTCCGATTGTCACGCAAAGTATGTAGAAAAATCCAGTGTTTTATGCTCTTCAAATTGGCTATCACTTTGCATGCTTTGCCCTCCGGCAGGTTAGTACGTGTACTGCCTCAGTAGAAGATATCTGCTGGCTCGGCAGGGGTCTGTCACTAGATCTACTCCGTGAGGCTTCCTCTTCATAGTTCTGCTTCCTTCAGTAGAAGTTGTCATCTTTGGCTTGGCTTGATCTGGATCTGTCACTAGCTCATTCTGCACCATATTTCCTTTTCTTCTTTTCCTGCTCGGCATCACCTCCCCCGGCAGTGGGTAAATCTGTACAAGTACCAAACATGCATTAAAACAGTACCTTATCATTAAATAAATCAAATATCGGGATCAAAGGTAAAGGTAGTGTAATTAATGCATATAAGGCCTTAATGTCACTCGAATGGGTGTAGGTTAGGCAATAATTGCCATGTAAAAAAGGTGAAAACATAGGACTTTTGGGCACTTATCAATAACTTTGAGTCACTTGTTTCATTCCCTTAACACAGATTGTTCCTATGACTATCCTGAATCCCTTGGCCAAACCATTGATGAGTTTTCCCTAACCTGTGCTCACTTTGCATACATCAACAATGAATAGGTTCGTGTTCTTCGAGCTCCTCGCCAAGATACTCAATCGGAGGCTCCACAAGGTGCACCTATTGCTCAATCTTCCATGGATAACCTCATGACGTTTCTCAATGAGAAATTCACCACCATGGGGAATAACATGGACGCCAGATTTTTCCGCAATTGATACTCACTTCACCTCCTTGGAGGATCGTGTCAAGGACTTTGATACTCGCTTTACATCCTTGGAGGATCGAGTTAAAGCCATCGAACATCAACAAAATTTTATGGATGTCTCTCTCACCGCCTTCCATTGTTATTGGCTTAATCATACTCAGAAACCTCAAACAAGTCATGATGATGAAGATGAAGAGGACGAGGACGAAGACGATGGTGGGGACGAATAGCTTTGCATCTCATATCATTTAGATTTCTAGTTTATGCACATATCTTTTATGTTTAGGAACCTATGCCTTGTTTTATATTTTTTTAGGATGTCTTTGGAATTATGTTTGAACTTTTGCTTTGGATATTTCTTGCTTAATGATATTATGTTGCTTATTTATGCTTTAAATTATGCTTAATGTTTATCATGTCCTTATTTTATGCATTGAATCTTTTTGATCTAACAAAAAGGGGGAGAAGTGTAAAAAGAGCCAATCTTTGAAATTTTTTAATCTTTTTGAAAACCTATCTTAAATTAAGGGGGGAGTAAGCTTTTCAAAGTTTTCAAAACTTAAAAAATTTATACTTGGTTTTGTTATATAAAAAAGGGGAGATTATAAAACCTAAATTGATTTTGATATAACAAATTGTATAAGGACTTACTTGCAAATATAATAAAATTTTAAGTATTTCAAACACTCACAAATTGACAAGCCTTATTGAACCAAATGATCTTTCAAGACAAATTGTTTTAAGTGTTCAAGTTTTTCTATGTGTTTTTCAAGCCAAAATTCAACTTTACGCCTAAGCGTATTGATACCCTTATAGCGTATCGATACGATTTTTGGCTACAAGAATTCCAATTAACCAAGGCGTACCGATGTGGTCTAACCTCGTATCGATACGATATTCATCTGGGAAAGCTATTTAGGCATAACGTACCAATACAGTCTCCTACCGTATCGATACGATCACGATGATGATAGCAAATCTTTATATTAAATGATTCGAACGTTGGCTGTCAGTTATTGGAATCCTAAATTTTTAAACGGCTGTTGAACCGTATCGATACACCTAGATAGCGTACCGATACACTTTTTGTCAAAACACAAATCATGATTCTAGTGAGCAAAAATTGTATCGATACGACATTTTCGTATCGATACGCCCTTTATAATCGTACTAATACGCCCTTCCCGTGTATTGATACGCCTTTCCCATGTATTGATACGCCCTTCCCGCGTATTGATATGCCCTTGTTTTTAGTCACAACGACTGTTTCTTCTTTGAGACAGGTACCGATACGGTCCCGAGGGTACCGACACGCTGTGCAGTTGAGGAGCATTTATTGCGGGAAAAATGTAGCCCAACGGCTAGATTAATGACCTCAACCACCCAAACAGCTAGAATTCAATACAAGGGTATAAAAACAACTCTCCAAAGCTACAACAACAACGATTGAACCTTCAAGTAACATCCAAGAAATTATTCCAAACCCTTGAGCTTATAGAGTCAAATTTGTGTACCCAACTTCTAAAATTCTTCATTGTTTATCTATCTTTCAAGTTTGGGGAGTGTTTGTTTGTAATTGGTAAATTAATTAGTCTATTGAGAGATATAATTAAGCTTTGGGTAGAATGCTGAATCGGTTTGTAAGGTTTCCTCCTAATTCGAGAAAAGGGGACAAATCAATTAGTGAATTGATTGGAAATCCTTAGTGGGAGCTAAGGTAGTATATGTAAAGCTTGTTAGAAGCTTGAACCACTCTGAATTGTCTTGTCTCATCTTTTTCACTTAATCCTTTCCTCCCTTCAAATTTTTAATTGCCAATTCACCCCTTCTTGGCCATTTGCAATTAAGTGATCAACTCAACACGAACTATATCTGATAACATTTTAAACCACATCACTTGCCAATATAATCCATTATTAAAGATTAACCCATTGTTTTCATATGCATCAACACAAAACCACTTTAACAAATCAACAAACCATGCTTTTAAACAATTATAAAATACATACTTACATGGATTACTTACCACGTGCATCCATCACCATTTCATGATTAAAAATAGTATATTGCATACTCAAAACATGCATAAACAATAGGTTCCATGAAATCAAAACAAGTGCATAAGACCATTTCATAAAAGCACGACTGAGAGAAAATTCACTTATACATACTTTCGAACTTAGACTAGTGTTTCAAGCTCAATCTAAGTTCCCAAAACCATCTTCAAACTTTTTTAAAGTTGTAGGTTTTGTTCTCACTCACCTACATCATAAAGCACCTTCCGTTGATGCGAATTCAAGCGTCCAAATCCTCCAAAGCTTCATTGATAGCTATAAAATCAACCTCCTTTGTTTTAACGCCACAAAAACAAAGGATATAATGCATCACAATGCATTCATAAACCCATCAATAACAATTCTTAGCAAACCTCAACAAACATAAGCTGAAACCCTTCCACAATAGCTAAAATCAACCTCAAACTCGAGCTAATCAAAGCCTAGACACGGACTCTCGAATCTAACATAGAATTAACATCAAATAACATCCAAAATTCATCTAATAACAACCTTATACCTCCAACGTACATAAAACCACCACAACTCCTCAAAAACTCATCACTAGAAATCTAGATAATTAGAGATTCACCTAGTTTCGGGATTCCAATGTTAAAACCAACTTATTAACATTATTAAACATCATAATCATGTTTTACTATGATCAAGAACCCAACAAAATAGATCCAAAATGAATCTCAATCAATTTGACCAATTAAAACTCAATTAAACCTTTCCACAATTAAATAATCAAAGCCCATTAGAAAACATATATAAAGGATCAAGAGCTTGGAAATTTCAATAAAGGACCATTCATTAAAGGAGAGGAACAAATCTCACCTTCAATGATTGAAATCTTTCTCAATTGGATGATTTACTTATTGAATAACAAAGGAAATCAATGAGATTTTGTAGAAACAAAATAGGAAATCAATTAGGAATCATTAGTTAAAGAAAACCAGATCACTACCTCAAATCTTTGCTGGAAAAAAGTGTTTGGCTGAAGATATTTTAGAGAAAAGTTTGGAGAATAGAAAATCACGTCAAATTGGTTTTTGTGAAAATAACTACCTTCCTTTAATTAATTCCTTTTAATCCTTTAATTAAAACACTTTAAAACTAATTCAATTGAGAGAAAAAAACTGATAAAAACACTTAGGTATATTAGCTCGTTAAATATTCAAAGTTTTGATCCTTTTACAAAACAATCACTAAAATAGTTTTACACTTTTACATTTTGGTCACTAGTCCCAAAATGTCAAGTTTCCAAAACTCATTTTCCAAAATTGATTTCTCCAAAACCATTAACATATTAAATAATTATTTTAGAACATTTTCCATATTTTTATCCTTCCCAAAATTATTTATTCCAATTTAAATCCCGAAACTAACTCGAATCACTAACCCAATTCTCCCGAACCGCCTAATCTTTCCCGGTTAATGTTTAGGCCCAAAATCGGGGCATTAAAACTCCCCCACTAAATAAATTTCGTCCTCGAAATTTTACCTGGAGGAAAAAGGTGCGGAAACTATTTAAACATGTCTGCCATTCTTTCGCACGTGGCCTCCTCAACTCCTTGATGTCGCAACCACACCTTTACAAGTTCAACCATCTTACCACAAAGAACTTTTCTACTAGAGTCAAGAATCTCAACAAGTTCCTCATCATGAGACAAATTCGGTCGCAACTAAATGTCCTCCACTGGCATAACATGCAACGAATCCGACCTATACCTCCGCAACATCGATACATGAAACACATCTTGAATTTTCTCCAACTTAGGAGGTAACTTTAAACGATAAGCAACAGGACCAACACGCTCCACAACCTCATATATTCCAATAAACCTTGGACTAAGCTTACCCTTACGTCCAAACCTCATCACCTTCTTCCAATGCGACACTTTCAAAAACACAAGATCACCAATCGCATACTGAATCTCCCTACACTTCAAATTTGCATAGGATTTCTGACGATCTGAGGCAGCTTTCAAGCAATCACAAATGAGCTTCACCTTCTCATTTGTGCCTTTCAATACATCAGGCAAAGAAACATGCTTTTCCGCAACCTCAGCCCAACAGAAAGGCGTACAAAAGGGAAATTCCGACAGACAACGTACCATCGGTAATACGCTTGTCGGTGTACATTTATATCGACGAACAAAATCGTTGGTATAGATGTACAGACCTTATACCGACGGACAAAATCGTCGGTATAGGTATGGACTACCCCGACAAATTAGGGGATATATTCCGACGGAATATTGTCCGTCGGTATATATTACGGCTTTTACCGACAGTCTGTCCGTCGGTATAGCCTTTATCTGTACCGACGGTGTGTCCGTCAGTATAGCCTTTATCTGTACGGACGGTTTGTCCGTCGGTATATACTACTGTATTTACTGACGGGTTTTTCGTCGGTATAACTTTTACTGACGGTTTTTTTTGCGTCGGTATATGTATCATGTAAGATCTATATATAATATTTATACCGACAGTGTTGTCCGTCGGTATAGGTGTAATTGATATGTATTTGTTTATTAAATATTAATAAATTATTAATAATTCTATTATTTTTATTTAATATTTGTTATTTTAAATATTAAAATTACTAAAACTATTATAACAAATAATATTTCATTTATTAAAGGGAAAATATTCGATTTAAAGATAAAATATTCGATTTAATGTTCAAATAAAAAAGTATGTCATACATAATCAATAAAACATGTACCTACAAGTCTAGTACAACTGAAAGAAATATGCAAGCAAATATTTTTTTCTTAATAACTTACATAATAAAAGCTAGAAATAATTGATGATCCTCCTTTATTGGGTGCTTGGATCATTTGCATTTGTATTCTATTGATTTGTTGAAGGCAAGGATTGACTGGTACTCTTGATTGCTGCTGAATCACTACCAGCATCAGGAGTTGCCTATTAAAAGCAATTAAAATAATGAATTTAAATAAAAAAATGAATGGAGTAATAAGAAAGAAAAATATGTTGAATACCTCTGTATCAACTATATGAAGCAAAGCATCCATATCAGGCACATGTAGATCTGGACGTTGTTGTTGAAAGTAGGGTAGAAAGCAAGTTTCAAAAAGTTTTTCTAATTTCGCAACCTTAGATTTCAACCCTTCCACTTCTTCAGGAATCTTGAAGAACGAGTGTGAACCGCCCCTACACAACGAACACGTCCTCTTCTTTCTAGTCCCTTAACTTGAGCAAACACATCATTTGACCATGAAGTTTGTGATAAATTCTCAGAAGACGAACTTTCATTTCTCTTCTCTTGAATACGTTCCTAAAAATATAAGCAAGTTAAACATATAATATAATAATCATATTATATTTATACTGAGCACATATACAAGACTTAATAATAATAAATTACCACAACAACCGCATCCGTGGAATTCACGATGCTTCCATCTTTGCGTGTACGGGATCGAACATAAACATCAGATCGTGTTGGTGGAATTCCATTAGATTCTGCAGTCTGACATTAAGAAAACAAGAGATATTAGAAACAATTGTTATTTTTCAAATCAATGGTAATAATAAAGAAAATTATACGCACCAAGTCTTCAACAATCCGAGGGAAAGATCTTGTTCCTGTGCAATGTGGTTCACTTAGCTTTGACCTATTTGATCTATTTGTGGCACTTTGTTCCTATTTGAATTATAAGTAATAAATTGTTAATAAAAGTTTAAACATTAAAGTTATAGAAATTATAAAACCGTAGTATCTTACCATTGCTTTTGAGGACAACCAATATTCAACAAGTGTCTTCAATTGGTCCAAATTCACTCGTGGATCCTTGCAATTTTCAACGATATGCTCTACAGCTTGGTTCTCATCAAATATTTGAGATTTCAATTCATTTTTCCACTGCCTCCATTTGGTATTCATATCTGAGAGAACCCATTTCTTAACATGTTTTAATGTAGCTTCATCAACACCTTCCTCAGAATCAAATAGTTGGAATTGAAACTTTAACTGCATTAACAAAATAATTAGGTATCACAATCCAAGAACAATTATTATTTAGCACCAAAAGAATAGAAGCATATTGTTTCTATAAAAGCAATGTTTGTTTTCTCAAAGTCAAAGGACAATCCAAAACAGATCATGTAATTCTAAGAGAGAAACTTAAAGAATACAAGCATATTGTTTCTGTATAAGTACAACCTTGTTTCTAAGAATTAACTTCATTTTAAAATAATAAGCATTGAATTAGTGCACATACCTCGATCGTGGACCACATTTCTTCCTTCTTATTGTTCGGCATCTCATGCCAATTCAAATAACTAATTGGTGCAAACTCTGCCTTTCTCACCATCGTTCCTATGAAGCGACATAAGCAAGTTGATTCTTCACCCACAAGTTGATATAAATTGTTAATTTTGACATTAACGCGTTGTCCCTCTGGCAGCTCCCAAATATCCGGCATAAGTGTTGCTCCTCGAACTTTCTTACGATTAATGTTCTCTACATGAATATGATTTAAGTGCAAATGAAACTCAAACAAAAAATTGAAAGACTTATTTGTCCACCCATTAAAACATTTAATGTGGAACAAATAAATGATAAAGGACAACTTTGAAAAGTTCTTGCAATTTGGATAAAGTGGCACCTCTGCATCTTTGAGTAAATCAAAAAATTTGTCTCCTTGAAGTCTATGATTATGATCCCCTAGCCTTGTACTTGCATCTACCGAATGATAGCTACGATCATCATTATTCATAACTCGCTCTGTCATCATATCATGCAAGAGGTTATGAATGTTGGGTTTACAATCTTGTTCTTCTATATTAGTTGAAATTGGTGGCGTAGATCCGTCACATCGCTCCCCATGAAAAATCCATCGAACATAACCCTTAAGAAAGCCATCACATATTAAGTGATCAAATGCATCTCTTCTACATACTCTATAAGTGTTTACACAATTCACACAAGGACACCAAATTTTTCCATCTTCGGTTCTCTCAAAGGCAAAGTTTAAAAAACTAGTAACCCCTCTAATGTATTCTTCACTTGCCCTTGATGTGAGATTGATCCATGTCTTATCCATCAATGATACCTGTATTACCAATGAACTACTGACATTTTAAATTTGATTTATTTTTGCAGTGATTTTAAACTATCTATTGTTCATCATGTGCAGTTCTTAGTCTTACAATTAATTATTTGAGGTTATATAGTATTTATACATTTTAAATTTGATTTTAGATTCACATAAACATAACATAGCTTAATCTAGTATATTAAAGTAAATGACAAAATAGGTCAAAACTCTAGTAGCATCTTCATCCAACTCTAATAGCTTAAAGTTAGATTAACATATGTTAATAATTTAATATAAAATAAATAAATAAAATGATCGACTTACTCACCTTATCGTCCTGTATCAGAAGAAGATGTGTCAAAACTCTAATAGCTTCTTACAAGCCTTTGCCTTATGTTTTTGATACCTAACAACACAATTTCTAGTGTCAAATTTTTACTGCTCTTTCAGTACTGCTAAAACAGATCCAACCAGACCAAAACTAGATAAGGTAGTTAAGAAAAAAAACAATCCAAGAAAAAAGGTTTGCAGTTGAGGAATTGCAGTAGACAACAATTAAAACAAGACCAAGAAAAAAGGTAAACAAAAACAGCAAAGCATTGGCATTACCTTTGTAATAATTTCATTTCCAATATATATATATATATATATATATATATATATATATATATATATATATATATATATATATATATCATTTATTTGCCTTCTACTTAATATTTTGGTGTAGAAAAGTGAAAAGGATTAGAGGATCTAATATTGTCACATCTTGTTTGATCCTTATTTTTCTTTTTTGTTATGGTGGGTCATTTTTAATGATAGAAAAGCTTGTCTGTCAAACTATTGTTGATTAACAACAGCTGCAAAGTATTTGGCTAATGAAAATGAATAGAGTTTTAGGCCAACTAAAATGGGTAGTATCACAAGCTGAAGATAAAAGGGATATCTTGCCTATCAATAAAGAGAGGTTTGGTTCTAACATGTGATATTTAAACACAGAATCCCCAGCTTTTGTTTCTTCTTCGCAGACATCACAATCCCCAGCTTGGTATATAACCATGGAAAGAACAAAACAATATTCACATTGCAAACAATTATTACTACTGTAATACAATTAATATTAGTTTAATAGAAATCAAATTCAAATTATATTGGACGGTTACAAGTTTATTTTTAAGTTTGGTTTGATTTTACTCTTTTCTTCTACATTTTTAATCTTATTCATTTGTTCATTTTAAAGAACTATATAAGTGAAATAGTATAATTAATTATCAATACTTTTTATAATCATTTCATATATCTTTATAACAAAATGTTGATATAAAAACCGTTTGAAAAACAAAATGGTAAGGACATTCAATTTTGAAGACATTGATGCTTGACAAACCAAGCTAGAGAAGAAATGGTGAGCTGGCACCAGAATATTAGCTATCAAATGCTTGTTTAGCTAGTAACAAATGAATATAACAGTTTTTCATTTACTGACATATTCTAGAAGAAATGGTGCACTCGTGAACTTATATATATTCAGGTTATATTGAATGAGAAAATATGAATGAATTAATAAAAAATTTCTCTTTTACTCTATATTTCTTCTCTACATTCTGGTCCATCTCTTCATCTACTTCTTTTCTTCTAAACTGTTGTTACCCAAATTACTAGTAGCTTAATCTATGGCATATTTTCAGGTTCTCTCTGAAAATTCAGCTTCATTTTCATTTCGTTTTCTTTTTTATTTAGGAAAACACAAGCGGCATTGATGAACAATGGAACTCAGTCCGAATTGATTATTTGAATCCCGTCTAAAGATGGAGTTCAGTTCATATTTCAAGAATTATCAACCACACAACGATTTCAATGACTTCCCAGCTTATCTTCAGCTTATCTTGACAAGTCACTCTCAATTCTCAAACTAACATAATCATTTTCATCTTTGAATTCTCAAACTAACATATAATTGAACAAATCATAATCATTATTAATTGACTGTCAAATGGGGAAAATTTTACCTCCAACTTCTCACTTTAGCCTTAAGTCTGTCAATTGACTTTCTCAGCTCCTTTACTCTAGTATCAGCATTGGAAATCAAGGACTGCAAGAACAAATAGTAGGATTATAATAGCTTCCACGTATTGCCATTCATTATTAATTGTTAAGATGATTATGTAGTTAAAATCTTGTAACAAACTCATTCCAATTTGTATTGATTTTTATAATAATAAAACCTTGACAAATTCTAAATTGAAGAGTAATAAGGCAAAATAGTCGGATAAGAATGACATAGTTCAACAAATAAAATCCTTAGACAACATATGTCCAGGTTCAAATAATATGAAAACCCTCACAGGAAATTACTCATCCTCTAAATGCAAATGCAAATGCAAATCTAACTTAAATTCACTTGGTTTTTAAGATGTTTTGACATAAGAACACATCGAAATTCACTTGGTTTTCGTCTTCGGGATAACTAAAAACACCAATCCTAAGACAATTACAATAAGGAGGAAGCATGACATTTCCTCTTCGGGATTTCTTCCGAAAACTAAGCCACAACAATACACTAAGGATAACTAAAAACACCAATCCTAAGCCAATTACAATAAGCAGCCACAATTGCAGACCAATGTATACTTTGGACAGAGTTTTGTTCAGGTCAGATGCCATTTTTCACCAACACCAAGATGCCTGAAACATGTTCAACTAAAATAACTTAAAACCACAACCTGTAATCTAATAATCAAAAACAGCTGCACAATTTGCATTTATTCAATATATCAATCGGTTTATGACCAAAAACAAATACCAATCAAATCTATTTCACAGTAAACAAGTGCAGAGTGAAAGCAAAATTAGAAAGATGAGAAGAAATGGAGTGCTAACCACAATCAAATAGGTTGTGGTTTTAAGTTATTTTAGTTGAATGTCATGCTTCCAGTTACAGCTTCATCAACTCTTATCTCATTTCCAGTTAGCGTATGAATTTCTCATTTCCAGTTACAGGTCGAGGTTGTGCCTTCATCCTTTTTTTAGGGTAAAACAACAATTTCGCCCAAATAGATAGAGACCTACAAATTGCAGATAGAGAGATAGAGAGAAACTGACCTATACCGATTGAGACCAGCAAATTGAAGGGAGGATGCAGCACAATATCGCCGGCGAGCAATTGAAACGATCTACAGCCGACGAAGATGATTGGGAGGCGACGGCTGGAAATATCGATGAGTTTGGGTAAAGGTTTGATTTGGGTAAATTAAACGATGAGTTTTATTAAATTAATAAAAAATAAAATAAAACTAAAAAAAAATTTTAACTTGCCTATACCGACGACTGGAAATACCGTCGGTATATATTTAACCTATACCGTCACACAATTTAACCTATACCGACGGACAGGTTAACCTATACCGACAGTCCCAATAAACCGTCGGTATAAACTACACCTATACCAACAAACACAAAAACTCGTCGGATTATGGTTCACCTATACCAACGGTCCAAATAAATCGTCGGTATAAATTACATCTATACTGACGCATTTTTAGTTACCGTCGGTATATACTACATCTATACCTACAAATTATGTATCTGTCGGTATACATTAGGACTTTTACCGACAATGTTAATTTCCGTTTGTATATAGTATCTATAGTGACACATTATGTCCGTTGGTATACCCGGGCATCGGTATATGTACATTTTTTTGTAGTGTTGCCTTGGTACACTTGGCAGATTCATCTGGTTGTTAGATTACATGCCTTGAACTTGGAATACTTCTCTTGTTACTCGATTTCTTGGTTTGAACATGAATTGCCATGGAATATTTTATTTACATTGAATTGCTATGAAATGCTTGGATGTCGATTGAATTGCTATGGCATATTTGAGTTACAATTAGTGAATTTCAATGCCTTAACCTAGAAGTAAAGAAATCGACCTTAATCACCTTGATGCATAATCTAAATTATTCTAATGCCATGAAGGATAAGTGAAGATGAATGTTTAAAATAGATCACATGTATGGCTTGTCTTGTATGGAAATCAAGTAATGCCTTCTTGTTTTCTAAGATAAGCATGTTATGTTGCTTGTTAGCTAAGAAACATATTATATAAGGTGAGTTTCTCTTGTTTCTTGTCTTGCCTTGTCTTGGTAATGCTCCTAAATTTGGATATTCTAAACCTTTAATACTTGTCATGTTCATCTGGTTGTTAGATTACATGTCTTGAACATGTAGTACTTATCTTGTTACTTGATTTCTTGTCTTGAGCACGAATTTCATGATTTGATACTTGAGTCTTGAGTGGATACATGAATCAATGCATTTGTTGATAATTTGAATGGAAGCTTGATTAGTGTATTACATGATTGGAATAAATCTAAAAGCATGTTAGCTTGGTTTCACGATTGAACGATTACGATTCTAATTGAATTTAGTGACTAAAGTCTTGGTTCGAATGATATATTGTACATATATAGATGTTTATACTTCTTAATTAATTCATGTGATTAAGACGTTTATGTTATAGCAAAGATGTCTAATGAACATATATTATAGTAGAGCTGTCCAAATGCCAAAGGCTCAAATTAAAGAAAGGAAACAAGAAATATCAAATGCATAAACTAAAGCAATCAAATGAGAAATGATTGAAGCTTAAAGCTTAATTGAATAATTGAATTTGCTTGACATATAATCTTGAATGCTTGAATTGCTTGATATGAAAATTCGAATATAAGTATGCCTCGTTTGGTAAGATGCCATCGTGCTATTTTAATTGAATGCTACAGTAAACTTGTCTTGTTGATTTAAATACCATCATGTTGACTAGTATGTTAATAAAAACAACTGTTACCTTGTTTATCAATCCATGTTATTGATTAAAGGTATGTAATATGCCATGATCATATCTTGTTTATGTCATGTTGATCAATGCCATGTTTCCTTGCAAAAAAAATGAAATGCTTTCTAGAATTGACATATTGATCATAAACGTGTCAATCTTGATCCATGCTCCTTGTTTTTATGCTTGTATGCTCTATGCTCTTAGTGACGAGAATACTTGTTGATAGTGATTGAGTTCATTATTATTCTTATTCCTTGATAATGATCCTTCTTGTTACTTGATATTACATGAAATACGATATTATGCTTGAACTTGAATTCTATTGTAAAATCTTATTATTGTAAAGCTTGTCAGCACATGTAAATGAAATGAAACTTAACTTGACAATAAACTTGTTACATGCCACAATATAGGATCTAATTAATCCAATTGCCTTATCTACATGCCTTGAAATAAACCTTGAATCAATTACCCAAACTTTTATATGACATGAACATGATCTGTTGACATATATCCATGATCTTATTAATAAGTGCTGGTTGGCTTGAAATTGAAATGAAGTATGTAAACATGAACTTGAAATGTTATGCCTATTTAGTTGTCAATTTCGTGGTATAATGTTGGCCTTGCCTAGACCATTCGAATGTCATAGCAAACATAATGCCTTAATCTATTTGAACCTAATTAGGTTTCCTCTTGAATAAATACATTTAAAATGAAATGAACTTGCCTAGCTTAGTTTTCTACCTCACTAAGTACTTAATCGTACTTATCACTCTTGTTTCCATTCTTCTCAATCTATAGGTTAGTAGATTGAAAGCCATCCTTGAGTCAAGGCAGGGCGAGACAAGCTCAAGCATAAGTACGATCCATGTTGCTTTGTAAACTCCTAGTTGGTGGCTTTAGACATGTATCTAGTCAAGTGATCATGCATTTTTTAATCCTTAAAAGGCATGTATATAATTGATATAATTGTGATGTAAAGGCATGTTATTAAAATTTGAACTTGTGGCCTAGTTGATTTAGGTATTATGCTATGACATAAGACCATGAATGGTTTTATGATGCGACATATGATGTCTTGAAAGCCTAGATGATTGATAGTTGGTTTGAATCATGCCTTGATTGCTTATCAGGATTAAAGTAGGATGATTGTTTACTTGTTACAACATAGTACTGTTATGCTGTGTCGTATTTGAAAATACTATGGCATGTTTTCATGCTAGTGTTTAGGTTGATCAAATTAATTAAAAATTCAAGGGTCTAATATATGGTTTTCTTGGCAAATGAAGTGGTTAATCTAGTCATGTATAAGTTGTGTAAGTAGTAACCTGTAATGCCTAATGTTCATGTAATTACGGTTGAATGCTATATGAATGAAATTGAATTGCTTTGATTGATTAGAAGTCTAACTTACTTGTTAAGGGTAAGTTAAGAAAAGTTTTTTGTTGGTTCGCGTTTTCATTTTTTGAGTAACATTCCTTAGTCGGTTTACGATTAAACCGAGTGAGGGTTGTTAAATTGATGGTGTCAACATCGATGCAGATGGATTCTCCCCCCCACATGCACGAACAGTGCGTCGACACTCGGCCTATGAACATAGAACTCCCATACGATCGTTAGATTGGTCTGGGCCGGCTGGAGGCAGAAGACTTGCCACATCTGATGTATGATCTTGTTGAAAATGAAGTGCTCGATGCCATAATTTGGTTCTCTTGAGGCATGGAACCCTTGCTCTTCCCACACTTGCCACCAATTGTAGTGCATTTTGAACCTTTCTTCTACCGATACCGGTGCGAAGCGAGTATAGGCTGGTACCGAGGTAGCTCTGGAAGATGCTCCTCTAGTTGCCATATGAATTTGATAAGAGCGGTGAGAGAAATTGAGAGAGAGAACATATGGCTTGGAGAAGTGACTAAAGGAGTGCATTAAAGGAGTAAAGAGAGAAATAAAGTGTATACTAAAGGAGTGAATTTCGATGCATCCCCTAAAGTGTATACTTCCTTATCCCTCATAACATGTGCTCTTGTATGTGGTAGCAGCATTTGTCCATGTTCTCCCCCTTGTATGTCGTGGCATGTGTCCTGGCATGGTCCAACATGTTTCTTGCGGCATTTTACCGCTTCAGTGCTGGGGTCGTTTGGTTCCTTACTGCTACCTTTTTGCTAAGTGGCCTTGAGTGAGTGACAAGTTGCTGTATCGTCGGTATGTTTTCTACTGTTCAGGACATGAATTGTAGCATGCTCGCCATTAATCCTCATTGTTAGTTCTCCTTTTTCCACGTCGATTACAGTCCTCCCAATTCCGAGGAATGGCCGTCCAAGTATCAATGGAGCTCTTTCATGTACATCGCAATCTATGATGGGGAAATTAGTAGAGAAAATAAACTTATTCACATTTACCAAGATATCTTTGATTTTCCCTTCCGGTTTCACATGTGATCCATCGGAAAGCTGTACCATCACTGTGGTCGGTTGTGTCATCCCAATCCCCAATTTTTGAAGACGAACTTGGGCATGATATTGATTCTTGCACCTAAATCGCATAACGCTCTCCCCTCATATGTGTTCCTGATCGAACATGGTATGAGAAAGCTTCTGGGATCCTTGAGCTTGGGTGGTGCTCGATTATGTAATGGGGCCATGCATTCCTCGGTTACAACCGCCGTTTCAAATAACCCAATTCTTTTTGTTTTTGACACTATGTCCTTGAGAAACTTGGCATAGTTTTGAATATGCATAATAGCTTCCACCAAAGGTATATTAATATGTTCATGTTTAAGAATATCTAGGGACTTTTTAAACCGGTACTCTTTCTTGGGTTATTTCAGCCTCTGTTGGAATGGTGGAGCTGGTGGGCCGTCTCTGGGCTTTGTGGGTGATGTCACAGGGCCTTCAGCGGCAGGATTTGTCTTGACTGGTGTCGCGGCATCCTTGTCCTTAGACTGTGTAGGGACAATGAGCTCATGTGGTTTCTCATTTGGTAGTTGTTTGGCTTGAGTCTCTTTTAGTTGGATGCCACTCCTGGTGGTCATGGCTTTGCATTGTTCGTACGATGTCCCCTTAGCGGCTTCAGTGTCGCTAGGGAAACCTCCCACTAGCCTAGTGTTCAGGATCTAAGCCATCTGCCCCACTTGTGTTTCCAAGGATTTCAGTGTGGCCTCCTTGTTCTGCAGGCTCATCTCTGTCCTATACATAAAAGTTTTTGTCTTTTTGATGAACTTGTCAATGTTAGCCATATATGCACTAGTTTGAGCCATAAAAGCATTTAAGGTGTTTTCAAGAGGACTAAACTGCATTGGCTATTGAGCTCACTGTTGTGGCATGGCCTGCCGCTGCTGCTGATATAACGCCCTGGTTTTGGGCCTAGGTGTTTTCGACATCGAATCAGGCCGGTCTGAAACGATTCAAATCGTATTAGGTGATTCAGGGAAATCAAGGCTCGAGATAGGATAAAATATGACAAAAATTGCTAAAATCCTCTAAAAATCATGTTTAAAAGGTTGGTCAAATCAATTTTACAAAATGAGTTTTGTAAGTGGTACATTTTGGGCAGTGACCAAAATGTAAAGTTTTAAAACTGTGGAAAAATGCAAATTTCAAAGGAGGAGTCAAAATCTTAGAATCTTTAGGGTGCTTTTGTGCAATTACACCTTTCCTTAATTTGACATGTGTTTTCAATGAATTTTAAGTAATTGTTTAAAAAGGGGATTTTATTTATTTATCAAATAAAATCATTAATTTGGAAGTTTCATTTACGTAACTAACTTTTCACTCTTCATTTTCAGCAAAACACCTTTCTAAAGTCTTTTCTCCCAAACACTCTCACTTTGATCTCATAACCATTTTAAAGATTTCTCTTCATTTTCTTCAAGAATTGGAAGCAGAACTTGTCAAATCTTAAGGAAAGCATGGATTGGAGATAAATCTCGTTCTCAACCTCTAATCAAGGTTCTTTATTAAAACTCCCAAGATTTTTTACTATCAATTGTTGCTTTAACTGAGTTTTAATTATAGTTTTGATTTAAGATCGAAATCTTGCAAAACTATGGTTTAATTCTTGATTTTTGGAGTGTTGTTGATGAGCTCTGTTTCAGATGGATTATAATTGAGTTTTGAGGTGATTATGATATTGAAAAAAGAGTTTTAATGATTTAGATATCGAAATCCTTGAGATCCTTGAGTTTTATGATAGTTTTAGTTGTGTTTTTGAAGTGATTTAATGGTTAAATGATTGCTGGAGATATAAGGAAGGGTTTAGGTTGTTTTTGGATCTGATTTGATGAATATTAATGATTAGAAGTGTTGATTGTTGGCTGGGCGTGGTTTAGGAAGCAATTAAATGAGTTTTCGATTGTTTTGGATGGTTAAATTGATGATGTTTTGCTGGACAACGAGTTTGTGTTTAGTTGCTGGAGTTAGAATGCATTTTGATGCATTGGATCTCTGTTTTTGGTGCTCTAGAAGCAGGGGTCATTGATCCAGGAGCAAGCGAAGCGATTTTGGAAGCTTCAGACAAGTGATGTTCGCGTCGGCACGTGAAGTTTCGCGTATCGGTGAGTGGATGTGTTTTAAAGCTTTGTTAAGATTGGATACAAGGTGTTGGGAGGTTAGTGTAAGCTTGAAACGCTTAGCTAATCTCGGAAGTAAGTATGGTTACTTGAACTCTCAGTTTTCGATTTGAAATGGACTCCATGGTTTATCATGTTCATGTTTTGATAATGGTTGTTACTCACTATTATGCAAGCATGGATTTCCTTGTGTTTATCCCATGAAATGGTTTGGGTTGATACAAGATGGTATGATCTTGTATGAGATGGTATTTGCTATTTAAAAACATGTTTAATTTTGGGATATGAGACGATTTTTAATTATGCATTGTAAGCAGTGAGTTAACATGGTTTTATGGGTATATTGACAAGTGAATGATCTATTTTTAATATACGGATACGTTGGTCGATCAATAGATTGTGAGTGCACTATAATCTATAAATCGTACGTGTGTCTAGCTACGTGACATAATAGGGGTGAGCCTATTGCGGGTGGTAGAGGTGAGTCTATCACTATGGGTTATGGGTGGGCCTAATTCCATTTATAGCCATTAAGATGGAGGTGAGCCCATCATTGAGTATAGGGGTAAGCCTATACAAGTCCGTGTATTCGATATTGTTTGTAAAAGTGATAGAGGTGAGTCTATCACAACGGATAAGGGTGAGCCTATGTCGGGATGTTTTAAACCAATATATGTGTTTATTGTTGCCCATGTATCGTGATTATAATGAATGCATAATGGATTATTGTGAATGAGATGCTTGATGATGAGATGTTGCATAGGACAAATCTATGCATGTGAATTAAGCAAGTGAGGCTTAATGTAGATTTGCATTGTGAACAATGCATGTGGCTAATGATACACGTGGAACATGGTTAAAGAATGGTTTGCTTTGGTTTTGAAAGCTTGAATTGAGATTGAGCATTATATGGTTTCAACTTGTGTTTTAAAAACTACATTGTTGATGTGTTTTGAGCTTTCCCTCACTAAGCAAGAGTGCTTACGCTTCTTTTTCAAACAATGCAGATAACTAAGCTTGAGGGCTGAGGAGTAGCAAGTGAGAGCACCTAATTCGTCACTCAATCTCAAGTATGAACTTTGGTGATTTTAAATAAGTAGATATTGGCAATGGGGAAAGAACCTCGGTTTGGAAGATTTGTTTTAGAACTTCCTGGTTGAGATAAGTTGATTTCTCTATTTGGGTTTGTAAAAGGGCCATTATATGTTGCTTGAGGAAGAATGATGCTTTTCGTATGTTTTATGGTATTGCTCATGAGATGCATGCTATAGCTTACTAGAATTACTTGTGTTGGATTGGTAAAATCCTTGTAGTTGCATTTAAGCGTGATTGACATGTAGTATATGCTTAGGGATGTTTATCTATTGATGATTGAGCATGCTTGGCTGATTAAAATGCACTATGGAGTTGTATGTGAAGCCTATATGGTATGCATATCGATACTCGGGTTCGAGTATCGATACTCAAAGGCTTTTTGCAGGCTAAAAAACACAGGGGTATCAATATGACTTGCCCGCGTATCGATACACTTGGGCTATCTTTGAAGGGCGTACCGATACGCGGGGAAGGGTATAGATACCTTCTTTCCAATTTGATCTACTATCTTCCCGCGTATCGATACGGGCCTCAGGGGTACCGATACTCGACCGTTGTTTTCAATTAAAAGCACCTATTCAAGTCCAAAAAGTTACAGTTTGGTCCCTAAATGTTGTATGTGCAATTGGATGAGTTTGGATAGTCCGTTTGTGATGAAATTTGACATGGAAACATGTTTCATGACTAATTAATGGACGGTAATCTTAAAATTGGACTTGTCTCTATAATTTGCTAAAGTGACAGTCTAGTCCTTAAATGTGTAACTTGCGCAATGAAACCCCTAAACGAACTCCGATCGCTGTGTCGTTTTCTTCTAAGTGATTTGTTGAACACATAGGACTTAAAATTCATCTAGGAAAGAGAGAGAGAGAAAAAAAAAGGGTCATTAATCAAAGTTGGCTTTAGCGAGTTGGCTTCGGTTTTCCCCGTGTAATCTTCTTAGTTCGGGCTGGGCGTCTAGGCCGGCTTAAGGGGTTATATCTGTTGGTATTAGAGCCAGGTTTCGAAAGAATTGGGGGTGATGGTAAGTTAATTTGGTGAGTTTGTGATGCTTATATTGGTAATAATGGCATGTTGGGTGAGAAAAGCATGATTTTAGTGAAATGTGGATGTTATGCTATGCTTGGATGTTGTGAATTATATGAGAGTTAAATATGATCGTATGTTGATGATATGGTGGTATTGTAAGTTGATTTTGTGTTATAATTGAGGTATGACTGGGGTACCCATTGCCAAAGCTATTGATAAAGTAAATTTTGTTTTGAGCAAATGAATTGAGCGACTTAGGTCCTTCTACCGAAACCCTGATTGATTTTATTGCTATATTTGCACTATAGTACATCTCTTTCACCATGGGTCCGAGACGAGAGACGAGGGGCAATGCCCGAGTTGTGGCTGAGGATGGGTCGGAAGAGAGTACTGGTACAAGGTGTTCCGGAACCTTGTTCCTCTTGGTGGACCACCTGCAGGTGGTGAGACAGGAGTTGAGGCTAGAGTTGGTGCTAGAGGTGTTTCACCTGAGGGAGCACCGTGACAAGGTGTTCCGGATATGACAGTACTGGTACAAGCTATTGTTGGAGCCTTTTAGGCGACAATAGCTGTTTTACATGTAGCTGCACCACAGCAGGGTGCCAATCTTGGGTTGCCTCTGTTGCGTTTACGCAGCCTGGGCGGTGCTAAGTTTAGAGGGTTGACTCCTAAGGGGTCCGAGGCTTGGTTTGAGAGTACCAAGTGAATCTTGGGACAGATGAACTGTAATAATGTCCAGAAGATGGGCTGTGTAGTGTCGTTGTTGCATGACGATGCGTATACATGGTGGACGACTATCACGGCTGAGATGGAGAAGGATAAAACTGACTGGGATTTTTTCGTGAATGCGTTCAAGAAAAAGTTCTTGGGGGGTCCAATATCCGGACGAGAAGAAGCGCGAATTCATGGCTCTAGCGCATGGTAGTATGTCAGTCGCTGAGTATGAGGTGCAATTTTTGAGGTTGAGTCAGTATGCACCTGAGTTAGTACCAGTCGAGCGGGCTTGGTGTGAACATTTCCGCTATGGGTTGATAAGGAAAGTTAAGACATACATGCTAGCGGCTGAGTACACAGACTTTGATGCGTTGGTATCGCAAGCTAAGGATATAGAGCTGAGTCTAGGGATGACGACTCGATCTGGAGGCTCTAGTTCAGGGAAGAGGAGTGCAGACCATGATGGTGGGCGTGATCGTGGCAAAAGGCCACTGGATAGAGGTTATTAGAGGGATCATCACCGGGGTGGTGGTGGTGGATCAGGTCGTGGGCAGCATGATTAGAATGTTGGTGCTCGTGCTTCGGTTTGAAACCATTGTGGGAGACATCACATTGGGGAGTGTTGGGGTGTCTGAGGGACTTGTTCGCACTAAGGGGTGTAGGGTCACGTGAAACGTGACTGTCCATAGTTGGCTAGGCAGGCACCAGTACGTGCTGTGGAACCTGAGAGAGGCCGTGAGTGCAGCCCAGGTAACTTTCAGAGGAGAGAGGAAGGACATGGAGGAGTTGCTCACGTGGTAGCTATTCAGCCAGAGGGAGGTGGTCATGCAAGAGTTTATGTTCAGCGTGAGGGGCGCAATGATACGGATGTGATCGCAAGTACCTTTGCTCTATAGTCTTTATCTTTGTTAGCATTAATCGATTCTGGATCCATGCACTCTTATATCTTGAGTGAGCGTGCATATTTGCTTGATATACATGTTGAGTTGTTGAGAGTAGGAACACAAGTGACTAGTTCCTTTGATGAGACTGTGGTCACAAGGAAATTGTATAGGAGATACCCTTTGTCTGTACAGGGTCATGTTTTTCCTATGGATTTGATGGAATTACCTTTTTATGGCTTTGATGCGATTCTTGGGATGGATTGGTTGTCTGAGCATAGGGATATTATTGATTTCGATGTTAAGCGAGTTACCTTGAAGCTTGCTGATGATTTTGAGGTGGTGATAGTAGGCGAGAATGTGAAATTCTTGTCTAATGTTGTTTTGGCTTTGGAAGCAAGACGTATGCTAAGGATGGGCTGTGATGCTTATCTTGCTTATGTGATGAATCCTGGTGCAAAAGATGTACATGTGCAAGACATCAAAACTGTTTGCGATTTTCTGGGTGTCTTTCCAAAAGAGTTGCCTGGATTACCACCAAACAGGGAAGTTGAGTTTGGTATCGAGTTATTTGAGAATACGACTCTGGTGTCCATTGCTCCTTATCTAATGGCACCGAAAGAGTTGAAAGATTTGAAGACGCGACTTCAGGAGTTGCTTGATCGAGGATTCATCTGGCCGAGTGTATCACCTTGGGGTGCGCCGAAGTTGTTTGTAAAGAAGAAAGATGGAACAATGCGGAAGCGTATAGATTATCGGTAACTGAACAAGTTGATGATCAAGAACAAGAATCCCTTGCCAAGGATTATCAATCTCTTTGATCAATTTCAAGGAGCCTCAGTGTTTTCTAAGATTGATTTGAGGTCAAGGTATTACCATTTGAAGGTGAAGGATGTGGACGTACCTAAGACAACTCTTCGGATAAGGTACGAACATTATGAGTTCTTGGTGATGCCATTTAGATTAACCAACTCACCTGCTGCTTTCATGGACATGATAAATCACGTATTCCATGAGTTTTTGGATCAGTTTGTTGTAGTGTTCATCGATGACATCCTTGTGTACTCTCATATCGAGGAGGATCATGATAGACACTTAAGGATAGTGTTGCAAGTGTTGTTGGAGAACCAGCTTTATGCTAAGCTGAGCAAGTGTGAGTTTTGTCTTAGGGAGGTAGTCTTCCTTGGACATGTTGTATCAGCCGAAGGTATTCGTGTTGATCTATAGAAGATAGAAGCAGTGATGAATTGGAAAGTGCCTAACTTGGTGACAGAGGTGCGAAGTTTTCTTGGCTTGGCTGGATATTACCGTAGGTTTGTCGAGGGTTTCTCGAAGATTGATGCACCTTTGACCAAGTTGTTGTAGAAGAATGTTCGATTTGAGTGGACAGATACGAGGCAACAAGCTTTTGAGAAGCTGAAGGAAGCTTTGACGCAAGCTCTTGTCTGGATTCAACCTGAGTCTAGTAAGGAGTTTGTAGTCTATAGTGATGCGTCCTATGGTTGTTTAGGTCGTGTGTTGATGCAAGAGGGTAAGTTAGTGGCATATGCATCTAGACAGTTGAAGGTGCATGAGCGTAACTACCCTACTCATGATCTTGAGCTTGCAGCCGTTGGGTTTGCTTTGGATATTTGGAGGCATTACCTTTATGGAGAGAAGTGTGTGGTATTCACAGATCATAAGTGTTTGAAGTATCTTATGTCTCAAAAGGAGTTGAATCTTCGGCAACGACAGTGGGTGGAGTTGCTTAAGGATTATGATCCGTCGATCAAGTATCATCCTAGGAAGGCCAATGTTGTGGTCGATGCTTTGAGCAGGAAGGTGGCTGTGGAGTTGAGGGCGATGTTTGCTCGCTTGAGCATATCGCGAGATGGTGGTCTTGTTTCCGAATTGCAAGTGAAACCATCATTGATTCAGTTGATCAAGGATAAGTAGTTTCTTGATGATTCTCTTGTCCCTCACGTTCAGGATATTGCAGATGGTAAGCCTTCGAATTTCAGTTTCAATGACGACAGTGTTCTGCGCTTTGGGAGTCAGATAGTGGTGTCGAATGATGCTGAGTTGAGGCGCACTATTCTGTCTGAAGCTCATAGTAGTCCTTTCGCTATGCACCCTGGTAGTACGAAGATGTATCGTGGTTTGAAGGATGAGTACTATTGGGTGGGGTAGAAGAAGGATGTTGCTGAAATCTTTGGCAATTGCATGATTTTTCAGCGAGTGAAGGCTGAACATAAGGTTCCTTCTGGGTTGTTGAAAATCCCAGAATGGATGTGGGAAAGGATTACCATGGATTTCGTGTCTGGTTTGCCTTTGTCACCATCGAAGAAGAATTTTGTTTGGGTGATTATTGATCACCTTACGAAGTGTGCACATTTCTTACATGTGGATACTACGTATACATTGGATAAGCTAGATGAGCTGTATATTGCTGAGATTGTGCGTTTGCACGGGGTGGTGAAGTCTATAGTGTCAGATAGAGATATGAGGATCACATCGAGGTTTTGGGAATGTTGGCATCAAGCCTTGGGTACACGGTTGAATTTCAGTACTTCTTATCATCCTCAGACGGATGGACAGTCGGAGCGTGTTATCCATGTGCTTGAGGACATGTTGAGATGTTGTGTTATTGATTACCAAGGTTCTTGGGAGAAGCACTTGCCTTTGGTTGAGTTTGCTTACAATAATAGTTACCAGTCAAGCATTCAAATGCACCATACGAGGCTTTGTATGGGAGAAAGTGTAGAACTACTCTTTGTTAGGCAGAAACAGGGAAAAAGTTGGTTTCGATGCCAGACTTGTTGAGAGGAACCACTCAGAAGGTGAAGCTCATTTGTGAGCACTTGAAAGCAGCATCGGATAGGCAAAAGTCTTACGCGGATTTGAAGTGTAAGGAGATTGAGTTCGCAGTTGGCGAATGTGTGTTTTTGAAAGTATCGCCTTGGAAGAAGGTGATGAGATTTGAACGTAAGGGTAAGCTTAGCCCAAGGTTTATTGGACCTTATGAGGTTGTGGAGCGAGTTAGAAAAGATCCATGGTGTGTTTCATGTTTCGATGTTGCGGAGGTATAGATCAGATCCTTCGCATGTGATGCATGTTGAGGAGATAGAGATGAACTCGGATTTGTCCTATGACGAGAAACCGGTAAAGATTCTAGATTCGAGCAACAAAGTTCTTCGTGGCAAAACGATAGAGCTTGTGAAGGTGTTGTGGCGACACCGAGGAGTTGAGGAGGCCACGTGGGAAAGCAAAGCAGACATGTTGAGGCTTAATGTGGAATTGCATTGTGAACAATGCATGTTGTTAATGATACATGTGGAACATGGTTAAAGAATGGTTTGCTTTGGTTTTGAAAGCTTGAATTGAGATTGAGCATGATATGGTTTCAACTTATGTTTTAAAAACTGCATCATTGATGTGTTTTGAGCTTTCCCTCACTAAGCAAGAGTGCTTACGCTTCTTTTTTCAACAATGCAGATAACTAAGCTTGAGGGCAGAGGAGTAGCAACTGAGAGCACCTAATTCATCACTCAATATCATGTATGAACTTTGGTGATTTTAAATAAGTAGATATTGGCAATGGGGAAAGAACATTAGATAAGTTGATTTGTCTATTTGGGTTTGTAAAAGGGCCCTTAAATGTTGCTTGAGAAAGAATGATACTTTTCATATGTTTTATGGTATTGCTCATGAGATGCATGTTATAGCTTACTAGAATTACATGTGCTGGATTAGTAAAACTCTTGTAGTTGCATTTAAGCATGATTGACATGTAGTATAAGCTTAGGGATGTTTATCTATTGATGCTTGAGCATGCTTGGCTGATGAAAATGAACTTTGGAGTTGTATGTGAAGCCTATCTGCTACACGTATCGATACTCGGGTTTGAGTATTGATACTCAAAGGCTTTTTGCAGGCTAAACAACACAAGGGTATCGATACGACTTGCCCGTGTATCGATACACTTGGGCTATCTTTGAAGGGTGTACCGATGCGCGAGGAAGGGTATCGATACCTTCTTTCCAATTTGAGCTATTGTCTTCCCGCGTATCGATACGGGCTTCAGGGGTACCGAGACTCGGCCGTTGTTTTCAGTTAAAAGCACCTATTAAAGTCTGAAAAGTTACATTTTGGTCCCTAAATGTTGTATGTGCAATTGGATGAGTTTGGATGGTTCGTTTGTGATGAAATTTGACATGGAAACATGTTTCATGCTAATTAATGGACGGTAATCTTAAAATTGGATTGGTCCCTGTAATTTGCTAAAATTACAATTTAGTCCTTAAATGTGTAACTTGCGGAATTGAACCCTTAAACAAACTCCGATCGCTGTGCCGTTTTCTTCTAAGTGATTTGTTGAACACATAGAACTTAAAATGTATCTAGGAAAAAAAGAGAGAAAAAATGGTCGTTAATCGCAGTTAGCTTTAGCGAGTTGGCTTCGGGTTTCCCCGTGTAATCTTCTTAGTTCGGGTCGGACGTCTATGCTGGGCTAAGGGGGTTACAGCTGAAATCCTACTAATGGAGCATTCTGATTTTGCGGGTTCAGTGCATTGTTGGGGTTGCTCCAAGAGAAGTTGGGGTGCTTTTTCTAGGCCAGGTTATAAGTGTTGGACATCGCATTGTTATTCCTATTAATGTTTCCATCATAACATGCTGACTCTGGATTCTGCGGGCATTCAGAAAAAGCATGGTTACCTCCACAGTTTTCACAAAATATATATTACATTGACTTCTTGTTGATTGTTTT
This sequence comes from Hibiscus tridactylites, assembly GCA_958450335.1. NCBI lineage: Eukaryota > Viridiplantae > Streptophyta > Magnoliopsida > Malvales > Malvaceae > Hibiscus > Hibiscus tridactylites. The sequence continues at coordinate 35,361,758 of OY288265.1, read as the reverse complement.
GTGACTGTAAGTTTAGAACCTGCTTCGTCAAGGTGGCGATCTGAGATGTAATTGAGTCCGAAGACCCTATTTCATTAACTATGGTTTGACGGCGAATTCCTCCCCTTTCGGCCATGGGGAACTGATAATCATTATTGGTCGTCCTGTTTAAAATCTCCATGTATTCTTCTGGCTCTTTGTCTAAGAGTATGACATTTACCGAGGCATCAAGCATCGTCCTAGTTGCCGTGTTAACCGTATTGTAGAACATGGTCACCTGCGTCCATACTGGGAATCCATGCAAGGGTAATTTGTGTAGTAGCTCTCTATATCGCTCCCAAGCCTCATGCATGGACTCGTCACCAGCCTGTCGAAAATAAGTGACTTCGTTACGTAATCTGTTAGTTAAATTTGTAGGAATAAAATGAGCTAAGAAATCACGACAAAGATCACTCCACGATCTGATTAATCCTGCTAGGATACTGTTGAGCCAGGTTTTTTCCCTATCCCTTAGTGAATAGGGGAACAACTTCAATCTCAGAATACACTCATGTACTCCTTCAATTTTAAATAAGTTACAAATCTCGAAGAAGGACTCGAGGTGTTGTCTGGTATCTACAGTTCCGGAGCCGCCAAATTGCCCCATCGTGTTGATCATGTTAAACTTCACGAGCTTTAACTCAAAGTGGGCGGCCTCGATCTCTAGGGTAACAACTCCATGGTTTAGTCTGTTCAGGTCCTCTTCAAGGTAGTCTTGGACAGTTAGGTGTCGAACTAGTACGAATGGAACTTGCAGATTTGCTCCATCTCCTGCCGGGATCTGCTACTCTTCAACAAGTGGCTGCCCATCGGTAGGGTGTTACCCAATGACATTGTGTGCCGGGGCACATTGGTTAATTCCCCGGCCGCGACCTCGGGGTTGCTGCATTGCGGCTTCATTCTCCCGTCTAAGCCTTTGGTAAGTGCGCTCGATTTCTAGATCTGGATCTCGCAATGGGCTTCCTGGGTTAGCTCTGGTTCTGCAACGAGACAAAACCAAATTTTATTAGCAATAAAATAAAATAAAGAAAACAAATAAACTGAATAAAAGAAAGAGTGCAAGAAAATAAAAACAAAAGTTTCCAATCCTCGGCAACGACGCCAAAAACTTGTTGTGTGTAAATAGTGCTCTGCAATTGTTCAAGTATACACGACACAAGTAATATAGGGATAAATATATGAGCATCGTCTCCACAGAGATTGCTACTCAACCTTTGGTTCTACTCCCTCGCACTACAAAATAAATGAAGTAAAAACACAAATTAATTGGGTGAATTGAGATAATCTAAAAATAACAAAACTAAGAAAATCCAGTAAATAAAATAAAAAAGTAATCAAGGTGATAAGATGGGTCAGATTAGAGTGTGTCCTAGTGTTGAATCCTCTTGAATTCGTTTCTGTTCTTGAATGCATCAATGCACTACTGTCGTGGCAGTGACCTAAATCCCTGTCGCAACCGCAATGGTTGAATTCCTGTCGCGACAGTCCCTTGCTCGTGGGCAGATGCAGTTAAGGCTCGACAAAGCTTCCTTGGGTGGTTTCGCCTTATCCCTAAGCACAGAACGCTGCTTGATGACTGAACTCTGATGATACCTCCCGGTGTGAATCAATGGGCAAACACCAACTGTTCATACACTTCTTTTAGCCGCTGAAACTCTAACCTATCCCTAGGCCGAGTTAGCTAACATCATGTGGGGTGAAAATTGTACTTATTCCTTTCATGAGCTCAACTCTCCCGATATTGAATAAATGGATGATCTCACAAACCCTTATCTCGAGTAGAATGCGAAAATATTTAAAGCCAGAAAAAGCAAACCATAGTTTTTATTGCATTAAGAACAAAACTAAGTACAAAGAGTTTTCACACAACAACTAAACAAACTAATCGTAACCTTAAGAAAGGTGTAGGCACAAATCCTTCTTGGAGAAAAAGTTAAGTTGGACTTGGACTAGACTTTATTAAAGAGGTAAATCTCTTTAATTTATTACCATATACATTTTTGGCCAAAAGTCCAACTTTAGCCTTCCTTCCATGTTATCCTCCTCTTCTCGAGCTCCAGCTGCCACGTAAAGTGTGTAGAAAAATCCAGCGTTTAAAACTCTACAAGTCGGCTACAACTTTGCCCATTTCCCTCTGGCAGAATGCTGCCACAACCTAGCTTTTGCTGCCTCGACATCAGTATGCTCTGCTCCGCAAGGATTCATCAGCTTCCCTCAGTAGAAGCTATCTTGTGGCATGGCTCGATCAATTTTTTTTGTTTGCTAATTCTACCTCATCTTCCCTCTTGCTTCCTATGTTGTGGTGGCATCTTCTTGCTCCAACAGTGTACAGCCTACAAAATACCAATAATGCATTAAATAGTACCTTTTTCATAGAATAAACAGAATATAAGGCTCAAAGGCATAAATAATGAAATCTATGCATGAAAGGCCATAATGCAGCTCAAATGGGTATAGGTTGAATGAAAATTGCCATGTAAAAGAGGTCAAAATATAGGACTTTGGGGCACTTATCACCTTTTATGGAGCACATCATGTGTTTGAAAATTGCCCTCATATTTTCGGTTCATATGACTACAAGGAGGACCAAAGATGGAACGGACAACAAAATCCTTTATGGTATGCTCAAATAACTTAAAATTTTTTATGCCATGATGGTTTTGCAATGACAAAAGATATGCCCTGACAACATAGTCCTTTCCAAGAGCATTCAACATCCTTGGAGGAAATGCTGCGAGTTTTCATGGCTACAACTGACTCTTACATCAAATCCAATCAAGAAAGATTGAAGAGACTCCAAGACACACACGAACAATTAAGACATAGGGATACTGACGTCCCAAGGCAAGAGGACAAGGAGCAATACAAAGAAAACTCCTCGATGTGTGGGGAACAACTAGAACCACCAAGTCGAGAGAATGCCAATGAGAGAGACTACCCAACACATGATAAACCTATGCCACGAATTACCCCGAAAAAGATTGAGGAGCCTAAGCAAAGCAACGCCGCAACAACACTTAGTAAGGATGAGAACTCTATTGAGAATGCCACGACAATACCACATCCTCAACAACTACACATGCCTTAGCAACTACATATGCCTCGGCAACTACTCATGCCTTGGCAAGTCCTGATGCCTCGACAATTCCATCAATCAAGTTCCAAACAGATGAAAAGATTGAGGATATTCGACTTCCACCACCATTCCCATAGAGGTTGAAACAACAAAAGTAAGAATATGTAGATTACTCTCATCTATCTTTGTCACAGCAATTGCATGACCACATGCAGGAGCAACAAGATGACAATACTTTGCCAATGGAATATGACTAGGTAATGGTTGAACCTTTTGAATTCTATAAAAACTCACATCGTCCATTGTAGGTATGTCTTGAGGAACTGATGTTGGTAGATTTGAAGCCATCGAAATATCTACTGATGGAGATGTTTAAGATGCCAAAAGAAAATGGTGTTTGGATTCGTAAAGCTTTTTCAGAAAATTGATTTTTTCTTTGACTTACTACGAATTTTGGCAACTGATTGCCACGACAATTGGCTTGAGCCGCAATTTCCACAACAACGAAGGCTACATCTAACCATGATGGAGGTCGATGAGATTGAGGTAATTAAATAGTTTGGTGTTGATATAATTTTTTCTACTAATATATTCATGCCTTTAGGAATAGTAGCAAGGTGGAGAGCATACATGGACTACAAGAGAATAAGGAAGAAAGACACCTCCACCATGGTAACACAAAAGGGAGTAGTTGCAAGCCCATTGACCCAACTCTTTTTGGGAAATATTGTCACTCGATGGAGGGTGCAGATGGACTATAAGAAGTATCAGAAACTACCCTCCTCAAGCTTTCTCGGATATGCAGTAACCTAAAAAGATGCATTAAAATGCTCTTTCTACGAATTTTCAATTTTCCGTTTTAATTTTTTTGACCTATATTTTATTTTCGGTTATTTTAGGAGATATTTTATTTGTCTTCATTATTATTAGTTTTCAGGTTTTCTTTGTTTTTCCACATCAAGAATCAAACCCACCATGGCCACGAACCTCAAAACAATGGCAAAACCAAGGTCTTCCAATGAATCCCAAGCTCACCCAAAGGAGGAAACATTTGTTCAGAAAAATGAGTCCAAATCTGCTGCCAAAATAGACAAGATGATGGATGCCTCAACAACTCCAAACGTGCATGCCTCGACAATACCTAATGCCTCAACAATACCTAATGCCTCGGCAACCACTGAAGCGCATACCTCGGCAAATCTTGATGCCCCGACAATGCCTACTGCTCATGCCTAGGCAACCGAAACTGGCGATGCCACGTCAACTACCGCACACAACAAAGCTGCACCAATAAAGTCGTCCACAGTCAACTCTTCAAAGGCGAAACACAAAACATCTAGCATCAACGATATTGAGGACGTAGATGACAATGGCATGATGTTGCCAACATACGAGAATCAGTTGTGCCACCAACCACCACACGCTAGCAAGGGAATCAAGAAATCAACTCGAAGCAAACTCATCATACCAGGTGACGACCTTTTCGACTAACTCATTTACATCTCATTTTATTTTTCTTTTATTGCATTGAGGGTAATGCTTTTCTCGAGTTTGAGGGTATTTATCTTTAATTAGTTTCATGTCTAATTGCATTCATCGTTAGGAATTTCATTTAGGATTCATATATTACTTTCATTGCTTTTAGTTGGATTGAATTTTCCTAGACTCGATGAATATTCGATGATGAAATTGCCATTGCACTTAATTGATAAAACTTTCAATTCTAGTATGATAATGGAAAACACTTAGAATCCTACTATGATGCTAAACTTAATTGTACACTAATTGTGGCTTGATTGATTGAAGGAATTCTGGTGAACTTAGGTTAATTATATAAAATTTGGGTAAATAAATTTTTAATTGCTAGAGGTGCCCGAAACGGGCAAAAAGTATTGTGTTTAAAGGAATCACTAGAGGTGCTCGAAATTGGCTCTAGTCGATTAATTATAAAAATTGGAAAATTAATTAATAAACTAGAGGTGCCACAAATTGGCTCTAGTTAAATGAAATAAAAAAAAAACCCAAGGAATTAATTTTAATACCTATTGTTCACAGAGAATCAGGATAATCATCTCGTACACAATTGCACACACACACAAGCATTATAGTTTGACTCCAGGTAACTTCTATACCATCCGAACAATTGAATGCCAATCATACTTTGTGCCACACTTCTGAGGAACGAAGTCAAGTGCGAAGAAAATTCTCTGATGATAAAAATCCTTGCATGTAAGTTTTAGTTTTTCATTGCTTGAGGACAAGCAATAGTTCGAGTTTGGGGCTTCGATGAGTGTTTAAAAGTACAATTTTTATGACCCTTTTACTCATATTATTTTTAAACTAAAGCTCATTTTAGTTGCATTATTAGGCATTCATGCATATTTTCATAATTTTTTTCACTGGTATGCTTGAGTTCATGTTTTGATTAGTTTCGGTAGAAAAAGATATTGTTGGAGGCTGTTTTTATACGTGCATGACTAGTTGCCAGGATAGTGTCCACTACAACCATCGACAAGAAGGAGATGTCGAATAAGTTGTTATGGCAACCCATGAAGGAGATTTCGACCCAGTTGCCGAGGCAACAATCGACAAGAAGAGAATAGGCAAAGTGGTAGCCGAATTGAAGAGAAGAAAAAAGCTTATTCAATCGTGATAGGTGGCATGAAGAAAGAAGATTGGAGGATTGTGAAAAGGTCAAGAGATATGAATCTCGAGAAATTAGAAGAAGTTTTAGTTGGATAATGATTTAAAGAGATGTAATATTTCTTTTATTCAATTTAAATCCAACTTTCCTTCCTCCTCAATAACGACTTTGATCTAGCCTTCTCCTATAGATAACAAGCCTAGCCGCCAACTAAAAAACAAGTAAGAGAGATCGTTAGGGAGAGAGTTCGACTAAGAAGGCTGCATCGATTTCTTCATCCTTTTGTTGCGTGTAAAATAGTCTATCGCAATTATAGTGCAAGTATACACGACGCAAGTAGTAAAGTGATACGGAGTATCGGATATCGTCTCCACAGGGATTGGGCTAATGACTTCACCTTATTTCACTGCACGAAGTAAAGGAAATAATTATGAGAAGTTGTCACGAATAATAATGTAAAAACGTAAATAAAGGAATTGAAATATCAAGATAGAGAGAATGGGCTGGTATTGAATTGCTCAGTAGTGCAGGTATTGAATTGCTTAGGATCTCCAGTTCTGTCGTCGCACCCGTCGCCGACAGCACCTGTCGCGGCGTCTGTCTGTTAGCTGTCGCGACAGCGAACACTAACTCAGTACTTCAAGCTTGGCAAGAATCCCAGATCTGCCTTGCCCTATCCCTAGGCACAAGTCTGTCGATGATCACGTCTTTGATGATACCTCCCGGCGTGAATCGAAGGATGAACACCGATGTGTATGAATTCTTCCTTAGCCACTTAACCTCGCCCTATCCCTAGGCACGAGATGGTTCAACTATAAACTAGAGAACGCGCTCTTATCTCTTTCGTATACTTAACTCTCCCGATGCTAAGTAAATGGATAACCTCACAATGCTCTCCCGATGCTCTTGCAAGATATTAAAACCAAGATAAAAGAACTTGAAGTTTATTTTATTGAACTTGAAAAATCCTAAAACAAAGCAACTACTTTACAAAACAACCCGTAGCCCTAGGGGGAATTTAGAACATATCGGTGACAGGTAAACGGCAGGGTTTAGGTTTCGGTTATGGGGTTATCAATTATGCCCTAGGTTTAATCTATGCCCTTTATATAAGCTTTGGGCTCAAGTTATCTAAGGTAACAAGGATTACAACTTTAATTAAAAGTAAGATTCTAATAAAGACTAAATCTCTAAAGTCTCCTACTTTCCAGCCGCATCCTTGCTTTTAGGGATTTCCTCTCCTTTGAGCTTTGGCTTGACATATCTTTTGATCCGGGGCTTGGAAAAATATTCGGCTTCCACACGACAGACGAGCAGATTTTTCTCTATCTATCGAGGTCCACTTGACTTTTCCTCTTCATGAGTCTGCTGTCACCATGCTGTCACGACAGGTCCATGACAGGTTCGTCTTCTTCGGCTGTTTGTCCAGTTCAGCTTTCCTGCTTATCTGCCCTGCGCCTGCCTTCAACATCTACTGTGGCAGATATCTGCAAAAATAGCCATCTTTCAGTAGAATCCGTGCCTTTTATATAATTGTGATGTTTTATTGAAAACTAACCTAAATGCAATGCAATGATGCTTGAATGCAGCAGAAATATGGGTTAAAAAGGGTGTAAATAATAGAACTTTTACACACTCAACACACCCCCAAACTCAAGTTTTTGTTTGCCCTCAAGCAATGAAGACTTAAAAGAAAACTGAAAATTTTTGTGTTGGCCTTCAAACAGTGAACTGTCCCTTACCTGTCGCTCATTCTCTATGGCGGCAGCAACCTGTCGGAAAGGTTAGGATCTGTCCGGAGTCTCCCTATAGCTCTCGTGCAGTGTGTGCATGCTTGTGAACAGTTATATGCTAAGATTCTCTTAGTTTCACTAGAATATTCAACTCCTTAACTCGAATTTTTATGCCAAAGTTTATTTTTTTAGAAGGCACATTTTCATGCTTCTTTTTCTTCTATTTTCAAGCTAAGTTTTTCTAGAGCCAGTTTTGGGCACCTCTAGTTAGCTTCTTAGAGCCGGTTTCGGGCACCTCTAGGTTTTTTTTGAATTTCTTTTGCTAAACTTCTTTCCTAGAGCCAGTGTTAGGCACCTCTAGGGGCTATGCAAGTTCTAAGCTTCCTATTCTAGTTTGGGTAAAAGAAATCTAAGCAGTATAACAGTCACAAAAGTGTTTAAGTTTTCAGAACTATAGAAAGGCTCTAAACTTTTCCTTAACCTGTCCTAAAGATGCTGCCACGACAGAGCCGTCATGACAGGTAAGTTAACTTCACAGTTTTAAGCCAACAGTTTAAATTTTCTGATTTTTCTGATTTTTTTTTTAAAAGAACTTAAATAAAAATAAGACACCATAATTACTAAAAGATGTGCTAAGATTCCATTAGAATGAAGGGTTGCCACCCCCAAACTCGAGGGTTGCATTGCCCTCAATGCAAAATGACACAAAAACAAATAAAGAAGAACACGATAAATAAAAGTACATCACAAATATATAAGGGCAGGCAGCAATAAGAGGAGAAAAAGAAATAAAAACTTAAATTTTATTCACTGTCCTCGCTGCTGCTGCTGACACGGATCTGATGGCGGCGTCTGCGTTGTGGAGGTGGCTGGGCAGGTTCCGGAGCAGGTTGATCAACAGGTTCATCAGCCTGTTGAGGTGCAGGTTCTTCCTCCGGTTGGGGGACAGGGTCGTCAGCAGGTTGAAGGGCAGGTGGCTCCACTAGCCTGACATCGGAACTGCTGCTGCTGTCCCAGCTGCTACTAGTGATGGCTTTGGACAGCCTTCTCTTGTTGGCCACATGCTTAATACGTTTTACCCGCGTGAAGGCGCTGTCCAAATTCCTCCGGACAAGAGGGCTGTCATCAGTGGCAGCTCGCTTGGTGCTTCGAGGGGAGGTGTCTGCTGGTGGGCTGCCGGTTGCCGTCGGGGAAGGTGTGGAGGAGGCAGATTCTCCATGGGGAGAGACAGGTGGTGTGGGAGTGGGGGAGGGGATATTGAAATAATGGGCGGGGAAGGTGGGGAAAATGACATCCGGAAAATTCAAAGTATTGGTAATGAAATTTACCGTTGCATTGGAGAAGTCACGGATGAAAGTCATCAAACCCATCTGGCGCTCCTCTATTCTCAAGATGGCAGCAAGGATGTGGGCGTTCTGATCTGCCGGAGCGGTGTTGGTGGCAGCTTCTGGGGCAGGTTCGGTGGCAGGTTCATCATCAGACTCAGCAGGAGGGGCGTTTGGATCGAAGGCGTTGAGAGGCGATACGACGATGATCTCCATGAGGCTGGAGATGTTGAAGGGCAGGCAGAGTCGTGAATCTGATCGGAAGGCACAATCGAGAATGCTGTCCCGCATGTACCTGCCCACATTGATGGGCCTGTCGTGCATAATGGAATGGATAAGGGCCAGCCGCTGTCGGTTGACTGTCGTATGGTGGGACGAGGGCAGGATATGCTTTTTGATGAAAGCGTTCCATAGTTTTGCCTCAGGGAGTAGTTGCGCCCTATTGACGGAGTTGGGGTTCTTCTTACTGGTGCTCCATGTCGTTCCTGCCTCTGTCAACTCCCTCATGACAGCATCATGTCCGGCAGCGTCGAGGGTGTCCCAAAATTGTTGATGAGCATCATCATTGGGGCCAAAGAAGAGGCCGAATACATGGTTGATGCTGCTGGCGGTGAAAGGAACTGTCACTCCTCGGACGGTGACAGATGTCGCCGTCTTACTTTCGATTGCCGCATAAAATTCCCTGACCAGAGTGTCATTAAGCTCTGCCGGCTGCTCGGCAAAGTCCTCCCAAAGTTGTGCTGTTATGGCCTTCATAATGAACGGCCGGAGTCCAAAAAGAGGGGCATCTCTGTTATAGATGAAGCTCCATTCCTCCCATAGTTCCTTTTTAGCGAACGGGGATGCTGCTGCTGAAGAAGAAGCGGCAGCAGCATTCTGACGGGTTTGTCGTGATGACATTTTGGTTGCAAGGGCTGAAAAAGAAAGAAAATAGATAAAAATAGAAGAGAATAACAAGAGAGAAAATTAGAAGTGATGAAAAATGAAAAGGGGAAGGGGTTTATATAGCGGTCGAGTAGCTGCCCATTTAATGCCGCAATGGCAGGCGGGAATAACGGGGCGGCAGAGTGGATATTGCGTGTCTGACGCGTCTGACACGCATTAATGCGTCTGCTGTGCGTCTGTCGCACGCTTCTTCGTCTGCTGTGCGTCTGTTGACAGCCTGTCAAATCCGTCTGCGTCGGCAGCCGAAACGACAAGTTACCATAAATGGGCTTTATTGGGCTGGTGGATGAGCGGTGGGCTTGGGCCACTTCTTCTTTCTCACTTGACTCCTTTATTTCCTAAAAACTGAAATTATAAAAAACAAAACATTATTCGAATAATAAATCTAATTCCTAATAATAATAAATAAATAAAATAAAATAATTAAAAATAAAAATTAGGTTAAATTAGGGATGCCTTGTGGGGCATCACCTAAAGTAACCACTTCCTGTATTCCTGGGGCTTCAGTCCCCTGATAATGCTTGAGGCGTTGTCCATTGACTTTGAATTGGTGCCCGTCCTTTAATGATTGAATTGTAATGGCACCATGGGGAAAAACTTGAACCACTTGGAACGGGCCAGACCATCTAGATTTGAGCTTCCCTGGAAAGAGTTTCAACCTAGAATTAAACAACAACACAAGCTGCCCTGGGCAGAACTGTCGTGGCAGTAACTTCTTGTCATGCCACTTCTTTATTTTCTCCTTGTATATTCTTGCGTTGTCGTAGGCCATTGTCCGTATTTCATCGATCTCATTCAAATCTAACAGCCTTTTCTGGCCTGCCTTGTCCAAGTCCATGTTTACTGCCTTGATTGCCCAATATGCCTTGTGCTCTATCTCGACAGGCAGGTGGCAGGTTTTCCCATAGATCAATCGGAATGGAGACATGCCCAATGGAGTTTTGAAAGCTGTCCTGTATGCCCATAATGCATCATTCAGAAGTAAAGACCAATCTTTCCTAGTTGGTTTAACCATCTTTTCAAGAATGTTCTTCACTTCCCTGTTGGAAATCTCATCCTGTCCATTGGTCTGTGGGTGGTATGTTGTCGCGATCCTGTGCTTGACACCATATTTCTTTAAGGCGGCAGCAATTACTCTATTATCGAAATGTCTCCCTTCATCACTGATAATCGCCCTAGGGATGCCAAATCTAGAAAAGATGTTTTTGTGCAAAAACTTTTGGACCGTTTTGGCATCATTCTTTTGAGTTGCGATTGCTTCTACCCACTTGGAGACATAATCTACTGCTAGGAGGATGTAAAGATTTCCACATGAAGATGGAAAAGGTCCCATAAAATCAATCCCCCAAACGTCGAAGATCTCGACTTCTAGGATATTCTGCAGTGGCATCTCGTTTCTCCTCGAGATGTTACCTGTCCGCTGGCACCTGTCACAGTTCCTGTAAAAGTCCTGTGCATCTTTATATAGTGTTGGCCAGTAGAACCCTGACTGCAGCACCTTGGCAGCAGTTTTGTTGCCTCCTAAGTGTCCTCCATATTGTGAAGCATGACAGTGATGGAGAATGTTTTCTTGTTCTTCTTGTGGTACACACCTCCTTATAACCTGATCTGCGCACATTTTGAAAAGAAGAGGTTCGTCCCAATAATAATGTTTAACATCATTTTGAAACCTCTTCCTGGCTTGATAAGTAAGATCAGAAGGTAATATTCCGCTAACTATAAAATTAACGAAATCAGCATACCAGGGAAGGTTAGAAGACTTACCTGCCGCCATGGCTGTCGCGACAGCTATTGCGGCAGCAAAGAGCTGCTCATCTGGGAAGGTCTCTAGTATGTGTGTCTCATCTAAAGGTAGACTCTGTCCCATCTCCAATCTCGACAAATGATCTGCCACCTGATTTTCTGTCCCCTTTTTGTCTTTGATTTCAAGGTCGAACTCTTGTAATAGCAAGATCCATCGTATCAACCTAGGCTTTGCATCCTTTTTTGCGAATAAATACTTGAGGGCAGAGTGGTCGGTGTGTATTATAACCTTCGTTCCAAGTATGTAAGGACGAAACTTGACGATGGAGAACACCACAGCTAACAGCTCCTTTTCTGTGGTGGTATAATTCACTTGGGCATCATTCAATGTTTTGCTGGCATAATATATGACATGAAACAGCCTGTCCTTGCGCTGCCCAAGTGCTGCCCCGACAGCATAGTCACTAGCATCACACATAATTTCAAACGGTTGCGTCCAGTCTGGTGGCTGTACTATGGGGGCTGTCACTAGCTTTTCCTTCAGAACCTTGAATGCTTCAGTACATTCTTCATTAAAGTCAAAGGGTCGGTTCTGCTCTAAGAGATGACATAGGGGCTTCGTGATTTTTGAGAAATTCGCAATAAATCTCCTATAAAAACCAGCATGCCCTAGAAAACTCATAATGCCCTTGACTGTGGTTGGCGGCGGCAGCTTCTCTATTACCTCTATTTTGGCCCTGTCGACTTCTATCCCACGGCAGCTAATCTTATGGCCAAGAACTATCCCCTCATCCACCATAAAATGACATTTTTCCCAATTTAAAACGAGATTAGCTTTTTCACATCTTTCAAGTACCTTTTGTAAGTTGCCGAGGCAACTCTCAAAATCGTCTCCAAAGACAGAAAAATCATCCATGAAAATCTCAAGGAAGTCCTCAACCATGTCGGAGAATATAGCCATCATGCACCTTTGGAAGGTGGCAGGTGCGTTACAGAGTCCAAACGGCATCCTCCTAAATGCGTATGTTCCGTAGGGGCAGGTGAAAGTCGTTTTCTCTTGACCCTCTGGTGCAATAGCAATTTGATTGTAACCTGAGTAACCATCAAGAAAACAATAGTAAGGTTTACCCGCTAATCTATCAAGCATTTGATCAATAAAGGGTAAAGGAAAGTGGTCTTTTCGGGTAGCTTTGTTAAGCTTCCGATAGTCCATACAAACCCTCCAACCGGTCACAGTCCTGGTTGGGATTAACTCATTGTTTTCGTTGGTTATCACGGTCATGCCTCCTTTCTTGGGAACACATTGCACCGGGCTTACCCATTTGCTATCGGAGATGGCGTATATAATGCCAGCATCTAACCATTTAATGATTTCCTTACGCACTACCTCCTTCATCGCATGGTTTAACCGTCTTTGGGCATCTATAGTCGGCTTATGATCGTCCTCAAGGAGGATTTTGTGCATGCATAATGCCGGACTAATGCCTTGAATGTATGCTATCGTCCATCCAATCGCCTTCTTGTGCTGCCTTAACATGTCGATCAGCTGTCGTTCATGTTCCTGCGGCAGCTTAGCAGAGATGATTACGGGCAGTGTGCCATCACAACCAAGATAAGCATATTTAAGCTGCCCTGGCAGGGGCTTAAGTTCTAAGACAGGTGGTTCAACAGTAGAGGGCTTTTGGATTAAATGGTTATCCGAAGTGTAATTCAAAGGTTCGAATAACTTACCTGGACGATGGTCTAACCAGTCTACCTCCTCATGACCTTCAGTATCAGATGTATCGGATTCAGAGGAGTCGCTTTCGTCGGTGCTGTCGTCGTTGCTGTCGTTATTGCTGTCGTGACAGGTCTGTAGATGGCTGTCGCAGCAGTGACCAAATTTTATATCACGGCAGCCCGATCTGATGCAGGGTTGATCGAAGGTCACCTCAATGATGGCCTTGCATTCTTCATCCACATCAGCATGTTTCATCGCTTGGAGAACATTCAACTTAATTTCTTGATCGTTCACGCGCATGGTGAGTTCTCCTTTCTCCACATCAATCAATGATCTGCCCGTGGCTAAGAAGGGTCTCCCAAGGATGACTGGTGCGTTCTCATCTGCCTCACAATCTAAAATAAGAAAGTCAGCAGGAAAAATAAGCTTATCCACTCTTACCAAAATATCTTCAATTTTTCCCTCGGGGTGAACGTAAGAGCGGTCTGCTAGCTGTAGGGTAACTGTAGTGGGCCGCGCCTTGCCAATACCTAGTTTCTGAAAAACAGATTTTGGCATTAGATTAACACTAGCACCAAGATCACATAATGCCTTACCCACAAATCTGTCACCAATTACGCAAGGTATGATGAAACTCCCCGGATCCTTCTTTTTCTGGGGTGGCTGCCGATGAAGAAGACTCATGCAACCTTCTGTCATCTTTACCGTTTCAAATTCCCCAAGTTTAGATTTTTTCGACATAACATCCTTGAGAAATTTAGCGTAACCGGGCATCTCCCTAACAGCATCTAACAACGGAATATTAATATGAACCTGTTTAAAAATATCATAAATCTTTTTAAGTTGAGATTCATGCTTAGTTTGCTGTATCCGTTGCGGAAAAGGTGGTGGAGGACGGTAATCAGCAATGCGTCCTTCCCACTGCATGCGAATCTGAGGACGGTATTCATCTTTTTTCTCCTCTGTCGCTTCTGCTGTCGTGACAGGCTCATCGGCAGCAGTCTGTTTATCACCTGTCGGGGCAGCTTCCTCGACAGGTTTATCCAAGGCAGGTTCCTTTTCTGTTTCAGCTTCTTTTTCCGGCCCTGGTAACTTTTTCCCACTCCTAGTAGTAATTGCCTTACATTGCTCATGTGGGGGCGGTCTAGCATTTTCAGTATTGCTAGGGAATCCTCCATTCTGCCGTGGCTTAATATGCTGCGACACCTGACCCATTTGTGTCTCTAGAGATTTCAAGGTAGCCTCATTGTTTGTCATTCTCATCTTGGTTTCATCCATAAAGTTTTCCGTCTTCTTGACAAACTGATTAATATTCTTCATATACGTACCAGTCTGAGACATAAAGGTGGCCAGAGTCTGCTCTAATACACTACTCGTGGCAGGTGGTGGCTACTGTTGTTGCTGAGGTGGCAGGTTCTGCGGCAGGTTCTGCGGCAGGTTCTGTCGCGTCAACAATCTAGGACCCCCCCTGATTCTGATTATGTGCTTGTGGGTTCAGAGCATTGTTAGGGTTACTCCAGGAAAATTTGGGATCCTTCCTCCAATTAGGGTTGTAGTTGTTGGAATTATAGTTCGGCTTGTAATTTCCAACATATTTTCCCTCTTCTATATTTATCAGGCACTCATCCCTACTATGATTTCCCTCACAAGTAGCACAAATTTCCTCAACAGCAAATCCTTGTAATTCATCATCATTCAATAACTTTTTCATGGCTTTAGTAAGGAATGCTACCTGCGATTTCATAGTGTTGTCGGCCTCATAGTCCTTGACAGCAAGTACTCGTTTACCTCCTCTTCTAGCGGTTGGAAACTGCTCCTCATTCTTAGCCAGATGTTTCAAAACTTACAGGGCCTCGTCCGGATCTTTATCCAATAATAGTCCATTTGCTGCAGAATCAATTCGAATGCGAGTTTGTAAGTTAGCAGCATTATAAAACTTAGTTACCTGATTCCAGACGGGGAATCCATGCATTGGGCAGTTTCGAAGAAGAGTTGTGAATCTGTCCCAGGCCTCGTGCATTGGCTCGTCATCTTCCTGTTGAAAAGTGGAAATTTCATTACGTAATCGCTCAGCTAAATGTGAAGGATTAAAACGAGACAAAAATTCACGAGTTAAATCTGCCCAAGTCATAATAGAACCCGGTGTAAGTTTATTCCACCAAGTTTTAGCTCTGTCCCTCAATGAATGGGGAAATAACCGAAGCCTCAGTATCTCCGGACTAACTCCTGGCAGTCTAAACGAACCACAGATCTCTTGGAACATTTTGAGATGCTCCCTGGCATCTTCTGTCGCAGAACCACTGAACTGTCCGGCGTTGTTGATCATACTAAACATGACAGGTTTAAGCTCGAAGTTGTCAACATCAATATCCGGCAGCGTGGTCTCCAGCTCTACATGATCGTTCAACATGTAGTCACGACATGACCGTCGTCCACCTGCCGCGGGCGGATCACCGACAGGCGGTACATCATCACCAACAGGCTGATTACGGGCCATCTGCTCTAGCTGTTCTTCAAGGTATTCGTTTCGGTCTAAGAGGTGGCGAATCTGTTTCTTGAGATTAAAGGAACGTTCGATCTCCGGATCTAATTTATACTCAGGATCTTCACCTCTTTTCGATCTGCGCATAAACAGGAAAACCTTGTGAAAAGCAAGAGTTTAAAACACAAAAGAAAAATTAAAGAAAATAAAAATAAAAATAAAAACAAAAACGAAAATAAAAACAAAAAGTGCAAGGAAAGAAAGGTGTAGTTATGTTGCCAATCCCCGGCAACGGCGCCAAAAACTTGTTGCGTGTAAAATAGTCTATCGCAATTATAGTGCAAGTATACACGACGCAAGTAGTAAAGTGATACGGAGTATCGGATATCGTCTCCACATGGATTGGGCTAATGACTTCACCTTATTTCACTGCACGAAGTAAAGGAAATAATTATGAGAAGTTGTCACGAATAATAATGTAAAAACGTAAATAAAGGAATTGAAATATCAAGATAGAGAGAATGGGCTGGTATTGAATTGCTCAGTAGTGCAGGTATTGAATTGCTTAGGATCTCCAGTTCTGTCGTCGCACCCGTCGCCGACAGCACCTGTCGCGGCGTCTGTCCGTTAGCTGTCGCGGCAGCGAACACTAACTCAGTACTTGAAGCTTGGCAAGAATCCCAGATCTGCCTTGCCCTATCCCTAGGCACAAGTCTGTCGATGATCACGTCTTTGATGATACCTCCCGGCGTGAATCGAAGGATGAACACCGATGTGTATGAATTCTTCCTTAGCCACTTAACCTCGCCCTATCCCTAGGCACGAGATGGTTCAACTATAAACTAGAGAACGCGCTCTTATCTCTTTCGTATACTTAACTCTCCCGATGCTAAGTAAATGGATAACCTCACAATGCTCTCCTGATGCTCTTGCAAGATATTAAAACCAAGATAAAAGAACTTGAAGTTTATTTTATTGAACTTGAAAAATCCTAAAACAAAGCAACTACTTTACAAAACAACCCGTAGCCCTAGGGGGAATTTAGAACATATTGGTGACAGGTAAACGGCAGGGTTTAGGTTTCGGTTATGGGGTTATCGATTATGCCCTAGGTTTAATCTATGCCCTTTATATAAGCTTTGGGCTCAAGTTATCTAAGGTAACAAGGATTACAACTTTAATTAAAAGTAAGATTCTAATAAAGACTAAATCTCTAAAGTCTCCTACTTTCCAGCCGCATCCTTGCTTTTAGGGATTTCCTCTCCTTTGAGCTTTGGCTTGACATATCTTTTGATCCGGGGCTTGGAAAAATATTCGGCTTCCACACGACAGACGAGCAGATTTTTCTCTATCTATCGAGGTCCACTTGACTTTTCCTCTTCATGAGTCTGCTGTCACCATGCTGTCACGACAGGTTCGTCTTCTTCGGCTGTTTGTCCAGTTCAGCTTTCCTGCTTATCTGCCCTGCGCCTGCCTTCAACATCTACTGTGGCAGATATCTGCAAAAATAGCCATCTTTCAGTAGAATCCGTGCCTTTTATATAATTGTGATGTTTTATTGAAAACTAACCTAAATGCAATGCAATGATGCTTGAATGCAGCAGAAATATGGGTTAAAAAGGGTGTAAATAATAGAACTTTTACACACTCAACACCTTTTCTTCTTAGTTTTTTATTAGATTCATGGTTGGGGATTGTTCTTTGTATATCCTTCAAAACCCGGCCATGAACTAACTTGATTGGCTTAGGTTGTTTTGGGTTTTGTGGTTTTGATAAACGATTAGATTTGTTTAGGGTTTTGAGTTTGCAATTTTAATTCAAGGTTTGTTCATTCTTGGTTTTTAATCTTGTTCGCGAGTGAATTGAGAGAGGATCTCGTAAAACTATCTATTTATCTAATATCAGGAGAGTTAGATTCACACAACAAATTAGCATGGTCTTTATCCAATCAAATCGATGGTGAAGACTAATTTGGCTTAGGGATATGTTTCAAATTTCAACGGCTAAAAGGAGCGCAAGATCGGTTGTTGTCCACCCTTGGTTCACGCTAGGAGGTATTATCAAGGCATGCACAATTAATAGCGTTTTGAATTAGGGATATGGAGAAACCATTGAAGAACCCTTCACCGAACCTTGAAGGTTGCTGCTTAGTTGCCCAAGCAGTTTCCCTTGGCAATCATTGTCCCGCCATCATTATACTAGTTGCCCTGGAAACCGCTATACCAGTTGCCTTGGCAACCCAAATGACATCAGTTGTTGCAGCAATTAAGTTGCTATTGCACTCATCACCGAGACAATACATTCGACTATCAATCCTCAACTCACAATAACCTGACCTACTATTCTCTCTTATTTGATTTCCACTATCTTTTACTTTTATTGTTCCTTAGTTTACTTGTTAGTTAGAACTCTTCCTATCACCTATTTGTGATTTTATTTTCTACAGTGCAGTAACTTAAGGAAAGTGGCCCTAACCAATCCCTGTGAAGACAATAATCGTTACTTATATCACTTTATTACTTGCGACGTGTATACTTGCACAATTGCGCAACACTTATTACACACAAGTTTTTGGCGTTGTTGCCAAGGATTGGCAATTGGTGTTAGTTGTGTTTGTTATTGCATTTTTTCTTATTAGTTTTACTAACTTTTCTTTTTGTTTGTTTAAGAAAAAAAATTAGGTGCGCTACATGTTAAGGGACATCAACATGTGGGGAAATAAAAGTAAAACTATTCGAGAGTTGATGTTGGATGATAGGAACCAACCGAGAAAAGCATATATCTTGGAAAACTCTTGTGCTTTTTGTAGAGAATATCATGCGTTTGAAAATTGCCCTCATCTTTTTGGTGCATATGACTACAAGGAGGACCAAGGATGGAACGAACAACAAAATTCTTTATGGTATGATCAAACAACTCAAATTTTTTATACCATGACAGTTTTACTGTGACAACAGATATGCCATGGCAACATAGTCCTTTTCAAGAGCAATTAACATCCTTGGAGGAAACAATGCGAGTTTTCATGGCTACAACTGACTCTTACATCAAATCCAATCAAGAAATATTGAAGAGACTCCAAGACATTCACGAACAATTCAGTCATAGGGATACTGACGTCCCAAGGCAAGAGGACAATGAGGAATATGAAGAAAACTCCTCGATGTATGGGGAACAACTAGAACCTCCAAGTCGAGAGAATGCCAATGAGAGAGACTACCCAACACATGATGAACCTATGCCACTAATTGCCTCAGCAATGATTGGGGAGCCTAAATAAAGCAATGACGCAACAATACTTAGTGAGGCTGAGAAAAGTATTGAGAATGCCACGATAATACCACATGTCTCGGCAACTACACATCCGTCGGAAACTACATATACCTCAACAACTACACATGCCTTGGCAAGTCCAAAGGCCTTAACAATTTCATCAATCAAGTTCCAAACAGATGAAATGATTAAGGATATTTGATTTCCACCACCATTCCCACAAAAGGTTGAAATGGAAAAAGCAAGTATATGTAGATTACTCTCATCTATCTTTGTCACAGAAATTGTACGACCACATGAAGGAGCAACAAGATGAAAATACTTTGCAAATGGAATATGAACAAGTAATGGTTGAACCTTTTGAATTCTTTAAAAACTCACCTCGTCCATTGCAGGTATGTCTTTAGGAATCGATGTTGGTAGATTTGAAGCCATTGAAATCATTAATGATGGAGATGTTTGAGAGGCCAAAAAACGGTGTTTGGATTTGTAAAGCTTTTAAGAAAATTGGTTTTTCCATTGACTTACAGCGAATTTTGGCAACCGATTTCCACGGCAATTGTCTTGAGCAGCAATTGCCATAAAAATGAAGGCTACATCCAACCGTGATGGTGGTCGATGAGATTGAGGTAATTAAATGGTTAGGTGTTGATATAATTGTTTTACTAATATATTCATGCCTTCAGGAATAGTAGCAAGGTGGAGAGTATACATGGACTACAAGAGAACAAGGAACCTCCATCATGGAAACACAAAAGGGAGTAGCTGCGAGCACATTGACCCAACTCTTTTTGGGCAATATTGTCACTTGATGGAGGGTGCAGATGGACTATAAGAAGTATCGAAAATGACCCTCATCATGGTTTCTCGGATATAAAAAACCTTAGAAGATGCATGAAAATGCTCTTTCTAAGAATTTTTAATTTTTCGTTTTTAATATTTGGAGCTTTATTTTATTTTCGACTATTTGAGGAGATATTTTATTCTTCACTATAATTAGTTTTCATGTTTTCTTTGTTTTTCCACATCAAGAATCAAAACCACCATGGCCAAGAACATCAATACCATGGCAAAACCAAGCTCTTCTAAGGAAGCTCAAGCTCACCCAAAGGAGCAAACTTCTGCTCAGAAAAATGAGTCCAAAACTGTAACCAAAACGGACAAGACGGAGGATGCCTCGAAAATACCCAATTCTTCAGCAACCACTAAAGCGCATTCCTCAACAATGCCCGATGCCTCGACAACCACTGGAGCATAAGCCTCAGCAAGTCTCGATGCCCCAACAATGCCTACTGCTCATGCCCAGGCAACCGAAACTGGCGATTCCACGACAACTACCGCAAACAACAAAGTGTATAACTAATGTTTTGATATAATAATTGAAAAATGTTTTGGACTGATTTAAAAAGAATTTAAAACTATTTCCAAAGTCCAAATAACTTGAAACTATGTTTAAGGGATGTTTGTAAAGGTTTTTTTACATGTTTTTCAAAGTCAAATTAAACAAAAACATCCAGGTGTATCGAAACACCCTTACGCGTTTCGATACGGTGTCTTCCAGTGTCAAAATGTTTCGATACGGGTATCGAAACGGGTCTTTTCTGGATGAGGTTTTTTGCCCTGCGTTTCGATACGAGCTATGTTGTTTCGATACGTCTATGTGGCATCGACCACAATTGTCATAAACCCTAATGGCTATTTTCCAACTAACATTTAAATACAGAGCGTTTCGATACGGTGCCTAGCATTTCGATACGGGCGTTTCGATACGGATGCTCATCAGACTACAACGGCTCTTTCTACATGAAGAGCGTATCGAAATGGGTTCGAGCGTTTCAATACGGGTAGTAGCATAACTGCATTTATAGTGGGAAATAAAGTCCTCAACGGCTCCATTTCAACCCCAACGGCTAGTAACGGCTACAAACTCATTAAGGAGTATAAAAGGGACCTCCAAGCATCAAGATATTGTTAATGCTTCAATTTTCAATCAACAAATGATCAAGAAATTGTCTTAGAGCTATATTGTCATTTCTTTGTATACACAAACACTAGTGAGCCAAAATTGTCAAATTTGCTCAAGTGTTTTAGGTTTTAGGTGAAAGCTTATTTGTGCAAACAATCACCTATTAGAGGGATTTAAGTTTGCTTATCTTTTCTCTTTGTAAAGAGGGTTTGATCAAGGCTTTGGGTAGAAAGCTTGATCGGTGTATAAGGGTTTCCTCTTAAGCCTAGAAAAAGGGATGAATCAATAGTGGATTGATTGGAAATCCTTAGTGGGAAGCTAAGGTAGTGGATGTAGACCTTGGTTAGAAGGTTGAACCACTCTAAAATCATTGTGTCATTTACTTTTTAGCTTCCACACCACATCCACCCAAAATTCCACCTCTCCACCACTTGGTGAGCAAGATTGGTTGAAGGAATCGAGCACCTTAAAACTCAAAACAATGCTGCACCAATAAAGTCACCCACAATCACCTCCTCAAAGGTGAAACGCAAAACATCTAGCACCAACGAGATTGAGGATATAGATGACGATGACGAAGAGGTTGCCAACATACAGGAATCAGTTGTGCCACCAACCACCACACGCTAGCAAGTAAATCAAGAAAGCGGCTCGAAGGAAACTCATCATACCAGGTGACGACCTTTCCGACTAACTCATTTACAACTCGTTTTATTTTTCTTTTTATTCATTGAGGACAATGTTTTTCTCGAGTTTGAGGGGTATTTGTCTTTAATTCATTTCATGTCTAATTGCATTCATCGTTAGGAATTTCATTTAGGATTCATATATTACTTTCCTTGCTTTTAGTTGGATTGAATTTGCCTAGACTCTGTGAATATTCGATGATGACATTTCCATTGCACTTAATTGATAAAACTTTCAATTCTAGGATGATCATGGAAAACACTAAGAATCGTACTATGATGCTAAACTTAATTGTACACTAATTGTGGCTTGATTGATTGAAGGAATTCTAGTGAACTTAGGTTAATTATTTAAAATTTGGGTAAATAAAATTTTTAATTGCTAGAGGTGTCCGAAACCGGCTCTAGTATTGTGTTTAAAGGAATCACTAGAGGTGCTCAAAATAGGCTCTAGTCGATTAATTATAAAAATTGGAAATTTATTAATTAACTAGAGGTGCCCAAAATTGACTCTAGTTGAATGAAATAAAAAAACCCCCAAGGAATTAATTTGAATACCTATTGTTCACATAGAATCCGGATAATCATCTCGTACACAATTTTGCACACACCCACAAGCATTATAGTTTGACTACGGGTAACTTCTATACCATCCGAACAATTGAATGTCAATTATACTTTGTGCCACGGTTCTGAGAAATGAAGTCAAGTGCGAAGCGAATTCTCTGCAGATTAAAATCTCGGCAGGTAATTTTTAGTTTTGCATTCCTTGAGGTCAAGCAATAGTTCAAGTTTGGGGGTGTGATGAGTGTTTAAAAGTACTATTTTTAGGACCCTTTTTACTCATATTATTGTTAGACTTAAGTTCATTTTAGTTGCATTATTTGGCATTCATGCATATTTTTATAATTTTCTTCACCGGTATGTTTAATTTCATGTTTTGATTAGTTTTGGTAGAAAAATAATACTGGTGGAGGCTATTTTTATGCGTGTATGACTAGTTGCCAGGACAGTTGCCATAGCAACCATCGACAAGAAAGAGATGTCAAACAAGTTGTCGTGGCAACCCAAGAAGGAGATGCCGACCCAGTTGTCGCGGCAACCATTGACAAGAAGAGAAGAGGCAAAGTGGTAGCCGAATTGAAGAGCGGAAAAAGTTGATTCAATCATGATAGGTGGCATGAAGAAAGAAGATTGGAGGTTCGTGAAAAGGTCAAGAGAGAGAAATCCCAAGAAAATAGAAGAATTTTAGTTGGATAATGATTTAAAGAGATTTAATATTTCTTTTATTCAATTTAAATCCAACTTAACTTCCTCCTCAAGAAGGACTTTGACCTAGCCTTCTCCTATAAATAACAAGCTTAGCTGCAAATTGCAAAGCATGTAAGAGAGATCGTTAGGGAGAGAGTTCAACTAAGAAGGCTGCATTGATTTCTTCATCTTTTCTTCTTAGTTTTTCGGTTAGATTCATGGTTAGAGATTATTCTTTGTATATCTTTCAAAATCCAGCCATGAACTAACTTTATTGGCTTGGGTTATTTTGGGTTTTGTGGTTTTGATAAACAATTAGATTTGTTCAGGGTTTTGATTTTGCAATTTTAATTCAAGGTTTGTTCATTCTTGGAGTTTAATCTTGTTTGCGAGTGAATTGAGAGAGGATCTCGTGAAACTGTCTATTTATCTAATATCGGGAGAGTTAGATTCAAGAAACGAATGAGCATGGTCTTTATTCAATCAAATCGATGGTGAGAACTAATTCAGTTTAGGATAAGTTGTGAATTTCAACGGCTAAAAGGAGTGTAAGATCGGTTGTTGTCCACCCTTGGTTCACGCTGGGAGGTATTATCAAGGTATGCATAATTACTAGTGTTTCGAATTACGGATAAGGAAAAAACCATTGAAGAACGCTTCACCGAACCTTAAAGGTTGCCGCTTAGTTGCCCAAGCAGTTGCCCTGACAATCATTGCCCTGCCATCGTTATACTAGTTGCCCTGAAAACCGCTATACCAATTTCCTTGGCAACCCGATTGACATCAATTATCGCAGCAACTAAGTTGCCATTGCACTCAACACCGAGACGATCCATTCGACTATCAGTCCTCAACTCACAATAACCTGGGCTACTCTTCTTTCTTATTGGATTTCCTCAATCTTTTACTTTTATTGTTTTTAGTTTACTTTTTAGTTAGAACTCTTCCTATCACCTATTTGTATTGTTATTTTTATTTTCTACAGTGCAGTAACTTAAGCAAAGTGGCCCAAACCAATCCACGTGGGGACGATACTCAAAACTTATAACACTCTATTACTTGCAATGTTTATACTTGCACAATTGTGTGGCACTTATTACACGCAAAAATCATCCAAAAACTTATGGTAATAACCAGCAAACCCAAGAAAACTACGAACTTCTAACACAGATTTAGGTGGTTTCCAAACCATCAACAGCCTCGATCTTATGTGGATCAACTCGAATTCCGTCGGCTGACACAACATGTGTAACACCCCTCGCCCGAGTTAGGAGCGAGGAGCGTTACCGGAGAATAGAACACAAGCAGATACGGGTGATCGAAAACAGAAATCATATTTTAACATCAAACTATAACCATAGCCTATTGCGGAAAGAGTGGGCAAACAAAAATTTTCTAAAACAAAATGAATCTATAATATATTAGCACTTCAATGATTCAAATTACAACATGGTCAAGGGACTTTGTTCATTACAATTAGCTTTCTATACATTTCGGAACAACATAAGCAAGGTTCAATTCGGTCATTAACAAATTGATATCCTAACTCCTCCCTTATCAAGTTACTCAATCGAATAACATAAACATTTTGTGCAATTTAAATTCATAATTCTACTATTAAACCTTAAATTCATGACTTATCACTTATCTTAACATTTACTTCCAATTTATATTTTATCTTGGTACTTATAATTAAACTTATAACCTAATCGATCAACGTGATAGAATTATCTAAAATATTCAGGCGAATTGAACTACCCATTTACATGCTTCATTTGATTCCAACACTTTACAAATTTCATTGAGCTACTAGCTACAAGGCTAATCGATCCATACAACTATTTAATGTTAGGGAAAACTACCCAAATCATCACTCAACTTTGGTCATTAGACCTATTTTAGTCACCCAACTTTAAAAACGCTCATTTTCATCATTGAACTTTCAACATTGTGATGTTTTCATCATTCCACCGTTAACTCATTTAACGCTGTTATGACATGGCTTATAAAATTACACGTCATTTAAAAGAAAATAAACAAAACGACAGTGTTTTAAACATTGGGTTAATTACTGAGAAGGGGAACCCACAAGAGACCAAATCTGCCTCTCTCTCTCTCTTTCAGTTTCAGCATCTGCAGAAAAGAGAGAGAGAGGCAGATCAAACCACCCCCTCCCCGATATTAGCTTGAGTATTCAGTCGAGTTTTTGAGTGTTTAGATTACAAGGATGGAACGGGGAGTAGTATTGTTGGATTTCTGGCCAAGCATGTTTGGGATGAGAACCAGGATTGCTTTGGCCGAGAAAGATATCAAATACGAGTACAGGGAAGAAGATCTGAGGAACAAGAGTGATCTGCTCCTGCAGATGAACCCTGTTCACAAGAAAATCTCTGTCCTTATCCACAATGGCAAACTTGTTTGTGAATCACTCAATCAGGTCCAGTACATCGACGAGGTCTGGAACGATAGAGCCCCGTTGCTCCCTGCTAACACTTACAAAAGAGACCAAACACGACAAGAGACCAAACACGACCGCCGGTTCGGCTGCGCTTGCTTCTGGCTTTGCCCGGAACAGGAGTTTTAAAGCATGTTGCAACTGCCGGTTCCGGTTTCGGTTTGGGTAACTTTGGCTTTTCCGATAACGTTCCAGTGGGATACGCCGCCGCAGAGTGTTCCGAGAAGGAATCCTCAACGAAATGAGACAGCCATTCAAGGCTAGCCACGTCATCCGCCTGTAAAAATGTCACCTTTTTCACCATTACCCCGAACCCAAAGCAGCAAAATCATAAATAACAAAAAAGACTCTATTTTTCAAAGTACCGAAACGGCGAGCTCGCCGGCGGATAAACAACCGTAATCAAAATCGGTAGCTTCGTCGTAAAATTGTCGCTTATTCGAACAAGAAGAAGAAGAAACCAGCACTTCTTTCCATTCATCTTCTTCTTCTTCTTCCTCCTGTTGTTCGAGAAAACCCTCGCCGTTAGTGAAGTCAAAAAGGTCGTCGACGGAGAAATCATCGTCGGCGACTCCATTTTGCCAATTATTTACGACCAAAACATCCTCCAAAAACGCTTGGGGACTTGATTTCACGCCCATCTCCTTCCTAAAACTGGTTCTCAAAGCTGCTTCAACACATTCCATTTCCTAAAACAAACATGTTATAAAAAAAAACTCAAAAATCTAAAAAAAACCCAGAAAAAACAGAGCTTTTCAGTACCTGCAGAGAAGATGGGAAGGTTGAAGGGAGAGGAGGAATGGAGGGAAAATGGCAGAAAGCATCCTTTTTTTTGTTTTATCTCTTTGATATTTTACTTTTTCTCTATTTTCAAGGATGCTTTCTGTCGTTTTGTTTATTATTTTTTAAATGACGTGTAATTTTATAAGCCATGTCATAACGGTGTTAAATGAGTTAACGGTGGAATGATGAAAACATCACAATGTTGAAAGTTCAGTGATGAAAATGAGCGTTTTTAAAGTTGAGTGACTAAAATAGGTCTAATGACCAAAGTTGAGTGATGATTTGGGTAGTTTTCCCTTAATGTTATTCTCAATGACTAAGATTTACACCCCCATTCGAACCATACAAGAAATCTAAACATGTACTAACATAATTTCATTCATCGAGCATGCTTAGATACAAAACATCACCATTTCATTTAACCTAGCCATGACAAGCTAATTCCGAATATTTACAACAAAATGAATGCCTTCACAAAAACCAGCAACTTACCTACTTATATACAAGCAAAATAAGGCACAATTAGCTAACCACATGGCATGCATACTAGACTTGATACTAGCCTTCAAAAGCAAAGAGTAAGTTCATACACCATTTCATACTTATGTTAAAATTCAGGAATGCGAGAGGCATATCGAAAAAGACTTCCAAGCCACCATCTAAGAGTTTAAATACAAGGTTTAAATCGTACATGTTCGATGTTCTTGCAAAGAGCCTTCAAAATAAAACTCGAGTCTTCTAGCCCAAGTTACCATGTTAGGTGGGAAGAAGAAAGCAGAGAGCGTTAAGTACAAACATACTTAGTGAGGTAGAGCTAAATCTAATTCATTCTTCAACTATTTACATCAAAGCTAAGAAACTTTAGTTAGGTCAATTTTTGTCAAGTTACTTAATCCTCAAGAATTACACTTATACAACATAATTTCATAATAACTTAACCATCAAGAAACATGCTTGAATATCATGAACTTAACATTCAACATAACATTCCAATTTCAAATACAATTACCACATTCCAGGTTCGATATACAATATTCATGATCAAGCAACACTAGATTTCATCATATATAAGATTCGGCTAAGATAACAAGTCATAATTAAGCATGTAATTCGAATGGCAATTAACTCATTCGTGCATTTACAAGACATGTTTCCAATATTAACAATACATGTCAATAACATGATCTCATCACCGATTTCTTATTAGCCAATTTATCTTAAGAAAGAACCTTGGAAGACCAGAACGAACAAGGTAAATATGTCTAACGAAGGGTACCGAGTACCAAACGGAGGATGCCCAAGGCATCAAATCGGAGGAAAATGTATCATTTATTCATCAATGTAAGCACTTTGATAACCACAAGGATGCTTGAGTCCATCCATCAAAAGTGCACATTAAACATGTAATCGGGGAGTGCACAATGTACTAAAGTTTAAGATATCTCGAGACTCTAAGGAATGCCCTTTATACCTATGACCTTCTACTAAACTAAGATCTTATAACCTTTTAAAATAATTAGTCGTGAATAAATCCATATAGAAGGTCAATCATGCAATTTCTTAGTTCATAGCTCAATCAATTCATACATCTTGTAACATCTTAACAGACCAATCCATGTCTCATATAATCACCAAGCATACAAGTGATCATCCAGTTTTAATTTAATGTACAAAACAGTAGCATCATGGATCTTTTCATAGGCCAATTATTTAGCAAAAGAAATTACATAAGGACAGTCCAATAACATCAAAAATCACAACATAATTAAAGCATGCAATATTACTTTCAAGTTCCCTTTTATCTCTTCTTCCCTTACTACAATTACCAGGTTCAAATTAAGATTCATTTCATGCATAAACATAACAAACAACAAATTAAAAATCAATGGTTGGGACACTAGTCCAAACCCTAAGGTGTCTGCACACACAAATACTCCACTAAGCTTGCTCTTTGATTATAATGCCCTTATTAATTCCACTTGGTTGTCCAACCTTTGTTTCCTCCAAGATGTCCTCACTCACTTAATCTTAACACTCAAACACAAGCATATACAATGCAAGTTAGAAATCAATTCAAGCATTTAAACCTTTCACTCAAGTATAAACATCAACATCAAAACTGTTTTTTTTTCACTTAAATAGTTTAAGGAACAGTAAGTGTTTTGGCCATATCTTTTTAGTATTAACTCCAAAATTCAACTTCTTTACCAATCTAAAAATTTTATTCACGCCTCTTTATTACCATGTATAGCACATAATTTTTCTACATGTGTACAAATACAGTTTATTGCTTAAACATTAATCATTCTAACGGTTTTGGACAGCTTGAACTGCTTATCTTCTTTAATTTTTAACTCTTAGTATAATTACTTGAATTCAATTCCGTTTTCTCACAATGAAAGTAGACATTCTCAAGTCTCTTCCATTAAATTATCAGCTCAAAATACCTTATATCCTATTTTTGGTGAATTTTCAAAATGACTATCCAGAACTAGATTTTCTGGGCAGATTACTAAAGTTCCATTTCAAGCATATAAATCCTTTAACCATTCTTTCCCAAAAATCATCAATTTTTGTTCTAACTCGTCTTTCTATTTATCCTTAATGTTCAAAAGTCTCAATTGATCTTTAAACCAACAATTCAGTCCCCTTTTTTATAAGATTTATCAAATCTGTCCTAATCTTTCATTTATAAATAAAGCCACTTAAGAATTCTAATTTAGACTTTTATTAGTTTAATTCAAGTTGTAAACTGATTTATATCCATTCCTCAGTTTGTAACCTTAATCTCAAAAGCTAAATTCAACTCATAACATTTTAAATTCTTGTCAAAACAGTCCCTATTTCCAGTTTCTCTTCGATACAGTCTAGCTTCATTCTAGGGTGAAATCTTTCTATACCAATTTATTTTTCATGCAATTTAACACTTATACCATGTTTATACTTCGATTATCTAAAATTTTCACCTGCAAAATATTTTCTAATTCGAATCAAAACACATCCAAATTTCCAGATTTCAGTAGCATGTTTGTCGGGTTGAGTTTAAGCATATAAGCATACAATTCAATTAATTTCATTCACACTTCTGAATTTTATTCGAATCGAAGCTTTCATTTAACCTATCATGCAAAAACCCCTAATTTTCCCAGCATCAAAATTGCACCAATTCATTTAAACAATAACAAAAAATTTACAAAGGAAATTGAGTCGTCTTTGAGTCACTTACTTGTTTTCTAGCTCTTAACTTCAAAATTTCTAATCCATGCATTCCTTAATGCTGTCATCCATGGCTGCCATGTTTTTATTATTTTATCTCTTACCAGTCGGCCAAGCAAGCAGATGAATAGAAACCATGCAAAATGATATAATATATATAATAGGGGAAATACCGTCCATGCCCCTCACTTGTAAACTATTAATCTTTATTTTCAATGGGTAGGGAAGTAGGAAAATTTAGCATGCATACTTTTATTTATTTATTTTATTCGGTTTAATCATCCTAATTAAACCACACAATTTATTTTTCTTCCCAATTAAACCCCTTTTTCATTAGTTATAGGATTTTCGGTTACTTAAATTGAATTAATTTTGGACATACTTGTTGTGAGTGTTTTAGTGTTCTCTATTTATAAGCGGAAGTGCACACTCTTGTCAAGTTATAGTATAAAAGATATCGTCTCCCACAGGGATTGGAACAACTTCTATGAGTGTTTTTCTGCACAAGGATAGAGTAATTGCACAATTAAATTTCTGAGTATTGAAAAGCATAAAAATAAAAACACAAGTAATTTAAGATAGAAAGAGAGAGAGAGAGATAGGGTTGATAGATTTGGGCCAAGTAGTTGTGGATCAGTAGTGTGTAGACTGCATTGTAAAGATTAAGTGTGTTTTGCGCTGCCACGATATGCTGCCTTGGCGGGTAATGGCGGATTGAGGCGGTGGCAACTTTCTATGCCACGGCGGAACTCTACGCTTGAAACTTTCATTGTCTCGGCAGGTGAGATAGAGAGAAGTCATGGCGGCAAGTCTGGCAGATACTCTAAGTTTGGTGAAGCAATTCTTAAGTGATCGTTCATATGTCTAGGCAAGAATTTTGTCACTGCGTGATGTAGGCAATACCTAGCAATCTTAGTGTAAACCTAACACAGGCAGTCGACATTTGGTTGCAAACACAACTTAAACTATTACAATTGTTTGTTCACAACTACTTTACATACAAAAACCTAAACCCTAAGAGAGAATTGGGACATGATCTCCAATTCACGCTATGCAATCTATCCCCATATACCCTTACAAGCATGTGTATATATAGGGCTTGGCCTAAGTTTGAGTTCTCCTTGGAGTAGAAGTTCTTAAATTAACTTTATATTAAATATTGATTCCTTTTTAACTTGAATGTGGACTCTTTAGACGTTGCCTTCTTCAGCAAGTAAAGATAAGTCACTTTACTTATCCCTCTTCAATCAACTCTTCAGGCCGCTACAGGCTTCAGAAAACTGCAAGACTGGGCTCATTGGGCTTAGAAGATTGTCCTCTTTCAATCGCAATCCATCTTGACCAAGGCGGTTTAACTCCTGCATGGGTGGCAGTCGGCAGCAGTGCTGCTGTGGCAGCGTCCTTGGCTGCACTTTAGAACTGCTTCAGTACAACTCCTTTTGCTCCCTGTTTTACCGTCCTCTCCTCCTCTACATAGCTACAACACTTGAAAATGAAAACTAAGGTAAAACAGTATCTTTTCTTAACCAAACATAGAATATTCAATAAAAGCATGGTAAAAGAGCAAATATTGTTATTATGCATGTAATGCACCTAATTATGCCTAAATGAACTTAAGAACAACAATCATAAGGGAAGGAATGTGTACAAAATATAGAACTTGTTGACACTCTACACACCCCCAAACTCGAACTATTGTTTGTCCTCAAGCAATGCAACCTAACTAGTAAACCTGCCCCTTACACAAAAATTAACAGAAACT
Organism: Hibiscus tridactylites; assembly: GCA_958450335.1. NCBI lineage: Eukaryota > Viridiplantae > Streptophyta > Magnoliopsida > Malvales > Malvaceae > Hibiscus > Hibiscus tridactylites. The sequence continues at coordinate 35,330,680 of OY288265.1, read as the reverse complement.
TAGCCTTTGACTTGATTTCTTACCTCAAGGTCGTGGCACTTATTTTATATTAGTGATAGGGAATGGCATGAAATGACTTAGGATTTAATTTTCATAGTGCCAGTGCAGTGTGTGCAGGTGTGTGTCCATGCTAAACATGTTGAGTATACTAAGTAAACAAAGAATGCCAAAAATAATTAAATTACGAAAAAGGATATAAGTTGTTGCCATGGCAGCACAGTTAAACACTTCTTGCTAAAAAAAATTCTGATCATGGCCTTAAGGGCTTCAGCTCATCACAACTATTCTCCAGGTCTGAAGCTAAGATAGGTGCACACTACGAAACTCCAAACCCTTTGAATAGAGTCATCCCGTGAAGGCTTTCATTCACTCTTGCTAATTTGTCCGTCACTTATTTTAGATACTTGGAATTTGATAGTAGAGGAGTGTCCTTGCTCATGATCCTTCCTAGATCCTATTTCGGGCACCTCTAGGGTATTAGACATCCTTTTTAGAGCCTGTTTCGGGCACCTCTAGGGTATTAAACATCTTTGTGTTGCTGCCATGTTTTGCCGCGGCGACAATTCTGCATCCAATTAAGAAATTTTCATTAAATAAAGCAGGCAGTGTTAAACTTAGAACTCAAGTAAAACTCAGCACTTAATAGACAATGTAAGAATAATTGGCATCTAAAAAAATTTTCTTAGTATTTTTCATGCTTCCTCTCATGGTTAAGTTAAATTTCAAGTATGGTGCAAAAATAAGTAATTGGCTAACTATCATAGGCACAAGTTTTTAAGCTAAGACTTTCTATTTCATTATGTGCTAGGGCAGAATTTACATATGCTACTACATGCGACTAAATGCAACTAAAGAAAACAAAGAGGATTAACCCCCCTCCCCCCCCCCCAAAAAAAAAATCAAGGTTGGCATTGTCCTTAATGCCTTACAAAATATAAAATAAAACATAAAAAGAAAATAGAAAATTAAAAGAAAATATAAAAAGAAAGGAAAATAAAGAAAGGGTGTTACAAACTAGGGGAGTTCTCCTCCGGTTCTACTGCTGCATCGGAGGAGGACTCTGAGGAGGCGGGGAGGACGTGGTGACGTGTGGCGGGAGATTTGGCGGCTGGGCTTTTCTTCTGGCCACGTGATGGCTGGATGCGGCTGGGAGTGGGTCTTTTAGGTGGCGCTTCTGGCTCAGTTTCAAACCCTTCACCTTCAGGTTCATTCGCACCAGTGAGCCGATTCCTTTTCCTTGCTGCTTCGGCCAGTTCGTTGTCGAAGGAATCAGAAACCTCCATGTCTAATGAACTCGAGGCCTCGACTGTCTCTTTGGCAGCTGCCTCCTTTGCTACTGGGAGGGCGGCGGTAGTCTCCTTCTTTTTTCAGAATCAGATGAGGAGGTGAGGTTGTATGGCTGGATGGGAGTGGGCGAGGTCCTTCGTTGAGGGCGGATGTGCGGTCCCTCGCTGTCTGCAGAGGCTGGAGTGGCAGCTGGTCGAGGTGTGATTTGGTTTGGTTTAGAAGCTGCTAACTCCGATGGGAAGACTGGTAGTCTTCGGCCGACGTCGTGATATTTTTCCAGCAAGTAGGCCACAAAGGTCTATTGCACCTTCGCAATGTGTCTTGTAAAGATTACCTGCTTGTGCTCAATCCTCTGGTAGCTCTCTATAAGGCTTCGAAGTAGAGGAATCAAGGCGGAGGAAAAGGGCAGCATCAGTACTGCCCGTCGCGGCCTGGGTGGTGGCAGGGTGTGACGGCGGCTAGACGGTTGTGGGCGTTTTAGGATCTAGCTCCTACATCATCTAGAGGTGTTCCTTCCTTGTCCACCCTTCCTTGGCGGCTATGATAGTATCTTTGGGGTGCGGCGGCAAACTGAAGTTGGCACAAAGGCCTATGGTGAGTGAAGGGAAAATGAGGGGTCCCTTGGAGTTGGATTTGGCTGCGTGGGCGTAGATTTCTTCAAGACTAACTTCCCCAATGTTGATTGGCCCCCCCTTCATTATACTATGGATAAGGGCCAGCCGCGGCCTATTAAATGTGGAACCGTGTGAAGTGGGCATTAGGCGGCGCTGGACGAAGTTACTCCAAAGAATTGCCTCTGGCAGCATGTCGCGGTGGTTGACAGAGCCGTTATTTTTGCTGGTGAGCCACTTTGGGTTATGCTGGGAGATTTCTCTTTTAATCTTTTCGTAGTCTGCTGCCATTAAACCCAAACTCCATTGTTCATGTGGATTCTGTTTGATTTCTATTTCGTAGAAGCTTTTCATTATTGCCGTTGTGAGCTTGACACCCTAGTCGCGAACGTAGGCGAAGGGGTTTCCCGGGGTAGGTTTGTGGGCTTAAAATTCTCGCACTAAGTTGGTGTTTATCTCCTCTGGCCGCCTTGAAAAGATATGCCATCCCAATGTGTGGAACCTTTCAAATACGTTGGGCTGAAGGCCAAGAACCCCTTCTTGTCTTGTGTATTGGAAGCCTATCGCTTCCCAGATTTATCGCTCAGCAAAGTGCTGCCGATAAGTTGCCGCTACATCAGCATTTAAGAACCTCTAGAAGGTGGGCTTGGAGGATGAGGCTGTGGGTATTGATGTTGCCATAGTTGTGAGAACGGTTGTGTTTCCTAAAAAAGAAATAAATTGCAAGAAATTAAAACAGATGAGATCTTGAAAGTAAAGACGACAAGAAGAATTGAGAGAAAAAGTGACAGCGAAGTGAAGAATGAGGAGAGAATAGTTGGCCTTATATAGCCATTACTCTCCGATGCCTTGGCGGGCACGATGCCAACGAGCGACAATGATTGCGGTACGAATAACGGGATTCCAGCCATTACACAAATAGTCATTTCACCAGTTATTGCAAATGTAGCTGTTGCGGCTGGCCGTTACGAAGTCGTTAGCCGTTATACTAATCTGCCTGGGGCCGATTTGGTCGCTAGGTTGGGCCTCTCCTTTATTCGTTATCCTTATTGGTCTTGCCTCCATTCCTAACCTTAAATAAATTAAATGCAAAAATTAAATAAAAATAACTGAAAATTAAATAAATTAAAAATTAAATCTACTCCTAATGCATAGAAATAAATTAAAGATAAAGATAAAAAATAGGTTATGTTGGGTTGTGCATCTCCCAAACATAACCATTTCCTGAGAGTTTTGTGTTTAGCTCTTTGTCCAGATATGTCCTTCTTCTCCTCAGGTGGGTGTTGTTTTCCGTCTTTGCCGCCCTGGCGGCTAAGTGTTGGTCCTTTGTTCGCCCTGGTGATACCAAAGACAAACAAGAGGCGTTAATTTTTTTGTTTGAAAAATAAAATAAATAGAAATTTAAATGCATAAACTAGAAGTGAAAGTCCAGGAATTCAAACGTAGTTGATGTTGCCAATCCCCGGCAATGGTGCCAAAAACCTGTAGAGCGTTTTAGTGTTCTCTGTTTATGAGCGCAAGTGCACACTCTTGTCAAGTTATAGTATAAAAGATATCGTCTCCCATAGGGATTGGAACAGCTTTTATGAGTGTTTTCCTGCACAAGGAAGTAGTAATTGCACAATTAAATTTCTAAGTATTGAAAAGCATAAAAATAAAAACACAAGTAATTTAAGATAGATAGAGAGAGAGAGATAAGGTTAATAGATTTGGGTCAGGTAGTTGTAGCTCAGTAGTGTGTAGACTACATTGTAAAGATTATGTGTGTTTTGCGCTGCCACGATCTACTGCCTTGGCGGGTAATGGCGAATTGAGGCGGTGGCAACTTTCAATGCCACGACGGAACTCTACGCTTGAAACTTTCGCTATCTTGGCAGGTGAGATGGAGAGAAGTCCCGGTGGCAAGTCTGGCAGATACTCCAAGTTCGGCGAAGAAATTCTGAAGTGGTCCTTCCTATGTCTAGGCAAGGATTCTATCACTACGTGATGTAGGAAATACCTAGCAATCTCAGCATAAACCTAACATAGGCAGTCGACATTTGGTTGCTCCTTTTAGCCGCTGAAATTCTAACTTATGCCTAAGCCAAATTAGTCAACACCTCGTCATGATGAGACAGTGCTTAATTCTTTCATGAGTTTGACACTCTTGTGCCTGACAAATGGATTTCTTTAACTGGACTTTTGGAACTAATTGAAGAAGTGAAGAACATGAATTAAGCAAACTTAAGAGTATTTTATTGCAAACACAACTTAAACTATTGCAATCGTTTCTCACAACTACTTTACATACAAAAACCTAAACCCTAAGAGAGAATTGGGACGTGATCTCTAACTCATGCTATGCAATCTATGCCCCTATACCCTCACAAGCATGGGTATATATAGGGCTTGCCCTAAGTTTGAGTCCTCCTTGGAGTAGAAGTTCTTAAAGTAACTTTACATTAAATGTTGACTCCTTTTTACTTGAATGTGGACTCTTTGGACGTTGCCTTCTCCAGAAAGTAAAGATAAGTCACTTTACTTATCCCTCTTCAATCAGCTCTTCAGGCCGCTACAAGCTTCAGAAAACTGCAAGATTGTGCTCATTGGACTCAGAAGATTGTCCTCTTTCAATCGCAACCCATCTTGACTAAGGCGATTTAACTCCTGTCTGCGTGGCAGTCTACGACAATGCTGTTGCGGCGGCGTCCTTGGCGGCACTTTGGAACTACTTCAGTACATCTCCTTTTGCTCCCTGCTTTCATGTCCTCTCCTCCTCTACATAGCTATAACACCTAAAAATGAAAACTAAGCTAAAACAATATCTTTTCTTAACCAAACATAGAATATTCAATAAAAGCATGGTAAAAGAGCAAATATTGTTATTATGCATGTAATGCACCTAAATATGCCTAAATGAACTTAAGAACAAGAATCATAAGGGCAGGAATGTGTACAAAATATAGAACTTGTGGACACTCTACACTTGTTCTCAAAGAATTATGGAATAGCGTAATTAACTATTCAATTTAATTTAAGACGGAATGGAGATGTTACAATTCCTCCCTCTTTAAAGAAAGAATTTGTCCTCGAATTCTTACCCGAATTTAACAGTTGAGGAAATTGCTTCCGCATCGTATCCTCGATTTCCCACGTTGCTTCTTTAACGTGATGATTCTTCTAGAGAACTTTAACAAGAGGGACGTTTTTATTACGAAGCCTTTTTATTTCCCGATCAAGAATCTGGATAGGCTCCTCCTCATAAGAAAGGTTGGGATTGAGTTAAATTTCTTATAGTTCAAGGATGTGAGACGGATCATATTGATAAGGTCTTAAAATCAAAACATGAAAGACATTATGTATCTCATCGAACTTAAGAGGAAGTGCGAGTCGATAAGCTACAGGACCAATTCTTTTAGTTACTTCAAACGGTCCAATGAAACGAGGACTAAGCTTTTCTATTTTGACGAATCGGAAAACTTTCTTCCATTGAGAAACTTTTAGAAATACTTTATCCCCGATTTCATATTAAATGTCCCTACGCTTCAGATCAACGTACGACTTTTGCCTGTCAAAAGCTTGTTTCAACCAGGAATGAATAATTTGAATCTGTTCTTCGGTTTCCTGAAGCAATTGAGGTCCTAGCACCTTATAATCTCTGAGTTCATACCAGCATAGAGGCGTTCGACATCTTCTTCCATACAACGCTTCAAAGGGAGCCATCTGATAGAAGACTGGTAGCTGTTGTTATACGCAAACTCTATCAGTGGTAGCGACTTTTCCCAGCTCTTTCAAAAATCGATGATACAAGCTCTGAGCATGTCTTCAAGAACTTGAATCACTTGTTTGGATTATCCATTGCTTTGAGGATGAAAAGTTTTGATAACATTTAGTTTGGTTCTAAGAGCCTTGTGCAGCATTTTCAAGAATCGAACTGTAAACCGAGGATCTCGATCTGAGACTATTGAAGTTGGAACTCCGTGTAAACGGGTAATTTCCCTAATATACAATTCGGCCAAGGCCTCCAGACTAAAATTCATTCGCACCGGAATGAAATGTGCTGATTTGGTGAAACGATCAATGATCACCCAAATAACATCACACTTTCTTGGAGACCAAGGAAGACTGGTCATGAAATCCATCGTAATATGTTCCTATTTCCATTGCGGAAATTCAAGAGGTTGAAGTAATCTAGTAGGAACACGGTGTTCGACTTTGAACCATTGACAGTTCAGACATTTCGCTACAAATTCGTTGATAGCCGTTTTCATTCCCAGCCACCAATACAAGGGCTTGAGATCCTTGTACATCTTAACCGATCCGGGGTGGATCGAGAAAGAACTTTGATGCGCTTCTTGAAGAATTTCATCTTGTAACTCCTTGTCACTAGGAACGCAGATTCGATCTTTAAAGTATAAAAGACCGTTTGACTTGACTGAGAAATCATAATTAGACTCAATCTTAGAAATGATTTTCTAAAGTTCCGGATCAACTTGTTGGAGTTCTTTGATTCTAGAAATCAGAGTAGATTGGACTTGAAGTTTGTTCAGATAATTCTGAGCCTTATATAGTCAGAAATGAGCATTGATGGCCAGAGAAGCTACGAACAAACAAATCAAATACATTACATGGAAAGCAAGGCACTATGTGAATGATTTAGTTGAATTTTTCAAGATTGAGCATTTTCAATTTTTTGAGAATTTCAAAAGAATTACCGAGGTTCGGTTTCCGACTCAGAGCATCGACAACCACGTTAGCCTTTCTCGGATGATAATTGATGGTCAGATCATAATCTTTGAGTAATTCCAACCACCTTCTTTGTCTAAGATTCAATTCTTTCTGAGTGAGCAAGAATTTCAGACTTTTATGATCAGTGAATAGCTTACACTTCTCACCATACAGATAATGCCACCAGATTTTAAGCGCAAATACAATGGCCGCTAACTCAAGATCATGTGTTGGATAATTCACCTCGTGAGGCTTAAGTTTTCGAGAGGCGTATGCAACCACATTGCCTTCCTGCATCAGAACGCATCCATGGACAGAATGTGATGCATCACTGTAAACAATAAATTACTTTCCCGACTCTAGCTGAACAAGAACAGGGGCATGAGTCAAGGCTTGCTTAAGCTAATCAAAACTTCTTTGTTGCCCTTCGGACCACTTGAATGGTTCATTCTTTCTAAGTAACTTGGTTAGTGGTGCAGCAATTACCGAAAATCCTTCCACAAATCTTCGGTAATACCCGGCTAAACCAAGGAAACTTCGAACCTCACTTACATTGTTTAGAGGACGCCATTCAAGAATAGTTTGAATCTTCTTAGAATCAACCTTGATTCCTTTGGCCGAGATAACATGTCCGAGAAATGACACTTCTGACAACCAAAATTCACACTTAATGAACTTAGCGAATAACTGAATTTCTCGGAGTGTCTAGAGTACAATTCGAAGATGTTGAGCATGTTCTTCCTTGTTACGAGAGTATACAATAATATCGTCGATGAAAATGACAACAAACTTGTCAAGATGAGGCTTGAATACTCGATTCATCAGATCCATGAATGCAACAGGGGCATTCGTTAACATGAATGGCATTACTAGAAATTTGTAATGACCATAGTGAGTTTTGAAAGTAGTTTTGGGTATATCTTCATCCTTCACCCTCATTTGATAATAACCAGAACGAAGGTCAATCTTAGAGAACACTCTAGCATCCTTCAGCTATTCAAACAGATCTTCAATTCAGAGCAGATGATACTTGTTCTTGATAGTTACTATGTTCAATTGCTGGTAATCAATGCAAAGTCGCATTGTCCCATCTTTCTTTTTCACAAATAAAACCGGAGCACCCCATGGAGAAGTGCTTGGTCGAATGAAACCCTTATCCTCTAACTCTTGAATCTGCTTCTTGAGTTCTTGCAATTCAATGGGTGTCATACGATAGGGCATAATGGACACCGGGTTTGTTCCAGGATGAACTTCGATCTTGAACTCAACTTCTTGAATTGGAGGGAATCCAGGGAATTCCTTAGGAAACACATCAATAAAATCAGATACAACTGGCATTTAAGCTAAGCCAAAATCTAATTCATCTTGCAAGGCCATACCAGCAAAAATAGTTGTCGGTTTCTTGTCAATCAACAAAATCGATTCTTTCCCTAAACTCTTTAAGTATAATCTTTTATTATGGCAATCTATCCAAGCTTCATGTCTACCCAACTAGTCTAAACCTAATATTAGGTCAAACTCACATTTAGGTAGAACATACAAGTCACATGGAAATGGTACATTCCGAATAGATATATGGCAATTCTTACAGATTAAATTGATAGGTAAGTCACCTCCTATAGGGTTCGAGACAATTAACCTAGTTTTAACAGTTTCATGCTTTAATTGTAACTTGTTTATTAAGTAAGAACATACAAAAGAATGAGTTGATCCTGAATCAATTAAAGCGTAAACATGAGTAAGGTTTAGTTCAACCGTACCCGTGATAACATCCGGAGATTCTTCCTCATCCTTGGTACGGATATGATAAACTCGAGCTTGGGCTCGTGATTCCTGATGTGTAATGGCTTTCGACTGATTGCTTCTGCCTCTACCCTGATTTCCAGACTGTGCTTGTCTAGTGTTCTTGTTTCAATTGGATTGCACATGACTCGGATTAGCAGAATTTTGAGTAGGAGCTTGATCCTATCTCTTCGGACAGTCTCGGATGTAGTGGTCATTTCCGCCACAAGAGAAACATAAGTTGGACTGCTTTCGGCACTGACCGAAATGTGGTTTCTGGCAATTCTTACAAATTGGAGCCCTTTCTGAGTTTCCCGTGTTGTTAACAAATACAACTAGAACTACAAGTCTATTCACTGATTGGGGCTTTGGGGTGAAGTTACTACGAGGAGTTGGATTATACGAAGAAGACCCTTATTTCTGACTTTTGGACTTCTTCGACTTCTAGTGGGACTTGTCATCACCCTTGCGCTTCTTATCACTTCGGTAACCGCTTTTCTTCTTTTCTGCGGCCCGCATCTTGGCTTCCGTAGCAATAGCTCGGTTCACCAGAATTTGGAAGTCTGTGATATCCAGAGCGGTAAACATCGGACTTAGCTCATCATTCAGGCCGTCTATAAACATATGACACTTGTCCTTTTCTGTCTTGATGTATTCAGAACCGTACTTGCAATACTTGAACAAATCCGCAACGTACTGCTATCGGTCAGCCCGGTTACGTTAGATACAAGAAACATTTTCTTCGATCGGCCAAGTAATGTTCACTGATATACTTCTTCTTAAATTCTTCTACGAAGAACTTCAATTTTGTTGACTCTGCTGGAGCGGTTAGTGTCGTAGTCTCCCACCAGCTTAAAGCTTCGTCAGCAAGCAAAGCAACAACGCATTCGAGCTTGTGCTCATCTAAGCACTGAATTTTTTTGGTCAATATCTGAGTAGTTCATTCTAACCAATACTCAGCCTCTTCATGTTTCTCTTCACTAGCACCAGTGAACGTGTAAGCTCGGTGCTGTGCAAGCTTTACAATAGGAGCTCTGCTAGGTGCAAGTGCTACGGGAGTAGGTTGTTCTTGTCGTATATTTGTCAAGAGTTGATCAAATATCTCTTTCATGCTCAAGAGGAAATCTCGTTGCGCATTCTGAACAATTGGATTAGGAGAATCTTGTTGACCTTGTACAGAAGGCTGTTGTCGGGTATTATCTTGTGCAGGAGGATTTACTCCCATATGGAGACTATCCCCTTCACTTGAGGATTCTCGGGGACTCTCATCTTCGCGAGCTATCCGTGTTTCAGACATTCTATTTCAATTTAAACAAAGTTAAAGTTGGATTAGGAGCGAGGAGCGTTACTAGAGAACAAAACACAAGCAGATACGGGTGACCAGAAACAGAAATCATATTTTAACATCAAATTGTAACCATAGCGCATTGCGGAAAGAGTAGGCAAACAAAAATTTTCTAAAACAAAATGAATATATAACTTATTAGCACTTCAATGATTCAAATTACAACTTGGTCAAGGGACTTTGTTCATTACAATTAGCTTCCTATACATTTCGGAACAACATAAGCAAGGTTCAATTCGGTCATTAACAAATTGATATCCTAATACTTCCTTTATCAAGTTACTCAATCTAATAACAAAAACATTTCGTGCAATGTACATTCAGAATTCTACTATTAACCCTTAAATTCATAATGCTACTTGCTACAAGGCTAATCGATACATACAACTATTTTATGTTATTCTCAATTACTAAGATTTACAGCCCCATTCGAACCATACAAGAAATCTAAACATGTACTAACATAATTTCATTCATCGAGCATGCTTAGATACAAAACATCACCATTTCATTTAACCTAGCCATGACAAGCTAATTCCTAATATTTACAACAAAATGAATGCCTTCACAAAAACCAGCAACTTACCTACTTATATACAAGCAAATTAAGGCATAATTAGTTAACCACATGGCATACATACTAGACTCGATACTAGCCTTCAAAAGCAAAGAGTAAGTGCATACACCATTTCATACTTATGTTAAAATTCAAGAATGCGAGACGCATATCTAAACAAACTTCCAAGCCACCATCTAAGAGTTTAAATACAAGGCTTAAATCGTACATGTTTGATGTTCTTGCAAAGAGCCTTCAAAATAAAACTCGAGTCTTCTAGCCCAAGTTACCCTGTTATGTGGGAAGAAGAAAGTAGAGAGCGTTAAGTACAAATGTACTTAGTGAGGTAGAGCTAAATCTAACACATTCTTCAAATATTCACATCGAAGCTAAGAAAATTTAGTTAGGTCGATTTATGTCAAGTTCCTTAATCCTCATGAATTACACTTATACAACATAATATCATAATAACTTAACCATCAATAAACATGCTTGAATATCATGAACATAACAATCAACATAACATTCCAATTTCGTATACAATTACCACATTCCATGTTCGATATACAATATTCATGATCAAGCAACACTAGATTTCATCACATATAAGATTTGGCTAAGATAACAAGTCATAATCAAGCATGTAATTCGTATGGCAATTAACTCATTCGTGCATTTACAAGACATGTTTCCAATATTAACAATACATGTCCGTAACATGATCTCATCACCGATTTCTTATTAGCCAATTTATCTTAAGAAAGAACCTTGGAAGACCAGAACGAACAAGGTAAATATGTCTAACGAAGGGTACCAAGTACCAAACGGAGGATACTAATATATCATTTATTCATCAATGTAAGCACTTTGATAACCACAAGGATGCTTGAGTCCATCCATCAAAAGTGCACATTAAACATGTAATCGGGGAGCACATTAAAAATGCCCTTTATACCTATGACCTTCTACTAAACTAAGGTCTTATAACCTTTTAAAATTATTAGTCGTGAATAAATCCATATAGAAGGTCAATCATGCAATTTCTTAGTTCAGAGCTCAATCAATTCATACATCTTGTAACATCTTAACATACCAATCCATGTCTCATATAATCACCAAGCATACAAGTGATCATCCATTTTTAATTTAATGTGCAAAACAGTAGCATCATGGATCTTTTCATAGGCCAATTATTCAGTAAAAGAAATTACATAAGGACAGTCCAATAGCATAAAAAATCCCAACATATTTAAAGCATGCAATCATACTTTCAAGTTCCCTTTTATATCTTCTTCCCTTACTACAATTACCAGCTTCAAATTAAGATTCATTTCATGCATAAACATAACTAACAACAAATAAAAAATTAATGCTTGGGACACTAGTCCAAACCTTAAGGTGTCTGCACTCACAAATACTCCACTAAGCTTGCTCTTTGATTATAATGCCCTTATTGCTTCCACTTGGTTGTCCAACTTTTGTTTCCTCCAAGATCTCTTCACTCACTTGATCTTAACACTCAAGCACAAGCATATACAAGGCAAGTTAGAAATCAATTTAAGCATTTAAACCTTTGACTCAAGTATAAACATCAGCATTCAAAACTTTTTTTCACTTAAATAGTTTAAGGACTAGTTAGTGTTTTGGCCATATCTTTTTAGTATTAACTCCAAAATTCAACTTCTTTACCAATATAAATAGGTTATTTACACCTCTTTAATTCCATGTATAGAACATAATTTTTCTACACGTGTACAAATATAGTTTATTGCTTAAACATTAACCATTCAAACGGTTCTGGACAGCTTGTACTTCTTATCTTCTTTAATTTATAATTATTAGTATACTTATTGGAATTCAATTCCGTTTTCTCCCAATGAAAGAAGACATTCCTAAGTTTCATCCATTAAACTTTCAGCTCAAAATACCTTATATCCTATTTTTGGTGAATTTTTAAAGTGACTATCCAGAACTAGATTTTCTGGGCAGATTACTAAAGTTCCATTTCAAGCATATAAATCCTTTAACCATTATTTCCCAAAAATCATCAATTTTTGTTCTAATTCATCTTTCTATTTATCCTTAATGTTCACAAGTCCCAATTGATCTTTAAACCAACAATTCGGTCCCCTTTTTTTATAAGATTTATCAAATCAGTCCTAATCTTTCATTTATAAATAAAGTCACTTATGAATTCTAATTTAGACATTTATTAGTTTAATTCAAGTTGTAAACTGATTTATATCCATTCCTCAGTTTGTAACCTTAATCTAAAAATCTAAATTCAACTTATAACATTTTAAATTCTAGTCAAAACAGTCCCTATTTCCAGTTTCTCTTCGATACACGTTCAACTTCATTCTAGAGTGAAATATTTCTATACCAATTTATTTTTCATGCAATTTAACACTTTTACCATGTTTATACTTCGATTATCTAAATTTTTCACCTACAGAACATTTTCCAATTCGAACCAAAACGCATCCAAATTTCCAGATTTCAGTAGCATGTTTGTCGGGTTGAGTTTAAGCATATAAGCATACAATTTAATTAATTTCCTTCACACTTCTAAATTTTATTCGAATCAAAGTTTTCATTTAACCTATCATGCAAAAACCCCTAATTTTTCTAGCTTCAAAATTGCACCAATTCATTTAAACAATAACAAGAATTTTACAAAGAAAATTGAGTAATCTTTGAGTCACTTACTTGTTTCCTAGCTCTTAACTTCAAAATTTCTAATACACGCATTCCTTAATGATGTCATCCATGGCTGCCAAGTTTTTATTTTTTCTCTCTAATTCCTTTTTCTCTCTTACGAGCCGGCCAAGCAAGAAGATGAATAGAAACCATGCAAAATGATTATAGTAGGTATAATAGGGAGGAAAATACCGTCCATGCCCCTCACTTATAAACTATTAATCTTTATTTACAATGGGCAGGGTAGGGAAATAGGAAAATTTAGCATGCATACTTTTATTTATTTACTTTATTCGGTTTAATCATCCTAATTAAACCACACAATTTATTTTTCTTCCCAATTAAACCCTTTTTTCATTAGTTATAGGATTTTCGGTTACTTAAATTGAATTAATTTTGGACCTACTTGTTCTTAAAGAATTATTGAATACCCTAATTAACTATTCAATTTAATTTAAGATGGAATGTAGGATGTTACAACATGCCCGTGAAAGACACTCCCCTAAGACAAAACTCACATTTTCTCAACTTAGCATACAACTGGTTATCCAACAAAGCCTGAAGCACAGTTCGCAAATGTCTACCATGATCCTCCTCTATACGAGAGTACACAAGGATATCATCAATAAACAGAACCACAAACTGATCTAAAAACCCATAGAATACTTGATTCATCATGTCCATGAATGCAACATGTGCATTTGTCAAATCAAACGGCATCACCAAGAACTCACAATGTCCGTATCTCGTACGAAATGTAGTTTTAGGCACATCCACATCCTTTACCTTTAAATGATAGCACCCGGACCTCAAATAAATCTTAGAAATACCGAAGCACCTCGAAAATGATCAAACAAATCATCAATCCTTGGCAAAGGATATTTATTCTTAATTGTCAACTTGTTCGGTTACCGATAATCAATGCACATCCGCATTGTGCCATCATTCTTTTTCACAAACAACACCGGTGCACCCCAGAGCGAAACACTAGGCCTAATAATTTCTCGATTAAGAAACTCTTAAAGTTGCGTCTTTAACTCCTTCAACTCTTTCGGAGTCATACGATAGGGAGCAATAGACACTGGAGCTATATTTTCATACAATTCAATGCCAAACTCAACCTCTCTGTTCGGTGACAAACCAGGAAATTCCTCCGTAAAAACACTCGAATACTCGCATACCGTACATATATCTTGAACACAAATTTCCATCAAACGACTTGCTTCCAGAGCTGAAACAACATTGGACAAGAATTTAACATTCTCACCCACGATGACCACTTCGTAACCATCAGCAAGTTTCAGGGTAACTCGCTTGGTTTCAAAATCAACCACAACCCTTTGTCATGACAAACAATCTAGACCCAAAATTAAATCAAAACCGTGAAATGACAACTCCATCAAATCAACTACAAACATATGACCTTGAACAGTTAAAGGACATCTCCTAAACAACCTTCTTATAACAACTGTTTCACCAAAAGAACTAGTTACTTGCATTCCCACCATTAACACCTCAACCAGGATATCAAGCAAATGCACATGCTCACGTAAGATATATGAATGCGTAGAACCAGAATCAATCAAAGATAATAATGACAAAGATTGCAAAGTAAATGTGTCTGCAGTCACATCGGTGTCATTGCGTCCCTCGCAATGTGCGTACCCCCTCGTAGGACCATCACCCTCAGGTTTGTACTGCCACCAAATGAGCCACAGTCCTCTGACCATCCTCCATATGCTGGAAGTTACCACGACCAGACCCACGACCTCTCTGTGGTGCAAAAATAGGTTCCCTATCATGACCATCACCAACCAACAATGGACAATTGTGCCTCAAATGATCAGCCGATCCACAACTCCAGCAAGCATTGGTCGTCACAACAGCATGAGCTTTTCCTTCTCAAGCCAAACGCGGACAGTCTCGCCTCAAGTGCTCACGCGATCCACACACTCTACAAGTGTTAAAAGCCGGTCTAGCCTGAGCACCTTGACCTTGTGATCCACGCCCAGAACTACCTCCATCACGCCTCGCATCAGGACGATACTTCTTGTCATGTTGCCTCTTATACTGACCACCATTGTAGCTAGAGTCTGCAACTCTCTTACCCAATATAGAGCTAGTCATACGAGATGATGAACCTAAGTTCTGCTCAATATCCTTCGCCCGTGTAACCAACACATCAAAATCAGTGTAATCATAAGCAAACATAAATGTCTTAACATCATGTACCAATACGTAACTGAATCGATCACAGCGATGCCTCTCATCCGGTACTAACTTAGGAGCATACTGGCTCAACTGAACAAATTATACCTCGTACTCAACCACTGACATATTGCCTTGTACTAGAGCCATAAACTCGTGCTTCCTTTCATCCAAGTATCTAAATCCTAGATACTTCATCTTACAAGCAACTTGGAAGAATTCCCAAGTTACATCACCGGGTTCCATGCTCGCGATCACAGTAGTCAACCATCTATACGCGTCTCCTTGTAATAGAGATACAATCCAACCCAACTTACGGGCATCATTGCACCTGATTTGATCCAAAATCTGATATGTGCCAGTCATCCACTCCTCGGATGCTACAAGTGCCAACCCTCGAAACTCAACTCCTCCAAGACTACGTAGACGCTCCAATGGAAAATTCGTTTGTCCAGCAGTAAGTGCGGGCACATGCACTCCAGCAACATCAGCTTAGAAAGCTCCAGTCATCGCATGGTCTAAAGGCATAAAATCACCCAACACTGACCCATATGCCGCATGGGGTAGTTGCTCCACATTCTCGGGTGGATTAGGCAAAGGAGGCAACAAACCTCCAAGAGGTACATCATTCTCCTATTTCCCCTACCCTCTGAAAATAGTAATCGTGTCAGACCTCAACTCTCTCCTCGGTCCCATCGTGCTAAAATATCTAAGGCATGATAATTTCAACAAAACAAAACAATTAAACTAGCTTTAAGAAATGATCCAAGACTTCCATTATAAATCAAAACATTTCAGACTATAGTAATAAGGTAATGGTTTCCCCAAAACAAACCTCACATGGCATATCACAATCAACATATATAAAACAATCATTGTGCATAAAAATTAACAACATTCAAGAAATATCAACATTCCAATTTATCACAAACTTGGTTTAAACAATCAACAACAACAATAAATAATCACAAACTTACCTCCCAATTATCGCAAACCTGGCTCTAATACCAAAAAATGTAACCCCCTCGACCCGACCTAGACGTCCGACTGAACCGAACGAGCTACATTGAGTTTGCCGAAGCAAACCGGTGAAAAGATTATTGGAATTGCGTCAATTTTGTTCTTTTATCATATCTAGATGCAATTTATTAATCTATGGTGTACATGCAAGCAACGATTCAAATCTCATTCAAATTTGACATCAATAAGGCATTCAATAGCAATCACAAACATTAAGGGACCAAATTGTAAATATGGAAAATTATAAGAACTTAGCTCAATTTTAAGTTACCAATCCTCAAATAATCAAGTTCCATGCTTCTATTCCAAATTTAGCTCTAAATGACCATCTGAAATCATTTAATTGCAATAGAAGAATCTAAAACCTTTTATGTCCAAAATAACAAACATAACTACCAGGTGTATAGGAACGGCTCCAAAGTGTATAGGTACGCGGGGGCGTATCGATATGGTCCGTAGGCATATCGATACGCGGGTTACAAACCATTTTTTCTAGAATTCTAGTAGCTCAAAATGGCATCGATACACCTAACCAAAATACACTTACCCGTAACGATACACCTCTACCCGTATCGATACACCTCTACCCGTATCGATACACCTCTACCCGTATCGATACACCTCTACCCGTATCGATACACTTGAGCCTGAAATTTGTCAATTTGCTAGTTTTCATGTTTTTAAGGTTTCAATCTCATACCAACATGCCTTAAACATATTTACACACATATTAGAGACCAAACCATGGCAATCCAACACAAAATTATCATCAAGAAACAACATCATGCTTCAAAGGAAATCTAGAGGCATGCTTCCTAGAGACTAAACCATCCAACATCCAAAACATTAGACCCAAGAAAAACCAACATATAAAGACCATTTAGAACTTCAAAACAACAATATAAACTTGCTCAAACATGGAGTTTAACAAACACACTCCAAAACCCCATTGCCTTTATTACTAAAAGTCTAGTTTGATCCCATACTTTCAAAGAACGAAGCCCTTGGATCCTTTTTGCTCACTTGCTGCCCCCACTCCTTTAATTCTTTGCATTGATGGACAAAAAGAGCGTAAGCACACTAGGCTTAGTGAGGGCTGCTCAAAACAAAACACCATCAATGGAAATTGGAAACATTTTCTCAAAACCATTGAATTCATCATTTCAATCCATTTATAAAACACAATGTCTTAAAAAACTTTCCTTCTAGGCCCAGTTTAGGATGTTACACCTACTCCTTATGGGCATAGGATAAGTCCTAATGGATGCAGTTCTGGGAACTATATATCGGTGTATAGTTGGAGGGTAGTTAGGTGCTTCAAATAAAACTCTCCCTCCTCTTTTAAATCTACCCTACTAAATAAATTACCAATGTCTGAAACTCTTTGTATGGTTCCTATCTGCACTTAATGGGACACACTTAACTCCTTTGTTCAACTTCCGCAATCCCTCTTCAAATTCTTTTGGACTATAGGCATCTTGTTTGTTACTCATATAATAAAAAACAACCATGTCACCTTCAAGTATATCCTTGTTACGAATATCAATTAATAAATGGAACTTGTAACCCCCTCGACTGGGCCTAGACGCCCGATTAAATCGAACGAGCTACATTGAGTTTGCCGAAGCAAACCCATGAAAAGATTATTGGAATTACATCTATTTATTTCTTTTATCTTAGCTAGATGCAATTTATTAATATATGGTGTACATACAAACAACAATTCAAATCTCACTCAAATCGGATATCAATAGAGCATTCAATTGAAATCACGAACATTAAGGGATCAAATTGCAAATCTGGAAAATTATAAGAACTTAGACTAATTTTAAGTTACCAATCCTCAATTATTCAAGTTCCTTGCTTCCATCCCAAATTTCAGCTCTAAACGACCATCTGAACTCATTTAATTGCATGCATAACAATCAATGACCAAAACAAAAGAATCTAAAACCTTTTTTGTCCAAAATAACAAACATAACTACCAGATGTATAGGTACGACTCCAAAGTGTATAGATACACGGGGGCGTATCGATACGTGAGTTACAAACCATTTTTTCCAGAATTCCAGTAGCTCAAAATCGTATCGATACACCTCTACTCGTATCGATACACCTCTACTCGTATCGATACACCTCTACCCGTAACGATACACCTGGGCTTGAAATGCCCCAATTTGCTGGATTTTCATGCTTTTAAGGTTTCAAACTCATACCCACATGCCTTAAACATAATTACACGCATATTAGAGACCAAACCATGCCAATCCAACACAAAATTTTCATCAAGAAACAACATCATGCTTCAAACAAAATCTAGAGGCATGCTTCCTAGAGATTAAACCATCCAACATCCAAAACATTAGTCCCAAGAAAAACCAACATATAAAGGCTATTTACAACTTCAATACAGCTCAAACATGGAGTTTAACAAACACACTCCCAAATCAGAAATGAACCCAGTGCCTTTATTACTAAAAGTCTAGTTTGAAACCATACTTTCAAAGAGCGCAGCCCTTGGATCCTCTTTGCTCACTTACTGCCTCCACTCCTTTAATCCTCTTAATTGATGGAGAAAGAGAGCGTAAGCACACTAGGCTTAGTGAGGAGTGCTCAAAACAAAACACCATCATTGCAAATTGGAAATTTTTTCTCAAAACCATTGAATTCAACATTTCAATCCATTTATAAATCACCATGCCTTGAAACCATGCTCTTAAACCATTTCAAAACCAGAATATTAAACCACATGCCTCATGTATCATTAATCAACAACAAATATCATTGCTAAACCTCAATTTAAGCCTTCCCATGCATAACAACCATATGCAAAGCTTAAAGAGTAAACATGTATAAATCACATTATACAACATAAACCTTTTCATGATACATCAACAATTATATTGGCTTACAAGTGATCATTAACCAAGTTCCATTTCCAAAATAGTTCACCGGATACACAGATTCAACAAGTGTTCTCACAACACTTCAAGACATCTCAACCGAAATAGCGATACAATCACGATTGTGGTACATTAACAATCGGGTACAATCACAACCCACAGGGATACCAACTCCATCCATCGGTTAGATGCTTAACCCACTAACGGCAACTTATGGAACACCAACCCCTCGACCGTTACGGTACTTGGATGGAGTTACGGGACAGCAACCCCTCGACATCCAATGTGACTTATTTATAGTGCACTCAATCTTATGTCCAGCCAACTATATCCGATAGCATTTTAAACCACATCACTTGGCAATATAATTCATTATTAAAGATTAACCCATTGTTTTCATATGCATCAACACAAAACCATTTTTCCAAAGCAACAAACCATGCTTTTAAACAAGTATAAAATACATACTTACATGGATCACTTGCCACATGCATCCATCACCATTTCATGATTAAAAATAGTATAATGCATACTCAAAACATGCATAAACAACAGGTTCCATGAAATCAAAATAAGTGCATAAAACCATTTCATAAAAGCACGACTAATAGAGAACAACCACTTATACTGTAACACCCACATTTCCGTCCTAGAATTTAATCCGTTGAATTTAATTTATTCTTAGAAAGCAATTGAGTTTATGATTAAGCAAATTATTCAATTTAGTCCTTGAACTTCCTTTAATTGGGCAATTATTGCACCAACTAGAATTAAAGGGAATTAAGCTTTCGAATTAAGGAATCTAGCCGAGTTGATAATTAGTGGGTTCAAATTAGTATTAATAAGATTCAAAGTAATGAAATTAAAGGAATTGAAAGTAATTAAAAAGGGGTACATTTCCTTAGTGGAAATTGGACCAAAATGGAAAAATAAAGAAAGAATGGTGGGGGAAATTGATGACTAATTTAAAAAGATAATAAAGTTTAAAAATTGCATGTTAATAATTATAATTTCCTAGGGCTGCCCTTAGTAAAAAGCAAATAAAAGACATAGTGAGAAGGACAAATAAGTAAAGTCAAAACCTATCAAATCCCCCAAATTAAGGGAGGATGTTTTCTCTCCATCATTTCTCGTCCTTGTTGCCATGAGGTTTGAGAGAAAATATAGAGAATGGAAGCTTAAAAGTCTGAAATTTTGAAGCTCAAATGGTGATGAAATGGCTTGCATGTTTGAAGAATTAAGCTAGGATTAAGAAGAGTGGCTAGTGGTAACAAGAAAATCAAGAAGTAAGTTTCTATTTCTCCTTGTAGCTATTCGAATAAGTGTCAAAACCATGCATGCAAACTTAAAATTTGTTTAAACATGAAACTATGAGAGTCTTGATGATTATGATGAGTTGAGCTAATGAAATTATTGAAAAACTAATTGTGAAACGATGAGTA
Source organism: Hibiscus tridactylites (assembly GCA_958450335.1). NCBI lineage: Eukaryota > Viridiplantae > Streptophyta > Magnoliopsida > Malvales > Malvaceae > Hibiscus > Hibiscus tridactylites. The sequence goes on along the minus strand of OY288265.1, from coordinate 35,310,119 downwards.
GATTTAAAAAGGGGGCTGTTTTGAGATAGAGTGTAAAGTCATGTATAATTGAAAATTTGGTATGGTTAGAAACTAAACTAGAAATTTCCTATTAGGAGAAAGTTGTAGAGAAATGAGAATATTATATGGAACTAATTTTGGTTTGCTGGAAAAATGAATTGGAATGGGGAATTTCGATTAGAACAAACATTGGACACATACTCGAAAATAATGGAATTATGGACTGAACTGGAAAAATAGTAAAATTGAGGACCTGAATGTTGATAATAAAAGTTAATATGGACTTAAAAATGTTATGAAAGGATAGTATAAGTCATGTAATAAGTGAATTTAGCATTTGACTAAGGTAATTAGCTGAATTTTAACCTAAAGGTGACAAATGAGTAAGTTGTCCAGAACATTCGAACACTAAGACGAAACTTTGAAAATTCACCAAAAATAGGATTTATGGTGTTTTGAACTGAAATTTTTACTGTATAAACTTTGATATGTCTAGAAACACTGGGAGAAAACGGAATTGGATTCCAATATTGGAAGATATAAATTAAATAAGTTGGGCAGTACAAGCTGTCCAGATTTATCGAAAGGGTTACATTCAAGTAATAAACTGTATTTACTCGGACTAGATAAAAATATGAGATTTACATGGTTGGAAAACGGAGTTTAATAACTTTCTAATGGTGTATGATAAGTGGATTTCGTATTAGTAATTAAAGAGATATGATTAAAATACTAACTGGTCCTCCAACTAATTTAATAGAAGATCAGATTTGAGAAATTAATATTCATGCATGAATTTAAAGAGTGATTGTAATTTAATTGCTCTCTAATATAGTGTGTATTCATTTTATGTTGAGTGTTAAGATCGAAATTGTGAAGAGACTTTGGAGGAAGCTAGGATCGATCGATCAATCAAGGGGAAGGAACAAGGGCATCTTAATTCAAGATCAAGCTTGAGGAGTTGTGAGTGTAATTTGGCAATTAGGGTTGAGACTAGTGTCCTAACCACCTTATTATTGATGTAAATTATGATTTTATGCATGAAATTGGACTTAAATGAGGATTGGTAAAATGTTTAGTAAGGGAAGGAGATTAAAGGAAAAATGGATGCATGAATTGGATTCTTGCTATTGTTTGAATGTGTGGAAATGTGGACTGCCTTATAGTATCTAATTGTTGTGATTTATATGCATGAAATGGACCTTTGTTATCGTTAAATGTGTGGAAATGTGAACTGCCCTATGTGATCTATTAGTATGTCGTATAAGCATGAATTTGGATCCTTGATAATGCACGATTGTATGAGTATGTGCACTGACCCTATGGTACTTTTGCTATGCTTTAAATGCATGTGATCATATGTGAAGTTGCTGCCCGTGTATGTATAATGCCATTCGAATGAAGCGTGAAATTGATTAGCATGAATTATGTAAATTGGTACAACTATATGATTGAATGAGCATGCAAATCGAATTATGAAATATGTATGTGTTAAATAAAATAATGAATGATAATTAAGAAGAATAATATGCCCTCGGTCGATTAGAAGTCTTAAATAGTACGGCATGCCTAGAGTCCGAGCTCTCTTGTGTGTTGCTTTGTGCAACCATTGTTTGTTGCTTTGTGCAACCATTGATTTGTTGCTTTATGCAACCACTGCTTAGTACCTTGGGTACTCTCCGACTTGATGATTAAAGGTGATCTTGACTGGTATTCAAGACACATTTGTAACCCCCGTAGCCCGGTCTAGACGGTTGACCCGAACTACGAAGATTACACGGGGAAAACCAAAGTCAACCCGAAAGTCAACCTTGATTAACGACCCTTTTTTTTTCTTTTAAAATCTTGTCTAGATGCACATTAACCTTAAGTGTGATCATACAAACAACATATCAAAAGATCACAAACATCAGAGATCAAACAGGGACCCAATTGAACAAATTACAACTTTAGGGACCAAATTGTAAATTCTGACAAATTAGGGGACTTAGCCCAAATTAAAGTTACCATCTTGAAATTAGTCAGGTTTCATGCTTCTCTGTGAAATTTCAGCTCAAACGGACATTCCAAACTCATACAATTGATCAGACAAGATTCAGGACCAAAACGCAAACATTTCAAAATATGTAACTACCATGTCAGCCCCCTAACGGTCGACCGTTCCGAAACAGGCTAGCCCTGTTCCGAAACACGGGCCGTTCCGAAACGGGTTCCGGAACATGGCCTCGGCAGAGGCTAAACCGTTTCGAAACGGTGCTTACCGTTTCGGACGCCTGGGTTCATGCAAGGCACCCGTTCCGAAACGGTACACCCCTGTTCCGAAACGCCTGCACAAAAACCAGCAAACAAGCATACTAGATCATGCAATTGGACACTCAAACATGCTCCAAACATCACCAAACTTTACCAGCATGCAATTAAATATATTTAAGACATCCAAGCATCATCAATTCAACAAAATAACATCACATGCAAAAAGCCCCAAATTCAAGGTCATGCTTCCTACACAAGCTAACATTCAAGCCTTAAACCTTCAAAAGCAAGCAATAGAAATTCAATCCAAAAACCAGCAACATCAACCACATACAACATACTTAGGGAGTCATAAACACCTCCCAAACAAATACATTGGTCCCCCATTGCCAAAAACATACAAAAGCTAAAACACTTATAAAACCTTCATACATTGAGCTTTACTTGTACTTGTTGCTTGCCTCCTCTTGCTGCCCTCAATGCACTCTAATGCTCTGCATTATTGAAACAAGAAAACGAGAGAGCGTAAGCCAAAGCTTAGTGAGGAGTGCTCTTTAAAAACCATTCAATAATGCATTTAAAACCATTTGTAAATCATGCTTGTAAACAACCTTTACACATGCTCAAAGCATACTTTAAATCAAGCAATATCATGCCTCCACATTACATTTAAACAAGCTTCTCATGCTTCAACATAAACATTAAATCATGCATCTCATGCATCTCATGTACTATACATGTCATATTGGCTCAAGTGATACATTTCATTTAGAAATCAAGTTCAACAACTTTCCCCAAGGACTTTTAAACACCTTGGACCCCAAGGACTTTTAAACACCTTGGACCCCAAGGACTTTTAAACACCTTGGCCATGGACTTTTAAACACCATGAATGGACCACACAAGGACTTTTAACCACCTTTGTGTCCGTAGCTTGAATTACCCCAAGGACTTTTAAACACCTTGGCCCCAAGGACTTTTAAACACCTTGGCCCCATGGACTTTTAACCACCATGGAAAGGAGCACCTAAGGACTTTTAACCACCTTAGTGTCCGCAACAAGATTCATCCAAGGACTTTTAACCACCTTGATGATCTTAGATAACAAGGCTCACTCAAGGACTTTTAACCACCTTAGTGACCTTCACTTTTACAAACCATCACTTGCCAATACACACTTTATACAACATGTAATCCACTGTTTTAAAGCATTTAAACCAAGCCATTTCTTCTTGCATTTCAAAGCATTAAATCATCATTTAACAATGCATAAAACAAGGTACTCTTACCTAGAGACACCTTCAACACATGGCTTAAAACATCAGCATAAATCATGCTAAAACATCAGCAATTAACATGCTAAAACATACTTCCCAAAACAGTAGCAAATCATGCAAAATCATCATTTCACATTTCATCAAAACATGGCCACCACTTTAAGAGAGTAATCCGAAAACTTACACTTGAGCTTAGCAAAGATGTTTAGACTTATACTAAGCTCCCAAAACCTTCAACCTTTGGTTTAAAAGCTGAAAATCCATTTTCACTCACCGATTACCAAACAAGCCTAGCCAACAAGCTTTCTAAGCTTCCGAAACCTTCCGAAAACACCTCCAAAGCTCAGGGATCAACCTCCCCTGTTTCAAGCACATAAAAACAGAACATTAATGCATCCTTATGCATTAAAACACCAGCAACATCAACACAACTCGCTGCTCATCACAAATCTAACAATTTGGCTACCAAACACAACCGAAATCATCTCCAAACACTTCCAAAACTTAACCCAGCCAAGATCCATCACTTCTAACCATTTTTATACATCACATAACATACAAAAAGATCACAACCACGTCCTTATACCTCCAGGTATAACAGATCACCAATTACACTCCAAAAACAACCAAAAACTCAAGCCAAACTTAGGAAATTCAACCTATCCGGGATTGCATTGATTAAACCTCAACTTCTAATCATTTTAGCATTCATTTAACATCAATTTAACACCTCAAAACCCTGCTTAAACAGATCACACGAAATTTTCACCAAAATCACCAAATCTTGCATTTTAGCCAAAAATCAAGATCTCAATTGAAAAGCCTTTAATAAAACATGAATCAAGGATTGAGAACTTAGGAATTTCAGTAAAGAACTGATAGTTTAGAGGAGAAGGACGTTCTTACCTCCAAACTTGAATTTCTCCATTTTAGAGCCAAAATGCTTGATGAATCAACTTGTAAATTGTGAGGTTTTGATGATGAGATGATTAGAAATCAAATGAGAGTTGAAATGAGAGATTAAGAAGTCAAAATCAGAGAAAGAAATCTGAGGAAATCTTGTTTGGGTAGAGAGAAAATGAGAGAAAAGAGAATTTGAGAGAAAATAGAAAAATTTGTTAAGAATTGGTTAAAATGATTTCCCTCTCTTTTCTTAATCTTTAAAATCAGATTTTAGACTTAAAATATCTTAGAAAAATCTGGAGAAATCCTTTTTGGAATAATAGCTCCTTAAAGATTCAAAGTTTCAATCCTTTATAAAACTGTCCCGCAACTTTCAAAAATTACATTTTGGTCACTAGCCAAAATGTCAACCTTCCGAACCTCATTTTCCAAAATTGGTTTCACAGTTCACTTTTATATATTAAAAGATGATTTTAGAATATTTTTCCATATTTTTAATGCAACCCGAACTAGGTTTTCCTAAATTCCCTCTTATATATTCGATCAGCACTTTGACCGAACCGGTCAACGCCAAAACTTCTGAGCCCAAAACCGGGGCGTTACAACATTGATGCTATTGAGCATCCATTGACTTGTTGTTTAGGCAACCACTGCTTGGTACTTGGTACCCTCTTGATGACTTGATTATCTGATTCATCTACTCTACCTAGGGCAATGCAATGAAATTTAATTAAATTAAATTGAAGTACATATTTATGAAAGCTTATGAAGTGGATAAATGAATTGACAATTGACTTGGCATGATATGATGTGAAATTAATGGATGAATTTGTGGACATTGGTCGTTCTGATTATGTTATAATGCGTATAAGATGCTTGCAATATCCGAATATAAGCAAAGTGGGCAAATGGCCTTGTTCGAATACATTGAAAATGAATTGTAATATGTTTGAATATTTTGACCTATGGATAATGGTTTATGACCTATTTCAAGTGACATGCTTAAGAAATAATTGGTGATTTTGCTTTTGATAAATTGATAATGCTATGTTTCAATTGGCATGATTTTTGGTTATTTCGATTATTAAGCATGAAATTGAGTATGTTGGAAATTGAATCGAATTATGGTCTTGATTGAATCGAAAGTGAAGCATGTGGTTAAATTAATGTTGTATGAAATGTATTCGAGCATGAAATATGAATGTTTGTTTACGTCGTGCATGAAGCTATTTGTTTAGATTTTTGCTAAGCTTAGTTGGGTATAAATTGTTTGTTAACAAGCCTAGCTAAGTAAACTCAATTCTTGATTACACCTAAATTCAAGAATGAATTAGCTTTAGCATTACCTCGCTAAGTACAATTTTGTACTTAACGCTCCGTTGTTTCCTTCTTCCCACCATAGCAGGGTAGCTTGGATCTAAAGCTAGCATTTGATCGGGACAAGTTACAAGACCAGAAAAGTGTATGATCTTAGTCTCATATTTAGACTCCTAGATGGTGGCTTCGAAGTTTGTTTAAGGGTTTGTTTCGTTTTGTTGGGTCGTAGCCTTAGTTTACGTTGGTGTTTAAAATTATATGCTCCTTGATGCTTAATTAGGAGGCCAAAATCATGTTTTGTATTTAGATAGAAAGGCTCATTATTTTGTTGTATATATGTAAGTCGAGCTAGTGGTCTTGCCTATTCTTTTTGTTGTACATAGTTGATAGCTTGGCATGGTTTAGGGGCATATGAAACTTGATATTTTGTAATGATCTAGTTAATGGAAATCGAATATCATAGTATATGAATCAGACATGACTTGTATGTAAAATTTATGTTTTTAATTATTGGTAACTTTGGTATAATTCGAAACCACCTAGACTAAAGTAATCAAAGTTTCGAATGGCTTGGTAATGAATAGCTTAAGCATCGGTATGTTTAGTTTAATTATTGCCAATGAAATAAATTGTAAATTATTAGTTAATGATTAGAATTTAATTGACTATATAAAAGACCTAGTGATCGAATGATTTGTAGAATGTGATTTGAAATTGATTCTTGATAATGTTAATAAGGTAATTAAATTGACTTGTAATCTGATAAGTAAGATTAAAAGAAGCTTTGTTTGGTCATGTATGTTAGTAAAAGTTTTTTTAGCCCACTTTCCGCGTGCGCATTAATACGAATAATTTAATTAAGAATGGATTTTGTTTCCGATTTTCTGTTTTCCGATCTCTGGTAATGCCCCTCGCTCCTAACCCGGGTTAGAGGTGTTACATTTTTGTAGCATCATAGCTTTTTAGGTTACAGGTCCTAGAAACCTCGAATAAGTTTGGTCATGCATCATTTAGGTTGAGTCGAGCCACCAGGGGATCATACATTGAAATTCTTGTAATTATGCTCCTAACTCTGATTTTGTTTAATATGAATTAGAATGATTGATACACGGTTAGCTCAAGACGATGAAAGTCCTCGAGGATCCTCAAGTGAAGGGGATAGTGTTTGTATGAGAGAGAACCCTCTTGTACAAGATAGTACTCGACCGCAACCTCTTGTACAGCCTCAGATGAACACTGAGAATCCGACTGTTCAGAATGCTCAAAGAGGCTGCCTCTTAAGTATGAAAGAAATGTTCGACCAGCTTTTGACGAACATGAGACAAGAACAACCTACTCCGGTAGCTGCTGCCCCTTGCAGAGCTCCTATCAACAAGCTTGCTCAGCACCGAGCCTATACATTTGCAGGCTCTAATGAAGAGAAACCAGAAGAAGCTGAGTATTGGTTAGAGAGAACTACTCAGATACTGACTAAGCAACTTCAGTGCTTAGATGAGCATAAGCTCGAATGCGTTGTTGCCTTACTTGCTGATGAAGCTTTGAACTGGTGAGAGACTACAACACTAACCGCTCCAGCTGAATCTGTGAACTGTAAAATCTTTGTAGAAGAATTCAAGAAGAAGTACATCAGTGAACAATACTTGGCCGATCGAAGGAAGCATTTCTTGCATTTGAAGCAAGCGGGTCGACCAAAAGAGCAGTACGTGGCTGATTTCTGTAAGTACTGCAAGTATGGTTCTGAGTACATCAAGACAGAGAAAGAAAAATGGCATATGTTCATTGACGGTCTGAATGATGAGCTGAGTCTGATGTTTACCGCCCTGGATATCACTGACTTCCAAACTCTGGTGAACTGAGCTTTTGCTACGGAATCCAAGTTTCGGGCCGCAGAAAAGCAAAAAAGCAGTTACTGTCATGATAAGAAGCGCAAGAGTGATGACAATTCTCACTGGAAGTTGAAGAAGTCTAAAAGCCAGAAAGAGGGGTCTTTTTCATATTATCCAGCTCCTCGTAGCAATTTTACACCGAAGCCTCAGTCAGTGAATAGACTTGTTGTCCCGGTTATATCTGTTAATAGCCCGGGAAATTCAGAAAGGGCTACAGTCTGTCAGCATTGTCAGAAACCACATTTCGGTCAGTGCCAAAAGCAGACCAACTTATGCTTTTCTTGTGGCGAAAGTGACCACTATATCAGAGACTGCACGAAAGGACTGAATTTGGCTCCTGCTCAAAACTCTTCTAATCCAAGTCATGTGCAATCCAATCGGAACAATAATACTAGACAAGCACAGTCTGGGAATCAGGGTAGAGGCAGAAGCATTCAGTCGAAAGCCATCACTCATCAAGAATCACGAGCTCCAGCTCGAGTCTACCACATGTGTGGCAAGAATGAGGAAGAATCTCCGGATCTTATTGCGTGTACGTTTGAACTGAACCTTACTCTTGTCTATGCTTTAATTGATTCGGGATCAACTCATTCTTTTGTGTGTTCTTACTTGATTGACAAGTTACAATTAAAGCATGGAATTGTTAAAACTGGGTTAATTGTCTCAAACCCTATAGGAGGTGACTTACCTATCAATCTAATTTGCAAAAATAGCCTTGTATCTATTTGAAATGTACTTTTTCCCTATAAAATGTATGTTCTACCAAAATGTGAGTTTGACCTAGTATTAGGTTTAGACTGGTTGGGTAGACATGAAGCCCAAATTGATTGTGAGAATAAAAAAATGTACTTAAGGGGTTTAGGGAAAGAATCAATTTTGTTAATTGACAAGAAACCGACATCTCTTTTTGCTGCTATGGCTTTACAAGATGAATTACATTTTGGTTTAACTGAAATGTTTGTCGTATCTGAATTTGTTGATGTTTTTCCTGAGGAACTCCCTGGACTCCCTTCGATTCGAAAAGTTCAGTTCAAAATTGAAGTTCAGCCTGGAACAAATCCGGTGTCCATTACGCCCTATCGTATGGCACTTGTTGAATTGCAAGAATTAAAGAAGCAGATTCAGGAATTAGAAGATAAGGGTTTCATTCGACCCAACACTTCTCCTTGGGGTGCTCCGGTCTTATTTGTGAAAAAGAAAGATGGGACGATGCGACTTTGCATTGATTGCCGGCGATTGAACAAAGTCACTATCAAGAACAAGTATCCACTGCCCCGAATTGAATATCTGTTTGATCAGCTAAAGGGTGCTGGTGTGTTTTCAAAAATTGACCTCCGTTCCGGTTATTATCAAATTAGGGTGAAAGATGAAGATATACCTAAAACTGCTTTCAGAACTCGTTATGGTCATTACGAATTTCTGGTGATACCATTCAGGTTAACGAATGCCCCTGCTGCATTCATGGATTTGATTAATCGAGTGTTCAAGCTTCATCTTGACAAGTTTTTTGTCGTTTTCATCGATGATATTCGGGTATACTCTCATAACAGGGAAGAACATGCTCAACACCTTCGGATTGTGCTAAGTTCACTAACTGTGAATTTTGGCTGTCAGAAGTGTCATTCCTCGGACATGGTATTTCAGCCGAAGGAATCAAGGTTGATTCTAAGAAAATTCAGACAATTCTTGAATGGTGACCTCCGAGCAATGTAAGCGAGGTCCGAAGTTTCCTTGGTTTAGCTGGTATTACCGGAGATTTGTGAAAGGATTTTCGGTAATTGCTGCATCACTAACCAAATTACTTAGAAAGAGTGAACCGTTTAAGTGGTTCGAAGGACAACAAAGAAGTTTTGATCAGCTTAAACAAGCCTTAACTTGTGCTCATGTCCTTATTCAGCCCGAGTCGGATAAAGAATTTGTTGTTTACAGTGACGTGTCACATTCCGGCCTTGGATGTTGTTGAGTGCATAAAAGTTCTATATTTTACCCATCATTTACCCATATTTTTGTTGCACTCAAGGATGATTCATTGCATTTAGGATAGATTTTTGCATATACATCACAATTAGATAAAATGACACAGTTGCTGCTGATTTTGGTTACTTTTGCAGGTATCTACTGCGGCAGACCCAGGGCAGCAAAGGAGCAGAGGCGGATTGCAGAGTTGGAGTCGAGAAGCAAAGGATGTCGTGCCATCTGTCGTGGCAGCCATGACGATAGAGGAATGCTGAGGTGGAAAAGTGAAGTTGAGCTCGACAAATAGAGGATTTCAAGCCGGTCTGTCGTGGACAACTCCCATATTTTTATGAGCCCCAAAGCAGAATGAAGGCCAAGCCCAAAGTTCAAGGAAGAAACTCAAGGCAAGAAAAGAGGACGGATTCAAGGCATCTACTCAGAAGATTTAGTCTTTCATAGAGTTGTACTTTAATTCAAAATTGTATTCTTACCATATTAGAAAACTTGAACCCAAGGCCTATATAAAGGCATGTAATTCGACCTAGGGAAGGATATCTCATTCCTAGCCGTCTTCCCCTAAACCCTTGTCGTTTTCCCTTCTCCATCATGTTCTAAACTCCCCCTAGGGCTAAGGTTTGATTTTGTAAAGTAGTTGCAAGGATTGTATTGTTTTAGGAATTTTCTGTCAAGTAATAAAAGCTTCAAGTTTATTTACTATGGTTTTTCATATCTCATAAGAGCATCGGGAGAGCATTGTGAGGTTATCCATTTGTTTGATATCGAGAGAGTCAAGCATACGAAAAGAGTAGATATGGGTTTTCTAGTTTATGGTTAAACCATCTTGGCTTAGAGATAAGTACAAGGTTAAGTGACTAAAGAATAATTCAACAACATTGGTGTTCACCCTTTGATTTACGCCGGGAGGTATCATCCAAGAAGTGTTCATCAACAGATCTTGGGCCTAGGGATAGGACAAGTCATAACAGGGATTCTTGCCAAGCTTGAAGTACAGAGTTGTTGATCACTGCCGCAACATCAACAGACCTCTGCCGCGACAGGCACAACGACAGAACACAAAAGTTCCTCTAACAGTGCAACACCTGCACTACTGAGCAATTCAATAACGACCTATTTTTTAAATCTGATTCCTTTATCTTTCACTTTAGTTTTTACTCAAGATTACTCCAACATTCAATTAAACTATTTTCTTTCTCTTGTGCAGCAATTCAAGGATAGAGTTATTTCCAGTCCCTGTGGAGACAATATCCGATACTCTAGTATCACTTTTCTACTTGCGTCGTGTACACTTGCACTATTTGCGATAGGACTCTTTTACACGCAACAAGTTTTTGGTGTCGTTGTCGAGGACTGGCAACATACCTTTACCCTTTTTATCACTGCACTTTATTTTTATTTTTCTATTTTTAGAAGTGTTATCTACCCCGTGCTTTTCACAAGGTTTTCTATTTGCTTATGCGCAGATCTAGATGAGGTAAGGAACATGAGTACGAACTAGATCCAGAAATCGAACACACGTACCAACTCAGGAACCAAGCCCGACTCTTGATAGAAAGAAATAACTATCTTAAGGAGATACTGGAAGCAATGGTAAACGGAAGGCAAGGCAATGGGATAAATGACCCCAACAACAATGACCACAAGGTTATTGTTGATCCTCCTAACGATGCCCGGAACGAACGGCCGCCGCCCGCTGCCGCACGGTAGACCTGTTGAGACTACATGGACAATGACCATGTTGAATTGGAAACTACCCTGCCAGACGTGGAAGCTAAACACTTCGAGCTGAAACATGTCATGTTCAGCATGATAAATTCCGCTAGCCAATTTAGTGGTTATGCTACTGAGGATGCACGAGAACATCTTAAAACATTCTAAGAAATTTGTGGATCGTTCAGACTGCCAGGGATAAGTCCGGAAGTACTAAGGCTCCGGCTATTTCCTCACTCATTGAGAGATAGAGCTAAAACTTGGTGGAACAAATTAACGTCGGGTTCAATAAGAAATTGGGCAAATCTCTCTCGTGAATTCCTTTCTCGTTTTAATCCTTCTCATTTATCTGAAAGATTGCGTAACGAGATTGCTACTTTTCAACAGGAAGATGACGAACCAAAGCACGAGGCGTGGGACAGATTTACAACCCTCTTACGGAACTGTCCATTGCATGGATTCCCTGTGTGGAATCAGATCGTCAAGTTCTACAACGCTGCCAATACACATACTCGACTAAGAATAGATTCAGCAACGAATGGGCTATTACTGGATAAGGAACCAGACGAGGCAATGCTCGTGTTGAAAAAGTTAGCAAAAAACGATGAGCAATTCCCTACAACTCGAAGAGGAGGGAAACGAGGAATATTTGTAAAGGAGTATGAAGCTGATAACTCGGTTAAATAACAGGTTGCATACCTCAAAAAGATAGTCGAAAATCTGCAGCGGAACGATTCTAAAGCTGTATATTCTGCAGAAGAGGTGTGTGAAACCTGTAGTGGGAACCACAGTTCAGAAGATTGTCCTTTACAGCTTGAAGAAGGAATGTCTGTCGGGAACTATAGCAAGCCTGTAACCCCCTTAGCCCGGCCTAGACGGTTGACCCGAACTACGAAGATTACACGGGGAAAACCAAAGTCAACCCTAAAGTCAACCTTGATTCACAACCTTTTTTTTCTTTTTACTCTTGTCTATATGCACATTAACCCTAAGTGAGTTTCCATAAAACTTATTTGAGAAAGGCACAGCGATCGGACAACAAACAGGGACTCAATTGCACTTATTACCAGAATAGGGACCAAAATGAAAATTCTGTAAATTAGAGGGTCTTTACTGATTTTTATGTTACCAATATTAAATTAGTCGTATTACATGCTTCCTTGTCAAATTTCACCTTAATTGGACATCTCAAACTCATAAAATTACAAACTCAACTTTCGGGACCAAAACGTAAAGCTTGAAAACTTCAGCACCATTCAAATCAGTGCCCAACGGTCACCTGTTTCGAAACGTTCACCAGCTGTATCGGATCGAGGACCGAAATGGCGTTGACCGTTCCGAAACGCGGGTTGGTTCCGAGACTGGTTCCGGAACGAGGCCTTCTAGTAGCCAAATCATTTCGGAACAGCCTCCAGCCGTATCGAAATACGAAGGCCACTACAGGCCCCCGTTTCGAAACGCCAGAGAGTGTTCCGATACGGTTTGCCCAGAAGCTGTAGATTTTGCTGGTTTTTCATACATAAATCCATTCAAACTCATCCGAATGACTTCCCAAACATACCAACAGGTCATCAAACTTATAAGGTGCATGTTTAGAACTCCTAAACACATTCATAGCATCAAACATGAGATTTGACATGTCTAGAGGCATGCTTCCTAATATTCAAACCAAAAAGGCAAACCAACTTCAAATCAAGCATTAAAAGGTCATTTACAGCTCAAACCAACAAAGGCAAACATGCCACAACCTTAGGGAGTTCAACACATCTCCCAAAACAAAACTTAGGTTCCCAATGCCAATTGATCAAAAATAATAGTGTATGAAAACGTCACCATACGTGAGCTTGGATTTCCTTGGACGCACTTAGCTTCCTTGATGCCCAAAGCACCTCAATTATCTTCATTATTGGTAAAAGAGAGCGTAAGCACAAATCCTTAGTGAGGCATGCTCTAAACAAAACCATTACAATAATGTATTTTTAGAAAACACTTTAACAAAGCTTTTAAACTACATGCACATATCTTTCTCATGCTACCTTGCATCTTTTTCAAGCATCTCATGCTTCATTACATTCAATACAATATATTGGCTTTCAAGTGATAGTTCATAACCATTTCAACACAAAACACAATCGGATACACGGATTACAAGCGTTGTCCCATACACTTCATACACACTACCGGACTACACAAGGTTCACACTCAAGGGCAATCCCTCCATTGATGTGACACCCGTGGTGGAGTATAACGGTACAATCACAACCCCTCAACACCACTCACCGGTAGTTGTATAATTCCACTAACGAGAGTAAGGGACACATAACACAAGATCCACACACGGACTTTACAACCACCGTTGTGATCTTCCTCAATCGTTAGGGTACTTGGATGGAGTTTACGGAACAATCACAACCCCTCAACATCCAAGGCAACTTTACTTACGGTGCACCCAATCATATAGCCGGCTAACTATATCCGATTCAAGTACTTTAAAACCATTACATCACTTGCCAATATACATCAAATACCATCAACAATTCACTATTTTAAAGCATTAATCAAAGCCATTTAACATCATGCATCACTATGCATCAAAACCATATTAATAACATGTCAAACCAAGGATATCTTACCTTGAGCATCCTTCAATACATGGCTTTCAAAACCAGCAATAATCATACTAAAACATGCTTTCAAAACAATAATTAAACATGCATTTCATATCCAATGCATCAAACCACAATCTAGCACATCCGAGGGAGTTTTTCCGAAAACTTACTCTTGAGCTTAGCTAAGTTGTTTAGACTTAAACTAAGCTCCCAAAACCTCCAAATAATTGTTCCAAAGCTGGAAACCAACTCCACTTACCAATTTCGTTTCACTTGCTTGCCGAAACGCAAATTAAGATTCCAGATCAACTCCAAAAGTGTCTGAAGATGTCTCCCCTATTTTAAACACATCAAAGCAGAGGATTAATGCATCATCATGCATTGAAATCTTCAGCCAACACTCCTAAACTCGTTGCTCTACCCAAAACCAACATTTCGGCTACCAAACACAACCGAAAACACCTCCAAACTCTCCCAAAACTTAACCCAGCCAAGATCTATCACTTCTAACCATTTCTAAACATCAATTAACATCCAAAATAAACCTAAACTCGTCCTTATACCTCCAGCTATAACAGAACACCAAGAACACCTCAAAAACCACCATTTTCATAAGCAAAAACTTAGGAAATACAACCTATTCAGGATTGGATTGATAAAACCTCATTTCTAACATCATTAAACATCCAAAATACATTAAAGAATCATCTCAAAACAAAGCCCAATTCATTACAACGAAAATCTTCAAGATCTCTTCCCAATCTTGAGTTTTAAGCCAAAATCAAGTTTCTAACATTAAATCCATTTGTAAAACTTTAATAAAGGATTGACAACTTGGGAATTTCAGAAAAGAACTGAGTATTTAGAGGAGAAGAACATCCTTACCTCTAAATGATGATTTCTCCTTGATTTGGGCCAATTTCCATGAAAATTCAATGTGGAAACCAAAAGGATTTGATGCAAGATTGATTAGGAACCAATACATGATGGAAACCTCATCAATTGAAGTGAAAATCTATGTGAAAGTTGCTGGAGAAAAAGTGTTTGGATGATAGGATTTTGAGAGAAAAAGGAATGAGAGAAAATTAGGAAAAGGTAGTTATGAAATCCAAAAAGAAGTTTCCCTTTTCTTTTTATTTAATTAAAGCATTAATTAAATCACCCAAATTAAGGAAAAATCTGGAGAAAAACATTTTGGGTAAATTAGCTCCTTAAAGATTCAAAGTTTCAATCCTTTACAAAAACAGTCACTTCTAAACTTTGCAAAAATCGCATTTTGGTCACTACACCGAAATGTAGTATTTCCAAACATAATTTTGTAAAATTGACTTCACCATTCTCCTATATATATTAAAAGAGGATTTTTAGATATTTTTCTATATTTTTAAAAACATCCCGAACTAGGCTTTTCCTAAAACCTCCTTTTATATTCGAACCGCCTCTCAGACCGGTCCAGTTCAAACCCTAAACTTCTAAGCCCAAAGTTGGGGTGTTACAACTCTTCCCCTCTTAAGAAATTTCGTCCTTGAAATTTACCTAGAGGAAAAGGGTAAGGAAATTGCTTCTTCATGTCATCTTTTCTTTCCCAAGTGGCTTCCTCAACACCACGATGCCTCCACAACACCTTAACCAACTCAATGGTCTTACCTCGAAGAATTTTACTGTCCGAATCCAGAATCTCAACCGGCTCCTCGTCATAGGTCAAATCTGGATTCAACTCTACTTCCTCCACAGGCATAACATGCGAAGGATCCAATCTATACCTCCGGAGCATAGAGACATTAAACACATCATGTATCTTTTCAAACTCTTGCGGTAACCTCAACTTATAAGCAATAGGACCCACACGTTCAATCACCTCGTATGGTCCAATATACCTTGGGCTAAACTTACCCTTCTGGCGAAACCTTCAAAAACACACGGTCACCCACCGCAAACTCAATCTCCTTACGCTTTAAATCCGCGTAAGGCTTATGTCGATCAGAAGCTGCCTTCAATCGCTCACAAATGAGCTTCACCTTATAGGTGATTTCTTTCAACAAAGCTGGCATTGAAACCAACTTCTAACTTGTTTCAGCCCAGCAAAGAGGAGTTCTGCACTTCCTCCCATACAAGGCTTCATAAGGTGCCATTTGAATACTTGCCTGGAAGCTATTATTATAAGCAAACTCTACCAAAGGAAAATGCTTCTCCCAAGAGCCCTGAAACTCAATCACACAGCACCTCAACATATCCTCAAGCACTTGGATGACACGCTCAGACTGTCCATCCAACTGTGGATGATAAGAAGTGCTGAAATTCAACCGCGTACCCAAAGCTTGATGCAAACACTCCCCAAAACGCGATGTGAACCTCGGATCTCTATCCGACACTATAGACTTCGGCACACCATGTAGTCGCACAATCTCACCAATGTACAGCTCTGCAAGCTTATCCAAAGTATACATAGTATGCACAGGTAGGAAATGCGCACACTTTGTAAGGCGATCCACAATCACCCACACCGAATTCTTCTTCGACGGCGACAAAGGCAAACCAGACACAAAGTCCATGGTGATCCTTTCCCACTTCCATTCAGGGATCCTCAACGGTTGCAACAACCCTGAAGGAAACTGATTCTCAGCTTTAACCCACTGGCAAACCATACACTTACTCACATACTTCGCAACATCTTTCTTCAATCCCACCCAATAGTACTCATCCTTCAAATCACGATACATCTTTGTACTACCAGGGTGCATAGCAAAAGGACTACTGTGAGCTTCAGACAGAATAGTACTCCTCAACTCCGCATCATTCGCCACTACTATCCGCCTTCTGAAACACAAAACTCCATCATCATTAAAACAGAAATTCGATGGTCTATCCTCAGCAATATCCTGAACATGCGGCACCAAGGAATCATCCAACAACTGCTTATCCTTTATCAACTGAACCAGAGATGGTTTCACTTGCAATTCAGCCACAAGACCTCCATCTTGTTAAATGCTCAAGCTAGCAAACATAGCCCTTAGCTCTACCACCACCTTTTTACTCAAGGCATCTGCTACAACATTAGCTTTTCCCGAATGATACTCGACCGTCAGAACGTAATCTTTAAGCAACTCCACCCAACGTCGTTTCGTAAGATTCAACTCCTTCTAAGACATCAGATACTTCAAACTTTTGTGATATGTGTATACAGTACACTTCTCACCATACAGATAATGTCTCTAGATCTTCAAAGCAAAAACCACCGCAGCTAACTCAATATCATGCGTAGGATAATTGCGCTAATGCACCTTCAACTGGCGCGATGCATAAACCACCACCTTACCCTCTTGCATTAACACACACCCCAAACCAACATAGGATGCGTCACTGAACACCACAAACTCTTTTCCTAATTCAGGCTGAACCATGATAGGAGCTTGCGTCAACGCTGCCTTAAGCTTCTCAAAGGCTTGTTGCCTCGCTTCCGTCCACTCATATTTAACATCCTTTTGCAACAACTTTGTCAAAGGGGCAGCAATCTTTGAAAATCCATCCACAAACCTCCGGTAATATCCTAAAACCCCAAGGAAACTACGGACTTCATGGACAGACTTAGGAGGCTTCCAATTCATCATTGCCTCAACCTTTTGAGGACCAACACGAATCCCCTCAGCAGAAACCACATGACCAAGGAAAACAACCTTCTTAAGCCAGAATTCACACTTGCTCAACTTAGCATAAAGCTAATTCTCTAGAAGCGCTTGCAAGACAATCCTCAAATGACCTTCATGCTCCTCCTCAGTACAAGAGTACACAAGGATATCATCAATGAACACTACAACAAACTTATCCAAGTATTCATGGAACACTCTATTCATCATGTCCATAAAAGTTGCATGAGCATTCGTCAAACCAAACGGCATTACAAGGAACTCATAATGCCCATACCTCGTCCTAAAGGTTGTTTTTGGCACATCCTCATCTTTCACCTTAAGCTGGTAGTACCCTGACCTTAAGTCAATCTTGGAGAACACAGCCACTCCCCGAAATTGATCAAAAAGATCATCAATCCTCAGCAAAGGATACCGATTCTTGATAGTCAACTTATTTAGCTGACGATAATCGATGCACATTCTCATAGTGCCATCCTTCTTCTTCACAAACAAGACCGGTGCACCCCACGGTGACATACTAGGCCGAATGAAACCACGGTCAAGCAACTCCTGAAGCTGCATCTTCAATTCCTTCAAATCCTTAGGTGTCATGCAATAAGGAGCAATGGACACTAGAGTTGTGTTTTCGTACAACTCAATTCTAAACTCCACCTCTCGGCTAGGAGGCAATCTAGGTAATTCCTCTGGAAATACTCCAGGAAACTCTCGTACGGTTCTGATATCCTGAACTCACAACTTTTTTGAACTAGGATTCATCACAAAAGCTAGGTAAGACTCGCAACCCTGCCTCAGCATTCGACTTGCTTCCAACGTCAACACCACATTAGCAAGAAACTTCACATTCTCACCAACCACCACTACTTCGTAATCATCCGCAAGTTTCAACGAAACTCGCTTTCTTTCAAAATCTACCACAGCTCGATGTTCAACAAGTCAATCCATACCAAGGATTACATCAAAGCCATAGAAAGGCAACTCCATAAGATCAACAAGAAAAACATGGTTTTGCACTTTCAAAAGACATCTTCTATACAACTTCCGTGTCACAACCGTTTCACCAAAGGAACTAGTCACACGCATACCAACATCTAAAGACTCAACATGTAAACCAAGCATTTGAGCATGTTCACGCAATATGTATGAGTTTGTAGATCCAGAATCAATCAAAGAAAGTAATGATAAGGATTGCAAAGTAAAGGTACCTGCTATCACATCCGTATCATTTCTTCCCTCACGCTGAGCATACACTCGAGCCTGGCCACCATCCTCAAGTTGAATAGCCACAACATGCGCTACATTCCTCCCACCATCATCTCTGCGCTGAAAATTACCACGGCCGCGCCCACGGCCTCTCTGAGGTGCAACTACCCCAGAAGCACGTCCCTGACCACCACTGGCCAACAAAGGCCACTCTCTCATCATGTGGTCTGCCGAATCACAATTCCAACATGAGTTACATGTCACTGCAACAGGAGCCTGTACCTCCCTCGATGCCCGAGGACAATCTCGCCTCAAATGGCCACGAGATCCACACGTCCAGCATGTGTTCTGATCAACCCTCATCTTATCTCCCTGAACAGTCGTACCATGTCCTCCACCACCACGCCTAGCAGTAGCCTGATACCTTCTATCTCGTCCTCTCTTGTTCCGTCCACCACTAGAACTATGATCAGCGACTCTTTTTCCTGAGCCAGAACTAACGCCTCTGGAAGACAAACCCAAGTTCTGCTCGATGTCCTTCGCTCGACACACAAGCACATCAAAATCGGTATAATCAGTCGCAAGCATATATGTCTTCACATCCGTCACCAATCCATAACGGAAACGTTCACACCTCTCCCACTCATCAAGGATCAGCTCAGGTGCATACTGACTAAGGCGAACAAACTGGATCTCATACTCAGCCACCGTCATGTTGCCTTGCACAAGAGATATAAATTCTCTTTTCTTCTCATCCAGGTATCGCACACCCAGATACTTCCGCTTGAACGCATTCAGGAAAAACGTCCAAGTTACATCATTGTCCTCCATTCTAGAGATAGTGGTCGTCCACCACGTATAAGCATCACCATGCAGCAGTGACACCACACATCCCAACTTCTGCACATTATTGCAGTTCATTTGCCCCAAAATCCTCTTGGTACTTTCCAACCAAGATTCAGATCCCTCCGGAGACAAACCATTGAACTCAGTCCCTCCCAGACTGCGGAGACGCTTCAAAGGCAATCTCACATTAGCATCATCCTGATTCGCAGCTCCATGAGCTCCAGCTATAACTGCCTGAAAGGCTCCAGCAATAGCCTGAATCAACACAGTCATGTCAGGAGCAGCTTGCCCCTGCACACCTTCAGGTCCAGCTCCAGCACCACCATCACCAACAGGTGGTCCACCACCAGGAGGAGGAGGTAAATCCACAACATTCTCAACATTCTCATCATTTTCATTCTGAGCCATAGCTCTTGTATTCATTCTCATCTCTCTACGTGGCCCCATTTACAAGAAAAACAATGCACTGGCACAAATGCAATAAACACAATTAGGCTCAACAAGGTAAGTGATCCAAGTACTCAAGCTCATTTTCCAAAAACAATTCCTTTAATTAGTTTTGATATGGCAATGGGTTCCCCTAACATGCTTCAACATAGCATAACATCACAATTGCAATCATGCATCACAATTCATAAAACATTCTTTCACTTAAAAGGCTCATCATGCAAAAACACATACATCTCCCACATATCAATTCCCAATTACACGAGAACCAAGCTCTGATACCAAAAAATGTAACCCCCTTAGCCCGACCTAGACGGTTGACCCGAACTACGGAGATTATACGGGGAAAACCAAAGTCAACCCGAAACTCAACCTTGATTCACAACCTTTTTTTTCTTTTTACTCTTGTCTATATGCACATTAAACCTAAGTGAGTTTCTATAAAACTTATTTGAGAAAGGCACATCGATCGGACAACAAACAGGGACTCAATTGCACTTATTACTAGAATAGGGACCAAAATGTAAATTCTGTAAATTAGAGGGTCTTTACTGATTTTTATGTTACCAATATGAAATTAGTCGTTTTACTTGCTTTCCTGTCAAATTTCACCTTAATTGGACATATCAAACTCATACTATTGCAAACTCAACTTTCGGGACCAAAACGTAAAGCTTGCAAACTTCAGCACCATTCAAATCAGTGCCCAACGGTCACCTATTTCGAAACGTTCACCAGCTATATCGGAACGAGAACCGAAACCGCGTTGACCGTTCTGAAACGTGGGTTGGTTCCGAGACTGGTTTCGGAACGAGGCCTTCTAGGAGCCAAATCATTTCGGAACAGCCTCCAGCCGTATCGAAACACGAAGGCCATTACATGCCCCCGTTTCGAAACGCCAGAGAGTGTTCCGATACGGTTTGCCCAGAAGCTGCAGGTTTTGCTGGTTTTTCATACATAAATCCATTCAAACTCATCCTAATTACTTCCCAAACATACCAACAGGTCATCAAACATATAAGGTGCATGTTTAGAACTCCTAAACACATTCATAGCATCAAACATGAGATTTGACATGTCTAGAGGCATGCTTCCTGATATTCAAACCAAAAAGGCAAACCAACTTCAAATCAAGCAGTAAAAGGCCATTTCCAGCTCAAACCAACAAAGGCAAACATGCCACAACCTTAGGGAGTTCAAAACATCTCCCAAAACAAAACTTAGGTTCCCATTCCCAATTTATCAAAATTAATAGTGTATGAAAACATCACCATACGTGAGCTTGGATTTCCTTGGACGCACTTAGCTTCCTTGATGCCCAAAGAACCTCAATTATCTGCATTATTAGTAAAAGAGAGCGTAAGCACAAATGCTTAGTGAGGCATGCTCTAAACAAAACCATTACAATAATGCATTTTTAGAAAACACTTTAACAAAGCTTTTAAACCACATGCACATTTCTTTCTCATGCTACCTTGCATCTTTTTCAAGCATCTCATGCTTCATTACATTCAATACAATATATTGGCTTCCAAGTGATAGTTCATAATCATTTCAACACAAAACACAATCGGATACGCGGATTACAAGCGTTGTCCCACACGCTTCATACACACTACCAGACTACACAAGGTTCACACTCAAGGGAGATCCCTCCATTGATGTGACACCCATGGTGGAGTATAACGGTACAATCACAACCCCTAAACACCACTCACCAGTAGTTGTATAATTCCACTAACGAGCGTAAGGGACACATAACACAAGATCTACACAAAGACTTTACAACCACCGTTGTGATCTTCCTCAATCGTTAGGGTACTTGGATGGATTTTACGGTACAATCACAACCCCTCAACATCCAAGGCGACTTTACTTACGGTGCACCCAATCATATAGCCGGCTAACTATATCCGATTCAAGTACTTTAAAACCATTACATGACTTGCCAATATACATCAAATACCATCAACAATTCACTATTTTAAAGCATTAATCAAAGCCATTTAACATCATGCATCACTATGCATCAAAACCATATTAATAACATGTCAAACCAAGGATATCTTACCTTGAGCATCCTTCAATACATGGCTTTCAAAACCAGCAATAATCATACTAAAACATGCTTTCAAAACAATAATTAAACATGCATTTCATATCCAATGCATCAAACCACAATCTAGCACATCCGAGGGAGTTTTTCCGAAAACTTACTCTTGAGCTTAGCTAAGTTGTTTAGACTTAAACTAAGCTCCCAAAACCTCCAAATAATTGTTCCAAAGCTGGAAACCAACTCCACTCACCAATTTCGTTTCGCTTGCTTGCCGAAACGCCAATTAAGCTTCTAGATCAACTCCAAAAGAGTCCGAAGATGTCTCCCCTGTTTTAAACTTATCAAAGCAGAGGATTAATACATCATCATGCATTGAAATCTTCAGCCAACACTCCTAAACTCGTTGCTCTACCCAAAACCAACATTTCGGCTACCAAACACAACCGAAAACACCTGCAAACTCTCCCAAAACTTAACCCAGCAAAGATCCATCACTTCTAACCATTTCTAAACATCAATTAACATCCAAAATAAACCTAAACTCGTCCTTATACCTATAGATATAACAGAACACCAAGACCACCTCAAAAACCACCAATTTCATAAGCAAAAACTTAGGAAATACAACCTATTCGGGATTGGATTGATAAAACATCATTTCTAACATCATTAAACATCCAAAATACATTAAAGAATCATATCAAAACAAAGCCCAATCCATTACAACGAAAATCTTCAAGATCTCTTCCAAATATTGAGTTTTAAGCCAAAATCAAGTTTCTAACATTAAATCCATTTGTAAAACTTTAATAAAGGATTGACAACTTGGGAATTTCAGTAAAGAACTGAGTATTTGGGGGAGAAGAACATCCTTACCTCTAAATGATGATTTCTCCTTGATTTGGGCCAATTTCCATGAAAATTCAATGTGGAAACCAAAAGGGTTTGATGCAAGATTGATTAGCAACCAATAGATGATGGAAACCTCATCAATTGAATTGAAAATCTATGTGAAATTTGCTGGAGAAAAAGTGTTTGGATGATGGGATTTTGAGAGAAAAATGAATGAGAGAAAATTAGGAAAAGGTAGTTATGAAATCCAAAAAGTAGTTTCCATTTTCTTTTTATTTAATTAAAGCATTAATTAAATCACCCAAATATAGGAAAAATCTGGAGAAAAACATTTTGGGTAAATTAGCTCCTTAAAGATTCAAAGTTTCAATCCTTTACAAAATATTCACTACTAAACTTTGCAAAAATCGCATTTTGGTCACCACACCGAAATGTAGTATTTCCAAACCTAATTTTGTAAAATTGACTTCACCATTCCCTTATATATATTAAAAGAGGATTTTTAGATATTTTTCTATATTTTTAAAACATCTCGAACTAGGCTTTCCCTAAAACCTCTTTTTATATTCGAACCGCCTCTTAGACCGGTCCGGTTCAAACCCTAAATTTCTAAGCCCAAAATTGGAGTGTTACAAAGCCTAGAAATCATGATTCCAACAATTACAATCCCAACTAAAGGAAGGATCCCAAATTTTCATGGAGCAATCCGAACAATGCACTAAATCCTCCATTGCAGAACCACAACCAAGGAGTACACAGAATTCTGTCGCGATAGCATCCACAACAGCAGCAACCACAGCAGCCGACAGCAACACCTAGTATACTGGAATAGACCTTGGCGACATTTATGTCACAAACGGGAGCATACAAGGCGGACATGGATCACTTTGTCAAGAAAACTGAATCATTCATGGACAAGACAGAGATGAGGATGACAAACCACGAGGCTACCCTAAAATCTCTGGAGATACAGATGGACCAAGTTTCACAGTATATCAAACTGAGGCAGAAGAGAGGATTCCCTAGTGATACTGAGGTCACCAGAAAACCCATACATGAGCAATGCAAAGCAATTACAACGAGATGTGGGAAACAATTACAAGGGCCAGAGATAAAAGACATACCGAGAGAGGATCCGACCCTAGAGACACCTGCCGTGAAAACTACTCCGGCAGAGGAGAAACAACTTGTTGTCGACACACCTGCCACGACAGTAGAAGGGATAGAGGAGCAGACAGAAGATGCTGAAGAACTTAAGCCTCCTCAGATCCGGATTCCATGTGAAGGACGCCTTGAAGATTACCGTCCTCCCCCTCCTTTTCAACAACAGTTACAAAAATAGAAACAGGAGTACCAGCTTAAAAAAATGTATGATATTTTTAAGCAAGTACATATTAACATACCGCTGCTAGAGGCCATTAAGAAGATGCCTAGATATGCTAAGTTTCTCAAGGACGCAATGTCCAAAAGTTCCAGACTTGGGGAATTTGAGACAGTAAAGATGACAGAAGGATGCATAACAATCTTGCATAAGCATCCACCCCAAAAGAAGAAGGACCCTGGGAGCTTCATCATACCATGCGTAATTGGCGATAAGTTCGTGGGTAAGGCACTTTATGATCTTGGTGCTAGCATAAATCTAATGCCCAAATTTGTATTTCAGAAACTAGGTATTGGACAAACAAGGCCCCCGACAATCATGCTGCAGTTGGCGGACCGCTCTTACGTACAATCGGAAGGAAATATCAAAGATATCTTGGTAAGAGTGGATAAGTTTATTTTTCCTGCTGACTTTCTTGTTTTAGATTGTGAAGCAGATGAAAACGCACTGATCATCCTAGGGCGACCCTTCCTAGCCACAAGCAGAACCGTGATCGATGTCGAGAAAGGAGATCTGGCGATGAGAGTAAATGATCAGCAAATCAAACTCAATGTTCTCTAAGCAATAAAACAAGCTGATGTAGAGGAAGAGTGCAAGGCAATCTCGGAAGTAGTCCTTGACCAACCCTGCATCAGGTCGAACTGCCACGACAGAAAGTTTGGTCACTGCAGCAACGACGATAGTGACCCCTTAGACACAGAATCATCCGACACTGAAGGTTCTGGGGAGGTTAATTGGATAGGCACGCGTCCAGGTAAATTCTTCGAGCCTTTGAATTATACCTCGAATGAACATGTAATCCAAAAGCCTTCCATTGAACATCCACCTATTCTAGATCTAAAACCCCTACCATGGCAGCTTAAATATGTTTTCCTTGGTTTAAATGATACATTGCTCGTAATCATCTCTTCCAAGTTGGTGCAGGAACAGGAACATCGATTGATCAAAATGCTACAGCAGCATAAAAAGGCCATTGGATGGACTATAGCTGATATCCAAGGCATCAGTCTGGCATTATGCATGCATAAGATACTCTTGGAAGATGATCATAAGCCAAATATCGATGCCCAGAGACGACTGAACGAGGCTATGAGAGAGGTGGTGCGGAAAGAAATTATCAAGTGGCTTGATGCCAAAATAATATACGTCATCTCGGATAGTAAGTGGGTGAGCCCGGTGCAATGTGTTCCCAAAAAGGGAGGCATAACCATAGTAAGCAACGAAGAAAACGAACTAATCCCAACTGGACTGTGACCGGTTGGAGGGTTTGTATGGACTACCAGAAGCTTAACAAAGCTACCCGGAAGGACCACTTCCCCTTACCCTTTATCGATCAAATGCTAGATAGATTAGCAGGGAAACCTTACTACTGTTTTCTTGATGGTTACTCAGGTTATAACCAAATAGCAATCGCACCGGAGGACCAAGAGAAAACCACCTTTACATGCCTGTACGACACCCATGCCTTTCGAAGAATGCCATTTGGGCTCTGCAATGCACCAGTAACCTTCCAACGGTATATGATGGCAATATTCTCCGACATAGTGGAGGATTTCCTGGATATTTTCATGGACGACTTTTCCGTCTTTGGAGACAGCTTCGAGGATTGTTTAGGCAATTTACAAAAGGTTCTTGAGAGATGCGAAGAGGCGAACTTGGTTTTAAATTGGGAAGAAGGCCATTTTATGGTAGACGAAGGCATAGTACTGGGCCACAAGGTTAGATGTCGTGACATAGAGGTGGACAGAGCCAAAATAGAGGTTATCGAAAGGCTGCCACCACCCACCACAGTCAAAAGGATTCGAAGTTTCTTAGGGCATGTAGGGTTTTATCGACGATATATAGCTAATTTTTCGAAGATTACCAAGCCTCTTTGCCACCTGTTGGAGCAGAACCGCCCCTTTGATTTTATTGTTGAATGTATTGAAGCATTCAGAATACTGAAAGAGAAGCTGGTAACAACCCCAACCGTACAGCCACCAGACTGGAGCTTGCCATTTGAGATAATGTGTGACGCCAGTGATTTTGTTGTCAGTGCAGCATTAGGGCAGAGGAAAGATATGCTCTTCCATGTGATTTACTATGCCAGAAAAACACTGAATGACGCCCAAATCAACTACACCACGACAGAGAAGGGGCTTCTAGCAGTGTTGTTTTCAATCGACAAGTTATGTCCGTATATACTTGGAACGAAAGTGGTGGTCCATACAGACCTTTCAGCACTAAAGTATATGTTCACAAAAAAAGATGCAAAACCTAGACTGATATGTTGGATTCTGCTGCTGCAAGAATTTGACATTGACATCAAGGATAAAAAGGGAACAGAGAACCAAGTAGCAGACCAGTTGTCAAGGCTGGAGATGTAAAGGAGTCAATCAACAGACAAGACCAAAATATTGGAAACCTTCCCAGATGAGCAGTTGTTTGCTACCACCAGCATTGCCGCGACAGCCATGGTGGTAGGTAAGCTTTCTGAAGCCCCTTGGTATGCTGACATTGTTAATTACATTCTAAGTGGGTTATTACCTCATGAGCTTAATTACCAAGCAAGGAAGAGGTTCCAAAATGATGCAAAACATTATTCATGGGACGAACCTCTTCTTTTCAAGCACTGTGCAGATCAGATTATCAGGAGATGCATACCACAGGACGAACAGAAAGCAGTGCTTCACCACTGTCATGCCGCCCCCTATAGAGGACACCTAGGGGAAATAAAACTGCTGCCAAGGTTCTGCAATCCGATCTCTATTGGCCCACACTAGTCAAGGATGCGCAAGCTTTTTACAAGAGCTGTGACAAATGCCAAAGGACTGGGAATATATTAAGAAGGCATGAGATGCCACTGCAGAACATACTGGAGGTCGAAAATCTTCGATGTATGGGGAATCGACTTCTTGGGGCCATTCCCAGCCTCTTGGGGGAATTTATACATCCTACTGGTAGTAGACTTCGTGTCAAAGTGGGTAGAAGTAATCGCCACTCAAAAGAACGATGCCAAGACTGTGAAAAGATTTCTTCATAGGAATATCTTCTCAAGGTTTGGCATCCCAAGGGCGATAATTAGTGATGAGGGGAGACATTTCGACAATAGGGTAATTGCTGATGCATTAAGGAAATACAGAGTGAAGCACCGAATTGCAACAATATACCACCCTAAAACCAATGGGCAGGCCAAGATATCAAACAGAGAAGTAAAGAACATATTAGAGAAGATGGTTAAACCCACTCGAAAGGATTAGTCTCTACATCTAAATGATGCACTCTGGGCCTACAAAATAGCATTCAAGACACCATTGGGGATGTCACCATATCGACTCATTTGTGGAAATACCTGTCATTTACCTGTCGAGATAGAACACAAAGCTTATTGGGCTATCAAGGCAGTGAATATGGACTGGGATAAGGCAGGACAGAAAAGGCTATTGGACTTGAAAGAGATTGAGGAAATTTGAGCAATGGCCTACAACAATGCCAAGATCTACAAAGACAAAACCAAGAAGTGGCACGATAGGAAGCTGATGCCAGGACAGTTCTGCCCAGGGCAGCAGGTGTTATTGTTCAACTCTAGGTTGAAGATTTTTCTAGGAAAGCTTAAATCTAGGTGGTCTGGTCCTTTCCAAGTTGTCCAAGTCTTCCCCCACGTTGCCATTACAATCAAATCAATGAAGGATGGGCACCAATTCAAGGTCAATGGACAGAGGCTCAAGCATTATTAGGGGACTGAAGCCCTAAGGATGCAGGAAGTAGTTACTTTAGGAGATGCCCCTCAAGGCATCCCTAATTTAACTTAATTTTATTTATTTATTTATTTATTAGGAATTAATATTTTTATTTATTTATTTATTTTAGGAAATAAGATTTTAATTCAGTTTATTTCTTTAATTAATTTTAAGAAATAAAGGAAGTAAAGCAAAGAGGAGGAATGAACCAACCCACCGCATTCACAACAGCCCAAAAAGCCCAACGGACAAGCTTGTCATTACAGCATGTCACCAACTGTCGCGACAGACGCGGAAAATACAGCCTGTCACTGAGCTGCCGCGACAGACACGCAAACGCGTAACAGACGCGTTGTAGACATGGAAACGCGTGACAGACGCGTCAGAAACCACGTAACAGCTGGCCCAGTTATTCGCGCCTGCCGTTACAGTCCAAACAGGCAGAAAAACCCCCACTCTATATAAACCCTACTCTTATTTCATTTTTCATCCCATTCTTATTCTCTCTGTTTTGCTCTCCAGAAATCAATATTTCAGAATTTTCTCATTTTTCTACAGTTTTCCTTGCAAATGGCTACCAGATCAACAAGAAGAAGCACTGCCTCCACCTCTGTCACGGTAGTGTCAACACCCAGCCACATTGGAATTATAACACCCCAGATTTGGGCCTAGATGTTTTGAGTCTGAACTGGATCGGTCTGGAAAACGGTTTGAATCTAAAAGGGAGTTTTAGGGAACACCTAGTTCGGGATACTTTAAAAATATAGAAAAATATCTAAAAATCCTCATTTAATATATAAAAGAGAATGGTGAAATCAATTTTACAAAATAAAGTTTGGAAATACTATATTTCTGTGTAGTGACCAAATCACAATTTTTGCAAAGTTAAATAGTGACTGTTTTGTAAAGAATTGAAACTTTGAATCTTTAAGGAGCTAATTTTGCCAAAATGTTTTCATCAGATTTTTCTTTAATTTGGGTGATTTAATTAATGTTTTAATTAAAGAAAATGAAGGTGATTAAATTAGAAAACTATCTTTTGACTTTTCATAACTACTTTTCACAAAATTTCCCTCATTTTATTTTCTCTCAAATTCCTTTCAACCAAACACTTTCTCTCCAGCAAATTTACTTTGATTTTCACTTCATTTGATGAGATTTCAATCTCTCTTTGATTGTTAATCAATTGCTCATCAAATCCACTTGATTTCTACATTGAATTTTCAAGAAAACTTACCCAAATAAAAAAGAAATCATCCATTAGAGGTAAGCTTCGTCCTTCTCCTCTAATGATCAGTTCTTTACTGAAATTCTCAAGTTATCAATCCTTTATTAATGATTTTAAGTGGTTTTAATATTAGAAACAAGAAATTGGCTTAAAACTCAAGATTTTGGAAGATATCTTGATGATTTTCGTGGATCTTGGTTAGGCTCTGTTTTGAGGTTGTTTTCTAATGTATTTTGGATGTTAATTGATGTTACAAATGAGGTTTTATCAATCAAATCACGAATAGGTTTGTTTTCCTAAGTTTTGCTTGCTAGAATGGTGGTTTTTAGGGTGGTTTTGGTGATCTGTTGTTGCTGGAGGTATAAGGTCATTTTTATGTTGCTTTTCGATGTTAATTGATGTTTATAAAAGGTTAGAATTGATAGATCTTTGCTGGGCTTTGTTTTGGGAGAGTTTGGAGGTGATTTCGGTTGTTTTTGGTAGCCGAAATGAGGTTCTTGAGTATAGCAGCGAGTTGGGTTGTATGGCTCGTGATTTTAATGCATGATGGTGCATTAATCCTCTGCTATTATGTGTTAAAAATAGGGGAGAGTGATCCGTAAGCGATTGAGGTAGCGTTGGAGGTTTCGGATGATTGGGAGGCTTGTCTGCTAGCATATTGTTGTGTATCGGAGAGTGAGATCGTGTTTTACAGCTTTGGAATGATTTTGAAAAGAGGTTTGCGAACTTAAATTTAGGTTTGAAACGCCGGTTTAAGTTCGGAAGTAAGTAAAGTGGAATTCTCTTTCAATTGTGCTATTCTTGTTTTGAAAACTATCAAAATGGGTTTTGATGTGATTGATTTGACAATGTGGTTTAATTTGTTGTTTGAGCATGGTTTTAAAGCATGTGAGTTGGTTGTCAAACTTGGTTTGACGAAGGATGCATGAAATTAATATTCCTTGAGAGTATGTGTTGTTAGTTTGCATCTTAAGGCAATGTTCGGCATTTTGGCTTTGAAGGTGTTGCATGCTTTAAAAACAGTGAGTGTGTTGACGATTTTAACATGATATTATGGAATAGATGATGTAAAGATTACCGGATATATTGATCGATCAATAGGATGTAGAGTGCACTATAAACTAAAATTCGTACGTGCTCTTGGGATTCATCCCAAAGAGAGAGACCAATGATGGGCATTCCATTGGAGTGGGACTTGGTGAAATATCCTAGCTTTTTTTGGCAACAAGAGTTATTGCCATGAGACCAATGATGGGCATTCCATTGGAGTATGACTTGGTGAAATATCCAAGCTTTTTGGCAACAAGAGTTATTGCCATGAGGCCGATGAGGGGCATACCATCGGGGTAGGACTTGATGAAATACTCAAGCTTTTGGCGAAAGTAGAATCGCCGTGAGAGTACGGTGTGGTGGAAGCCACCGGAAGATTATGTTCTAGACGGGTGAGTACGGTGATGGTTGATGCCACCGGAAGTGTCTAGTGAATTGTTCGTATATCTGTGTACAATAGAGTATGTAAATGCCAATATATGAGAATGTGTGTCACGTGTACCAATGCTTGAAATGTTTTATGCTATGAGGTTTTCATATGAGATAATGAAGTTATGAAATGCTTTTGTGTAAACAAGCATGGGTGGCTTTGCCATGAGTTTTGCATAGGTTGTATGCATGAGATAGCTAGATGGTACATGTGGTTTTCAAATGGAGATTTGCTTATGCAAAAGAGTATTGAGTTTATGAAATGCTTTTGAGTAACAAGCGTGTGTGGCCTTGCAATGGGCTTTGTATCGGTAGAATGCTTAAGATAAATATTTGATACATAAGATTTCAAATGGTGTTGCTTTGAAATGGTTTTCATGTTTGAGAAAGGAAGAGTGTGGAATGGAAATGGTTTCCAAGGAAATTGGTTTAAACTTTGCACGAAGCACTATTGCATGAAATGGTTTAAGAGGAAGTTATTGCAAGAATGTTGTTTGGGGTTGAGATGCTTAATGCATTTGAGTTTAATGTTGATCTTATGTTAATTAATGCTTAATTATAAGGTGTTGATGTTTTATATGAGGTTTTCAAACAATACTTGGTTTATAAAGGTGTGATTGCTTTTGAAAAGGGTTTTAAGGTTTGCTACATTGATGGTGTTTTGGTTTTGAGCATTCCTCACTAAGCATTATGTGTTTACGCTCCTTTTTGTCCATCAATGCAGATAAATGATTTTGGGACAGGAAGAAGCGAGGGATTCAAGAAGAGCTCCACTTGAGAAGTATGTTTTGGTTTATAGCTATAGATAATAAAGGCAATGGGGGAGAGTCTTTTACGTTGATGTGTAATGAGATTGTTTATCTTGAGCAAGTTCGGTTTTTTGGTTTGATACTTATTGATGATCGGTTTGCGATATTTGGATCTTCTTCTCCATTTTTTTGATATATCTAGGTTCTTTGTTTAAAAGTAAGATCATGTGTTGAATGTGATAAATGAGTAGGTGTGCTTAATGCTTGTAATGTATCTAACCTTTGATGCAATATGATGATTTTAATGCTTAACATGTTGCTGATATGTTGTGGAATGAATTTAAGTATGTTTGATGGTGTTTTGAAGTGAACAACTAGAAGTTTCTACTGTTTCTGGGCAGGGTGTATCGAAACACCCTTAGCTTTTTCGAAACGGGTGCCTGAAATAGCATGGGCGTTTCGGAACAGTTATAAGTGTTTCGAAACACTTTGTCTACTGGAAGTGTCTGTTTCGCAACTGGTTTCGAAACATACCCGCGTATCGAAACGGTCAACACGGTTTCGATACGGGCGTTCGACACGGGTGTTTCGATATGGTTGCCAATGTTTCGAAACGGGTGACCGTTGGACACAGATTCTGCATGGTTTACATTTTTGTCCTGAAAGTTGTAATTGCAATTGCTTGAGTTTGAGATGTCTTTTTAAGATGAAATTTGGCAGAGAGGCTTGTAATATGATTAATTAAGGTTCGGTAAGACTAAAATCTACAAAGTCCTTATGTTTTCCAAAATTTACATTTTGGTCCCTAAATGTGTATTTCTTGCAATTGAGTCCTTAAACGTTTTCCGATCGCTGTTCTTTTCTCTTCCAAGGTTCTTGAGCATTCACATAGGCTTAATGCGCATCTAGAAAAGATAAAACAAAAAAAGGGTCGCTAATCAAGGTTGACTTTTGGGTTGACTTTGGTTTTCCCCGTGTGATCTTCGTAGTTCGAGTCTAACGCCTAGGTCGGGCTAAGGGGGTTACAGGAATACCTGACCGCTTCGCATCAGTGGACTCAGCAAAGAGGTACTATGGATCCTTCAAGAAAAGAGAAATGTGGGAAGAAAGAGGGTTCATTTATACCCAAAGACGAGAGAACTAGGGCTCAAAAGCTTCATCGCCATGAAGATCCTCGCACTCAAGTGGCAGATGTTTGCTGCCCAGCCAGAAGAGATGAACGTCACCCTAGTTTGAGAGTTCTACGCTACCGTCCCCGACAAGGATGCCACGGCAGTGACTGTCCGAGGCAAAGAGATCTCCCTCGAACAGGCATACATTAACACGTTATATGGCCTCTATGTAAGCAAGAAGAAAGATGCCCATCGGAAGTTCGTGAATAGACTGTCGCCGGCAGATTATGACGCTGTCATGGCAAAGTTGACAGAGGAGGGCACACAGTGGAACGATGATCCCAAGCACCGGTGGACCGTGCGGAGGACTCAACTCACCCCACAAGCCAAGTTGTGGAACCACTTCGTGAAGAAACGCCTTATGCCGACCTCACATAATACCACGATGGATCGTTAGAGATTAGCCCTCGTACACTCTATCCTCAACGAGAGGCAAATCATTTTTGGCAGATACATACGAGATGGCATCATCGAATGTGCACTCTGACCAACAGGCCCCTTAGTCTTCCCTTATCTGATCACCACGCTCTACCGGGGCAACAATGTGCCAGAAATCAACGAAGATGTCAAGGTCCGAGGGAAAGGATGGACGTAGTAGAATCTCTACAGTTTGATGGAATTAAAAGATGGCACTCCTCTATAGTACGTAGACCCTATTGCCACGACAGAAGCAACAGCAGACCCTGACCCCACCGAACCTACCACAGCAGAACTGGAGCAGACAATGGTAGCACCACCGGCAGACACTTCCAGCCAAATCCTTAAGCTGCTACAAAAGATTGAAGAACGACAGCTCGGCCTCAAGGGTTTTATGAGGGATTTCACTGTCGCAATGGTAAATTTTATTAAGAATGATTTAAATTTACCAACGTGCAATTTCCCTCCTTCCCATAAAGTCTTTTTGCTGCACCCACACCCACACCTGCCACGACTGGAGACGGCGGCAGAAGATCTTCCACTCCCCGAAGAGAGAAAAGGAAGGACCCCTACCAGAGATCGACCCAAAATATTTTGAAGGGTTCTCCTCCTCCTCCGTCTGGCAGGATTCTGACTCAGATCCATCGGTTGTCCGAGACATATCCAAGGACTTCCCTCCGATGAAGAGGAAGAAGCTGAACGAGACTGTTGAAGGACCCTGCCACGGCAGATCAGACATCAGCAGCAGCGAGGATGACCTCGAGGTACTGGACCAGCCCCCACACATCTCACCTACCAGAGTCTAACGGCCTCAAGAGGCCAAGAAGAAGATAACCTCTCCGTCTCCCAGCAACCAGCCAGCCCCTATCGTCAAGGTCACTGCCCGCCGACAGCTCCTCGTCAGCAGCATCAGCGACGACAGCTCTTCAACTTAAGTGCTTTTACTTATATATCTACTATCTTTGTTGTTGTTTTCTCTATTTTGTGATGTTATTTTCTGTTTTTTTCATTGTTGTCGTGCATTGAGGGCAATGCAACCCTCGAGTTTGGGGTGGGCATCCCTCCACTAATGAACTTGTTAGTTGTGTCTTTAATTGGCGTCTCATTTTAAGTTTATTTTTGTGTTAAAAAATGAAAACAAAAACAAAAATTTGGCTTAAGTCTTTGAACTGAACTTACATGCCTCGACATTCTCTATCGTGACAGTTCCTTTAGGATGTTTTAGGAACTATTTAGAGCCTTGCAATAGTTCTGAACTTTTGAACACCCTTTGTGACTCTTATGATGTCTAGACTTCGGTAGTGAACTAGAATAGGAAGGTGTTGTGTGTAAAAGTGTCTATCGCAATGTAGTGCAAGTGTACACAACGCAAGTAGTAAAGTGATACGTAAGTATCGGATATCGTCTCCATGGGGACTGGGCCTATAGCTTTAACCTAGAATTATTGCACGAGAGGAAAAGGAAATAGTTTAAATGTTTGTCACGAGAATATAAAGAATATTGATAAAAGAGTAAAGAATTTAGGATAAAGAGAATGGGTCGGTATTGAATTGCTCAGTAGTGTAGGTGTTGCAAAGTCTAGGAATATATGTTCTGTCGTTGCGCCTGTCGCGGTAGCACCTGTCGCGGCAGCGGTCTATTGTAGTCGCGGCAGCGATCACACAACTTTGTACTTCAAGCTTGGCAAGAATCCCTGCTGTGCCTTGGCCTATCCCTAGGTCCAAGTTTGTCGATGAACACATCTTTGATGATACCTCCCGGCGTGAATCGAAGGATGAACACCGATGTTTTTGAATTCTTCCTTAGCCACTTAACCTCGTCCTATCCCTAGGTCCGATATAGTTCAACCATAAACTGGAGAACCCGTACTTATTCCTTTCGTATACTTAACTCTCCCGATACTCTTGTAAGATGTTGAAAACCAGAATAAGCAAACTTGAAGTCTATTTTATTGAACAGAAAAATTCCTAAAACAAATGCAATCCTTGCAACTACTTTACAAATCAACCCGTAGCCCTAGGGGAAGTTTAGAACATGATGAGAATGGGAAAACGACTGGGGTTTGGAAGAGAAGGCTAGAGAGTAAGATATCCTTCCCTAGGTCGAATTACGTGCCTTTATATAGGCCTTGGGTTCAAGTTTTCTAATATGGCAAGAATACAAGTTTAAACTAAAGTATAACTCTATTAAAGACTAAATCTTTAGAGCATATATCTTTAATTCGTCCTTCCTTCTTGCTTGGAGTTTCTTCCTTGAACTTTGGGCTTGGCAATCATTCTGATCTAGGGCTTGGAAAAATATAAGGGTGCCCCATGACAGACCAGCTTAATTTTCTCTTTTTGTCGAGGCCCACTTTACTTCTTCCCTTCATCATTGTTGTCGTCCTTGGTTTCCACGGCAGCGGCCATGGCAGCATCATCCTTCTCGTCTGCAGTCCAGTTCCAGCTCTGCTTCTCCACTGCCCAGCATCTTCTTCTCCACTGCCCTCCATCTGCTACAGCAGCTACCTGCAAAAGCAACCAATTTCAGTAGAAACTGTGCCATTTGATATAATTGTGATGTATAAATGAAATCTAACCTAAATGCAATGAATAATGCTTGAATGCAGTAGAAATATGGGTTAAATAGGGGGTAAAATATAGAACTTTTACACAATCAACACACCCCCAAACTCAAGTTTTTTCTTTCCCTCAAGCAATTCAGACCTAAAAATAAATAAACAAAATTTTTTAGGCTCAAAACAGTGAACTTTTCCTTGCCTACCACTTGTATTCTATCACGAACAGTACCTTGTCGGACATTTCTAGACTTAATCGGAACCATGCTATAATTCTTGTGAAGTGTGTGCGGGTTTTGTGAACACTTATGCATCTAGACTACCTTAGTATACCAGAATAGTTATGACTACAAACTTGAGGTTATGCCAATTCAATTTTTTCTGGAGAAAATTCTTAGGCTCCTTTAGTTTTTTCCGACTCTTTATTTAACTGCATCTTTTCTGGAGGCAATTCTTGGGCTCCTTTAGTTTTTTCTAACTTAGCTCAAAAAGAAATCTCCCAAAATAAGTGCAAGGCAGTTTTGCAAGCTATTGAGTCTGAATATTTTTTCTTTCTTTCTTATCTTCCTAGAGCCAGTGATAGGCACCTCTATGGGCAGTTTCAAGTGGATAAACATTCCTATTCCAGTGTACTAAAGAAATCTAAAAAGCATAAAAGTCACAAAGAGTGTTTTACAGGGTAGAATCATAGCAAGGCTCTAAACAAATTCTAAAATTTCCTAAAGGTACTGCCACGACAGCATATGTCGTGGCAGGTAAGTGAAGTTCAAAGACTTAAGCCAGATTTTTTTAAGCAAAAAATAAACTAAGTAAAAGACACCATTAAACTTAAAGAGACTCTATTAATGGAGGGATGTCACCCCCAAACTCAAGGGTTGCATTGCCCTCAATGCAAATGACGTGTATGAAAAAGAAAAAAAAACAACATCACAAAATATAAGAAAGGCATACAACAATATAAGATAAGAAACTTAAAATTTCAGGTGCTGTCGTTGCCGCTGTTGCTGCAGCTGCTGAGTTGAATCTGCCGACGGGCAGTGACTTTCTTTGCTGGTGCTGGCAGACTGATGGGAGAGGCAGAAGTGTTCTTGGTTTTGGCCTCCCGTGGAGGTTGAATACGGGTAGGGGATATATGAGGTGGTTTCTCCACTACCTAAACGCCGGAGCTGCTGTTGGTCTCGTTACCGCTGCTGCTGTTGCTACTGCTGCCGTCAGATTTTTCTTTATCGGCTCCTGTTTTCTATCGTTTCTCCAGAGTGAACTCCTTGGACAAGTTCCTCTTGACAGAAGGCTCGTTATCGGATGCCGCCCAGATTTCAAAGGAGGAGAAACCAGCAATATACCTATCGAGGTCGGACTCAGGCTCCTTTCTCTTGGTTCCCCGGGCAGATGTGTCGGTTGTGCGGCTGCCGCCTGCAGCTGTTGTGGGAGGGGTTGGAGTGGACGCGGCAGATGGCGTTTTTGGTGTGGCAGCAGGGGTAGGGGTATGGGCAGGGGTGGGGGCAGCAAAGTAGTGGTTGGGGAAAGTAGGGAACAGTACATCGGGAAAATTAAGAGAAGTGTGCATGAAATGTATCATGGCGGTGGTGAAGTATCGGATGAAACTCATGAGGCCGAGCTGCCGTTCCTCCATTTTTTGTATGGCAGCAAGTATTTGTGAGGAGGTGTCAGCTGGAGGAGCTGCTGCGGTGGGCTGTCTGGGTTCTGTGGCAGCAGGCTCGGTGTCGGTGGGCTCTGTCGACTCAGCTACCGTGGCAGTAGGGTCAAAAGACGACAGGGGCGTGGCAGCTTTGAGTTCCATCAGGCTGAGTATGTTCCTGTCGATCCAGCCTTTCCTTCGAACTTTAAATCTTCGGCAGCTTCCAGTACATTATGGCCGCGGCAGAGGGCAGTGATGAGATAAGGGTAGAATAGTGGTCTCGACGGCCGGTAAGCACAGTCCAGTATACCCTCCCGGACGTATCTGCCAACGTTAATTGGCCTCTTATTTAAAATAGAATGGATGAGGGCTAACCTTGGTTTGGTTGACGGTTGTGTTGTGCGAGGAGGGCATAATTTGTTTCTTGATAAACGCATTCAAAAGTTTTGCCTCCGGGGTGAGCTAAACTCGTTTTACCGTCCTTGGGTTTTTAGGATCGGTATTCCACTCAGTACCCTCTTCTGTGAGTTCTGCCATCACAACATCGTAGTCGGCAGGCTCTAAACTCTCGAGAAATCTTTAGTGGCCATCTTCCTTTCTCCCCACATAGAACTCGTAGAGTGTGTTGATGTATTCGGGCTCGAAAGGTACCTCTTTTCCTCGGACTGTAACTGCTGTCGCGTCCCTACTGACGATGGCAGCATAAAATTCCTGGACGAGAGTCACGTTCATCTCCTCTGGCTGCTCAACAAATATCTGCCACTGCAGGGCTCTGATTTTGCGGGCTATGAACGGCTGTATCCCCAAGTTATCCGTTTTGGAAGTGTAAATAAAGCCTTTCTCCTCCCACATATCACGGATCTAGAAGGATCTTGGAGTGGATGCTACTGGGGCAGATCCTGAGGCAGAGCTTCGGCAGGTATTTCTAGTACTCATTTTTGCAAGGACTGTGAAAAAATATGAAAGCAAGTAAAATTCTAGAGGAAACAAGTAGAGAGAGTAAAAGTGAGTGAAAAATGAATAGTAAAACAGAGTTTATATAGAGGGGGATTTTGCTACTCGTTGGAGTTGTAACGGCAGGCACGAATAACGGGGCCAGCTGTTACGCGATTTCTGACGCGTCTGTCACACGTTTTTGTGTCTGCTGCGCGTCTACCACGACAGCGTGTTGACAGGCTGGATTTTCTGCGTCTGTCGCGGCAGCTGTAACGGCAGGCTCCAAAGTTGGGCTTTTTGGGCTGATGGAAAAATGGTGGGCTGAATTCACTTCTCCTCTTCTCTTTGCCTCCTTTATTTCCTGAAAATAATAAAATAAAAACTTTAGTTCCTAAAAATAAAATAATTCTAATTACCTAATATGTATAAGTAATAAATAATAAAAATAAAAATTAGGTTAAATTAGGGATGCCAGGAGGGACATCTCCTAAAGTAACCACTTCCTGCATTCTTGGGGCTTCAGTCCCCTGATAATGCTTCAATCTTTGTCCATTGACTTTAAATTGGTGTCCGTCTTATAAAGATATGATTGTGATGGCACCATGGGGAAAAACCTGCACCACTTGGAATGGGCTAGACCATCTAGATTTCAACTTCCCTGGGAAGAGTTTCAACCTAGAGTTGAACAACAACACAAGCTGCCCTGGGCGGAACTGTCGTGGCAGCAACTTCTTGTCATGTCACTTCTTTGTCTTGTCTTTATAGATTCTTACGTTTTCATAGGCCATTGTTCGAATTTCTTCGATCTCATTCAGATCAAGTAGCCTTTTCTGTCCTGCTTTTTCCAAGTCCATATTCACTGCCTTGATGGCCCAGTATGCTCTGTGCTCAATCTCGACAGGTAAATGACATGTTTTCCCATAAACCAGCCAGTAAGGTGACATTCCCAATGGAGTTTTGAATGTTGTTCTGTATGCCCATAATGCATCATTGGGGTGTAGAGACCAGTCCTTTTGAGTTGGCTTAACCATCTTTTCAAGAATGTTCTTAACCTCTCTGTTGGATATTTCAGCTTGTCCATTAGTCTGAGGGTGGTATGTTGTTGCGATCCGATGTCTGACACCAAATTTTTTTAAGGCAACAGCTATGACCCTAATGTCGAAATGCCTCCCTTCATCACTGATGATCGCCTTGGGGATGCCAAATCTAGAAAATATGTTTTTATGCAAAAACCTCTAAACCGTCTTGGCATCATTTTTCTGAGTAGCGATCGCTTCAACCCATTTGGACACATAGTCCACTGCCAGGAGGATATATAAGTTCCCACATGAAGTTGGGAATGGTCCCATAAAATCAATCCCCCAAACGTCGAAAATCTCGTCTTCAAGAATGTTTTGTAGTGGCATCTCATGTCTCCTTGAGATGTTTCGAGTCCGGTTACACTTGTCACAGTTTTTGTAGAATGTTTGGGCATCCTTGAACAGTGATAGTTGTTGAGTGTGTAAAAGTTCTATTATTTACACCCTATTTAACCCATATTTCTGCTGCATTCAAGCATTAGTTACTGCATTTAGGTCAGTTTATAGCAAAACATCACAAATATATTAAAAGACACAGTTTCTACTAAAAATGGCTATTTTTGCAGGTTGCTATTGTAGCAGACGGAACGGACAGGCGCTAGGTAGTGAAGCAGAAGAGCTGAAACTGGACGAGCAGACAAAGAGGACGATGCTGCCAAGGTTGCCGCCGTGACAGTAGAGGACGACAGCAGTTTTGACGAGAAGAAGCAAGGTGGACCTCGACAGATAGAGAAAATTCAGCCCGTCTGTCGTGTGAAACCACCATATTTTTCCAAGCCCCAGATCGAAAGGAATGTCAAGCCCAAAGTTCAAGGAGAGAAAATCCCAAGCAAGAAAGATGACGCCTGGAAAGTACATTCCTTGAAGATTTAGTCTTTATTAGAATTGTACTTTAAATTAAAGTTGTATTCTTGCTATTTTAGATAACTTGGACCCAAAGCCTATATAAGGGCATATATTTCGACCTAGGAGGGAGAGAACCGATTACCTAGCTTCCTCCCAAAAACCCTAGCCGTTTTCTTCCCCTCAACATGTTCTAAATTCCCCTTAGGGCCACGGGTTGATTTGTAAAGTAGTTGCAAGGGTTGTTTTGTTTTAGGAATTTTCAGTTCAATAAAATAAACTTCAAGTTCTCTTATTTTGGTTATTAATATCTTGCAAGAGCATCAGGAGAGCATTGTGAGGTTATCTATTTACTTAGCATCGGGAGAGTTAAGTATACGAAAGAAATAAGAGCAAGTTCTCTAGCTTATAGTTGAACTATCTTGGACCTAGGGATAGGACGAGGTTAAGTGGCTAAAGAAGAATTCATCAACATCGGTGTTCATCCTTCGATTCACGCCGAGAGGTATCATCAAAGACGTGATCATCAACAGACTTGGACCTAGGGATAGGCCAAGGCACATCTAGGATTCTTGCCAAACTTGAAGTACAGAGTTGAGTGTTCGCTGCCGCGACAAGCAACGGACTGATGCCGCGACAGGTGCTGCCGTGATAGGTGCTGCCGCGGCAGGGACGACGACAAAACTGGATTTCTTGGACTTAGCAATACTTGCACTACTGAGCAATTTAATACCAGCCCATTCTCTCTATCTTGATTCTTCTACTCTTTTATTTACGTTTACTTTATTATTTTCGTGACAACTTCTCAAATATTTTCTTTACTTTCGTGTAGTGAATTAAGGTGAAGCTATTAGCCCAATCCCTGTGGAGACGATATTCGATACTTCGTATCACTTTACTACTTGCGTCGTGTACACTTGCACTACCATTGTGATAGACTCTTTTACACGCAACAACGGCCAATAAAATCCCGACTGCAAAACCTTGGCAGCAGTTTTGTTACCTCCTAAGTGTCCTCCATACTGTGAAGCATGACAGTGATGTAGTATAGCTTCCTGTTCATCCTGTGGTACACATCTCCTGATAACATGATCTGCACAATATTTGAAAAGAAGAGGTTCGTCCCAATAATAATGCTTAACATCATTTTGGAACCTCTTCCTAGCTTGATAATTAAGGTCATGAGGAGTTATTCCGCTAACTAAATAATTAACGAAATCAGCATACCAGAGGAGTACAAAAAACTTACCTGCCGCCATGGCTGTCGTGGCAGTGCTTGTGGCAGCGAACAGCTGCTTGTCAGGGAAGGTCTCCAGTATTTGTGTCTCGTCTGTGGGGAGACTCTTTTCCTTCTCTAGTCTTGACAAGTGATCTGCAACTTGGTTCTCTGTCCCCTTTTTGTCTTTGATCTCAAGGTCGAACTCTTGCAGTAGTAGAATCCAACGTATCAGTCTAGGCTTTGCATCTTTTTTGGTGAACAGATACTTTAATGCAGAGTGGTCTGTGTTGACAATGACCTTCGTTCCAAGTATATATGAACGAAAATTGTCAATAGAGAACGCCACAGCTAACAGTTCCTTCTCTGTTGTGGTGTAATTTACTTGGGCGTCGTTCAATGTTTTGCTGGCGTAGTATATAACATGAAAGAGCTTGTCTTTCCTCTGCCCAAGTGCTGCCCCGACATCATAGTCACTCGCATCACATATAATCTCAAACGGTAGTTTCCAATCTGGTGGCTGTACTATTGGGGCTATTACCAGCTTCTCTTTCAGAACCTTGAATGCCTCAGTACATTCAGCGTTGAAGTCGAAGGGACGGTTCTGATCTAGAAGATGGCATAAGGGTTTTGGGATCTTTGAAAAGTTCGCGATAAACCTCCGATAAAAACCAGCATGCCCTAAGAAACTCCTGATTCCCTTGACTGTGGTGGGTGGCGGCAGCTTTTCGATTACCTCGATCTTAGCTCTATCGACTTCTATGTCGCGGCAGCTTATTTTATGGCCTAGGACTATCCCTCCATCCACCATGAAGTGACATTTCTCCCGGTTCAATACCAAGTTTTCTTTCTCACATCTTTCGAGCAGCTTTCAAAATTTTCTCCAAAGACAGAAAAATCATCCATGAATATCTCCAAGAAATCCTCCACTATATCGAAGAAAATTGCCATCATGCACCTTTGAAAGGTTGCTGGTGCATTCCAAAGTCCAAATGGCATCCTCCGAAAAGCATAAGTACCGTATGGGCATGTAAACGTCGTCTTTTCTTGATCTTCCGGTGCGATGGATATTTGATTGTAACCTGAGTATCCATCAAGAAAACAATAGTAAGGCTTTCCCACTAATCTATCAAACATTTGATCAATAAAGGGAAGGGGAAAGTGGTCCTTCCAGGTAGCTTTGTTACGCTTCTAGTAGTCCATACAAACCCTCCAACCGGTCACAGTCCTGGTTGGGATTAACTCGTTTTCTTCGTTGGTTCCCACAGTTATTCCCCCTTTTCTTAGGAACGCACTACACCGGGCTCACCCATTTGCTATCCGAGATGGCATAGATTATTCCAGCATCTAGCCATTTTATGATCTCCTTGCGAA
Source organism: Hibiscus tridactylites (assembly GCA_958450335.1). Lineage (NCBI taxonomy): Eukaryota > Viridiplantae > Streptophyta > Magnoliopsida > Malvales > Malvaceae > Hibiscus > Hibiscus tridactylites. The sequence goes on along the minus strand of OY288265.1, from coordinate 35,267,353 downwards.
CCACCTCTCGCATAGCATCGTTTAGACGTCTGTAACCCCCTTAACACGGCCTAGACGGTTGACCCGAATTAAGAAAGTCACACGAGGAAAACCAAAGTCAACCCGAAAGTCAACCTTGATTAACGACCCTTTTTTTCTTTTTAATCTTGTCTAGATGCACATTAGCCCTAATTGTGATCACACAAACATCATACTCAAAGATCACAACATCAGAGATCAAACAGGGACCCAAATGAACAAATTACAACTTTAGGGACCAAATTGTAATTTCTGATAAATATGAGGACTTAACCCAATTTAAAGTTACCAACTTGTAATTAGTCAGGTTTCATGCTTCACTGTGAAATTTCAGCTCAAAAGGACTTCCCAAACTCATACAATTGCACAAACAAGATTCAGGACCAAAACGCAAACAATTCAAAACATATAACTGCCAATGTCAGCCCCTAACGGTTACCCGTTCCGGAACACGCAGAACCCGTTTCGAAACACGGGCCGTTCCGCAACGCGTACCGCAACACGGGCTGGCAGTAGCCAAACCGTTTCGGAACGGTCCCTCCCGTTTCGGACGCCTGGGCTTGTTTAAGGCACCTGTTCCGAAACGGGTGGCTCTGTTCCGAAACGCCCTGCACAGATTGCCCCAAAATGCATTCTTAAACATGCAATTAAACATCCAATCATGCTCCAAATGCTACCAAACTTTACCAGCATGCAATTCAACATATATAAGACATACTTGCATCAACAATTCATCAAACAACATCACATATGAAAAGCCCCAAATCTATAGGCATGCTTCCTACACAAGCAAGCCATTCAAGCATAATCTTCCAATTCAAGCATATAAAAGCCAAACACTTAAACCAGCATTCTCATCAACATTCAACATACTTAGGGAGTTCAAAACCTCTCCCAAAACATACACATAGGTCCCCCATTGCCAAATTACCAAAAGCTAAAAGTGTACTTAAGAAACCTTCCATACATTGAGCTTTACTTGCACTTGATTGCTTGCCCTTCTTGCTGCCCTCAAGGTACTCTAATGTTCTGCATTATTGAATTGAGAAAACGAAAGAGAGCGTAAGCAAAAGCTTAGTGAGGAATGCTCATAAAACCATTCAATAATGCATTTATAAAACATTTATAAATCATGCTTCAAATCATCAATTGCACATGCTCAAAAGCATACTTAAAACAAGCATCTCATGCTTCACATCATAACATGTCATATTGGCTACAAGTGATAGGTTCCATTTCTTTAAAAACAAGTTCGTCAACTTTCACCCCAAGGACTTTTAAACACCTTGGCCCCAAGGACTTTTAAACACCTTGGCCCATGGACTTTTAACCACCATGGAAAGGATCACACAAGGACTTTTAACCACCTTTGTGTCCGTATCAAGTTTCACCCCAAGGACTTTTAAACACCTTGGCCCCAAGGACTTTTAAACACCTTGGCCCCATGGACTTTTAAATACCATGGCCCCATGGACTTTTAAACACCATGGAAAGGATCACACAAGGACTTTTAACCACCTTTGTGTCCATACAAGAACCATCCAAGGACTTTTAACCACCTTGATGTTCTTAAGTAAACAAGGCTCACTCAAGGACTTTTAACCACCTTAGTGACCTTAACCTTTTCAAAACATCACTTGCCAATATACATCATTATCATCAATTTATCCACTGTTTTAAAGCATTAAACCAAGCCATATACATCATGCATTAAAAGCATCAAACCACATTTATTCAATGTACAAAAACAAGGAACTCTTACCTTGAGCTTCCTTCAACATATGGCTTACAAAAACAGCAAATACCATGCTAAATCATGCTTTCAAAACAGTATTTAAATCATGCAATAAACCACATTGCATCACAACAAAATCATGGCCACCACTAGAGAGTACTTTCCGAAAACTTACACTTGAGCTTAGCAAAGTTGTTTAGACTTAAACTAAGCTCCCAAGACATTGGTTTCAAAGCCGAAAACCATTTTCACTCACCGATTCCACTTCGCCTCTTGCCGAAGCACCAAAACAAGCTTCCGGATCAACAACTCTTGGATCCAAAGATGCCTCCCATGTTTTAACAAATCAAAGCAGAGGATTAATGCATCATCATGCATTAATTGCTTCAATGAAAGCACCTAAACTCGCTGCTCTCATCCACACTCCATTTTCGGCTACCAAACACAACCGAAAATGCATCCAAACCACTTCTCAACAAAGCCCAGCCATAAACCATCAAAACCTAACATCCTTTAACATCATTTAACATCTAAAAAGAACCTACAAACATCCTTATACCTCCAGCAACATCAGATCCACAAGATCACCTCAAAAACAACCAAGAAACACAAGTTAAACTTAGGAAACTCAACCTATCCGGGATTGCATTAATCAAAACTCAATTCCTTATCAATTTAATGTTAAATTATCATCAAAAACACATCTCAAATCACAGATTTAACAGATCAAACGAAAATCACCAAAAAATCACCAAATCTTGCATTATAAGCCAAGATCCAATTCACAACTCAAAAGCCTTTAATAAAACATCAATTAAGGATTGAAAACTTAGGAATTTCAGTAAAGAACTGATAGTTTAGAGGAGAAGGACGTTCTTACCTCCAAACTTGAGTTTCTCCTCTTTTTGGAATCAAAAACCTTGATGAATCAAGTAGCAAATGATGAGGTTTTGTAGATATGTTGATTAGGAATCAAAAGAGAGTTGAAAGGAGAGATTTAGGTGAGAAAATCAGAAACAATTCTCTGGAGATAAGGTGTTTGGGTTGAGAGAAAATGAGAGAAAGAAAATTAGAAAGTTAGTTAACAAAATAGCCAAATGGCTTTTCCCTCCTCTTTTGACATCTTTTAAAATCAGAATATATCTCAAAATATCTTAGAAAAATCTGGAGAAACTACTTTTGGATTAATAGCTCCTTAAAGATTCAAAGTTTCAACCCTTTCGAAAACAGTCACCAAACTTTCAAAAATTACATTTTGGTCACTAGCCAAAATGTCACCCTTCCAAAACTCATTTTCCAAAATTGATTTCACAGTTCACTTAATTATATTAAAAGATGATTTTAGAACATTTTTCCATATTTTTAATGCAACCCGAACTAGGCTTTCCTAATTTCACCTCTTAAGATTCGAACAACACTTTGACCAAACCGGTCAACGCCCAAAACTACTAAGCCCAAAACCGGGGCGTTACAACGTCTCTGTGCATCAATGGTCAGCTTATGATCATCCTCTAAGAGGATTTTATGCATGCATAGTGCCGGACTGATGCCTTGGATATCAGCTATCGTCCATCCAATAGCCTTTTTGTGCTGTTGCAGCATCCTTATTAGCTGTTGTTCTTGTTCCTGCATTAACTTGGAAGAGATGATTACGGGTAACGTATCATTTAAACCAACAAAAACATATTTTAGCTGCCCTGGCAGAGGCTTAAGATCTTGAACAGGGGCTCTACAGTTGATGGCTTTTGGACTATATGTTCATCCGAGGTATAGTTTAAGGGCTCGAATAACTTACCTGGACGATTGCCTATCCAATTTACCTCCACTTGATCTTCAGTATCAGATGTATCAAATTCTGAGGAGCTGCTGTCGTCGTCCCTGCCATGACAGTCTTCTAAATGGCTGCTGGGGCAGTGGCCAATTTTGATGTCGTGGCAGCCCGATCTGATGCAGGGTTGGTCAAGGGTAACTTCAGTGATAGCCTTGCATTCTTCTTCTGCATCAGCATGTTTTATTGCCTGTAGAACATTCAGCTTGATCTCTTGATCGTTCACTCTCATAGTGAGTTCTCCTTTTTCCACGTCAATCAGTGATCTTCCTGTGGCTAAGAAGAGTTTCCCCAGGATGATTGGTGCATTCTCATATGCTTTACAATCTAAGACAAGAAAGTCTGCAGGAAAAATAAATTTATCAACTCTTACCAGAATATCTTCAATTTTTCCTTATGGATGGATGTAAGAGCGGTCTGCCAGCTGCAGTACTACTGTTGTGGGCTGAGCTTTTCCAATACCTAATTTCTGAAAAACAAATTTGGGCATTAAATTTATACTAGCACCAAGATCACAAAGTGCCTTACCCACAAATTTATCTCCGATTATGCACGGTATGATGAAGCTCCCAGGATCCTTCTTCTTCTAGGGTGGATGCTTGTGCAGAATACTCATGCATCCCTCTGTCATTTTGACCGTTACAAATTCCCCAAGTCTGGATTTCTTCGACATGGCATCCTTGAGAAATTTGGCATAACCTGGCATCTCCTTTATAGCATCTAACAGTGGAATATTGATATGAACCTGCTTAAAAATATCATAGATCTTCTTAAGCTAGGATTCATGTTTCAATTTCTGTAATCGCTGAGGAAAAGGAGGTGGAGGACGGTAATCAGCAATACGTCTTTCCCACTACATTCAGATCTGAGGAGGCTTAGGTTCTTCATCTTTCTCCTTTGTCCCTTCTACTGTCGTGACAGGCTCATCGGCAGCAGGCTGTTTGTCGTCTGTCGGGGCAGCATTCTCGGCAGTTGACTCAAGGCTGGTTCCTTAACTGGTTCAGCTTCCTTCTCTGGCCCTGGTAATTTCTTCCCACTCCTAGTAGTGATGGCTTTACACTACCCATGTGAGGGTAGTCTAGCGTTTTCAGTATCGCTAGGAAATCCTCCATTCTGCCTCGGTTTAATATGCTGGGAAACCTGACCCATCTGTGTCTCTAATGACTTCAGAGTAGCTTCATGGTTGGTCATCCGCATCTCCGTTTTATCCATGAATGACTCAGTTTTCTTGACAAAGTGATTCATGTTCTCAATGTAAGTTCCTGTTTGAGACATAAACATAGCCAAGGTCTGCTCCAGTATACTAGTCGTGGCAGCTGGTGGTTGTTGCTGCTGCTGCTGCGGTTGCTACCGAGTCAGTAATCTAGGTCCCCCCTGATTTTGAGTGTTCTGTTCTTGAGGATTCAGGTCTGCTCCAGTATACTTGGGGTCTTTTCTCTAGTTGGGATTGTAATTGTTGGAATTGTAGTTATGTTTATTGTAGTTCCCAACATACATCACTTCCTCTAATTGTAGCGGAAAATCTTCCGAACTGTGGTTCCCATCGCCAGTTTCGCATACCTCTTTAGTAGAGTAGGCAGGCTATGAATCTTCTTTCAAGAGCTTTTTCATTTCCTTAGTGAGATATGCCACCTGTGATTTTAGAGAACTGTCGGCCTCATAATCTTTTACAGCTAGTACTCTTTTACCCCCTCTTCTTGCTGTAAGAAATTGTTCCTCATTCTTTGCCAGATTTTTCAATACTGTAATCGCTTCATCTGGATCTTTGTCCAACAACAATCCATTTGCTGCTGAATCAATTCTCATACGAGTCTGTAAATTGGCAGCATTATAAAATTTAGTTATCTGGTTCCAAACAGGGAATCCATACATAAGGTAGTTTCTTAGAAGAGTGGTAAATCTTGTCCCAGGCCTCATGCATTGGCTCGTCATCTTCCTGTTGAAAAGTAGCAATTTCGTTATGTAATCGCTCAAATAGATGTGAAGGATTAAAACAAGACAAAAATTCACGAGTTAAATCTGCACAAGTTCGTATTGAACTCGGCGTTAGTTTATTCCACCAAGTTTTTGCCTTGTCCCTCAATGAATAAGGAAATAATCGAAGCCTCAGTATCTCTGGATTAACTCCTGGTAGTCTAAACGAACCACAGATTTCCTGAAACGTTTTTAGATGCTCCCTAGCATCCTCTGTAGCAACACCACTAAATTGGCCAGCGTTGTTAATCATGCTGAACATAACAGGTTTCAGCTCAAAGTTGTCAACTTCTACGTCTGGAAGGGTTGTTTCTAGTTCCACATTATCATTGAGCATGTAGTCTCGGTATGACCGGCGTGCGGCAGCGATAGGAGGATCGGCAGGTGGACCGTTCCTTCCATCTCCGACAGTATTTTTAGCATCATGGGGATTCCCTTGGTTGTTCCTTCTTTCTTCGTGCCTTTCGTTCACCATTGCTTCTAATTGTTCCTCCAGGTATTCGTTTCTTTCTACGAGGAGGCGGACTCTTTTCCTGAGACTGCACATTCGTTCGATTTTAGGATCTAAATGGTGCTCAAGTTCTTTTCCTCGCTGAGATCTGCGCATACGCAAACAAAAGACCTTATGAAAGGTACATGTTGAACAATCCAAGTAAAAACAGAAAAATAAAAGAAGTGCAGTAAAAGATAGGGTAAAGATATGTTACTAGTCCCCGGCAACGGTGCAAAAAACTTGTTGCGTGTAAAAGTGCCTATCGCAATGTAGTGCAAGTGTACACGACCCAAGTAGTAAAGTGATACGTAAGTATCGAATATCGTCTCCACATGGTCTGGGCCTATAGCTTTAACCTGGAATTACTGCACGAGAGGAAAAGAAAATAGTTTAAATTTTTGTCACGAGAATATAAAGAATATTGATAAAAGAGTAAAGAATTTAGGATAGAGAGAATGTGCCTGCATTGAATTGCTCAGTAGTGTAGGTGTTGCAAAGTCTAGGAATATATGTTCTGTCGTTGCGCCTGTCGCGGTAGCACCTGTTGCGGCAGCGGTCTGTTGTAGTCGCGGCAGCGATCACACAACTCTGTACTTCAAGCTTGGCAAGAATCCATGATGTGCCTTGGCCTATCCCTAGGTCCAAGTCTGTCGATGAACATGTCTTTGATGATACCTCCCGGCGTGAATCGAAGGATGAACACCGATGTTGTTGAATTCTTCCTTAGCCACTTAACCTCGTCCTATCCCTATGTCCGAGATAGTTCAACCATAAACTGGAGAACCCGTACTTATTCCTTTCGTATACTTAACTCTCCCGATATTAAGTAAATGTATAATCTCACAATGCTCTCTCGATACTCTTGTAAGATGTTGAAAACCAGAATAAGCAAACTTGAAGTCTATTTTATTGAACAGAAAAATTCCTAAAACAAATGCAATCTTTGCAACTACTTTACAAATCAACTCGTAGCCCTAGGGGAAGTTTAGAACATGATGAGAAGGGGAAAGCGGCTGGGGTTTGGAAGAGAAGGCTAGAGAGTAAAATATCCTTCCCTAGGTCGAATTACATGCCTTTATATAGGCCTTGGGTTCAAGTTTTCTAATATGGCAAGAATACAAGTTTAAACTAAAGTATAAGTCTATTAAAGACTAAATCTTCAGAGCATATATCTTTAATTCGTCCTTCCTTCTTGTTTGGAGTTTCTTCCTTGAACTTTGGGCTTGGCCTTCATTCTGATCTAGGGCTTGGAAAAATATAAGGGTCCTCCACGACAGACCGGCTTAATTTTCTCTTTCTGTCGAGGCCCACTTTACTTCTTCCCTTCATCATTGTTGTCGTCCTTCGCTGCCACGGCAGCGGCCATGGCAGCATCATCCTTCTCTTCTGCAGTCCAGTTCCAGCTCTGCTTCTTCACTGCCCAGCATCTGCTTCTCCACTGCCCTCCATCTGCTACAGCAGCTACCTGCAAAAGCAACCAATTTCAGTAGAAACTGTGCCATTTGATATAAGTGTGATGTATAAATGAAATCTAACCTAAATGCAATGAATAATGCTTGAATGCAGTAGAAATATGGGTTAAATAGGGGGTAAAATATAGAACTTTTACACACTCAACAGAAGGTTTACCCACTTGAGTTGCCCCTAGAGGTTCCTAACACTGGCTCTAGGAAAGAAATAAAAGAAAAAAAATTAGACTCACTTGCCCCCAAAACTGCCTTACAATGACTATAGGAAGATTTTTGAGTTTAAGTAAAAAAAAAACTCAAGGAGCCTAAGAATTGCCTCCAGAAAAGATGGAGTCGAGTCTAAGTTCAGAAAAAACTAAAGGAGCCTAAGAATTCCCTCCAGAAAAAATGAAGTCGAGTCTAAGGTCAGAAAAACTAAAGGAGCCTAAGAATTACCTCCAGAAAAAAATGAAATTGGCATAAAATTCAAGTGAGTAGCATAACTATTCTGGTAAACTAAAGGAGTCTAGGAACATATTTGTTCACAAAACCTTCACACATTTGCACAAGAACTATAGCATTGTTCCGGATAAATCCATAAACACCCGACAAGGTACTACTTTTGAGTGGTAGGTAATGTAAGTTCACCAAATTAAGCCAAGCCAAAAAGTTTTTATTTTTAGTTAGGTTGTAGTTGCTTGAGGACAAGCAAGGACTTGAATTTGGGGGGTATTGAGTGCATAAAAGTTCTATATTTTACCCCTCATTTACCCATATTTTTTCTGCACTCAAGCATGATTCATTGCATTTAGGATAGATTTTTGCATATACATCACAAATAGATAAAATGGCACAGTTGCTACTGAACTTGGTAACTTTTGCAGGTATCTGCTGTGGCAGACCCAGGGCACTAAAGGAGTAGAAATGGATTGAAGAGCTGGAGTCGAGAGGCAGAGGTTGTCATGCCATCTGTTGTGGCAGCCATGACGATAGAGGAATGCTGAGGTGGAAAAGTGAAGTGGAGCTCGACAGATAGAGGATTTCAAGTCGGTCTGTCGTGGACCACTCCCATATTTTTCTGAGCCCTGAAGCAGAATGAAGGCCAAGCCCAAAGTTCAAAGAAGAAACTCAAGGCAAGAAAAGAGGACGAATTCAAGGCATCTACTCAGAAGATTTAGTCTTTCATAGAGTTGCACTTTAATTCAAAATTGTATTCTTGCCATATTAGAAAACTTGAACCCAAGGCATATATAAAGGCATGTAATTTGACCTAGGGAAGGATATCTCATTCCTAGCCATCTTCCCCTAAACCCTTGTTGTTTTCCCTTCTCCATCATGTTCTAAACTCCCCTAGGGCTAAGGGTTGATTCTGTAAAGTAGTTGCAAGGATTGTATTGTTTTAGGAATTTTCTGTCAAGTAATAAAAGCTTCAAGTTTATTTACTCTTTTTTTCATATATCATAAGAGGATCGGGAGAGCATTGTGAGGTTATCCATTTGTTTGATATCGGGAGAGTCAAGCATACGAAAAGAGTAGATACGTGTTTTCCAGTTTATGGTTAAACCATCTTGGCTTAAGGATAAGTGGCTAAAGAAGAATTCAACAATATTGGTGTTCACCCTTTGATTTATGTCGGGAGGTGCCATCCAAGAAGTGTTCATCAATAGATCTTGGGCCTAGGGATAGGACAAGTCATAACAGGGATTCTTGCCAAGCTTGAAGTATAGAGTTGTTGATCGCTGCCGCGACATCAACAGGCATCTGTCGCGACAGTCACAACGACAGAACACAGAAGTTCCTCTAACAGTGCAACACCTGCACTACTGAGCAATTCAATACCGGCCTATTCTTTAAATATTATTCCTTTATCTTTCACTTTAGTTTTTACTCAAGATTACTCCAACATTCAATTAAACTATTTTCTTTCTCTTGTGCAGCAATTCAATGATAGAGTTATTTCCAGTCCCTATGGAGACGATATCCGATACTCTAGTATCACTTTACTACTTGCGTCGTGTACACTTGCACTATTTGCCATAAGACTCTTTTACACGCAACAGATGTGTTCTGATGCATGAAGGTAATGTGATTGCATATGCTTCTAGACAACTTAAGCCTCACGAACTGAATTATCCAACTCATGATCTTGAATTAGCAGCCATTGTTTTTGCACATAAAATATGGTGTCATTATCTGTATGGTGAGAAGTGTAAGCTATTCACCGATCACAAAAGTCTAAATTACTTGCTCACTCAGAAAGAGTTAAATCTTAGACAAAGAAGGTGGTTGGAATTACTCAAAGATTATAATCTGACCATCGACTACCATCCTGGAAAGGCTAACGTGGTTGTCGATGCTCTGAGTCGAAAACCGAACCTCGGTAAGTCTTTCGAAATTCTAAAAATTCTGAAAATGTTCAATCTTGAAAGTTCACTAAATCAATCGAATAGTACCTTGCTTTCCAAGTAATGTATTTGATATGTTTGTTCGTAGCTTCTCTGGCCATCAATGCTCATTTCTGACTATATAAAGCTCAGAATTATCTGAATGAACTCCGGGTTCAATCTGTTCTGATTTCTAGAATCAAAGATCTCCAACAAGTTGATCCGAAGCTTCAGAAAATCTTGTCTAACCTTGAGTCTAATCTTGGAAAGGCTAATGTTTTGATATAATAATTGAAAAATGTTTTGGACTGATTTAAAAAGAATTCAAAACTATTTCCAAAGTCTAAATAACTTGAAACTATGTTTAGGGATGTTTTTAAAAGGGTTTAACATGTTTTTCAAAGCCAAACTTCACAAAACCTTCCAGGCGTTTCGAAACACCCTTAGGTGTTTCGATACGGTGTCTTCCAGTAGCAAAAATGTTTCGATACAGGTATCGAAATGGGTCGTTCCTGGATGAGGATTTTGCCCAGCGTTTCGATACGGGCTATGCCATTTCGATACGCTTACGTGGCATCGACCACAACGGTCATAAACCCCAACGGCTATTTTCCAACTAACATTTAAATGCAGAGCGTTTCGATACGGTGCCTAGAGTTTCGATACGGGCGTTTCGATACGGATGCTCATCAGACTGCAATGGCTCTTTCTACTTAAAGAGCGTGTCGAAATGGGTTCGAGCGTTTCGATACGGGCAGCAGCAGAACTGCATTTATGGTGGGAAATGAAGTCCTCAGCGGCTCCAATTCAACTCCAACGGCTATAAACTCATCAAGGAGTATAAAAGGGACCTTCAAGCATCAAGATATGGTTAATGCTTCAATTGTCAATCAACAAATGATCAAAAAGTGTCTTTGTACTTAAATTGTCAATTCTTGTATAGACAAACACTAGTGAGCCAAAATTGTCAAATTTGCTCAAGTGTTTTAGGTTTTGGGTGAGTGCATTATTGAGCAAACAAATACTTATTAGAGAGATTTAAGTTTGCATATTTCTTTTCTCTTGTAAAGAGGGTTTGATCAAGGCTTTTGGCAGAAAGCTTGATCAATGTATAAGGGTTTCCTCCTAAGCCTAGAAAAGGGTACGAATCAATAGTGGATTGATTGGAAATCCTTAGTGGGAAGCTAAGGTAGTGGATGTAGACCTTGGTTAGAAGGTTGAACCACTCTAAAATTATTCTGTCATCTTTATTTTAGCTTCCACACCACATCCACCCAAAATTCCACCTCTCCGCCACTTGGTGAGCAAGATCGGTTGAAGGAATCGAGCACCTTAAAACTCAACAATTGATATCAGATCTTGGCTCAATCGAAGAAGATTAACATTCTATTGAGAAGATCTGGCAAGCTCGATCATCTTTTCACCAACCGGCTCAAATGGCGCAATCCATCGACAAACCGCCTTTCTTCGACGGAACCTACTATGCCCATTGGAAGACCAAGATGAAGTTTTTCATAAAGTCGAGAGACTACAAACTATGGGACATAGTTGAAGATGGATCGTTCATGCCTCAACGAAGCAAAGCGGAGTGGAGTGCCGACGATCGCAAGAAGATTGAGCTAAATTGCAAAGCCTTGCACATCCTCTTTTGTGCATTTGGCCCAACCATCTATGAGAAGATGTCTTCTTATGAGAGTGCCAAGGAGGTATGTGACAAGCTTGAAGTCACATATGAGGGAACCGATGAAGTTAAGGAGACCAAGATTAGGCTCCTCACCTTAGAGTATGAGAACTTCAAGATGGATCCGGAAGAGAACATCGAGAAGATGTTTAATAGGTTCTCCACTATCACCAATGGTCTTAAAGGCTATGGAGAAGCCATCTCGGAGGAAAAGCTTGTTCGAAAGCTCATCTACTCACTTCACGAGTCTTGGGACTCAAAGAGGACCGCCATCATCGAAGCCAAGAATTTGAAGACCTTGAAGCTTGATGAACTCATGGGGTCACTCCTTACTCATCAAATCATGAAGAAGAACAAAGAAGATGAGAAGAAGAGGGAAGAAATTAGAACTATGGGAGAGAAGAAGATCAAAGTGCTTGGCATCAACACAAGTGCCATTTCTCTCAAGTCCTCCACTTGTCATCATGTAGATTCTAGTGAGGAGGAAAGTGAAGATGAAGAGATGGCCTATCTCTTCAAGAAATCTGCCCGGTTCATGAAGAGCAAAATGGAAAATTCCAAGCATGAATCGAGGAAGAAGATGAAGAATTCCCACAAGTCCAACAAGAGGGGATCATCTTCAAACCAAGCATATGTGGCCACATGGAGTGATGAAGACTCCACCGATGATGAAGTAGCCCACATATGCTTGATGGCCCTCAATGAGGGGGAGGTAACTTCTAACTCATCTATTTCAAATTCATATACATTTGATGAGGTGAAAGATGCCTATGATGATTTGCTTTTGGAATTCAAGGCATCATTTTCCAAAAACAAAAAGTTTATTTCAAAAATAAAAATTGAAAATGATTTGCTTTCGAGAACAAATCTTGAACTTGAAGCAAAATTGAAAGATTTTGAACAAAAATGTTTTGATTTACAAAATTTGCTTCTTAAAGTTCAAAAAGAAAAAGATTTAATTTCCAATGAACTTCAAAAGAAAAATGATTTAGGAAAATCAAATTTTTATGTAAGACAATCTAGTGCCCCTAGATTTGTTAAAGGAAAATGTTTTAGAAGTATTTGGGTCCCAAAAGGACTTAGTACTTCAATTAAAAATGATGAAATTCAAAAATGGATTCCTAAGGGGACTAAAGTTTGTGCTACTAACGTTTATGGATCCAAAGCAATTTTGATACCAAAAATCACTTGATTATCTTTTTGCTAGGTGTGATGGAGAGTGATCAACAAGTCCAATTAATGAGGGGGAGCTCCATGCACACAAAGGAAGAACACTTGAAGAAGGAAGGCTTCACATCCTCCCTTGAGTTCAAGTGTGGTAAAATCTAGTTGCTTTTGTTTTTATTTGATTTATTTTTATTTATGTCAACTAGATAATCATATATGTTGGACTAACATTTTTAATGATGCTTTGAGTAAGGGGGAGCCATTATAAAACCAAACTCTTATTTTTGTCAAATTTTTCCTCTATAGTTATTTTGAACTTAATGTTTTAAATTCTTTTTGATATAACAAAAAGGGGGAGAAATGTGGTTTGAAAATTTGAATTTTCAAATGAATAAGGGGGTACTTTATTTGATTTCATATCTTTAATCTCTTATTCAAATTTTTAAACTTAAAGGGGGAGAATCCCAACCAATTTTTCAAGATAGTTTTATTATATCAAAAAGGGGGGATTGTAGAACTAATGTTTTGATATAATAATTGAAAAATGTATTGGACTGATTTAAAAAGAATTCAAAACTATTTCCAAAGTCCATATAACTTGAAACTATGTTTAGGGATGTTTTTAAAAGGGTTTAACATGTTTTTCAAAGCCAAACTTCACAAAACCTTCCAGACGTTTCGAAACAACCTTAGGTGTTTCGATACGGTGTCTTCCAGTAGCAAAAACGTTTTGATACAGGTATCGAAACGGGTCTTTCCTAGATGAGGATTTTGCCTAGCGTTTCGATACGGGCTATGCCGTTTTGATATGCCTACGTGGCATCGACCATAATAGTCATAAACCCCAACGACTATTTTCCAACTAACATTTAAATGCAAAGCGTTTCGATACAGTGCCTAGCGTTTTGTGAAACCTATGTTTGGTTTTGATATAATTAAATCTTTAAGGATCAATTTAAAAAACTTAAAATTGTTTTATAAGTCCCTTAATAAGTTTTAAGTCACCAACACTTTAAAACTGATTTGAAAAACTCAAATTCAAAATATTTTCTAAGTGTTCCAAGGCTAAAACTATTGAAAACCGTCCAGGTGTATCGATACGCTTCCAGCCGTATCGATGCCTTTTTACAAAGTTGGCCACTGGAGGAACTCGTTTCAATACGCCCTTAACCGTATCGAAACAGATTCAATCTGTATCGATACGCCCCTTTGTAAAAGTCTAAAAGAGTTTGAATGGTGTATCGATACGGCTTCACCCGTATCGATACAGTTTTAACGAATTTTTAATTCAGAACGTTTTAAATGTTTCGACCATTGGTGTCAGTTGTTAGGTAACCACATTTTAAATTGGTAGTTGACCCGTATCGATACGGTAAACCCTCGTATCAAAACAGAAACTTACAGTGAGTTATGTCGAGAAAAAGGTATCGATACGGTCTTAGCCGTTTCGATACCCCGTATCGATACGCCTACGTGCGTTTCGATACCCCCTATTTATTATGTACAACGACTCTTTCTTTTTTGAGACAGGTATCGATACGGCTCCCCGAGTACCGATACGGATAGCTGCAGAAGTGCATTTATGGTGGTAAGAGAGGGTTCCAACGGCTCTATTCAATTCCCCAACCACCCAAACGGCTAGAATTAATAGAGGAAGTATAAATTAAAGCCCTTTAAGTGTCAGCAACAACTATTCAACCTACAAGCATCATCAAAGCAAAAATCCAAACCCTTGTGCTCTTAAAAGTCAAATTCTTGTACCCAACTCTAGTGTTTTCATTGTTATCTTGTATTGTGAGTTTGGGGTGATTGAAATTGTATTTGGGTAAACATTTATCCTTTGTGAGGAACTATTTGAGTTTACCAAAACCTTCTCTTTGTAAATTGAGTGGATTAAGCTTTGGGTAGAAAGCTTAATCAAATTTGTAAGGTTACCTCCTCATCCAAGAAAAGGGGAAGAATTCAAGTAGTGAATTGGTTGAAAATCCTTAGTGGGAACTAAGGTAGTGGATGTAGAGTTCATTTGGAGAACTTGAACCACTCTAACTACTTGTGTCATGTTTTATTTTTTACTCATTCCTCCCACCAAAGTTTTTATTGCCAATTCACCCCCTCTTGGCCATTTGCAACTGTGTGATCAACTCAACAATTGGTATCAGAGCTACACTCATTGGAAGGATTACAACCCTCTTGAGTCGATTCTAGGAGAGTTTGATCAACAACTAGTCAAGCAATGGCATCCACCTCCAACTCCAACCTCTATGAGTCCCAATCTACCACCAAGCCACCATTCTTCAATGGGGATAACTACCCATATTGGAAGAATAGGATGAGGCTCTTCATCAAGTCTACAGACTATATGGTGTGGGATGTGGTTGAAGAAGGTCCATACATTCCTATGAAGAGAGATGGAGAAAGACTTATCCCAAAGGTAAAACCGAGATGACGGATGATGAAAGAAGAAGGATGCAAGTGAATGACAAAGCTCTCAATGTGATATTTTGTGCACTTGGTTCGGATATCTACTCCAAGGTGTCTTCAATAGAAAATGCCAAGGAGGTTTGGGATACCATCGAGACAACATATGAGGGAACTAGTGATGTCAAGGAGACAAAGATTGGGCTACTCAATCTAAGCTATGAAAATTTCAAGATGGATCCCGATGAAAGTGTCTCCAAGATGTTTGATCGATTCTCGGTCATTGTCAACGGTTTGAAGGGGTTCGGTGAGATCATCCCCGAAGACAAACTAGTGAGAAAGTTGTTGTACTCTCTTCCGGAGTCATGGGATGGAAAGAGAACGGCTATTATTGAAGCTAGAGATTTGAAGACTCTCAAGCTTGATGCTCTTGTTGGATCTCTACTCACCCGTGAGATCATGAGGAAGAAAAGAGAAGAAGAGAAGAAAACGGTTGAGAAGAAGGATGTTGAGAAGAAGAAGGTGGGAATCGCTCTTAAAGCTTCATATCAAGAAAGCAATTCAAGTGAATATGAAGATGAGGAGATGGCCATGTTGGCCAAACGGTTTACTCGGTTCATGAAGTCAAATCGTGGAAGAAAGTTTATTAGAAAGGGAGACTTCAATAGTAAGAGTAAGGAAGAGGAGAATGACCAAATCACTTGCTATGAATGCAAGAAGCCGGGTCACATCTGTTTCGAATGTCCTCAATTGAAGAGGAAGAGCTTTGGGAAGAAGAACAAGCTCAAAGCTCAAATAGCAACTTGGAGTGACGATGAGTCATCCGAGGAAGAGGAGGAAGTGGCCAATCTATGTCTCATGGCCATTGATGATGAACCAAAGGTAAATTCGAACTTATCCAATTTTGATTTTACTTTTGATGAACTTCAAGATGCTTATGATGAATTGCAAGAGGTTTACAATGAGTTAGTAGGAAAATATAAAGAATCCATTTTGAAAAACAAGAATCATTTTCGATTTGAAAAATCAAAATGAGACATTTTCAAAAGCTAACTCCGAATTGGAAAAGAAAGTTTTGTTTTTAGTAAATCTTTCAAATGATCTTAAATCGAAAAATCTTGAACTTGAAAAACTTCTTTCCGATTTTCAAGATTATCACACAAAGGAAGTGGATAATCTTAAAACATCTATTGCTATTGGGAAAAACAATTTTGAAAAAGGAAATCATTCTAAATCCCAATATGTAAAAAGAAGGCTAAAGGGGTACCTTTGCCCCTGAGTTCGACCCAAAAATGCAATTTCGCCCCTCGTTGAAAAGTACACTCAATGTGGCCCTCCAGTCCATGAAATCAATCAAATATACCTTTTGACCGACGTTGACCGTTACGGTGCTGACGTGGCAGTTAACGGTGATGACGTGGCAGTCCATGATGCTGGCGTGGTGGTCAACGGTGCTGACGTGGCAGTACAAGTGGGATGATGGCGTGGCAGGAGGGGCTGAATTGATTATTTTAACCGAATCGAGGGCATAATTAATTTTTTTCCCGACTTTAGGGGCGTAATTAGAAGTTAAATAACTTATTTAATTTTTAAGCTAAAAAATAAAAATTATTAATATTTAAATATTTATAAAATATTAAAAAATATATAAAAACATTAAAGTTATAAATATAAAAAATTAAAAAATATTTATAAACCATTGGAGAATCTTTCGATTGTTTCTCGTTATGCTAAGCGACTAATGTTCCTTGAACATATTTTCAATTGAGACATCCTTGTATTAAAGTATTGATAAAGCCAAAATTCTCTTTCATTCCTCTACATCAAATATTAATGAGCATCAATTTGATGTAAAAAAGCGGAAAAAAATTGAATTATATTGTTATTCTAGTACAATGTTGATTGCACTGAATTTTTTTTGACGAATAGTAATATTCAAAGTGACGAAGTCGAATTTTTTTTATAAAAGTGTTTAATTTTTAATACTTTATAAAAACATTTATTAAGTTTTTACATTAAATTTTATTATTTTTTAATTTATAATATATTTGAATATTTTGTATATTTTTTATTTTTTGAATATTTTATTTATTTTTATTAACTTTATGAATTTTTATAAAATAAATTGAAGAATATTTTGATCTTCTGTGAGAGTCTTCACTTTGTTTTTTTTTAAATTATCCTCACTTAATAAAATTATTTATCTAGTTTTAATATTTTAAAATTTTAATAATTTCATAAATTCTTATTTTTCAACTTAAATATTAAATAAGTTATCAAACTTTTAATTAAAATCAATTATGCCCCTAAACTCAGAAAAAAAAATCAATTATGCCCTCGAATTCGGTTAAAATAATCAATTCAGCCTCTCTTACCACGTCATCATCCCACGTGTACTGCCACGTCAGCACTATTGACCACCACGTCAGCATCATGGATTGCCACGTCATCTCTGTTAACTGCCACGTCAGCACCGTAACGGTCAACGTCGGTCAAAGGGTCAATTTGATCGATTTCATAGACTAGAGGGCCACATTAAGTGCACTTTTCGGCGAGGGGCAAAATTGCATTTTTGGGTCGAACTCAGGGGAAAAAGTACCCCTTTAGCCTAAAAAGAAAACCTTTTATTCCTAAACAAAGAAATTTTAATAAGCAATCTAGAGGTCAAAGAGTTAGGAGTGTTTGGGTTCCTAAGGAACTCATTATTTCTAATAATATGAATGCTATTTCTTCTTGGATTCCTAAGGGAACCAAAATTTTGAAGGCTAACACTCATGGACCCAAAATGATTTGGGTACCAAAAATCAAGGCCTAATTTCTTTGTTTGTAGGGGGAGCATTGCTACAAGGCTAAAGCTTCAAGCCAAAATTCTTGGTACCTTGATAGTGGATGCTCAAGACATATGACCGGTGACAAGAGTAGATTTGTGGAACTAAAGCCAAAGAGTGGTGGAGTGGTAAGTTTCGGTGACAACTCCAAAGGCCACATTGAAGGAATAGGCTCCATTGGTAATCACTCTTCTATTTTCATTGAAAATGTTTTTGTATGTCAACGGTCTTAAGCATAATTTATTGAGCATTAGTCAATTATGTGATAAGGGTTTTAATGTTTTATTTGATAAAAGTGGTTGCAAAATTGTAAACATTAAAACAAATCAACTAATGCTCATTGGTCATCGCATAGGGAACATATACATGGTGCATCTAGATGACATTCATTCATCTCATACATGCTTAGTTGCATATGATGAACATGACTCATGGCTTTTGCATAGAAAATTAGGACATGCTAGCATGAATGTCTTAGAGAAATTAAATTCCCTTAATCTAGTTAGAGGTTTACCCAAACTTAAATTTTCTAATGATAAAATTTGTGATGCATGTTCAAAGGGTAAACAACATAGAACTTCATTTAAATCCATTAATGATGTCTCTACTAGTAGATGCTTACAATTGATTCATATGGATCTTTTTGGGTCTATTAGAACAATGAGCTTGGGTGGAAAATCATATGCTTTTGTGCTTGTAGATGACTATTCTAGGTTTACTTGGGTTCTATTCTTAAGTACAAAGGATGAGGCTTTAGAAAAATTCATCACATTTTCTAAAATAACTCAAAATGATCTTGAACTTAAAATCTCTCACATTAGAAGTGATCATGGAACCGAATTTCAAAATCTAGGTTTCGATGAGTTTGTAAATGAAAATGGTATTAGCCACAATTTTTCCGCACCTCGCACTCAACAAAATGGGGTAGTTGAGAGGAAAAATCAAACTTTAGAAGAAATGGCTAGAACCATGCTTTGCGAAAATAATTTACCTAAATATTTTTGGGCGGAAGCCACAAATACCGCTTGCTATATTATAAATCGAGTAATGATTAGGCCGATTTTGAAGAAAACACCTTATGAGATTTTAAAATCTAAGAAGCCTAACATTAGCTATTTTCATCCTTTTGGTTGCAAGTGTTTTGTTTTAAATAATGGTAAAGAGAATTTAGGTAAATTTGATGCTAAAAGTGATGAAGCTATTTTCCTAGGGTACTCTTTAAACTCTAAAGCCTATCGTGTATTTAATAAAAGAACTCTAGTAGTTGAAGAGTCTATACATGTTTTCGATGATAACCTCTTTCCGAGGAAGGAATCTTGTGATGATGATGATGTAGGAATCCTTGATGCCATTGATGGGGGACAAACGTTAAAGGTGGATGAGGTTCAACCTAAAGATGAGGATACACAAGATCCACCTCTTGAAGCCTTGAAGGACTTGGCTCTTAAGGAAAAGGAGGTGTCTTACCCAAGGGAGTTCAACTATGTCAAAGGTGGTGAAATCTTAGGTGATCCATCCAAAGGGGTAACTACTAGATCCTCTCTCAAATTAATGAACCATGTTGCATTTCTTTCATGTATTGAGCCTAAAAATATTAAAGAAGCTTTAAAAGATGATTTTTGGATTTTGTCCATGCAAGAGGAATTAAATGAATTTGAGAGAAGTAAAGTTTGGACATTAGTTGAACGGCCTAATAATCAATCTACTATAGGAACAAAATGGGTTTTTAGGAATAAATTAGATGAAAGTGGTAATATAGTGAGAAACACGGCTAGACTTGTTGCTCAAGGCTATACCCAAGAAGAGGGAATTGATTTTGATGAGACTTATGCACTCGTAGCTAGAATGGAAGCCATTAGGATGTTGCTTGCATTTGCATGTTATCATAATTTCAAGCTTTTTCAAATGGATGTGAAAAGTGCCTTTTTAAATTGTTTTATAAATGAAGAAGTGTATGTTGAACAACCACCGGGTTTTGAGTATTCAAAATTTCCAAACCATGTGTTTAAACTTACAAAAGCTCTCTATGGTTTAAAACAAGCTCCTAGAGCTTGGTATGAGAGACTTTGAAATTTCTTAATTGAAAAGGGTTTTGAAAAAGGAAAGGTGGATACCACACTCTTCATAAAAAGATATAACAATGACATCTTAGTAGTACAAATCTATGTTGATGATATCATTTTTGGTTCTACTAATGAGTGTTATTGTAAAGAATTTTCTAAGCTAATGCAAGGTGAGTTCGAAATGAGCATGATGGGGGAGCTATCATTCTTTTTGGGACTCCAAATCAAACAAAGGAAAGATGGCACCTTCATAAATCAAGCTAAGTACGTGAATGATATGCTCAAAAAGTTTGGCTTGGAGAATGCAAAACCTCAAGCCACACCTATGTGTTCTTCCATAAAGCTTGACAAAGATGAAGGAGGTAAGTGTGTTGATTCTAAGCTTTATAGATCCATGATAGGTTCTTTGCTTTACCTTACCGCAAGTAGACCGGATATTATGTTTAGTGTTTGCTTGTGTGCTAGGTTTCAAGCTAGTCCTAGAGAATCACACTTAGTTGCCATTAAGAGAATTTTTAGATACCTTAGAGACACACCTACCTTAGGCCTTTGGTATCCTAAAGATTCTTCCTTTAGCCTTTATGCTTATTCGGATGCGGATTATGGGGGATGTAAGATAGATGGGAAAAGTACTTCCGGGACATGCCAATTCTTAGGTAGTATGCTCGTATCTTGGTTCTCTAAGAAACAAAATAGCGTAGCCTTATCTACCACTGAAGCGGAGTACATATCCTTAGGGAGTTGTTGTGCTCAAGTCCTTTGGATGAAGCAACAACTCTTAGATTATGGTGTTGAAATAGAAACCATACCCCTTAAGTGTGACAACACTAGTGCCATTTGTCTCACTAAGAATCCCATCCAACACTCTAGAACTAAACACATAGAAATTAGACATCATTTCATTAGAGATCATGTTTTGAAAAATGATGTTGTTATAGAATATGTTGACACCTTAAACCAATTAGCGGATATATTTACAAAACCTTTAGATAAAGAGCGCTTTTGATCCCTTAGGAGAGAGTTAGGTCTAGCTAGCCTATCTTGACCTTTTAGGACCTATTTGTGCTTAAAATTGCTTGATCTTGTGAAATTTCATGTTTGTGTGTTGTAACTCTTAAAAATGTCCATGCCTATAGCTAGGGGGAGTATGATTCTATTCAAATATGCTTAGAATTGTTCATTCATCATTTTCATTCCTTTAGGAGGTGTTAAAATCGAGCCTATGGTTGTTCTTTAGGCCTAAAATGCATTTCTGGGCATAGGATATCGATACGGCCCTACGCGTATCGGTATGAGTACTTTATTAGTTTCCCAGACTTCATTTTGCCTCAAACGGGTATCGATACGGTTAAACCCATTTCGATACGAGCTTTAATCGTTTCGATACGGATTGCACCCGTTTCGATACGATTCTCCAACGGGCATTTTTATGGGAATTACACTTTTACCCCCGTATCGATACACCCTCAGGCGTATCAATACGCGATTGCGCAGACAGCTTTAAATTTGGCATTTAATGTCTTTAACTTTTACCAAAACTAAAATTCTCAAAACCCTAAAAACCCTAGCCATTTTTACCCTATAAATAGGATCTTCCTCCCTCATATTTTCACACCACAACTCAAAAAAATCTTAAAGAGGGTTTCCATCAAGCAAAGCTCTAAGATCTTTCTCATCAAATTTGGTGCTAGATTTCTCTTCATTCCTCTCTAATCCCTATCAAGGTAAAACACTCTCTTTTTCTTTTTCAATTTTTTTGTGCTTTGTTTTTATATCTATCTTCTTAACAAAATTTTGTTTTTCAAAACTTCTTCTTCAAATTTTATTTTCCAATTTTTTTTTATACCTTGATCTTTGATTTCTCAATGACTTTAATGAAGGAATCTAAATGCATACACTTGTTTTTCTAGTTCATGACACCCAAAGAATCTAGGAAGAGATCTCGTGTTACTCAAACCGGTGAATCATCTAATCCGGGAGAGGTTACTCGTCCAAATTATACCCAAATCTATGAACATTCCTTTGAAACCCCCGGAGCTCTCACATATTTTCGTCAATTCGAAAACTACAAGATTCGTCCGGAAAGGGCAATATCTATTCCTTTTCTTGACTCGGAGCGATTCAAATTTGAATATCTCCCTTTGCTTCGACGTTGGAATTTTATGGATTTTCTCTCTATTCCCGGGTTTTATTTTCGTCTTTTGGTTTTGATCTTTTATACTAATGCCAAATGTTGTGCTAATCGCAATGGGGTTGTTATCTGAATTAGTTCCTATCTAATGGGCAAGAAAATCCTCCTTGATGTCAAATCTATATGTGAAGTTTTTAAGTTGGAGGATGAAGGCCTTGATGATGAGAATGCTTTAGGCCATGTTCTTAGTGGCTCCGTCACCGCCCTAAATGCTCAAGATCGGATCCTCCATTTGATGGTCTCTTGGTGGTTTAGGCCTTTCGGAGGAAAATACTCTACCATCCGTCAAGTGGATGACTTTTGGATTCGTTGCTTCCGTGAGAGAAAGCGTCCAAACCTTGCTCGAATCATGTTTGCGGAGATTGTTTATCTTGTGCAACATCGCCACACCTCTCTCGTCACCTCTTTCACCTATGGTACAACCCTAAGTTATTTCTTTTTGAAAAAGGATATTGATTGCTCATTTGACTACCCAACTCCCCTCACCGATCCTATTGATGAACGCTCCCTTGCACGGGGTAAGTTCCATTATTTTAATGGAAGTTGGTTACGTCTTTCCGAGCTACCACCCGAGGCCGCGGCCGAATTGGAAAATCCTCAAGGTGATCAAGCTTCTCAAGCTCCTCCACCTCCTCCTCAACCTTTCATGGATGCTCTTATGACCTTCCTTAATGAGCAATTCACGGGGTTGCGCACGGGAATGGGAAATCGTCTTACCGCTCTTGAAACAAGCTTTGACACAAGGATGACGAACATGGAGAATCGTTTAACCTCTCTTGAAGGCGGTCATCACTCCTTGAATATTTCGCTCTCCGCCTTTCATGATGAGTGGCGTAATAGCATGAGGAATGATGCTCCAATTGAAGATGAAGAGGAAGATGATGAAGAAGGCGATGATGATGCCTCATAGCTTCTCCTTGCATCTCATGCATATCATCTAGGACATTTCTATTTATGCACTTTTGTTTCATGTTCTTAGGTCTAAGTTTGCTTTATTTTTAAACCTATGCTTTGATTTTTATGTTTTGTTGGATTTTTAAGTTGATGTTATGCTTAATAATATTTATGTTGCCTATTTATACCTTTGCCTATGTTATGCACTTTACTATGTCTCAATGTTTTTGATCTAACAAAAAGGGGGAGAGGAAATAGCTCACAACACTTAAAAATTTGATTTTCAACTTAAAAGTTACCTAGCTCATATTAAGGGGGAGTTAATTTTGCAAAGTTTTTCAAAGTGTCAAAAAAATTAAGTTTTAGTTTTGTTATATCAAAAAGGGGGAGATTGTGAAACCTATGTTTGATTTTGATATAATTAAATCTTTAAGGATCAATTTAAAAAACTTAAAATTGTTTTATAAGTCCCTTAATAAGTTTTAAGTCACCAACACTTTAAAACTGATTTGAAAAACTCAAATTCAAAATATTTTCTAAGTGTTCCAAGGCTAAAACTATTGAAAATCGTCCAGGTGTATCGATACGCTTCCAGCCGTATCGATACCTTTTTTACAAAGTTGGCCACTGGAGGAACTCGTTTTCGATACGCCCTTAACCGTATCGAAACACCGTATCGAAACAGATTCAATCTGTATTGATACGCCCCTTTGTAAAAGTCTAAAAAAGTTTGAATGGTGTACTGATACGGCTTCACCCGTATCGATACGGTTTTAACGAATTTTTAATTCAGATCGTTTTAAATGTTTCGACCGTTGGTGTCAGTTGTTAGGTAACCACATTTTAATTTGGTAGTTGACCTGTATCGATACGGTAAACCCTCGTATCGAAACGGAAACTTACAGTGAGCTATATCGAGAAAAAGGTATCGATACGGTCTTAGCCGTTTCGATAACCCGTATCGATACGCCTACATGCGTTTCGATACCCCCTATTTATTATGTACAATGACTCTGTCTTTTTTGAGACAGGTATCGATACGGCTCCCCGAGTACCGATACGGATAGCTGCAGAAGTGCATTTATGGTGGTAAGAGAGGGTTCCAACGGCTCTATTCAATTCCCTAACCACCCAAACGGCTAGAATTAATAGAGGAAGTATAAATTGATGCCCTTTGAGTGTCAGCAACAACTATTCAACCTACAAGCATCATCAAAGCAAAAATCCAAACCCTTGTGCTCTTAAAAGTCAAATTCTTGTACCCAACTCTAGTGTTTTCATTGTTATCTTGTATTGTGAGTTTGGGGTGATTGAAATTGTATTTGGGTAAACATTTATCCTTTGTGAGGAACTATTTGAGTTTACCAAAACCTTCTCTTTGTAAATTGAGTGGATTAAGCTTTGGGTAGAAAGCTTAATCAAATTGGTAAGGTTACCTCCTCATCCAAGAAAAGGGGAAGAATTCGAGTAGTGAATTGGTTGAAAATCCTTAGTGGGAACTAAGGTAGTGGATGTAGAGTTCATTTGGAGAACTTGAACCACTCTAACTACTTGTGTCATCTTTTATTTTTTACTCATTCCTCCCACCAAAGTTTTTATTGCCAATTCACCCCCTTCTTGGCCATTTGCAATTGTGTGATCAACTCAACACGTTTCGATGCGGGCGTTTCGATACGGCCCATGGTGTTTCGATACAGATGCTTATCAGACTGCGATGGCTCTTTCTACTTAAAGAGCGTATCGAAACGGGTTCGAGCGCTTCGATACGGGCAACAGCAAAGCTGCATTTATGGTGGGAAATAAAGTCCTCAACGGCTCCAATTCAACCCCAACGGCTATAAACTCATCAAGGAGTATAAAAGGGACCTTCAAGCATCAAGATATGGTAAATGCTTCAATTGTCAATCAACAAATGATCAAAAAGTGTCTTTGTACTTAAATTGTCAATTCTTGTATAGACAAACACTAGTGAGCCAAAATTGTCAAATTTTGCTCAAGTGTTTTAGGTTTTGGGTGAGTGCATTATTGAGCAAACAAATACCTATTAGAGGGATTTAAGTTTGCATATTTCTTTTCTCTTGTAAAGAGGGTTTGGTCAAGACTTTGGGTAGAAAGCTTGATCGGTGTATAAGGGTTTCCTCCTAAGCCTAGAACAGGGGACGAATCAATAGTGGATTGATTGGAAATCCTTAGTGGGAAGCTAAGGTAGTGGATGTAGACCTTGGTTAGAAGGTTGGACCACTCTAAAATTATTGTGTCATCTTTATTTTAGCTTCCACACCACATCCACCCAAAATTCCACCTCTCCACCACTTGGTGAGCAAGATCGGTTGAAGGAAACGAGTACCTTAAAACTCAACAAACGGTCTTCCATATTTCAGAGATCGGATTTGTGTACCTAATAACAAAGAATTGCAAGATGAAATTCTGCATGAAGCACATCAAAGTTCTTTTTCAATCCACCCTGGATCTGTTAAGAAGTACAAGGATCCCAAGCCCTTGTATTGGTGGTCTGGAATGAAATTGGCTATCAATGACTTTGTATCAAGATGTCTGAATTGTCAACGAGTCAAAGCCGAACATCATGCTCCTACTAGATTACTTCAACCTCTTGAATTTCCGCAATGGAAATGGGAACGGATTACGATGGATTTCGTGACCGGTTTTCCTTGTTCTCTAAGAAAGTGTGATGCTATTTGGGTGATCGTTGATCGTTTCACCAAATCAGCACATTTCATTCTGATGAGGATGAATTTTAGTCTTGAGACCTTGGCAGATTTGTATATTCAGGAAGTTATTCGTTTACACGGAATCCCAACTTCTATTGTTTCAGATCGAGATCCTTGATTTACAGCTCGATTCTGGAAAACGCTACACAAGGCACTTGGAACTAAACTGAATGTTAGCATAGCTTTTCATTCTCAAAGAGATGGATAATCCGAACGCGTAATTCAAATTCTTGAAGATATGCTTAGATCTTGTATTATCGATTTCGGTAAGAACTGGGAGAACTCGCTGCCATTAATAGAGTTCGCTTATAATAATAGCTATTAGTCTTCTATTCAGATGGCTCCTTTTGAAGCACTGTATGGAAGAAAATGTCAAACTCATTTGTGCAGGTCTGAACTTGGAGATAATAAAGTTTTAGGACCTCAAAATCTTTAGGAAACTGAAGAACAGGTTCAAATGATTCATTCCCGGTTGAAACAAGCTTTTGATAGGCAAAAATCATACACTGATCTGAAGCGTAGGGACATTCAATATGAGATCAGATATAACATGTTTCTTAAAGTTTCTCCATGGAAGAAAGTTTTCTGTTTCAGCAGAAAGGGAAAGCTTAGTCCTCGTTTCATTAGACCGTTCGAAGTAACTGAGAGAATTGGTCATGTAGCTTACGCCTTGCACTACCTCCTGAATTCGATAAGATTCATGATGTCTTTCATGTATCTATGTTAAGACGTTATCGATCTGATCCGTCTCACATCCTCAAACTAGAAGAAGTTGAACTCAATCCCGACCTCTCTTATGAAGAGGAACCTATTCAGATTCTTGATCGGGAAATGAAAAGGTTTTGTAATAAGAATGTCCCTCTTGTTAAACTTCTCTGGAAGAATCATCACGTTAAAGAAGCAACGTGGGAACCCGAGGATACGATGCGAAAGCAATATCCTCATCTTTTTAGTTCAGGTAAGAATTCGAGGGCAAATTCTTTCTTTAAGGAGGATGGAATTGTAACACCCACATTTTCGTCCTAGAATTTAATTCGTTGAATTTAATTTATTAATTTATTCTTAGAAAGCAATTGAGTTTAAGATTAAGCAAATTATTAAATTTAGTCCTTGAATTTCCTTTAATTGGGCAATTATTGCACCAACTAAAATTAAAGGAAATTAAGCTTTCGAATTAAGGAATCTAGCCGAGTTGATAATTAGTGGGTTCAAATTAGTAGTAATAAGATTCAAAGTAATGAAATTAAAGGAATTGAAAGTAATTAAAAAGTGGTACATTTCCTTAGTGGAAATCATACCAAAATGGAAAAATAAAGAAAGAATGGCGGGGGAAAATTGATGACTAATTTAAAAAGGAAATAAAGTTTAAAAATTGCATGTTAATAATTATAATTCCCTAGGGCTGCCCTTAGTAAAAATCAAATAAAAGACATAGTGAGAAGGACAAATAAGTAAAGTCACAACCTATCAAATCTCCCAATTTAAGGGAGGATGTTTTCTCTCCATCATTACTCCTCCTTGTTGTCGTGAGGTTTGAGAGAAAATGGAGAGAATGGAAGCTTAAAATTCTGAAATTTTGAATCTCAAATGGTGAAGCAATGACTTGCATGTTTAAAGAATTAAGCTAGGATTAAGAAGAGTAGCTAGTGGTAACAAGAAAATCAAGAAGTAAGTTTCTATTTCTCCTTGTAGCTATTCGAATAAGTGTCAAAACCATGCATGTAAACTTAAAATTTGTTTAAACATGAAACTATGAGAGTCTTGATGATTATGATAAGTTGAGCTAATGAAATTCTTGAAAAACTAATTGTGAAATGATGAGTAGATTTAAAAAGGGGACTGTTTTGAGATAGAGTGTAAAGTCATGTATAATTGAAAAATTGGTATGGTTAGGGACTAAACTAGAACATTCCTATTAGGAGAAAGTTGTAGAGAAATGAGAATATTATAAGGAACTAATTTTGTTTTGCTGGAAAAATAAATTGGAATGGGGAATTTCGATTAGAACCAACATTGGACACATACTCGAAAATAATGGAATTATGGACTGAACTGGAAAATTAGTAAAATTGAGGACTTGACTGTTGATAATAAAAGTTAATATGGACTTAAAAATGTTATGAAAGGATAGTATAAGTCATGTAATAAGTGAATTTAGAATTTGACTAAGGTAATTAGGTGAATTTTAACCTAAAGGTGACAAATGAGTAAGTTGTCCAGAACATTCGAACACTAAGCTGAAACTTTGAAAATTCACCAAAAATAGGATTTAGGGTGTTTTGAACTGAAATTTTTACTGTATAAACTTTCATATGTCTAGAAACACTTGGAGAAAACGGAATTGAATTTCAATATGTAAATTGGAAGATATAAATTAAATAAGTTGGGCAGTACAAGCTGTCCAGATTTATCGGAAGGGTTACATTCAAGTAATAAACTGTATTTACTCGGACTAGATAAAAACATGAGGTTTACATGGTTGGAAAACTGAGTTTAATAATGGTGTATGATAAGTGAAATTTGGATTATTAATTAAAGAGATATGATTAAAATACTAACTGTTCCTCCAACTAATTTAATAGAAGATCATATTTGAGAAATTAATATTCATGCATGAATTTAAAGAGTGGTTGTAATTGAATTGCTCTCTAATATAGTGTGTATTCATTTTATGTTGAGTGTTAAGATCAAAATTGTGAAGAGGCTTTGGAGGAAGCTAGGATCGATCGATCAATCAAGGGGAAGGAACAAGGGCATCTTAATTCAAGATCAAGCTTGAGGAGTTGTGAGTGTAATTTGGCAATTAGGGTTGGGACTAGTGTCCTAACCACCTTATTATTGATGTAAATTATGATTTTATGCATGAAATTGGACTTAAACGAGGATTGGTAAAATGTTTAGTAAGGGAAGGAGATTAAAGGAAAAATGGATGCATGAATTGGATTCTTGATTTTGTTTGAATGTGTGGAAATGTGGACTGCCTTATAGTATCTAATTGTTGTGATTTATATGCATGAAATGGACCTTTGTTATCGTTGAATGTGTGAAAATGTGGACTGCCCTATGTGATCTATTAGTATGTCGTATAAGCATGAATTTGGATCCTTGATAATGCACGATTGTATGAGTATGTGGACTGCCCCTATGGTACTTTTGCTATGCTTTAAATGCATGTGATCATATGTGAAGTTGATGCCCATGTATGTTTAATGCTATTCGAATGAAGCATGAAATTGATTAGCATGAATTGTGTAAATTGGTACAACTATATGATTGAATGAGCATGCAAATCGAATTATGCAATATGTATGTGCTAAATAAAATAACGAATGATAATTAAGAAGAATAATATGCCTTCGGTCGATTAGAAGTCGTAGATAGTACGACATGCCTAGAGTCTGAGCTCTCTTGTTTGTTGCTTTGTGCAACCATTGATTTGTTGCTTTATGCAACCATTGCTTAGTACCTTGGGTACTCTCCGACTTGATGATTAAAGGTGATCTTGACTGGTATTCAAGACACATTGATGGTATTGAGCATCCATTGACTTGTTGCTTAGTCAATCATTGTTTGGTACTTGGTACCCTCTTGATGACTTGATTATCTAATTCGTCTACTCTACCTAGGGCAATGCAATGAAATTTAATTAAATTAAATGGAAGTACATATTTATGAAAGCTTATGAAGTGGATAAATGAATTGACAATTGACTTGGCATGATATGATGTGAAATTAATGGATGAATTTGTGGACATTGGTCATTCTGATTATGTTATAATGCGTATAAGATGCTTGCAATATCCGAATATAAGCAAAATGGGCAAATGGCCCTGTTCGAATACATTCAAAATGAATTGTAATATGTTTGAATATTTTAACCTATGGATAATGGTTTATGACCTATTTGGAGTGCATGCTTAAAGAAATAATTGGTGATTTTGCTTTTGATAAATTGATAATGCTATGTTTCAATTGGCATGATTTTTGGTTATTTCGATTATTAAGCATGAAATTGAGTATGTTGGAAACTGAATCAAATTATGGTCTTGACTAAATCGAAAGTGAAGCATGTGGTTAAATTAATGTTGTGTGAAATGTATTCGAGCATGAAATATGAATGTTTGTTTACGTCATGCATGAAGCTATTTGTTTTGATTTTTGCTAAGCTTAGTTGGGTATAAATTGTATGTTAACAAGCCTAGCTAAGTAAACTCAATGCTTGATCACACCTAAATTCAAGAATGAATTCGCTTTAGCATTACCTCGCTAAGTACAATTTTGTACTTAACGCTCCGTTGTTTCCTTCTTCCCACCTTAGCAGGGTAGCTTGGACCTAAAGCTAGCATTTGATCGGGACAAGTTACAAGACCAGAAAAATGTATGATCTTAGTCTCATATTTAGACTCCTAGATGGTGGCTTCGAAATTTGTTTAAGGGTTCGTTTCATTTTGTTGGGTCGTAGCCTTAGTTTACGTTGGTGTTTAAAATTATATGCTCCTTGATGCTTAATTAGGAGGCCAAAATCATGTTTTGTGTTTAGATAGAAAGCCTCATTATTTTGTTGTATATATGTAAGTCGAGCTAGTGGTCTTGCCTATTCTTTTTGTTGTACATAGTTGATAGCTTGGCATGGTTTAGGGGCATATGAAACTTGATATTTTGTAATGATCTAGTTAATGGAAATCGAATATCATAGTATATGAATCGGACATGACTTGTATGAAAAATTGATGTTTTTAATTATTGGTAACTTTGGTATAATTCGAAACCACCTAGACTAAAGTAATCAAAGTTTCGAATGGCTTGGTAATGAATAGCTTAAGCACCGGTATGCTTAGTTTAATTATTACCAATGAAATAAATTGTAAAATTTTAGTTAATGATTAGAATTTAATTGACTATATAAAACGCCTAGTGATCGAATGATTAGTAGAATGTGATTTGAAATTGATTCTTGATAATGTTAATAAGGTAATTAAATTGACTTGTAATCTGATAAGTAAGATTAAAAGAAACTTTGTTTGGTCATGTATGTTAGTAAAAGTTTTTGTTAGCCCACTTTCCGCATGCGCATTAATACGAATAATTTAATTAAGAATGGATTTTGTTTCTGATTTTCTGTTTTCCGATCTCCGGTAACGCCCCTCACTCCTAACCCGGGTTAGGGGTGTTACATATACTTACTTCCGAACTTAGACTAGCGCTTCAAGCTCAATCTAAGTTCCGAAAACCATCTTCAAACCTTTTTAAAGTTGTAGGTTTCGTTCTCACTCATCGACAACGCAAAGCACCTTCCGTCGATGCGAATTCTAGCGTCCGAAGCCTCCAAAGCTTCGCCGATAGCTATGGAATCAACCTCCCTTGTTTTAACCACACAAAAATAGAGGGTACAATGCATCACAATGCATTCATAAATGTTAAGTGTGTAAAAGTACTATATTTTTACCCTTTTTCTATGACAATTATTGCTAAATCTACACCCATTCGAATCACATTGCAGCACTCCATGCATCAATCACATAGATCTAATCTTTATTATGCTTGATCCTTATATTTAGTTTACCTGATGAAAAAGATGCTACTTATGTGCGTGTTTCATGCGAATGCAAATTTTGTCACTCACTGCCTGGGCAACCTCTGTCGCGACAGTGAAGGAAAGAGAGGAGCGGAGCAGAATCATCTCTCGACGGTTCAAATCAAGCTAGTTATGGAAGATAGTTTCTACGGAAGGAAGTTGATCCATGGGATAGAGCCTTGTTGAGCGGAAAAGACAGACTGTTGTCGAGGCAGCAACCAAGCCATTGCCAAGGCAATGACCTGTCACACTCGACAATAGAGAAAACATGCAAAGTGCAGTGCATTTTGAAGAGAATGAAAAGAATAATTTTTTGATGCACTTTGCGTAAAGATCGGACTGCGAGAAGATCATGAAAACACCAAAGGAAGGTCAAGAGAAGATTCCACGCCAAAGAGAGGATTTTAAGGAAGAAGGATATAATACTTTAAAAGAATACCTTTTCTTTTAATGTGTTTAATTCTAACTTAACTTCCTTCTCAAGAAGAACTTAACCTCAACCTCCTCTATAAATATGAAGCAAAGTCAGCCATGGAGATCAACCTAGAGAAGTCGAGCTTAAAGAGAATTTGTAGCGAGCTTTCATTATCATTATGTTCTAATTTCTTCTTAGGGTTTAGATTGTATTGTTTAGTAGTTGTGAGAAAACGATTGGATTTTGTTTAAGTTTTTGTTAATGCAATTTTAGTTTAAGGTTTGCTTATTCTTGGATCTTATTCTTGTTTTCGAGTGAATTCAGAGAGGATCTCGTTAACTATCTATTTGTCTAATATCGGGAGAGTTAGGCTCACGAAACGGATAAGCATGGTTTTCATCCCAATCGGTGAAAACTAACTCAGCTTAGGGATACGTTCGAGTTTCAACGGCTAAAGGAAGCGTAAGATTGGTTGGTGTTCATTCTTGGTTCACAGTGGGAGGTATTATCAAGGCATGCACATCAGCACAGTTTCGACTTAGGAATAAGGAGGAGCCACTGAAAGACGCTTTGTCGAACCTTGACGTTGTTCGCTGCGGCCCCAACAAGGGATTACTGAGGCAATAGCTTAACTCGTTGCCGCAACAATGACTTTGGTCTTTTCCGGGGAAATCCGGTGTCCGTTGCATTCAAAAACTGAGACAGTCCAATTGGATTCCACACTACGACAAAATATAATCTGGCCCATTCTCTCATCTTGATTACTATACTTTTTAGTTTACTGGCTTATTTTATTTTATGTTTATTAGATTACTCCAAAAACCCAATTATTCACTTGTGTTCTTTACTTTAATTTCCTTTTCAGTGCGAGACAATAAACATTGAAGGTTTCACCAATCCTTGTGGAGACGATACTCAATACTTATCACTTTATTACTTGAGACGTGTATACTTGCACAATTGTGGAGCACTTTGCAACACATTAATAAACCCAGCAATAACAATCCTTAGCAAACCTCAACAAACACAAGCCGAAACCCTTCCACAATAGCCGAAATCAACCTCAAACTTGAGCTAATCAAAGCCCAACCACAAACTCTCAAATCTAACATCTAATAAACATAAAAAAACATCCAAAATTCATCTAATAACAACCTTTTACCTCCAGCATACATAAAACCACCACAGCTCCTCAAAAACTCATCACTAGAAATCTAAATAATTAGAGATTCACCTAGTTTCGAGATTCTAATGTTAAAACCAACTTATTAACATTATAAAACATCATGATCATGTTATAATCTAATCAAAAACCCAACAAAACAAATCCAAAACAAATCTCAATCAATTTCACCAATTAAATCTCAATTAAACCCAATTTCCACAACTAAATCATCAAAACCCATTAGAAAACATATACAAAGGATTAAGAACTTGGGAATTTCAGTAAAAAAACAATTCATTAAAGGAGAAGAACGAACCTCACCTTCAATGATTGAAATCCCTCTCAATTGAATGATTTACTTCTTGAAAAAAAAAGAAATTAATGAGATTTTGTAGAAATAAGTTAGGAATCATTAGTTCAAGAAAATAAGATCATTACCTCAAATCTTTGCTGGAAAATAAATGTTTGGCTGAAGGGATTTTGAGAGAAAATTTTGTAGAATAGAAAATCACGTCAAATTGATTTTTGTGAAAATAACTATCGTTCTTTAATTAATTCCTTTTAATCATTTAACTAAAACACTTTAAAACTAATCCAATTGAGAGGAAAATCTGATAAAAAATTAGGTATATTAGCTCCTTAAAGATTCAAATTTTTTACCCTTTTACAAAACAGTCACTAAAACAGTTTTACACTTTTACATTTTGGTGACTAGTCCCAAAATGTCAAATTTCCAACTCATTTTCCAAAATTGTTTTCTCCAAAATCATTAACATATTAAATAATGATTTTAGAACATTTTCTCATATTTTTATCCTTCCCAAAAATATTTATTCTAATTTAAATCATGAAACTAACTCAAATCACTAACATGGTTCTCCCGAACCGCCTAATCTTTTTCGGTTAACGTCTAGGTCCAAAATAAGAGCGTTACAGAACCTGTTGTTGCCTGGATCATCATGTCAGTATTATTACCTTGTCATATACTTGCTTGTGCCTAGTGCATCATTTGGCAGTTTTGTATTATTGAACTTTTTCAAGCTGATGTTGTTATTTATTGTCGCATGTTACAAAGTATTAAACATGATGCAGTTTTCGACATCAATGTGAGAATTCTTTCGGCACTACTTGCAGAGCACGGTACCTATGTAATTAGGGGTATGTATGCCACATCTTGTTTTTATATCAGAGTTTGAAACTTGTATTTGTAACTTGTATCATGATTTATGTTTCATTGTTTGAATGATTTCTAAATTTGTATTGTAATCCAAAACTTATTTTATAGTTTTAATTGGTTTGGCAGTTTGTATATCTGAAATTTTATTGTACATCGCTCCGGTAACCTGAATGTGACACGTCATATTAGATCGAGTTACCCGTATCGATCCGTGGGTGTTACACTATTGCTTGATCCCAAGTATCCTATATGTAAAATCGAAATAAATGTAGTATTAACATTTAATTAAGATATGCACATGTTTATAATTTCTCATTTTATATGGGTTCGAATCCCGAGATATTTAAAAAATATATATATATTATTAAGTCGACTCTTATATTTTATTTATGTAGATCATATATGTCGAATTAAATATTTTTCCGATGTCAACCAATATATATGGTTTAAATGATAATTCCGATTGACATAAGATATAAGACTGATTCAAAACTTTATCATACAACACCACTGCAACCGGGAGATTTCTTCATTCCTTGACTTCCCATTACACTCCTTACAGAGAATACATCTTCCCACCTCCCCGCATCTGCGTATAAATTGGACAAAAGAACTTTACCCCCACCATGGCGTGGTTCCAACTTCTCCAAATTCTCTGCAGCCTTTTCTCCTATATCCACATTTCCATGCGTTCTACATGCTGCCAATAATGTCCCCCAAATCACAACATCTGCCTTCATAGGCATGCTCCTAATCATTTTCTCAGCTTCCTCTAGACGACCAGCTCGGCCCAACAGATCTACCATACAACCGTAATGCTTGATACCAGGATCGATGTTATTTACACTCTTCATATGCTTGAAATACCTCTCCCCGAGTTCTACCAACCCGGCATGGCAACACGCCGTAAGGACCCCGATGAATGTTATAGAATTTTGCTTGATATGGTGCTTCCTTTCCAATTCCGAATATATTTCAAGTGATAAATTGGCATGTCCATGCATGGCCAAGCCACATATCATTGCATTCCAAGGTGAGACGGTAGAGGCCTTGTCTCGGATCTGACAAAACAGTTCTAAGGCAGCATCGATGCTCCCACATTTTGCATACATATCAATGATAGCTGCACCTAAGTTGTCATTAAGAGGGATGCAGTTATTGTGCACATATTCATGAGCCCATCTCCCTTCATTCAACATGCCCAATGAGGCAATAGCAGAGAAAACACTTATCATTGTTATTTGGTTTGGCTGCAGACCACTAGCTAGCATTTCACGGAAGAGCTCTAAAGCAATGTAAGGTTGTTCACTCTGCGCATAACCAGCAATCATAGAGCTCCATGAAGAAACATCTCTTTCAGGCATCTCATTGAATAACCGTCTCGCCTCTTCGATCATTCCATTTCTTATATATCCTGCAATAAGGGCATTTCTAGAAGCAAGATGATCCTTAACACCCACTTCAAACTGCAAATAAGCAAGATCAACGCTCCCACAAGCTGCATAAAAATGAATGATAGTTGCTTGCACAAAATCGTAACAATCAAAACCCGCCTTCACAATCCTACCATGGAGCTGATAGCCCTCTCGGGTCGTACTCAGGCGTGCACATGCTGAAATTAAATGGACAATCATAACATCACTTGCCTCAACTCCATCACGTGACATGGCACAAAACATTATTAAAGCTTCACTTAACCAGTCCACTTGAACATAAGCATCAATCATGGTGCCCCATGAAACAACATCTTTTTCCTTCACAGGAATTTTCTCAAACAACTCTCGGGCCAACTCAACATTCCCAGCTTTTGCATATCCATTTAACATCACATTCCAAGAAACAACATTTTTCTCTGGCATCTCATTAAACAAGTCCCTTCCATCCTTTAAACTCCCGCAAACACAGTACATGTGCAACAAATTGGTTGAAACAATAACAAACTCGTCAAGCATCACCTTAATCGCCAAACTATGTAACATCTTACAAATGAAAACCCCTCCGAAACCCGAACAAGCAGAAATCAAACTTGCCAACGTAACCTCGTTAGGCAAAATACCATCATGTCTCATTTCCTTAAAAATCTCAATTGCTTCTCTCCAGTAACCCTTTGAAGCAAATCCCATTATCATGGTAGTATAAGAAACGCAACCTTTTTTAGGCATTTGATCAAACAGGTTCCGTGCTTCATAGAAGCGACCAGATTTCACATACCCAGAAATCATAATGTTGTAAGAAACAGGGTCCAAGTTAGGAGAAGAAGTGAACAAGCGTTGAGCCTCTTGAATGAAACCGCACTTGGCATACATGTTAAGCAAGGTGTTTTGGATAAAAGGATTGGAAATGAAGCCTGATTTGATTGCGATGCAATGGGTTTTTCGGCCTTGGGAAATGGAGCAATGAGTTGCAGCGGCTTTTAAGGAAGAGATGAGGAGGTCGTAGTGGTGGGGTTTGGAAGAAGATGGTGAAGTGGAGAGGCATCTGAGAGAACGTTGGAGGGAAGGTTTTGGTTTGAGAGAATTGTACATGAGATTGAGAGATTATCATGAGAGCCGCTTCTTCCTTTCGAAACCAAAAATATGGGTTTAGTTCTATTTTGATAATTAGGATAAATTCTATAATTGGTCTCTTTTGTTTCTAGACTTTTTGATTTTGGTCACTTAAGTAGTTAAGTTCATTATAAAATTTTGGTTATTAAATAAGTCGTTAGGTCCCTTAAATAAGGTCAGATGTTTGAATCTTGACCTAGTGAATGGAAAAAAAATGGTTAGGAGGGTCACCCACATATTGGTCTCTGCAATCGATGGTTAAACAAAAAAAGATTTATTGATATTTTGACCCAAAAACTTTAGATAACATATTAATTTAATCCTTGTATTTTAACAAAATCTCTTGCTACTAGTTGTTGCTCACCTTGTCGTAGCCTTGTTACTCACCACGGTCGGCGACCACCATCAGTTATTGTGATCATTGATCGAGTAT
The DNA here is from genome assembly GCA_958450335.1 of Hibiscus tridactylites. Lineage (NCBI taxonomy): Eukaryota > Viridiplantae > Streptophyta > Magnoliopsida > Malvales > Malvaceae > Hibiscus > Hibiscus tridactylites. Next base: position 35,230,191 of record OY288265.1, on the reverse strand, counting down.
TTAAATTTGTAATTATGACATTGATCATTAATCGAGCCAGGGGCGGGTCGTGGTGAGGCCATAAGGTCATGATTCATGCCCCTCCCCAGATTTTGAACAATTTAGTTATGATCTTTTAAGTTTTTAAAAATTTTAATTTAGTCCCTTTAAAAATTTTAAAATTATCTTTAAGTTTTTATTTCTTTAAATATTTGGAAATTTCTCATTGAGTCTCAAAATTAAAAAAAAATCTAATTTAATTGTCTAAAATTAAAAAAAAATTAAATTAAGCTCCTCAACTTATTATACCAAACTCCGTTCCAGTAAAAAACCCTTTATCAATCTGAACACTTAAGGTACTGAATATGATTCATGATCCATAAAAAAAAAGAACAAACTGGTCATACGAAATAAATAAATAAATCTGCACTACAAACAAATTCTATGATATGAATTCATGCTTCCATAAGGTGCCATTTCTGATTTCATTGTTTGGTATTTCTTTCTTGCTGAAATTAGAAGAGAAAAGTCATCTTTTTTATTTTGTATCATTGTCTCATTCTCTTCCAATCTTGCAGTTATTCAGTCAATCTTCTGAAAGTTTTGGCGTTTTACTGGGCCTAAATAGAGTGGGTAATTGCTGCAATAGTATAGCTACAAAGAAAAATTTCCCAAGTATTGCACCTGACACTAGGGGTTCAAATTGTGTTCGCGGCTGGTTGCGTTTCTCGTCGTCGCGGACATACCGGGTCATGTTGCAGTAATTGCGAGTATCACGGTCGTAATTTTTTTTAAAATTCGCACTACTTATTGTGAAACATAATAATTTTTTTTACGAATCCTAATCTTACCTAGAGGGGGAAAGGGAAACTCTAAGGAAAGGAAGGGGTGGTGCTCCTACCGAGTCTACAACCCCTGACTTAAGTGTAACGACCAAGGTTTCGGGTTAATAATTTGGGTCATGGGCCTGAGTTTTGGGGCTTTATTATTTTGAAAGACTAAGTGAAGGGCTTTATGTTGGGCCCATTATTTTGGAGAAAGGAGTTTAAATTTTAAATAAAGTTGTTGGGAAAAAGGGAAAAAATATTATTGAGGAAAGAAAAAGAGAAAAAGTGGATATAGGAGAGAGAGAGAGAGAGAGAGAAGGAGAAAGGAGAGAAAGTAAGAGGAGAGCTTCCAACTCTGTTCTACGGAGATTCGGCCGTTGAATTTCAACACCTCCACCATCCTTTTGTTCATCTCACCGAGACGAGTTCGTCGGTACCAGCGGCACCACCGTCAGAGCTACTGTTGGAGACGGTGAGAGAAAATAAAATTTTTGTTTTATAGTTGGAGAGGTTAGAGGGCTCAAAACGAGGAACGAAGGCCACCACCGTACTCACCGGCGTGTAGATAGCCGATATGGGCGCTCTCCGTTTCCGACCGGCTGCCGTACGCGCCACCACGCGCCGCCCCTGCACGTGGGCGTGGCGCAGCTGCCTGGGAAGCTATAACCGGTTAGAACTGAGCCGACAGGCCAAGCCGTTGGGTCAAGCCGTGCAAGCTAGCCTGCCGAGCCGACCCAAGCCGCATGCAGAGCCAGTCCAACAAGCCAACCGCCAAGCCGCGTCGCCAGTCGTCAGCCGCCGTCGCACTTGACCTGCGTTGACTTTTTCTGGGAGACTCTACCCTGGGGTTTCTAGACATTTGGGATTCAATGGCGCAGTCTGTTTCACCAAATTTGAACCTTGTAAGCTATTTTTACGCATTTAACCCTTCGAATTCCTTAAAAATATTTCTAAGTGATATTTATGATATTAATTGGTATACGAGAATTATTTGGGATTAGATATCGGGTCAAGAGGAATGTTCGGGAAGCTTGGATGAGGATTTTAGCAGTATCAGCTTAAGGTTAGTACACTTCAAACTCATGTCGCTTCATGAGCATCATAAATTTGATTGCCTTGCGTGTTAGTATCTACAAATGGGTTGATGATAGATAAGCATAAGTAGAGATCGATATGTTGAGACTCGATAGTTATGATGATAATATAGATATTATGAGATTGTTAGAGACTTTAGAGACCGTGTAGGTTCGTCTACGTTGCTTGTGTGATATTTGATGATTTGTTGGTTGGTTGATAATTGTGATGCCTTGTATGCTCATTCAAATAGTTTAATAAGACCCAATAAGAATATTGATTAAAGTTTAAATATTCGAATAAATGGTATTAAAGCCGGTAATTAATATTAATAGGATGAATGCGTTAGCAAACCAACTCTAATTACTTCCATAAGCTTTAGGGAATTAGTAATAGTTTTGGTATCGATATGCGTGTGAGTATCGATACTTGAGGGTACTGTATGATACTCATGTACGAGTACCGGTACCCGATACTATAAGTAATCTATAAATGCAAGTTAAAGATAAGAATCGTTATGAACATAAATAATGGAATTACATCTTGAATAAATGTGATAACATGGAATAATGGAGGCAATGAATGAGATTAATTATATATGGCATAATGAGTAATAAATCGATAACATTGAGTGTCTTGATTGTAATAGTAAACCATAGGGATCCTTGGTGGGTCGTGCGTTGTGACGTGCCAAGTATAGACACTTGTATGGTTGAGTCACTTTAGTTGGTGGGATCCGGATACCCAGTGAGAGAGTGTTGCAACACATGTGAGATTCTGAGTGATGTTACTCAAGGATAGATACTGAGTACGGTGTACGTTACCAAGGCTGTGTGACACCTGGCCTCACTCACAGTGTACATTCCCGATGCTGTGTGACACTAGGTCTCACTCAAGGCTTGTAGGGCCTCATTCTAGTATGGTTGGGCCTTGTGGGCCATGTATGATGTTTTTCTATGATATAAGAGCATGTGTTTAGGCGACTAGTGGTAGCGCCACCTGTTTATTTATATCCTTATTGCTTGTACTAGCTTGCATGCTTATGTATATGATTAGCAAAAGTATAGTAGAGCAGATGTGTACCACTGAGCTTTGTAAGCTCAGCGCTCAGAATCGTTGTTTCCGTACGTAGGTTGATCGGCGGATCGCGGGATCGAGGAGTACTATCAGTATGGATTCCAATATGTGGAGGCCATTAGAGTACGGTACTTCTGTAACACCCTGGTTATGGGCCTAGATGTTTTAGACATCGGATCAGACCGGTCAGAAATGGTTCGAAACGCGTTAGGTAATTTAGGGAAATAAAGGATCGAGAAAGGATAAAAATATGGTAAAAATTGCTAAAATCCTCTTAAATCATGTTTAAGAGGTTGGTCAAATCCATTTTACAAAAAGAGCTTCGAAAGTGGTACATTTTGGGTAGTGCCCAAAATGTAAAGTTTCAAACTGTAGAAAATTTCAAAATTTCGAAAAGGAGCCAAAAATCTTAGAACCTTTAGGGAGCTATGGTGCAATTACACCTTCCTTAAATTGAAATGTGTTTTAAATGGGTTTTAGATAATTAAAATAGAAATAATTTTATTTTAATTAAAATGGATTAATTGGGAAATTGAGAACTCATTTCACGTAACTAACTTTCATTTCAGCAAAATCAATCTCTCAACTCTTTTCTCCATATTTCTTTTCTCCCAAACACTCTCCCTTTGGTTTCTAAACAAATTTCAAGAGTTCTCTTCAGATTCTTCAAGATTTCTTAAGGAAAAACTTGTCAATCATTGAGGAAAGCAAGGATTGGAGGTAAATCTCGTTCTCAACCTTCAATCTAGGTTATTTATTGAAATTCTCAAGATCTTTGGCTTCTAAATGTTGTTTTTGGGTGAGTTTTTATTATAGTTTTGATTTGAGATCAAAATCTTACAGGAATATGATTAAAATCTTGATTTTCGGATTGGATTTGATGAGCTCTGTTTTGGATTGGTTTTAATTGAGTTTTGAGTTGATAATTATGTTGAAAAAGGATTTTGATAATATAGATCCCGAAATCCTTGAGATCCTTGAGTTTCTTGATGGTTTTAGTTGGGTTTTTGAGGTGAAATGTTGAAGTTATGCTTGCTGGAGGTATAAGGAAGGGTTTAGGTTGTTTTTAGATGTGTTTTGATGTTTATAAATGTTTGGAAGTGATGTATGTTGTATGGGCTTGGTTTAGGAAGCAATCGATTGAGTTTCGGTTGTTTCAGATGGGTAAATTGGTGTAGTTTTGGTGAGCAACGAGTTTGAGTTTGGTTGCTGGTGTTGAAATGCATTTTAATGCATTTGGATCACTGTTTTGATGATCTAAAAATAGGGGATCTTGATCCGAAAGCAAATGAAGCTTTGGTGGAGGCTTCGGAAGGGTGATTTTCGTATCGGCGAGCAAAGTTTCGCGTATTGGTGAGTGGAAATGGATTTTCTAGCTTTGTAACGCTTTGAGCATGGTCTTGGGAGCTTAGTGTATGTTTGAAACACTTAGCTAAGCTCAAGAGTAATTGATTCAAAAGTCTCTCAGAATGTGCTATGTTTTTGTGGAAAATGCACTTGAATTGAATGTGATTTTAATTAATGTTTTAAAGCATGTTTTAAGCATTGTTTATGCTGGTTTTTAATACCATTTTGTTAAGGATGCACTTCGTAGGTGATCCTTGGATTTATGAAATATATACATTTGAGTTTAAGCATGTTTATGTTTGTGAAAGTGGCATTGTGATTTGTGCTTGTAAAACAGTGGAATAATATTGTTAAATGATTATATTGGCAAGTGATGGATATGGTTTTTGGTTACATTAATCGAATATAGTTAGCCGGCTATAGGATTGGGTGCACCGTGAATAAAGTCGCCTTGTATGTCGAGGGGTTGTGATTGTACCATATACTCCATCCAAGTACCCTAACGATTGAGGTTAAGATCACAACGGTGGATGGTTAAATCTCGTGTGTTGATCTTGTGGTATGTGTCTCGTGCTCTCATTAGTGGAATTATACAACTACTGTAACCCCCTTAACCCGGCCTAGACGGTTGACCCGAATTAAGAAAGTCACACGGGGAAAACCAAAGTCAACCCGAAAGTCAACCTTGATTAACGACCCTTTTTTTTCCTTTTTAATCTTATCTAGATGCACATTAACCCTAGTTGTGATCACACAAACATCACACTCAAAGATCACAAACATCAGAGATCAAACAGGAACCCAAATGAACAAATTACAACTTAGGGACCAAATTGTAATTTCTGATAAATAAAGGACTTAACCCAAATTAATCTTACCAACATGAAATTAGTCAGGTTTCATGCTTCTCTGTGAAATTTCAGCTCAAAAGGACTTCTCAAACTCATACAATTGCACAAACAAGATTCAGGACCAAAACGCAAACATTTCAAAACATATAACTGCCCATGTCAGCCCCCAACGGTCGACCGTTCCGAAACAGGTTGCCCTGTTCCGAAACACGGGCCGTTCCGAAACCAGTACCGCAACGGGGGTATGGCAGAGGCCAAACCGTTTCGAAACGGTGCATACCGTTTCGGACCCCTGGGTTCATTCCAGGCACCCGTTCCGAAACGATGCACACTGTTCCGAAACGCCTGCACAGATTTCAGCAAACTAGCATACCAAGACATGCAATTGATCACTCAAACATGCTCCAAATGCTACCAAACTTTACCAGCATGCAATTCAACATATATAGGACACACTTGCATCATCAATTCATCAAAACAACATCACAAGCAAAAAGCCCCAATTCTATAGGCATGCTTCCTACACAAGCTAGCTATTCAAGCACAAACTTCCACAACAAGCATATAAGGATCCAAACCAAAAACCAGCATTCATAACAACATACAATATACTTAGGGAGTTCCAAACACCTCCCAAAACATACACATTGGTCCCCCATTGCCAAATTACCCAAAAGCTAAAAGGTGCTTATAAAACCTTCCATACATTGAGCTTTACTTGAACTAGAATGCTTGCCCTCCTTGCTGCCCTTTAAGGTTCTCTAATGCTCTGCATTATTGAATTAAGAAAACGAGAGAGCGTAAGCAAAAGCTTAGTGAGGAATGCTCTTTAAAAACCATTCAATAATGCAATTAAAAACATTTACAAAACATGCTTATCATCAACCTTTGCACATGCTCAAAAGCATATTTAAAACAAGCAATCTCATGCTTCAACATAACATTAAAACAAGCATCTCATGCTTCACAATATTCTTAACATGTCATATTGGCTCAAGTGATACATTTCATTTATTAAAACAAGTTCAACAACTTTCCCAATGACTTTTAAACACCTTGGCCCCAAGGACTTTTAAACACCTTGGCCATGGACTTTTAACCACCATGGATGAGGACCACACAAGGACTTTTAACCACCTTTGTGTCCATAGCTTGAATCACCCCAAGGACTTTTAACCACCTTGGTCCCAAGGACTTTTAAACACCTTGGCCATGGACTTTTAACCACCATGGAAAGGATCACCTAAGGACTTTTAACCACCTTAGTGTCCGCAACAAGAATCATCCAAGGACTTTTAACCACCTTGATGTTCTTAAGTAACAAGGCTCACTCAAGGACTTTTAACCACCTTAGTGACCTTAACATTTTCAAAACATCACTTGCCAATATACATCTTTTACATCATATAATCCACTGTTTTAAAGCATTAAACCAAGCCATATTCAACATGCATTTCAAAGCATCAAACCACATTATTTCAATGTATAAAATCAAGGAACTCCTACCTAGAGTTACCTTCAACATATGGCTTAAAACATCAGCAAATACCATGCTAAAACATGCTTTCAAAACAGTAATTAAAACATGCAATTCACCAATTTGCATCACAACCAAATCATGGCCACCACTAGAGAGAAAATCCGAAAACTTACACTTGAGCTTAGCAAAGTTGTTTAGACTTAGACTAAGCTCCCAAAGCCTTCAAACCTTGGTTTTAAAATCTGAAAACCCAACTTCACTCACCGATTTCCACTTTGCTTCAAGCCAAAGCACCAAATCAAGCTTCCGGATCAACAACTCTTGGATCCAAAGATGCCTCCCCTGTTTCAACACATCAAAGCAGAGGATTAATGCATCATCATGCATTAATTGCTTCAATGAAAGCACCTAAACTCGCTGCTCTCATTCAACCTCCATTTTCGGCCACCAAACACAACCGAAAATGCATCCAAACCACTTCTAAACAAAGCCCAGCCATAAACCAGCAAAACCACACTTCCATTAACATCATAAAACATCTAAAAACAACCTATTAACAACCTTATACCTCCAGCAACATCAGATCCACAAGATCACCACAAAAACTACCTTGAAACACAAGCTAAACTTAGGAAACTCAACCTATCCGGGATTGCATCAATCAAAACTCAATTCCTTATCAATTTAGAGATCATTTAACATCAAAAACACCTCTCAAATCACAGATTACTCAGATCTAACGAAAATCATCAAAAATCATCAAAATCTTGCACAATAAGCCAAGATCCATTTCAACACTTTAAAACCTTTAATTAAACATCAATTTAGGATTGAAAACTTAGGAATTTCAGTAAAGAACTGATAGTTTAGAGGAGAAGGACGTTCTTACCTCCAAACTTGAGTTTCTCCTCTTTTTGGAATCAAAATCCTTGTTGAAACAAATAGCAATTGAAGAGGTTTTGAAGATACAATGATTAGGAATCAAATGAGAGTTGAAAGGAGGAATTTAGGTGAGAAAATCAGAAACAAATCTCTGGAAATGGAGTGTTTGGGTTGAGAGAAAAAAGAGAGAAAGAAAATAGAGAAGTTAGTTATGAAATTAGCCAAATGGCTTTTCCCTCCTTTTGATATACTTTAAAATCAGAATTATAACTCAAAATATCTTAGAAAAATCTGGAGAAACTCCCTTTGGGTAAATAGCTCCTTAAAGATTCAAAGTTTCAACCCTTTATAAAACAGCCACCAAACTTGCGAAAATTACATTTTGGTCACTAGCCAAAATGTCACCCTTCCAAAACTCATTTTCTAAAATTGATTTCAGAGTTCACTTAATTATATTAAAAGATGATTTTAGAACATTTTTCTATATTTTTAATGCAACCCGAACTAGGCTTTCCTAATTTAACCTCTTATGATTCGAACAGCACTTTGACCGACCGGTCAACGCCCAAGACTTCTAAGCCCAAAACCGGGGCGTTACAACTCTCCCCCCCTTAAGAAATTTCGTCCTCGAAATTTACCTGAAGGAAAGAGATAAGGAAACTGCTTCAGCATGTCTTCCTTCCGCTCCCACGTGGCTTCCTCAACACCGCGATGCTTCCACAGCACCTTCACCAACTCAATGGTCTTGCCACGAAGAACCTTGCTATCCGAATCCAGAACCTTCACCGGTTCCTCATCATAGGTCAAATCCGGATTCAAAACCACTTCCTCCACAGGCATCACATGCGAAGGATCAGATCTATACTTCCGGAGCATAGAAACATGGAACACATCATGAATCTTCTCCAGCTCCTGAGGTAACCTCAACCGATACGCAACAGGACCCACACGCTCAACAACCTCATACGGTCCAATGTATCTAGGGCTCAACTTACCCTTCCGACCAAACCTCATCACCTTCTTCCAAGGCGAAACCTTCAAGAACACACGGTCACCCACCGCATACTCTATCTCCTTACACTTCAAATCCGCGTAAGATTTTTGCCGGTCAAAAGCAGCCTTCAACCGCTCACAAATGAGCTTCACCTTCTCGGTGGCCCCTTTCAACAAAGCCGGCATCGAAACCAACTTTTGACCAGTTTCAGCCCAACAAAGAGGAGTCCTACACTTCCTCCCATACAGAGCCTCATAAGGTGCCATCTGTATACTCGCCTGATAACTATTGTTATAAGCGAACTCAACCAAAGGCATATGCTTCTCCCAAGAACCTTGGAACTCAATCACGCAGCATCTCAACATATCCTCCAAAATCTGAATAACTCGCTCAGACTGACCATCCGACTGAGGATGATAGGATGTACTGAAATGCAACCTTGTACCCAGAGCTTGATGCAAACACTGCCAGAAACGCGATGTGAACCTCGGATCCCTATCCGACACAATCGACTTAGGCACACCATGCAGCCTCACAATCTCAGCAATGTACAGCTCTGCCAGCTTATCCAAAGAGAACGTAGTATGCACAGGCAAGAAATGCGCACACTTCGTCAGGCGATCCACAATCACCCAAACAGAATTCTTCTTTGATGGAGACAAAGGTAAACCAGATACAAAATCCATGGTAACCCTCTCCCACTTCCATTCAGGGATTTTCAACGGTTGCAACAAACCAGAAGGAACCTGATGTTCAGCCTTAACCCGCTGACACACCAAACACTTGCTCACAAACTCTGCAACATCCTTCTTCAAACCCACCCAATAGTACTCATCACGAAGATCACGATACATCTTAGTACTACCAGGGTGCATAGCAAAAGGACTACTATGACCTTCAGTCAGAATAGCACGCCTCAACTCAACATCAACAGGCACTACTATTCGACTCCCAAAACACAACACTCCATCCTCATTAAAGCAGAAATCCGAAGGTCTACCCTCCGCGATATCCTGAACATGAGACACCAAGGAATCATCCAACAACTACTTATCCTTGATCAACTGAACCAACGATGGTTTCACCTGCAACTCAGCAACAAGACCACCATCCCGCGATATACTCAAGCTAGCAAACATAGCTCTCAGCTCAACAGCTACCTTCCTACTCAAGGCATCCGCAACAACATTAGCCTTTCCAGGATGATACTCAATCGTCAGATCATAATCCTTGAGCAACTCCAACCAACGCCGCTGCCTAAGATTCAACTCCTTCTGAGACATCAGATACCTCAAACTCTTATGATCCGTGTACACAGTACACTTCTCACCATACAGATAATGCCTCCAGATCTTCAGAGCAAAAACCACTGTTGCCAGCTCAATATCATGCGTAGGATAATTGCGCTCATGCACCTTCAACTGCCGCGATGCATAAGCCACAACCTTACCCTCTTGCATCAGCACACACCCCAAACCAACATAGGATGCATCACTGTAGACCACAAACTCTTTCCCTGATTCAGGCTGAATCAAGATAGGAGCTTGCGTCAAAGCCATCTTCAACTTCTCAAAAGCCTGCTGTCTCGCTTCTGTCCACTCATACTTAACATCTTTCTGCAACAACTTCGTCAAAGGAGCAGCAACCTTGGAAAAACCATCCACAAACCTTCGGTAGTATCCCGCCAAACCAAGGAAACTACGGACCTCATGAACAGACTTAGGAACTTTCCAGTTCATCACCGCTTCAATCTTCTGAGGATCCACACGAATCCCCTCAGCTGAGACCACATGCCCAAGAAACACCACCTCCCTAAGCCAGAACTCACACTTGCTCAGCTTAGCATAAAGCTGATTCTCCAACAAAGCTTGCAGCACAATCCTTAAATGCTCTTCGTGCTCTTCCTCAGTACGCGAGTACACGAGGATATCATCAATGAACACCACAACGAACTTGTCCAGGTATTCATGAAACACACGATTCATCATGTCCATGAAAGCAGCAGGAGCATTTGTCAAACCAAACGGCATCACAAGGAACTCATAATGCCCATACCTTGTCCTGAAAGCTGTCTTAGGCACATCCACATCCTTCACCTTCAACTGATAATACCCTGACCTCAAGTCCATCTTAGAGAACACAGCAGCTCCCCGAAATTGATCAAAGAGATCATCAATCCTCGGCAAAGGATACCGATTCTTGATAGTCAACTTGTTCAGCTGACGATAATCAATGCACATCCTCATAGTGCCATCTTTCTTCTTCACAAACAAGACCGGTGCTCCCAAAGGTGACACACTCAGCCGGATGAAACCTCGATCAAGCAGCTCTTGCAACTGCGTCTTCAGCTCCTTCAGCTCCTTAGGTGCCATTCTGTAGGGAGTAATGGACACAGGAGTTGTATTCTCATACAGCTCAATTCCAAACTCCACCTCGCGATTAGGAGGTAAACCAGGCAACTCCTCAGGAAAAACATCAGGAAACTCCTGCACAACCCTGATATCTTGCACCCTCAACTCCTTAGAACAAGGATTCATCACAAAAGCTAGATAAGCTTCACAGCCCTGCCTCAGCATCCTGCTCGCCTCCAAGGTAGAAACAACATTGGCAAGAAACTTCACATTCTCACCAACCACCACCACTTCATAATCATCCGCAAGCTTAAGCGAAACCCGCTTATTCTCACAATCCACAACAGCACGATGCTCAGCAAGCCAATCCATACCAAGGATCACATCAAAACCATAAAAGGGCAACTCCATAAGATCAACATGAAAAACATGCTCTTGAACAACCAAAGGACACCTTCTATAAAGCTTTCGAGTCACAACAGTTTCACCAAAAGAACTAGTGACACGAACACCAACATCCAAAGACTCAACAGGCAAACCAAGCAATTCAGCATGCTCACGCAAAATGTATGAATGCGTAGATCCAGAATCAATCAAAGAAAGCAATGACAAGGATTGCAAAGTAAAGGTACCTGCAATCACATCTGCATCATTCCTTCCCTCGCGCTGAGCATACACCCTCGCCTGGCCTCCACCCTCAGGCTGAATAGCCACAACATGGGCTACTCCACGACCACCTTCCTCTCGCCTCTGGAAATTACCACGGCCGCGCCCACGACCTCTCTGCGGTGCAGCATCAACAGGAGCACGCTCTTGGCCACCAGCCATCCCCGGACAATCTCGCCTCAAGTGATCTGCAGAACCACAATTCCAACATTCAAAACCAGCTGCCGCAACAGGAGCTTGCACCTCCCTCACAGCACGAGGACAGTCACGCCTCAAGTGACCACGTGAACCGCAGATCCAACAAGCACTAGGGTCAGCTCTAGCATTGCCACCCCTAGCAGGTGCACCTCCACCTCTCTTAGCTGAGGACTGATACCTCTGATCACGTCCCCTATTGTTCCGTCCACCTCCGGAACTATACTCAGCAGCTCTCTTCCCAGAACTTGCTCCAGCACCCTTCGCAGACAAACTCAAATTCATCTCTATGTCCTTTGCTCGGCCCACTAACACATCAAAATCATCATATTCAGTGGCCAGCACATACATCTTTACCTCCGTTATGAGACCATAACGAAACCTCTCGCACCTCTCCCGCTCATCAGGAATCAGCTCCGGTGCATACTGACTGAGTCGCACAAACTGCACCTCATACTCAGCCACACTCATGCTCCCTTGGGTCAGAGTCATGAATTCACGCTTTTTCTCATCCAGATATCTCACTCCCAGATATCTCCTCTTGAACGCATTCTGAAAGAATGTCCAAGTGATGTCAGCTTCAGCCATTCCAGAGGTTGTGGTCGTCCACCACGTATAAGCATCGCCCTGCAGCAAGGACACAACACATCCCAACTTTTGCACATCCGTGCAGCTCATCTGTCCCAAAATTCGCTTGGTACTTTCTAGCCAAGCTTCCGACCTCTCAGCAGACATACCCCTAAACTCAGTCCCACCAAGACTGCGCAGACGCTCTAAGGGTAGTCTAACACCAGCATCTCCCTGATGCCCAGCTCCTTGAGCTCCAGCTACTGCTGCTCGAAAAGCACCCGCAATAGCTTGTACCAGCATCGTCATATCAGGCATAGTTTGCCCCTGACCAACCTCAGGTCCTGCAGCTCTAGCACCAGCTGCTTCAGCTCCAGCTCTCCCTCCCTCAGCACCACCACCACCAGGTGGAGGAGGAGGTAACACAGCACTACCCGCATTCTCATCATTCTCATTGCCATCCGGGGTCGTAGCTCTCACGCTACTCCTTAACTCTCTACGTGGTGCCATACTTTTACCATGCATAACAATACAAATAAAACATAGTCAGGCCCAGCAAGGTAAGCAATTCCAAGTATTCAAGCTCAATTTCTTTCAAAATCAACATCATTTCTTTAGCTTTTGTTTGGCAATGGGTACCCTCATCATGCAACATCACAGCATACATCTCAAAAGCATCAACATCTCAAGCCACTGAACATGCTTTCATACAACAAGCATACAAGCCAAACATACTTCAATCATGCATACATTCATTCCCAATTACTCGAGAACTCAGCTCTGATACCACCAAATGTAACCCCCTTAACCCGGCCTAGACGGTTGACCCGAATTAAGAAAGTCACACGGGGAAAACCAAAGTTAACCCGAAAGTCAACCTTGATTAACGACCCTTTTTTTTCCTTTTTAATCTTATCTAGATGCACATTAACCCTAGTTGTGATCACACAAACATCACACTCAAAGATCACAAACATCAGAGATCAAACAGGAACCCAAATGAACAAATTACAACTTAGGGACCAAATTGTAATTTCTGATAAATAAAGGACTTAACCCAAATTAATCTTACCAACTTGAAATTAGTCAGGTTTTATGCTTCTCTGTGAAATTTCAGCTCAAAAGGACTTCTCAAACTCATACAATTGCACAAACAAGATTCAGGACCAAAACGCAAACATTTCAAAACATATAACTGCCCATGTCAGCCCCCAACGGTCGACCGTTCCGAAACAGGTTGACCCTGTTCCGAAACACGGGCCGTTCCGAAACCAGTACCGCAACGGGGGTCTGGCAGAGGCCAAACCGTTTCGAAACGGTGCATACCGTTTCGGACCCCTGGGTTCATTCCAGGCACCCGTTCTGAAACGATGCACACTGTTCCGAAACGCCTGCACAGATTTCAGCAAACTAGCATACCAAGACATGCAATTGATCACTCAAACATGCTCCAAATGCTACCAAACTTTACCAGCATGCAATTCAACATATATAGGACACACTTGCTTCATCAATTCATCAAAACAACATCACAAGCAAAAAGCCCCAATTCTATAGGCATGCTTCCTACACAAGCTAGCTATTCAAGCACAAACTTCCACAACAAGCATATAAGGATCCAAACCAAAAACCATCATTCATAACAACATACAATATACTTAGGGAGTTCCAAACACCTCCCAAAACATACACATTGGTCCCCCATTGCCAAATTACCCAAAAGCTAAAAGGTGCTTATAAAACCTTCCATACATTGAGCTTTACTTGAACTAGAACGCTTGCCCTCCTTGCTGCCCTTTAAGGTTCTCTAATGCTCTGCATTATTGAATTAAGAAAACGAGAGAGCGTAAGCAAAAGCTTAGTGAGGAATGCTCTTTAAAAACCATTCAATAATGCAATTAAAAACATTTACAAAACATGCTTATCATCAACCTTTGCACATGCTCAAAAGCATATTTAAAACAAGCAATCTTATGCTTCAACATAACATTAAAACAAGCATCTCATGCTTCACAATATTCTTAACATGTCATATTGGCTCAAGTGATACATTTCATTTATTAAAACAAGTTCAACAACTTTCCCAAGGACTTTTAAACACCTTGGCCCCAAGGACTTTTAAACACCTTGGCCATGGACTTTTAACCACCATGGATGAGGACCACACAAGGACTTTTAACCACCTTTGTGTCCATAGCTTGAATCACCCCAAGGACTTTTAACCACCTTGGTCCCAAGGACTTTTAAACACCTTGGCCATGGACTTTTAACCACCATGGAAAGGATCACCTAAGGACTTTTAACCACCTTAGTGTCCGCAACAAGAATCATCCAAGGACTTTTAACCACCTTGATGTTCTTAAGTAACAAGGCTCACTCAAGGACTTTTAACCACCTTAGTGACCTTAACATTTTCAAAACATCACTTGCCAATATACATCTTTTACATCATATAATCCACTGTTTTAAAGCATTAAACCAAGCCATATTCAACATGCATTTCAAAGCATCAAACCACATTATTTCAATGTATAAAATCAAGGAACTCCTACCTAGAGTTACCTTCAACATATGGCTTAAAACATCAGCAAATACCATGCTAAAACATGCTTTCAAAACAGTAATTAAAACATGCAATTCACCAATTTGCATCACAACCAAATCATGGCCACCACTAGAGAGAAAATCCGAAAACTTACACTTGAGCTTAGCAAAGTTGTTTAGACTTAGACTAAGCTCCCAAAGCCTTCAAACCTTGGTTTTAAAATCTTAAAACCCAACTTCACTCACCGATTTCCACTTTGCTTCAAGCCAAAGCACCAAATCAAGCTTCTGGATCAACAACTCTTGGATCCAAAGATGCCTCCCCTGTTTCAACACATCAAAGCAGAGGATTAATGCATCATCATGCATTAATTGCTTCAATGAAAGCACCTAAACTCGCTGCTCTCATTCAATGTAACCCCCGTAGCCCGGCCTAGACGGTTGGCCCGAACTACGAAGATTACACGGGGAAAACCAAAGTCAACCCGAAAGTCAACCTTGATTAACGACCCTTTTTTTTCTCTTTTTAATCTTATCTAGATGCACATTAACCTTAGATGTGATCACACAACCACCATGCTCAAAGATCACAATCATCAGAGATCAAACAGGGACCCAATTGAACAAATTACAACTTTAGGGACCAAATTGTAATTTCTGAAAACTTTAAGGACTTAACCAGATTTTAAGTTACCAACTTGAAATTAATCATGTTTCATGCTTCTCTGCCAAATTTCAGCTCAAACGGACATCCCGAACTCATACAATTGCACAAACAAGATTCAGGACCAAAATGCAAACATTTTGAAACATTTAACCGCCCATGTCAGCCCCCAACGGTCACCCGTTCCGAAACAGGCCAAGGCCGTTCCGAAACACGGGCCGTTCCGCAACGCGTTCCGCAACGGGGGTCTGGCAGAATGCTTTCCGTTTCGGAACGGTGACACCCGTTTCGGACGCCTGGGTTCATGCAGGGCACCCGTTCCGAAACGGTGTTGCCTGTTCCGAAACGCCTAGCCCAGAATGTTGCATTTTGCTCACTCAAACACACAATTGATCAATCAAACATGCTCCAAAAGCCACCAAACTTTGCCAACATGCAATTCAACATAAAAGAGACATACTTGCATCAACAATTCAACAAATAACCATCACATACGGAAAGCCCCAAATCTATAGGCATGCTTCCTACACAAGCAACCATTTAAGCACAAACCTTTCAATTCAACCTCAATTAAGCCAATTCATGTTTCAACAACATTAACAACAGTATTTAAACATTCATGATCAACACATACGATCACAAAAACAACAACAACCCGAGAGATTCTACCCCATTGCCCTTATTAACTATAGCTATTCACCGAGACATACATCTCCATTGGAGTCCACCTTAAATCCCTTGCTCCTTGCTGCCCAAACTTCAAGAATCTGCATTGATGGATAAAAAGGAGCGTAAGCACATAATGCTTAGTGAGGAATGCTCAAAATCAAAACACCATCAATGCAGCGGGTCTTTAAAACACTTAAAAACCAACCCGATTTGCTTTCCAAAACCATGTTTGAAAACTCTTTCAACATCAAGCTCAAAACATGCATAAACACCATATGCCAAGCTTAAACAAAACCATGGAAAACACATCCTTTCCACAACATACCTTTCTTTAACTTGAAAACCACATCAAGCAAGAAACCATTTAAAACCATAGTTCAATTAAACCATTTCATGCATTTAATCAAGGCATTATAAAACCATAATATCATATTCTCATGCCTTTAACAACAAGTCATACATGACTCCAATGCAACATAGGTAATCCATGCTCTCATGCATCATTTATCGAATGATAACCAACACTTGTTCAACATACAAGTAACATGCTTTCACTAGCATCATACACAACTCATGCCACAATGCATCTTACCAAGCATCTCATGCTTCTCATGCAAACATGCATCAATTCAAGCATCTCATGCTTCACATGCAACCATGCATCATTTCAAGCAATCCCATGCTTCTCATGCAACTATGCATCATTTCAAGCAATCCCATGCTTCACATGCAACTATGCATCATTTCAAGCAATCCCATGCTTCACATGCAACTATGCATCATTTCAAGCAATCCCATGCTTAACATGATCAAGAACATTATATTGGCTTCCAAGAGATCAACCATAATCACTTTCCACTTTTCAACCCGATCGGATACGCGGATTACAAGCGTGTCCCAACGCTTCCTACACACTACCCAATCCAAGGTCTTCCAAATGGGCAACAACCTCCATTTGACCTTAACAACCTAAGGTTCCCATGCATGGACTTTTAAACACCATACAACCTTAGCTTTTCCTCAAGGTTACCATGTATAAACATACACCCTTGACATGCACAAGGTCTTCCCGTATGGACTTTCAACCACCATATAACCTTTGCATAACCGATTGGTAGTTGTAGACATCATCTAACGAGATCCGGGACATCACACACAAGATCCACACATGGACTTAACCATTGCCATTGTGATCTTAACAAGTACAAGGTTCTCACATAAGGACTTTTAACCACCTTATAACCTTTACTTAACCAAGGTCTACCGTGGGCAACAACCTCCACTACGACCTTAAGCAACCGAGGTCCTCCCGTGGGCACACCCTCCACTGACCTCATCTCGTTAGGAATACTTGAGGGGAGTTTACCCGGTCCACACTTGACCACTCCGCCATCAAGGCGACTTTATTCACGGTGCACCCAATCCTATAGCCGGCTAATTATACCCGATCAACGAACCAAGAACCATTCACATCTCTTGCCAACATAACCATCTTACCATAATATCCAAAGTTCCACATGCATAAACATAATGCAAGCCATCACAACATTAGCTCAATGATCCACATGCATACACATAATGCAAAACCATCACATCATTAGCTCAATGATTCACATGTTTAAACAATATGCACAAGGTAACAATTATCATCATTAATCATCATCAATTCACTGTTTTTAAGCATCATACAAAGCCAATGAACAACATGCAACACTATGCATCAAAACAACATTTTCATTGCACTAAACCAAGGATCTCTTACCTTGAGCACCCTTTTCAATTGACTTTCAAAACCAGCATTAAACCATGCTAAAACATGCTTACAAAACAGAATTAAACCATGCAATAACACACGCACATCAATCATCAACCACAATTGATTTTAAAACCAAATCATACACAATCCAAGAGCAAAAACCTCTTCACTTACTCTTGAGCTTAGCAAAGTTGTTTAGACTTAAACTAAGCTCCCAAAAACCTTCAAACCATGTTTCAAAAGCTGAAATCCCAACTTCACTCACCGATTACCAAACAAGCCTAGCCAACAAGCTTTCCAAGCTTCCGAAACCTTCCGAAAACACCTCCAAAGCTCAAGGATCAACCTCCCCTGTTTCAAGCACACAAAAACAGAACATTAATGCATCCATATGCATTAAAACACCAGCAACATCAACACAACTCGCTGCTCATCACAAAACTAGCAATTTGGCTACCAAACACAACCGAAATCACCTCCAAACACTTCCAAAACTTAACCCAGCCAAGATCCATCACTTCTAACCATTTTTATACATCAAATAACATGCAAAATGATCACAACCACATCCTTATACCTCCAGGTATAACAGATCACCAAAAACACTCCAAAAACAACCAAAAACTCAAGCCAAACTTAGGAAATTCAACCTATCCGGGATTGCATTGATTAAACCTCAACTTCTAATCATTTTAGCATTCATTTAACATAAATTTAACACCTCAAAACCCTGCTTAAACAGATCACACGAAAATTTCACCAAAATCCTCAAATCTTGCATTTTAGCCAAAAATCAAGATCTCAATTGAAAAGCCTTTAATAAAACATGAATCAAGGATTGAGAACTTAGGAATTTCAGTAAAGAACTGATAGTTTAGAGGAGAAGGACGTTCTTACCTCCAAACTTGAATTTCTCCATTTTAGAGCCAAAATGCTTGATGAATCAACTTGTAAATTGTGAGGTTTTGATGATGAGATGATTAGGAATCAAATGAGAATTGAAATGAGAGATTAAAATGTTAAAATCAAAGAAAGAAATCTGAGGAAATCTTGTTTGGGTTGAGAGAAAATGAGAGAAAAGAGAATTTGAGAGAAAATGGAAAATTAGTTGGAATTAGTTAAAATGATTTTTCCCTCTCTTTTCTTAATCTTTAAAATCAGATTTTAGACTTAAAATATCTTAGAAAAATCTGGAGAAATCCTTTTTGGAATAATAGCTCCTTAAAGATTCAAAGTTTCAATCCTTTATAAAACTGTCCCGCAACTTTCAAAAATTACATTTTGGTCACTAGCCCAAAATGTCAACCTTCCGAACCTCATTTTCCAAAATTGATTTCACAGTTCACTTATACATATTAAAAGATGATTTTAGAATATTTTTCCATATTTTTAATGCAACCCGAACTAGGCTTCCCTAAATTCACTCTTAAATATTCGATCAGCACTTTGACCGAACCGGTCAACACCCAAAACTTCTGAGCCCAAAACCGGGGCGTTACAACTCTCCCCCCCTTAGGAAATTTCGTCCTCGAAATTTCAACCGGCGAAAAGAGAACAGAACCTTCTCAAGCAACACACCAAGCAACACAAAAGCCTTAACCAACACCACTGATCACATTCCACACAAAACCTCCACCATACACTGTTCACAAATCCAAACTCTCAAAGGTAACCACGACTTAACCTTCCACACAACCAGACAATACACAAACCCAACGTCAACCTAAGGAACTTCAGCTCTTACAGTAGACAACACTGTAACACACAACTCCCAAGACTTGTTCACACAGAGACAACCACCAAACCAACTCAGCCATTTTGCAAACCCCTCAACCTCTAAAACTCTTGCAACTTCCAAACCTCTTCCAAAGATTTTCCCAACAAACAAAAATCCTTAAACATCAACTGTTTACTCAAGCTCTTCAACGAAGCTGACCACCCTTCACATCCGTCAAAAACATTACCATAACAGCTCACCAGCACCAAAAACCAAAATCACATCACAACCTCAACTTGAAACCTTCAGCCGTTCCACATACCATCAACAGACTTCAAACAAAACTTCTTAACCACACTAACCAACCACTGCTCACACAAAAACCCAACAACCAACAAAAACCTTCGATCTTTCACAACCCTTTCACTACAAACTTCAACCAGAACACTTGCATTACCAGAACATCACTGATCCAAAACACACATAACAGCCTCTGATCTCCTCAAATATTGCTAAGAACCAACACAACCCTTCACAACAACTTAAAAAAAAACTAAACCACCTCAGCTGCAACAACACTTAGCACCAAGGAACAACCACTTCCTTTCAGCTAAACAAACCACTTAGCTGATACTAACCTCAAACAGATACCCTTCATCACCAAACCACTAAACTCTCAGAGCAACAAACACTTTCCTTTCACCAACAGGCCATTCCACTCTCACTATCACTAGCAACTAGATAACAAACTCCAGCACTTCTAACTCCCACTCAGCACCAAACACCCTCTAAAAACCATCATCCCACCTAATCCAACCACAACACTAACAGATTCGATTAGTTACTAGGAAGTGTGAACATCGTATGCATGATCACCTACATGCCCTATCAATGTCTGATGTACATGTATGCAAAAACCTCTAATGTCATGCCACATGTATGCATGGACCAACATATATAATATAGTATATATCAATGATTTTATCTGTGCATGAATGCCAGTTCACACCCTCCAATAACATCCTCAAAATCTGTGTAAGAACAACCTCCTTACTCACCTTTAACTTATCTAACTCCATCATACCAACAACCATTAACCACAAGATACTCACCCAAGCCTTCTTCACACCAAAGATATTACCAAACCACAACTACCATTACCCCAAACATACTAGCAACAAGACTAAACTTACCACGCAAGGAAAAACCAACAGAAACCAAACTAAGCAACTAAAGCAAAGATCACTTAACAAGGTTACCTGAAAACACAACACCACCCTGAAGCTTCATCGAACGAGCTCTCTTCCTTGCGGAACCAACATCCTTCCGCGGCACAACTGCAGCACCAACAAACACACCAGGGTCACCACCAACTCCTTGCGATAAGGAACCTTGACTGTTCCGCGCCAACATCAAGCAATCACGCTTCATGTGTCCAGCAGACCCACATTTCCAGCAAACTTCATCTTCCAAACTCTTCACAACTTTCTGCTTTTTACGCCACCTCTGAACCTCGCCTCGGCCGCACCCACGACCTTTCAAAGATCCTTTGGCCAACATCAAAGCTGACTTCACTCCATGAGGACAATCACGCTTAACATGCAACTTGGAACCACAATTCCAACAAACACCTGCGCCCCAACAATTTCCAACATGTTGCCTTTTACAACGGTCACAAACAGATGACTGAGCTTCCACTCCTTGCTCAGGCAACACTTGCTCACCAACAGCATCAGCCGCACCTTGCTCAACCCTTGGAAATTCCCTTCCAAGATACCTTTCATAGAAAGCAGATACGAAGAAATCCCAATCAATATCAAGGATATGTGACGCCACAGCCACAGATGTCCACCAAGAACAAACATCCTCCAGCATCAGAGAAACAACACTCCCCAGCTTACAGGCATAATCACAGCCCTCCTGATCCAAAATCAGAACTACATTGGCCAACCAGGCCTCAAACATCTCCGGGGAAGAACCATGGTACTCCTCAGCACCCAAATCAAGCAAATGCTGCTTCGGCAAACCCACACATTTAGCCAGCACATCCACTGATTCCACCTCAACCGTAGCCTGAGATGTTCCCAACACCTCCTGAACAACAGGTAAAGAACTTTCCATCCCGGAACCAGCTTCCTTCCCTTACCTTACCAACTCAACTTCAGTCACAGAAGACCGAGACAAAACACCTTTACAAAAGGGTGAATCCTTTGACTTAACAACCTGCCCCAAGGCAGCAACCATTTCACTCATCCTCCACTCTTTCATCATCTTTGCCATACCACTAACAACAAACAACATACAATCACAACAAACAAACAAAACCTGTTAGACCAGCATTAAGCAAGGATTCAAACTCCAACTCCAAAATAACACAATAGCTATATTAATAAGGCAATGGGTATCCCGAATCCTCCCCTTTACATGACATAACAGCCAACACAACATGAACATCACAACATCAAGCATATCAACAACATACCTTGATCATGCTTACACCAAACAACATCCAACAGCACTAGCACATTAGCAACATAACATGCTCAAAACACATTCATCATGCATAGCATCAGCTCATAACATCCACACATATCCATATGATCTCAACCAAGATTCATAACCACAAATCATGCTTGCATACACCAGCAACATGCTCAAAACATCAACAGCATATACAGAAACACATGCTTCAACCAGCTTTCAACCATACAACAAGGTAAACATCAAGCACACTTACCACAACAACTTACCGTTTTCCCCAACCTTCGCAACTCAGCTCTGATACCACCAAATGTAACCCCCGTAGCCCGGCCTAGACGGTTGGCCCGAACTACGAAGATTACACGGGGAAAACCAAAGTCAACCCGAAAGTCAACCTTGATTAACGACCCTTTTTTTTCTCTTTTTAATCTTATCTAGATGCACATTAACCTTAGATGTGATCACACAACCACCATGCTCAAAGATCACAATCATCAGAGATCAAACAGGGACCCAATTGAACAAATTACAACTTTAGGGACCAAATTGTAATTTCTGAAAACTTTAAGGACTTAACCAGATTTTAAGTTACCAACTTGAAATTAATCATGTTTCATGCTTCTCTGCCAAATTTCAGCTCAAACGGACATCCCGAACTCATACAATTGCACAAACAAGATTCAGGACCAAAATGCAAACATTTTGAAACATTTAACCGCCCATGTCAGCCCCCAACGGTCACCCGTTCCGAAACAGGCCAAGGCCGTTCCGAAACACGGGCCGTTCCGCAACGCGTTTCGCAACGGGGGTCTGGCAGAATGCTTTCCGTTTCGGAACGGTGACACCCGTTTCGGACGCCTGGGTTCATGCAGGGCACCCGTTCCGAAACGGTGTTGCCTGTTCCGAAACGCCTAGCCCAGAATGTTGCATTTTGCTCACTCAAACACACAATTGATCAATCAAACATGCTCCAAAAGCCACCAAACTTTGCCAACATGCAATTCAACATAAAAGAGACATACTTGCATCAACAATTCAACAAATAACCATCACATACGGAAAGCCCCAAATCTATAGGCATGCTTCCTACACAAGCAACCATTTAAGCACAAACCTTTCAATTCAACCTCAATTAAGCCAATTCATGTTTCAACAACATTAACAACAGTATTTAAACATTCATGATCAACACATACGATCACAAAAACAACAACAACCCGAGAGATTCTACCCCATTGCCCTTATTAACTATAGCTATTCACCGAGACATACATCTCCATTGGAGTCCACCTTGAATCCCTTGCTCCTTGCTGCCCAAACTTCAAGAATCTGCATTGATGGATAAAAAGGAGCGTAAGCACATAATGCTTAGTGAGGAATGCTCAAAATCAAAACACCATCAATGCAGCGGGTCTTTAAAACACTTAAAAACCAACCCGATTTGCTTTCCAAAACCATGTTTGAAAACTCTTTCAACATCAAGCTCAAAACATGCATAAACACCATATGCCAAGCTTAAACAAAACCATGGAAAACACATCCTTTCCACAACATACCTTTCTTTAACTTGAAAACCACATCAAGCAAGAAACCATTTAAAACCATAGTTCAATTAAACCATTTCATGCATTTAATCAAGGCATTATAAAACCATAATATCATATTCTCATGCCTTTAACAACAAGTCATACATGACTCCAATGCAACATAGGTAATCCATGCTCTCATGCATCATTTATCGAATGATAACCAACACTTGTTCAACATACAAGTAACATGCTTTCACTAGCATCATACACAACTCATGCCACAATGCATCTTACCAAGCATCTCATGCTTCTCATGCAAACATGCATCAATTCAAGCATCTCATGCTTCACATGCAACCATGCATCATTTCAAGCAATCCCATGCTTCTCATGCAACTATGCATCATTTCAAGCAATCCCATGCTTCACATGCAACTATGCATCATTTCAAGCAATCCCATGCTTCACATGCAACTATGCATCATTTCAAGCAATCCCATGCTTAACATGATCAAGAACATTATATTGGCTTCCAAGAGATCAACCATAATCACTTTCCACTTTTCAACCCGATCGGATACGCGGATTACAAGCGTGTCCCAACGCTTCCTACACACTACCCAATCCAAGGTCTTCCAAATGGGCAACAACCTCCATTTGACCTTAACAACCTAAGGTTCCCATGCATGGACTTTTAAACACCATACAACCTTAGCTTTTCCTCAAGGTTACCATGTATAAACATACACCCTTGACATGCACAAGGTCTTCCCGTATGGACTTTCAACCACCATACAACCTTTGCATAACCGATTGGTAGTTGTAGACATCATCTAACGAGATCTGGGACATCACACACAAGATCCACACATGGACTTAACCATTGCCATTGTGATCTTAACAAGTACAAGGTTCTCACATAAGGACTTTTAACCACCTTATAACCTTTACTTAACCAAGGTCTACCGTGGGCAACAACCTCCACTACGACCTTAAGCAACCGAGGTCCTCCCGTGGGCACACCCTCCACTGACCTCATCTCGTTAGGAATACTTGAGGGGAGTTTACCCGGTCCACACTTGACCACTCCGCCATCAAGGCGACTTTATTCACGGTGCACCCAATCCTATAGCCGGCTAATTATACCCGATCAACGAACCAAGAACCATTCACATCTCTTGCCAACATAACCATCTTACCATAATATCCAAAGTTCCACATGCATAAACATAATGCAAGCCATCACAACATTAGCTCAATGATCCACATGCATACACATAATGCAAAACCATCACATCATTAGCTCAATGATTCACATGCATAAACAATATGCACAAGGTAACAATTATCATCATTAATCATCATCAATTCACTGTTTTTAAGCACCATACAAAGCCAATGAACAACATGCAACACTATGCATCAAAACCACATTTTCATTGCACTAAACCAAGGATCTCTTACCTTGAGCACCCTTTTCAATTGACTTTCAAAACCAGCATTAAACCATGCTAAAACATGCTTACAAAACAGAATTAAACCATGCAATAACACACGCACATCAATCATCAACCACAATTGATTTTAAAACCAAATCATACACAATCCAAGAGCAAAAACCTCTTCACTTACTCTTGAGCTTAGCAAAGTTGTTTAGACTTAAACTAAGCTCCCAAAAACCTTCAAACCATGTTTCAAAAGCTGAAATCCCAACTTCACTCACCGATTACCAAACAAGCCTAGCCAACAAGCTTTCCAAGCTTCCGAAACCTTCCGAAAACACCTCCAAAGCTCAAGGATCAACCTCCCCTGTTTCAAGCACACAAAAACAGAACATTAATGCATCCATATGCATTAAAACACCAGCAACATCAAAACAACTCGTTGCTCATCACAAAACTAGCAATTTGGCTACCAAACACAACCGAAATCACCTCCAAACACTTCCAAAACTTAACCCAGCCAAGATCCATCACTTCTAACCATTTTTATACATCAAATAACATGCAAAATGATCACAACCACATCCTTATACCTCCAGGTATAACAGATCACCAAAAACACTCCAAAAATAACCAAAAACTCAAGCCAAACTTAGGAAATTCAACCTATCCGGGATTGCATTGATTAAACCTCAACTTCTAATCATTTTAGCATTCATTTAACATAAATTTAACACCTCAAAACCCTGCTTAAACAGATCACACGAAAATTTCACCAAAATCCTCAAATCTTGCATTTTAGCCAAAAATCAAGATCTCAATTGAAAAGCCTTTAATAAAACATGAATCAAGGATTGAGAACTTAGGAATTTCAGTAAAGAACTGATAGTTTAGAGGAGAAGGACGTTCTTACCTCCAAACTTGAATTTCTCCATTTTAGAGCCAAAATGCTTGATGAATCAACTTGTAAATTGTGAGGTTTTGATGATGAGATGATTAGGAATCAAATGAGAATTGAAATGAGAGATTAAAATGTTAAAATCAAAGAAAGAAATCTGAGGAAATCTTGTTTGGGTTGAGAGAAAATGAGAGAAAAGAGAATTTGAGAGAAAATGGAAAATTAGTTGGAATTAGTTAAAATGATTTTTCCCTCTCTTTTCTTAATCTTTAAAATCAGATTTTAGACTTAAAATATCTTAGAAAAATCTGGAGAAATCCTTTTTGGAATAATAGCTCCTTAAAGATTCAAAGTTTCAATCCTTTATAAAACTGTCCCGCAACTTTCAAAAATTACATTTTGGTCACTAGCCCAAAATGTCAACCTTCCGAACCTCATTTTCCAAAATTGATTTCACAGTTCACTTATACATATTAAAAGATGATTTTAGAATATTTTTCCATATTTTTAATGCAACCCGAACTAGGCTTTCCTAAATTCACTCTTAAATATTCGATCAGCACTTTGACCGAACCGGTCAACACCCAAAACTTCTGAGCCCAAAACCGGGGCGTTACATTCAACCTCCATTTTCGGCCACCAAACACAACCGAAAATGCATCCAAACCACTTCTAAACAAAGCCCAGCCATAAACCAGCAAAACCACACTTCCATTAACATCATAAAACATCTAAAAACAACCTATTAACAACCTTATACCTCCAGCAACATCAGATCCACAAGATCACCACAAAAACTACCTTGAAACACAAGCTAAACTTAGGAAACTCAACCTATCCGGGATTGCATCAATCAAAACTCAATTCCTTATCAATTTAGAGATCATTTAACATCAAAAACACCTCTCAAATCATAGATTACTCAAATCTAACGAAAATCATCAAAAATCATCAAAATCTTGCACAATAAGCCAAGATCCATTTCAACACTTTAAAACCTTTAATTAAACATCAATTTAGGATTGAAAACTTAGGAATTTCAGTAAAGAACTGATAGTTTAGAGGAGAAGGACGTTCTTACCTCCAAACTTGAGTTTCTCCTCTTTTTGGAATCAAAATCCTTGTTGAAACAAATAGCAATTGAAGAGGTTTTGAAGATACAATGATTAGGAATCAAATGAGAGTTGAAAGGAGGAATTTAGGTGAGAAAATCAGAAACAAATCTCTGGAAATGGAGTGTTTGGGTTGAGAGAAAAAAGAGAGAAAGAAAATAGAGAAGTTAGTTATGAAATTAGCCAAATGGCTTTTCCCTCCTTTTGATATACTTTAAAATCAGAATTATAACTCAAAATATCTTAGAAAAATCTGGAGAAACTCCCTTTGGGTAAATAGCTCCTTAAAGATTCAAAGTTTCAACCCTTTAGAAAACAACCACCAAACTTGCGAAAATTACATTTTGGTCACTAGCCAAAATGTCACCCTTCCAAAACTCATTTTCCAAAATTGATTTCACAGTTCACTTAATTATATTAAAAGATGATTTTAGAACATTTTTCTATATTTTTAATGCAACCCGAACTAGGCTTTCCTAATTTAACCTCTTATGATTCGAACAGCACTTTGACCGACCGGTCAACGCCCAAGACTTCTAAGCCCAAAACCGGGGCGTTACAACTACCGATGAATGGTGTTGAGGGTTTGTGATTGTACCGTCAAACTCCACCATGGGTGTCACAACGGTTGATGGCTTAATCCCGTGTGTGAGCCTTGTGTAGTCCGGTAGTGTGTATGAAGCGTGTGGGACAACGCTTGTAATCCGTGTATCCGATTGTGTCATTTGTGTTGGTTTTGGTATGGATTGAGAATTGATCACTTGCGAGCCAATATAATGTTGTTGAATAATGATTTAAGCATGTGATGCTTGTGATTTATGCTAGAATGCATGTTATGCTTGGTTAAGCATGAGCAAAAGATTATTTGCTGTTATTTTAATGATGCTATGAGCATGTGGTTTTAAAAGTGCATAGATGCTTTAAAAAGGGCATGTTTTAAGCAAAGGCATGAGAAGACAAATAGTGATGTTTCGGTTTTGTAAAATGCATTGATGAATGTTTGGTTTTTGCGATCCTCACTAAGCTTTATGTTTACGCTCATTTGTTTCATCAATGCAAAGAATTAAACATTTGAGGCAGCGAGAAAGCAAGAGGAATCCAAGTGTCTTGATTAAACAATGTATGTGGTTTACCTTGGTGTAATAAGAGGCAATGGGTGGGATTTTTACTCTTGGTTATTTTTGGTGATGTTAAACACCTTGAGCATGTTTGGGTTGCTTATTTGGTATTGTAAATGGCCTTTGAGTATTGGTTTAAGCTTGAATGTGGTTTTTAGTCTTTTTGTGGTTTTGACACCAAGGAAGCATGCCTATAGTTCTAAAGCTTGCATGAATGATGCTATGATATAGCTTGTGCTTCGTTTTGGTGTTCCTTGATGTTTATTCTTATAATATGTGTGTTGTGGCATGTGTTGGAATGGTTTCGGAGGTGTAAAGTTGAGAAAAACCAGTAATTTGGAAAATTGCAGGGCCATGCATATCTGAACGCCCTTATTTGTTTCGGAACGTTGGCCTGTAATGGCCATGGTGTTTCAGAATGGGTAAGTACGTTCCTGAACTTTTCACCACTGTAAATAACCGTATCTAAACGGATCATTTAGGGTCTCGGGACGCACCCGCGTATCAAAACGATATACATGGTTTCGAAACGACCGTTCCGATATAGGGTCTTGTGTTCCAAAACACTTGACCGTTGGATGCTGATCTTGGATTGTTCCAGGTTTTTGTTTCTTACGTTTTGGTCCTTGAATGTTGTAAGTTTAATTGGTTGAGTTTGGATGATCCGTTTGAGTTGAATTTTGACATGCTGGCATTTTACATGATTAATTTTGAATTGGTAACTTTAAAATCTGATTAGTCCTTGTAAATATGGAAATTTACAACATGGTCCCTAAAAGACAAAAACATGTAATTGAAGAGGTGGCAAACGGGCCAATCAGTTCGGGTTCAATTTGGGTCAATTCGGTTTCGGTTATTTCAGGTCTAATATCATTCGGTTCAGATTTGGTCCGGTTCGGGTTTGGTTCAGTTCGGTTCTATTGTTCGGTTGATTTTCAGGTCGGTTGATTTTTGGTTCGGTTGATTTTTGATTCGGATCGGTTCGGGTCAATTTCTAGTTGATGGGAGATCGGTTGGTTTTAATCAAGTTTTTAGGTTGGTCAGTTTTTTTACACCCTTTATATGGCTTTATAGCCAATATATTTGACTTTTTGGTGAGTTGTACGATTGTTCATATCTCATCTTTTTTGTTTCTATTAATATCTTTTTTTTTATTTCGGGTTGTCTTCGGTTCGGGTCCATTCGGTTCGCTTCCATTTGGTTCAGGTCCATTTGGTTCGGTCTATCGGTCCGGGTCCATTTCAGTTCAACTAAAAAGCAGTTCATTTTCGGTTCGGTTTCGGGTCAAATTTTGGGTAAGCATGTTCGGTTCGGGTAAATCGGTTCAGTTTTCGGGTCTCGAGTCAAGTTTGCTAGGTCTAATTGAACCCTAATTGAACTCCGATCGATGTGCTGTTTTCGCATAATCGCCTTGCAAAACATATAGGGTAATAATGTGCATCTAGAAAAGATAAAATGAAAAAAAATAAGGGTCGTTAATCGGGGTTGACTTTTGCAAGTTGACTTTGGTTTTCCCCGTGTAATCTTCTTAGTTCAGGTCAGGCGTCTAGGCCGGGCTAAGGGGGTTACATTTGTTGGTATCAGAGCCATGTTACGAAAGAATTAGGGATGGTGGTAAGTGAAGTTGGTATGATTGGTGTATGATTGTTTGAAAAAGCATGTTTTGATTGAATGTTGGTGCTTATGCCATGTTTGATTGTTGTGAATCATAGGTGAGCTAGATATGATTTTGTGATGATGATGTGATAAGGATATGTGCTGATTTTGGGATGAAGTAAAGCATGATGTATATGATATGCTATGTTATGCTTGAGGGAAATCGTGGTGCCCGTTGCCTTATTACACTAATTAAATGTTTTTGTGAACTTGGATCCTTGCTTGAGGCTGGCCTAAATCATGATTTGATTTATTTTATTTTATTTTTATGCCTTGTTAAAATAGCACCATGGGTTCGAGGAGAGAGCTTAGGTCGAACACGGTAGTGCATGCAGCTGAGCAGGGCGACCAGGGTAACCAAGGGGCTGATGTCCCTCATGGTGGAAACTTACCTCCTCCGCCACCACCTGGAGGTGGGGAGCAGGAGCAACAAGGAGACGCTGGTCTGGGTTTGGGTGATCTAGCGCTATTGGTTCAGGCGATCACCGGAGCATTTCAGGCTGTGGTAGCTGGAGCATATGTTCAGGCCCCTGCATCTGGGTTTGCCATTGGAGAGGATGAGGAGTCTAGGAGCTGTCGAGTTTTTTGGTATGTCTCCTGAGGCGTCGGAAGCCTGGTTGGCTAGCACGATCAGTATCATGGATCAAATGGGATGTAATGATGTGCGCAAGCTGGGATGCATTGTTTCTTTACTCCAGGGTGATGCGTATAGCTGGTGGACGACCATCACCGCTAGTATGGAACCCAATGAAGTATATTGGGAGTTTTTCAGAGGTGCTTTTAAGAGGAAGTATCCGTGAGTGAGATACTTGGACGAAAAGAAGCGCGAGTTTATGTTGCTTGTCCAGGGAAATTTTTTCTGTGTCTGAGTACGAGGTCCAGTTCATACGTCTGAGCCAGTACGCCCCTCAGTTGATGCCGAGTGAGAGGCATCATTGTGATCGTTTCCAGTACGGGCTGGTGCAGGAAGTCAAGACGTATATGTTGGCAACGGATTACACAGATTTTGATGTGCTTGTATATCGAGCGAAGGATATTGAGAAGAATTTGGGCTTGTCATCTCGTGGAGGTGGTTCTAGCTCTGGTAAGAGAGCAGTTGTGATACAAGGGTGTTGATGGTGACAACAACATTCCTCGTTCATTCGTGGATCTAGGATAATAGCAAGTATTTCTCTGCAATTGAAACAAACATGATGTTGAAGTTAGATATTTAAAATAGTAAAAATGAAAGAAAAATCCTGAATTGGGAGAAAAGAAAGTTGCTAAATTTTAAGGATAGTTTGAACGATGAAGATGAAGTTCTTCAAGAATTCAACAATGGCAGCAACACTCTTGGGACTTGACACGATGAACTCGAAAGAACCTGCATAACTTGTTATGCAAACCCGAATCGAATATGTTCTCCGTAGTCGGAAAAAGATGAACAAACTCCAAGGAAGAACTCGAACAATCTGTTGAACGAACCCGAACCTTATCTTGAATTTGTTCGAATACGGACTTGGACCCTTCAATTATCGAACAATTGAGAACCCAAAGTATCAAAGAAAAATTTCTAAAAAGAACCAAATTTGAGAGAAAATCTCACAAAATAATTTATTCATCAAAGAGTCTAACCTTTCTTACATTATTTTCATGCATATATATAGGAAAAAGGGGAGGGGCAGCCGAATTATTTATGTGGCTGTAATTAAAAGAAAAAAAATAAAACTTAAATACATAAACTTCTCTTTTGGGCGGAAGTGAATTTCAGCCATGAAATTCAAATTGAAGGTGCCATGGTTATTGTGCACATGTTAAATGTGCTTTGGGCATTTGAATTTCATAGGGAATAACCCCTTGTTCTTATCCGCACAAGGGAAAAACAAGCATCATTCGGCTGGGCTGCACCACTTGTAAGGAAATCTGCCATGATGAATGTTTGTGTATGCCACACTCCAAATGTCTCTCTCTGCCGCACATTGAGATTTAAATCTCATGCAAACCCGCACATGTGTTGAGCTGAAATAATGGCTCAGCTGCATATGTAAATTCCATTTGGTCGAACTTGCAACGCACATGCAAGGTGCTGGTCACGTACAATGCTGGTCACGTACAATGCATGCACACTCATCACACGCGTACACTTGATCCTAATAAAAAATATATAAAAATAATAAGTCACCTTATAATAATTCAAAATGAAACCAATATAAAAACATTATAAATCATACTCAAACACACCTAATAATTAATATAATAATAATATGTCACATATCAACATGCAAGACATTAAAAGTTCTATCTTCTAAGGCACAAACATTATTAAATGATTCAAAATGCCAGTACAAGTAAGGAAAAGAGCTTCCCTGAAACGTTTTGCCCTAGATCGTGTAATTGGTCCTAACGGTAAGACCTCCGGATCAACAACATGTGCTGGTGAAGGTGTGCTCACATCATCCCCCTTCTTGAAAAGGATTTGACCTCAAATATGTAGAATCACCATAAGTGGTTAAATCAGAAACATTAAATGTGGCACTTACATTATATTCACCCGACAGATCCAACTTGTAGACGTTGTCATTCACTTTCTCCAACACTTGAAAAGGACCATCTCCTCGTGGTAATAGCTTGGACCGTCTTTGGGTTGGAAATCTTTCCTTTCGAAAATGAACCCAAACCCAATCACCAACATCGAAGGTGACTCTCTTTCTTCCTTTGTTTGCTTGCTCTTCGTACTGCTAAGTCTTTCGTTCAAGATTCTCCTTCACCTGTTGATGCAACTTCTTCATATATTCTGCTTTCACTTGATCGTCCATGTTCGTCACCTGTTCATATGGCAAAGGCAACAAATCTAGAGGCGTAATAGGATTAAAACCATAAACAACCTCAAATGGTGACATCTTAGTAGTAGAATGTACAACATGATTATAAGCAAATTAACCATGTGGCAAACAATCTTCCCAAGTTTTAATGTTCTCTTCTAACGATGGAACGAAGTAAAGTAGATAAAACCCTGTTAACAACTTCAGTTTGTCCATCAGTCTGGGGATGGCAAGTAGTAGAAAACATGAGTTTCGTACCTAATTTGCTCCAAAGAGTCCTCCAGAAGTGACTCAAAAACTTCACATCCCTGTCAAAAACAATCGACCTAGGAATACCATGTAAACGTACAACATCCCTAAAGAATAAGTTAGCCACATTAACAGAATCACCGGTCTTATGGCATGCGATGAAATGTGCCATCTTAGAGAACCTATCAACCACAAAAAATATACTATCTCTACATGTCCTAGTTTGAGGCAATCCCAAAATGAAATCCATAGAAATATCAATCCAAGGGGAATTAGGAATAGGTAAAGGTAAGTACATACCATGCGGTGAAACCTTCCATTTCGCTTTTCTACAAGTCACACAACGTTCACAATACCTTTCAACATCTCTGCGCATCTTTGGCCAAAACAAATGCTCCTTCAAGGTATGTAACGTCTTGGTGACTCCAAAATGACCCATCAATCCACCTTTGTGTGCCTCACGGATCAGTATGTCACGCAACGAACCCTGTGGAATGCATATCCTATTTTCTTTGAAAAGATAACCATCATGCTTGTAGAATTTTCCATCTGCACCTTTCTCACAAGCATTATACTTATCTCTAAAATCAGGACCATCAGGGTATAACTCATGAATGTATGCAAAACCAATCAAATGTGAATCAAGATAACTCAAAAGTGCATACCTATGTGATAATGCATCAACAACGACATTATCTTTCCCCTTTTTGTATCGAATGGCATAAGGAAAAGATTCTAAGAATTCAACCCATTTAGCATGTCATTTATTTAATTTATGATGACCTGTGATATATCGCAAAGCCTTGTGGTCAGTGTGGATCACAAACTCCTTAGGCAACAAGTAATGTTGCCACGTCTCCAATGGCCGAATCAGTGCATACATCTCTTTGTCATAAACTGGATAGTTCAAGGTAGCACCACTCAGTTTCTCGCTAAAATAAGCAACGTGCCTCTTTTCCTGAATCAAAACAGCACCTATACCAATTCCAGAAGCATCACATTCAATTTCAAACGTTTTATCAAAATCAGGTAATGCTAACACATGTGCTCGAGTCAAATAGTCTTTATTTTTCAAAAAGGCATCTTCATGTTCCTTACCCCAAAAGAAGCTAGAATTCTTCTTAATAATACTAGTTAAGGGAACAGTAATATAACTGAAGTTAGGAACAAACCGTCGATAAAAACTCGCTAAACCATGAAACGATCTAACCTGAGTAATCGATGTCGGTCGTGGCCATTCCTGAATTGCCTTAATCTTTTCTGGATCTACTTCCACACCCTGCTCACTCACAATGTAACCAAGAAATGTAAGTTTGTTAGTACAAAACACACATTTCTCCATGTTTCCAAACATTCGTTCTTCTCTCAAAACCTGCAAAACAACTTTCAAATGTTCTGCATGATCTGGTAAAATTTTACCATAAATCAAGATGTCATCAAAGTATACAACACAAAACTTACCAATGAAAGGTCATAGAACATGATTTGTCAAACGCATAAAAGTACTAGGTGCATTAGTTAAACCAAAAGGCATTACTAACCATTCTGACAAACCTAGCTTTGTCTTGAAGGCTGTCTTCCACTCATCGCCTTCTCGCATGTGAATCTGATGATAGTCACTCTTTAAGTCAATTTTGGAGAAGATGATGGCTCCGCAAAGCTCGTCCAACATATCATCAAGTCTTGGAATGGGATGTCGATACTTAATTGTGATCTGGTGCACAGCTCGACAATCTACGCACATCCTCCAAGAACCATCTTTCTTCGGCACTAACAATACCGAAACAGCACACGGACTCAAACTCTCTCGAATGTAACCCTTGTCCATCAACTCTGTAACTTGCCTTTGTAGCTCTTTCATTTCTTCAGGGTTAGTTCGATAAGCTGGTCGGTTTGGAATAGTAGCACCTGAAATGAAATCAATCTGGTGCTCAATGCCGCGAAGGGGTGGAAATCCCTTCAGTGTTTCAGCTAGAAACACGTCTTCAAACTCTTGCAAAAGTGTCAAAATTGGTGCAGGTAGATCAGTAGAGAAATCTGTCAACAAACAATAATCTTTAAACATCAAAATAAGAATAGATTGTTGAGAGGAACGACATTTCCTGATTTCGCTATTGCTTGCATACACGAACATCTTCTTCTTCTCTTTTGCAGTCTCTTTACTCTTTTTCAAGCTCGCATGATCTTCAAACACTTGACTCAGTGTTAAAGGAGCCAAAGTGATCTTCTTACCTGCATGCATAAAAGAGTAACGGTTCGTATAACCATCATGCATTTCCCTCTTATCCTACTGCCAAGGTCGTCCCAATAACAGGTGAGTAGCATCCATGGACACAACATCACAAAGGACCTCGTCCTTGTATTTTCCAATTGAAAATGGTACAACATCTTGTTTGGTCACTTTAAGTTCACCACCATCATTCAACCATTGTAACTTATATGGATTAGGATGCTTCGTCTTCTTTAGACCTAACCTGTCAACCATCACTGAACTAGCAACATTAGTACAACTACCGCTATCAATAATCACAACACATACCTTGTCTTGCACCTTGCATCGTGTGTGAAAGATATTCTCACGTTGTAGATCATCCGGTACCTGTTGCACATTCAGACTTCTCTTAATAACCATTAATTCCATCACTTTACCAGTTTCAGGAACCTCTAGGTCAGTCTCGCCTTCCTCTTCATTAGGAACATCATGCACTTCCTGCTCAGAATCTAATTCAATCTCTCCATCATCTCGCATCAGCATAACCCTCCGGTTAGGACATTGACTAGCAACATGTCCTCTCCCAAGGCACTTGAAACACTGGATATCTCGCGATCATTCTTTTACCACCACTTGTTGTTTGGCACGCCCATTATCAGCAACGGGAGGCTTTGGTGTGATGGATTCGCCTTGCTCTCGAATCCGAAGTGGCGTTTGCGGTGCTTGTTTCCTGGAATTGTTAGAAGTATATAATGGATTTGAAAAGGACTTAAAAGAAGGGTTACCTCGATTTTAAGACTTCCAGCGCTGCTGTCGTTCAATCTTTATTGCCATCTGCACCATGTCATCAACCTCGACATAATGCTGTAACTCAACATCGTTGGAAATCTCGATGTTCAACCCTGCTAGAAAACGTACCATGGTAGCTTCTCGATCTTCCTCGATATTTGCACACATCATAGCCATTTCCATATCCTTGAAATAATCCTCAACGCTCCTACTTCCCTGTTTCAAATTTTGCAACTTTTGAAACAAATCACGATGATAGTGAATAGGAACAAACCTTTTACGCATTAGTCGCTTCATCTCGATCCATGTTGCAACTAGGTCATCACCAGTACGTCTACGGCTAAGCAGTAACTATCCCACCATATCAAGGCATAATCAACAAACTTTGTTGCTGCTAATCGAACCTTCTTATGTTCCGAGTAATTATAACACTCGAAAATGTGCTCCACTTTGCTTTCCCAAGCCAAGTATGCATCAGGATCTGAGCGTCCCAGAAAAGAAGGAATAGCAACCTTAATGTTAGTCAAATTATCGTCTACCTGTTGCACATGTCCTTGTCTAAGAATATGCTGCCTCGGTGACCGTTCGACTTCATTTTCGTTCAATACATCATTAACAGAGTTGGAACCTCCGTCAAACCTATCCATCCTCGACTGTAATGGCTCTAAGGCGGTAGCCACTACTCGTTGCATCATTCTCTCTAGGGCTTGCATTTGAGGAATCAGTGGATTCTGGTCAACCGTGTGATCATCAGAACCTGCCATAATTAACAAAAAAAACAAACAAAATAAAATAAAACAATATTATAGGTTAGTAAAATAAACAAAAAAGAACCTCACAACACACACAATCAAAGCCTCGCAGATGTCACTCCAAAGAACAGTGCACTCAAAAATTAACACTAAGCGCTCGTGTTTCACTCGGGAGAAAACTTGAATGGCTCTTTTTGTCTCCCCTTCTGATCTCACACGCTCAGTTTTACTTTTCCCTCAATCTCTCGTACTTAGTTCTTTAAAGGAACTAATTCCGATGTTTCGGATTCTGCAAGTGTTGTCAAATTGCAAGGAAAAACAACGGGTGACGGGAAAATATTGTTAGAACAAAGATAAGGGTTAGAAGTTAAAGAAACAACAATGAAAGATTGAGAAATTGGGGCTGAAAAGAAAACAACCAAAATGAAATGAAAGAAAGGATGCTAAAAGAACAAGAATTTAGCAACTTACGCAGTAGAAATGCTTACCACCATCCTATCGCCGGAACAAACAAGAAAAGTTGATTTCGGGAGATTACAAAGCATTTCAAGGTAAGATAAACACATCCTTCAACATATCAAAACATTTCAACAATGTTGTTTTTCATTCTACACAATTCAGCACTCTTTTTCTTCTTCTTTTTTCGAATTTCCGTGTTTTTTAATCAATTTTTTTACTTTTTTTGTGGTCAAACATTGACTTTGACTTCTGGAATTTCCAGAATTTTGAAACTGATTTTTTTATTTCTTTTGTTGTTTTTGATATATGTAGTGCAGAAAACGCTAAAATCCGACCTAAGCTCCGATTACCATATGATACAAGGGTGTTGATGGTGACAACAACATTCCTCGTTCATTCGCGGATCTAGGATAATAGCAAGTATTTCCCTGCAATAGAAACAAACATGATGTTGAAGTTAGATATTTGAAATAGTAAAAATGAAAGAAAAATTCAGAATTGGGAGAGAAGAAAGTTGGTGAAATTTAAGGATAGTTTGAACCTTGAAGATGAAGTTCTTCAAGCATTCAACAATGGCAGCAACACTCTTGGGACTTGACACGATGAACTCGAAAGAACCTGCATAATCTGTTATGCAAACCCGAATCAAATCTGTTCTTCGTAGTCGGAAAAAGATGAACAAACTCCAAGGAAGAACTCGAACAATCTGTTGAACGAACCCGAACCTTATCTTGAATTTGTTCGAATACGAACTTGGACCCTTCAATTATCGAACAATTGAGAACCCGAAGTATCAAAGAAAAAGTTCTAAAAAGAACCAAATTTGAGAGAAAAACTCACAAAATAATTTATTCATCCAAGAGTCTAACCTCTCTTACATTATTTTCATACATATATATAGGAAAAAGAGGAGGGGCAGCCGAATTATTTATGTGGATGTAATTAAAAGAAAAAAAATTAAATACATAAACATATCTTTTGGGCGGAAGTGAATTTCAGCCATGAAATTCAAATTGAAGGTGGCATGGTTATTGTGCACATGTTAAATGTGCTTTGGGCATTTGAATTTCAAAGGGAATAACCCCTTGTTCTTATCAGCACAAGGGAAAAACAAGCATCATTCGTCTGGGCTGCACCACTTGTAAGGAAATCTACCATGATGAATATTTGTGTATGCCACACTCCAAATGTCTCTCTCTGCCGCACATTAAGATTTAAATCTCATGCAAACCCGCACATGTGTTGAGCTGAAATAATGGCTCGGCTACATATGTAAATTCCATTTGGTCGAACTTGCATCACACATGCAAGGAGCTGGTCACGTACAATGCATGCACACTCATCACACACGTACAATTGATCCTAATAAAACAAATATATAAAAATAAGAAGTCACCTTATAATAATCCAAAACGAAACCAATATAAAAACATTATGAATCATACTCAAACACACCTAATAATTAATATAATAATAATATGTCACATATCAACATGCAAGACATTAAAAGTCCTATCTTCTAAGGCACAAACATTAATAAATGATTCAAAAATGCCAATACAAGTAAGGAAAAGAGCTTCCTTGAAACGTTTTGCCCTAGATCGTGTAATTGGTCTTAACGATAAGACCTCCGGATCAACAACATGTGCTGGTGAAGGTGTGCTCACATCAAGCTGAGTCTAGTTCCGGTGGTGGACGGAAGAAGAGAGGCCGAGATAGGAGATATCAGCCTACTGCTAGGTGAGGCAATGTTGGACATGGTGCACCGATTCAGGGAGAGAGTATGAGGGCGGATCAGAACACGTGCTGGACATGTGGTTCTTGGGGTCATCTGCGGCGAGATTGTCCTCGTGCGGCTAGGGAGGCTCAGGCTCCTACTGTGGTGAAAAAGAATTCTTGCTGGAACTGTGGCACAGCAGATCATATGAGAAGGGAGTGTTCTCTGTTGATCGGTGGAGGCCAGGGACGTGCACCTGCTGTGCTGCACCTCAGAAATGCCGTGAGCGTGGCCGAGGAAATTTCCAGAGGAGACATGAGGGTCAGCGAGGCATTGCTCATGTTGTGGCAGTTCAGCCTGAGGGAGTCAGTCCTGTGAGGGTCTATGCTCAGCGCGAGGAGCGCAACGATACCGATGTCATCGCATGTACCTTTGTTCTCCACTCTTTATCATTGTTGGCTTTGATCGATTTTGGATCCACGCATTCTTATATCCTGAGTGAGCATGCACATTTGCTTGATATATCTGTTGAGTTGCTTGAAGTAGGAATGCAAGTGACTAGTTCTTTTGGTGAGACTATAGTCACTAGGAAGTTGTATCGGAGGTGTCCCTTGTCTGTTTAGGCTCATGTTTTTCTTGTGGATTTGATGGAGTTACCCTTTAATTCTTTTGATGTAATCCTTGATATGGATTAGCTGTCTGAGCATAGAGCCCTAGTAGACTTTGATGTTAAGAGAGTTATCTTAAAGTTAGCTGATGATTATGAAGTTGTGATAGTAGGTGAGAATGTGAAATTATTGTCTAATGTGATTTCGGCTTTAGAAGCAAGTCGTATGCTAAAGTTGGGTTATGAGGCTTATCTTGCGTATGTGATGAATTCTGGTACAAAGGATGTACATGTGCAGGACATCATAACCGTTTGCGATTTTCCGAGTGTCTGTCTGGAAGAATTGTTGAGGTTGTCGCGAAACAAAGAAGTTGAGTTTGGTATCCAATTGTATGAGAATACGACTCCGGTGTCTATTTCTACATATCACA
The DNA here is from genome assembly GCA_958450335.1 of Hibiscus tridactylites. Taxonomy (NCBI): domain Eukaryota; kingdom Viridiplantae; phylum Streptophyta; class Magnoliopsida; order Malvales; family Malvaceae; genus Hibiscus; species Hibiscus tridactylites. The sequence continues at coordinate 35,190,298 of OY288265.1, read as the reverse complement.
TTTAACCTAAAGAGCTAAAAGAGTTGAAAATGTAACTTCAAGAAATGCTGGACCGAGGGTTCATCTGGCCGAGTGTATCACCTTGGGGTGCACCGGTGTTGTTTGTAAAGAAGAAAGATGGAACGATGCGGGTGTGTATAGATTATCGGCAACTGAACAAGTTGACGATCAAGAACAAGTATCCTTTTCCAAGGATTGATGATATCTTTGATTAGTTTCGAGAAGCTTTCGTGTTTTCCAAGATTGACTTACGATTAGGGTATTAGCAGTTGAAGGTAAAGGATGTGGACGTACCTAAGACGGGTTTTCGAACAAGGTACGGGCATTACGAGTTCTTAGTGATGCCGTTTGGTTTGACCAACGCACCTACTTCTTTCATGGACATGATGAATCATGTGTTCCATGAGTTCTTGGATCAGTTTATGGTGGTGTTCATCGATGATATCCTTGTGTATTCTCGTACCGAGGAGGATCATGATAGACACTTGAGGATTGTTTTGCAAGCGTTGTTGGAGAACCAGTTATACGCCAAGCTAAGAAAGTGTGAGTTTGGCTTAAGGAGGTGGTCTTCCTTGGTCATGTTGTATCAGCTAAGGGTATTCGTGGTGATCCGCATAAAGTAGAGGTTGTGATGAGTTGGAAGGTGCCTAAGTCGGTGACAGAGGTACGAAGTTTTCTTGGCTTAGCTGGGTATTACTGTAGGTTCGTCGAAGGTTTCTCGAAGATTGATGCACCTTTGACCAAGTTGTTGCAAAAGAATGTTTGCTTTGAGTGGACTGACGCGAGGCAGCAAGATTTTGAGAAGCTGAAGGAAGCTTTGACGCAAGCTCCTGTCCTGATTCAACCTGAGTCTGGTAAGGAGTTTGTGGTCTATAGTGATGTGTCCATCATTGGTTTGGGTTGTGTGTTGATGCAGGAGGGTAAGGTAGTAGCCTATGCATCTAGGCAATTGAAGTGCATGAGCGTAACTACCCTACTCACGATCTTGAGCTTGCGGCTATTGTGTTTGCTTTGAAGATCTGGAGACATTATATGTATGGCAAGAAGTGTGTGGTGTTCACTGATCATAAGAGCTTAAAGTACCTTATGTCTCTGAAGTAGTTGAATCTTAGGCAACGTCATTGGGTGGAGTTGCTTAAGGATTATGATCTGTCGATCGAGTATCACTCGGGAAAGGCCAATGTTGTGGTCGATGCTTTGAGTAGGAAAGTGGCTGTGGAGTTGAGGGCGATGTTTGCTCGCTTAAGCATATCACGAGATGGTGGTCTTGTTGCTGAATTGCAAGTGAAACCATCTCTGATTCAGTTGATCAAGGATAAGCACTTGCTTGATGATTCTCTTGTCCCTCATGTTCAGGACATTGCAGAGGGTAAGCCTTCGGATTTTGGTTTTAATGATGATGATGTTTTGTGCTTTGGGGGTCGAATAGTGGTGCTAGATGATGTTGAGTTGAGACACACTATTCTGACTGAAGCTCTTAGTAGTCTCTTCGCTACACATCCTGGTAGTATGAATATGTATCCTGATTTGAAGGATGAGTACTACTAGGTGGGGTTGAAGAAGGATGTAGCTGAGTTCGTTAGTAAATGCATGGTGTGTCAGCGAGTGAAAGCTGAACATCAGGTTCCTTCTGGGTTGTTACAACCTTTGAGAATTCCATAGTGGAAGTGGGAAAGGATTACCATGGATTTTGTGTCTGGTTTGCCCTCTTCACCATCAAAGAAGAATTTTGTCTGGGTGATTGTGGATTGTCTCACGAAGTGGGCACATTTCTTGCCTGTGCATACTACGTATACCTTGGATAGGTTGGTTGAATTGTATATTGTTGAGATTGTGCGGTTGCATGGTGTACCAAAGTCCATAGTGTCGGATAGGGATCCGAGGTTTACATCACGGTTCTGGGAATGTTTGCATCAAGCCCTGGGTACACGGTTGAATTTCAGTACTTCTTATCATCCTCAGACGGATGGACAATCAGAACGTGTGATAAAGGTGCTTGAGGACATGTTGCGATGCTGCGTTATAGATTTTTAGGGTTCTTGGGAGAAGCACTTGTCGTTGGTTGAGTTTGCTTATAACTATAGTTATCAGGCAAGTATTCAAAAGGCTCCATATGAAGCTTTGTATGAGAGGAAGTGTAGGACACCTCTTTGTTGGGCAGAAGCTGGGCAGAAGTTGATTTCGATGCCGACTATGTTGAAAGGAACCACCGAGAAGGTGGAACTCATCTGTGAGCGTTTGAAGGCAGCATCGGATCGGCAAAAGTCCTACACGGATCTGAAGCGTAAGGAAATCGAGTTTGCGGCTGGTGAACGTGTGTTTTTTAAGGTATCGCCTTGGAAGAAGGTGATGAGATTTGGGCGTAAGGGTAAGCTTATCCCAAGGTTTATTAGACCTTATGAGGTTGTGAAGCGTGTTGGTCCTATGGCATAGCGGTTGAGGCTGCCTTCTGAGCTGGAAAAGATATATGATGTGTTTCATGTCTCGATGTTGCGGAGGTATAGATTGGATCCTTCGCATGTGATGCCTGTTGAGGAGATCGAATTGAATCCAGATCTGTCATATGATGAGGAACCAGTGAGATTTCTGGATGTGAGTAGTAAAGTTCTTCGTGGCAAGACGATAGAGCTTGTGAAGATGTTGTGGCGACATCGAGGAGTTGAGGAGGCCACTTGGGAAAGAAAGGAGGACATGTTGAAGCAGTTTCCGCACCTTTTTCCTTCAGGTAAAATTTCAGGGATGAAATATCCTAAGAGGGGGAGAGTTGTAATGCCCTGGTTTTGGGCCTAGATGTTTTAGAAATCGGATCGGACTAGTCGGAAACGGTTCGAATCGCGTTAGGTAATTTAGGGAAATCAAGGATCGGGAAAGGATAAAAATATGGTAAAAATTGCTAAAATCCTCTTAAATCATGTTTAAGAGATTAATCAAATCAATTTTACAAAAAGAGCTTCGGAAGTGGTACATTTTGGGTAGTGACCAAAATGTAAAGTTTCAAACTATGGAAAATTTCAAAATTTCGAAAAGGAGCCAAAAATCTTAGAATCTTTAGGGAGCTATGGTGTAATTACACCTTCCTTAAATTGACATGTGTTTTAAATGGGTTTTAGATAATTAAAATATAAATTGTTTTATTTTAATTAAAATGGATTAATTGGGAAATTGAGAACTCATTTCACGTAACTAACTTTCATTTCAGAAAAATCAATCTCCCAACTCTTTTCTCCAGATTTTTTTCTCCCAAACACTCTCCCTTTGGTTTCTAAACAAATTTCAAGAGTTCTCTTCAAATTCTTCAAGATTTCTTAAGGAAAAACATGTCAATCATTGAGGAAGGCAAGGATTGGAGGCAAATCCCGTTCTCAACCTTCAATCTAGGTTCTTTATTGAAATTCCCAAGATCTTTGGCTTCTAAATGTTGATTTTGGGTGAGTTTTTATTATAGTTTTGATTTGAGATCAAAATCTTGCAAAAATATGATTAAAATCTTGATTTTCGGATTGGATTTGATGAGCTCTGTTTTGGATTGGTTTTAATTGAGTTTTAAGTTGATTATTATGTTGAAAAAGGGTTTTCATAATATAGATCCCGAAATCCTTTATATCATTGAGTTTCTTGATGGTTTTAGTTGGGTTTTTGAGGTGAAATGTTGAAGTTATGCTTGCTGGAGGTATAAGGAAGGGTTTAGGTTGTTTTTAGATGTGTTTTGATGTTTATAAATGTTTGAAAGTGATGTATGTTTGCTGGGCTTGGTTTAGGAAGCAATCGATTGAGTTTTCGGTTGTTTCGGATGGGTAAATTGGTGTAGTTTTGGTGAGCAACGAGTTTTAGTTTGGTTGCTGGTGTTGAAATGCATTTTAATGCATTTGAATCTCTGTTTTGATGATCTAAAAATAGGGGATCTTGATCCGGAAGCAAACGAAGCTTTGGTGGAGCCTTCGGAAGGGTGATTTTCGTGTCGGCGAGAAAAGTTTCGCGTATTGGTGAGTGGAAATGGATTTTCTAGCTTTGTAACGCTTTGAACGTCATCTTTGGAGCTTAGTGTAAGTTTGAAACACTTAGCTAAGCTCAAGAGTAAGTGATTCGGAAGTCTCTCGGAATGTGCTATGTTTTTGTGTAAAATGCATTTGAATTGAATGTGATTTTAATTGCTGTTTTAAAGCATATTTTAAGCATTGTTTATGCTTGTTTTTAATGCCATTTTGTTAACGATGCACTTGGTAGGTGATCATTGGATTTATGAAATATATTCATTTGAGTTTAAGCATGTTTATGCTTGTGAAAATGGCATTGTGATTTATGCTTGTAAAACAATGGAATAATGTTGTTAAATGATTATATTGGCAAGTGATGGATAAGGTTTTTGGTTACTTTAATCGGATATAGTTAGTCGGCTATAGGATTGGGTGCACCATGAATAAAGTCACCTTGGATGTTGAGGGGTTGTGATTGTACCGTATACTCCATCCAAGTACCATAACGATTGAGGTTAAGATCACAACGGTGGATGGTTAAATCTTGTGTGTGGATCTTGTGGTATGTGTCTCGTGCTCTCGTTAGTGGAATTATACAACTACCGATGAGTGGTGTTGAGGGGTTATAATTGTACCATTAAACTCCACCACGAGTGTCACAACGGTTGATGGCTTAATCCCATGTGTGAGCCTTGTGTAGTCCGGTAGTGTGTATGAAGCATGTGGGACAACGCTTGTAATCCGCGTATCCGATTGTTTCATTTGTGTTGGTTTTGGTATGGATTGAGAATTGATCACTTGCGAGCCAATATAATGTTGTTGAATAATGATTTAAGCATGTGATGCTTGTGATTTATGCAAGAATGCATGTGATGCTTGGTTAAGCACGTGCAAAAGATTATTTGTTCTTATTTTAATGATGTTATGAGCATGTGGTTTTAAAAGTACATAGATGCTTTAAAAAGGGCATGTTTTAAGCAAAGGCATGAGAAGAGAAATGGTGATATATCGGTTTTGTAAAATGCATTGATGAATGTTTGGTTTTAACGATCCTCACTAAGCTTTATGCTTACGCTCATTTGTTTCATCAATGCAGAGAATTAAACATTTGAGGCAGCGAGAAAGCAAGAGGAATCCAAGTGTCTTGATTAAATAATGTATGTGGTTTACCTTGGTGTAATAAGAGGCAATGGGTGGGATTTCTACTCTTGGTTATTTTTGGTGATGTTAAACACCTTGAGCATGTTTTGGTTGCTTATTTGGTATTGTAAATGGTCTTTGAGTATTGGTTTAAGCTTGAATGTGGTTTTTAGCCTTTTTGTGGTTTTGACACCTAGGAAGCATGCCTATAGTTCTAAAGCTTGCATGAATGATGCTATGATATATATTGTGCTTCGTTTTGGAGTTCCTTGATGTTTATTCTTATAGTATGTGTGTTGTGGCATGTGTTGGAATGGTTTCGGAGGTGTAAAGTTGAGAAAACCAGCAATTCGGAAAATTGCAGGGCCAGGCGTATCGGAACGCCCTTATCTGTTTCGGAACGTTGGCCTGTAATGGCCATGGTGTTTCGGAACGGGTAAGCATATTCCGGAACTTTTCGCCACTATAAATCATCGTATCTAAACGGATCATTTGGGGTCTCTGAACGCACCCGCGTATCGAAACAGTCAACATGGTTTCGAAACGACCGTTCTGATACAAAGGCTTGTGTTCCGAAACACTTGACCGTTGGATGTTGATCTTGAATTGTTCCAGGTTTCTATTTCTTACGTTTTGGTCCTTGAATGTTGTAAGTTTAATTGGTTGAGTTTGGATGATTCGTTTGAGTTGAATTTTGACATGCTGGCATGTTACATGATTAATTTTGGATTGATAACTTTAAAATATGATTAGTCCTTGTAAATCTGGAAATTTACAATTTGGTCCCTAAAAGAAAAAAATGCAATTGAACTCCGATTGATTTGTCGTTTTTGCCTAATCACTTTGCTAAACATATAGAGTAATAATGTGCATCTAGAAAAGATAAATGAAAAAATAAGGGTCGTTAATCGGGGTTGACTTTTGCGAGTTGAGTTCAGTTTTCCCCGTGTAGTCTTCTTAGTTCGGGTCAGGCGTCTAGGTCGGGCTAAGGGTGTTACATTTGTTGGTATTAGAGCCAGGTTACGAAAGAATTGGGGTTGATGGTAAGTGAAATTGGTATGATTGGTGTATGATTGTTTGAAAAAGCATGTTTTGATTGAATGTTGGTGCTTATGCCATGTTTGATTATTGTGAATCATGGGTGAGCTAGATATGATTGTGTGATGATGATGTGATAAGGATGTGTGCCGGTTTTGGGATGACGTAAAGCATGATGTATATGATATGCTATGTTATGCTTGAAGGAAATCGGGGTGCACATTTCCTTATTACACTAATTAAATGTTTTTGTGAACTTGGATCCTTGCTTGAGGCTGGCCTAAATCATGATTTGATTTATTTTATGGTTATGCCTTGTTAAAATAGCACTATGGGTCCGAGGAGAGAGCTTAGGTCGAACACGGTAGTGCATGTGGCTGAGCAGGGCGACCAGGGTAACCAAGGGGTTGATGTCCCTCCTGGTGGAAACTTACCTCCTCCGCCACCACCTGGAGGTGGGGAGCAGGAGCAACAAGGAAACACTAGTCCGGGTTTGGGTGATCTAGCGCTATTGGTTCAGGCGATCACCGGAGCATTTCAGGCTGTGGTAGCTGGAGCGCATGTTCAGGCCCTTGCAGTTGGGCAGGTTGATTTGCCATTAGAGAGGCTGAGGAATCGAGGAGCTTTCGAGTTCTTTGGTATGTCTCTTGAGACGTCGGAAGCCTGGTTAGCTAGCACAATCCGTATCATGGATCAAATGGGATGTAATGATGTGTGCAAGCTGGGATATGTTGTTTCTTTACTCCAGGGTGATGCGTATAGCTGGTGCACGACCATCACTGCTGGTATGGAACCTAATGAAGTAGATTGGGAGTTTTTCAGAGGTGCTTTTAAGAGGAAGTATCTAGGAGTGAGATACTTGGATGAAAAGAAGCGAGAGTTTATGTCGCTTGTCCAGGGAAACCTTTATGTGGCTGAGTGAAAGGTCAAGTTCGTACGTCTGAGCCAGTACACCCCTGAGTTGATACCGAGTGAGAGGCATCGTTGTGATTGTTTTCGATACGGACTGGTGCAGGAATTCAAGACGTATATGTTGGCAACAGATTACATGGATTTCGATGTGCTTTTATGTCGAGCGAAGGATATTAAGTAGAATTTGGGGCTGCCATGTCGTGGAATTGGTTCTAGCTCTGGTAAAGGAGCAGCTGAGTCTAGTTCCAGTGGTGGACAGAACAAGAGAGGCCAAGATAAGAGATAGCAGCATGCTGCTAGGCGAGGCAATGTTGGACATGGTGCACCGGTTCAGGGAGACAGGATGAGGGCGGATTAGAACACGTGCTAAACGTGTGGTTCTCGGGGTCATCTACAACAAAATTGTCCTCGTGCGGCTAGAAAGGCTCAGGCTTCTATTGTGGTGACAAGGAATTCTTGCTGGAACTGTGGTTCAGCAGATAATATGAGGAGGGAGTATCCTCTGTTGGTCGGTGGAGGCCATGGACGTGCACCTGCTGTGGCTGCACCTCAGAGAGGCTATGGGCGTGGCCGAGGAAATTTCCAGAGGAGAGATGAGGGTCAACGAGGCATTGCTCATGTTGTGGCAGTTCGGCCTGAGGGAGGCGGTCCTGCGAGGGTCTATGCTCAGCACGAGGAGTGCAACGATACCGATTTTATCGCAGGTACCTTTGTTCTCTAGTCTTTATCATTGTTGGCTTTGATCGATTCTGGATCTACACATTCTTATATCTTGAGTGAGCATGCGCATTTGCTTGATATATTTGTTGAGTTGCTTGAAGTTGGAATGCAATTGACTAGTTCTTTTGGTGAGACTGTAGTCACTAGGAAGTTGTATCGGAGGTGTCCCTTGTCTGTTCAGGGTCATATTTTTCTTGTGGATTTGATGGAGTTACCCTTTTATGGATTTGATGTTATCCTTGGTATGGATTGGTTGTCTGAGCATAGAGTCGTGGTAGACTTCGATGTTAAGAGAGTTAGCTGGTGATTATGAAGTTGTGATAGTTGGCGAGAATGTGAAATTCTTGTAAAATGTGATTTTGGCTTTAGAAGAAAGTCGTATGCTAAAGTTGGGCTGTGAGGCTTATCTTGCGTATGTGATGAATCCTGATACAAAGGATGTACGTGTGCAAGACATCAGAACCATTTGCAATTTTTCGGGTGTCTTTCTAGAAGAATTGTCGGGGTTGCCGCCAAACAGAGATGTTGAGTTTGGTATCGAGTTGTATGAGAATACGACTACGCTGTCCATTGCTCCTTATCGCATGGCACCTAAAGATCTAAAAGAGTTGAAAACGCAACTTCAAGAGTTGCTGGACCGAGGGTTCATCCGGCTGAGTGTATCACCTTGGGGTGCACTGGTGTTGTTTGTAAAGAAGAAAGATGGAATGATGCGAATGTGTATAGATTATCGTCAACTAAACAAGTTGACGATCAAGAACAAGTATCCTTTTCCAAGGATTGATGATCTCTTTGATTAGTTTCGAGGAGTTTCTGTGTTTTCCAAGATTGACTCAAGGTCAAGGTATTACCAGTTGAAGGTAAAGGATGTGGACGTACCTAATACGGCTTTTCGAACAAGGTATGAGCATTACGAGTTCTTAGTGATGCCGTTTGGTTTGACCAACGCACCTGTTGCTTTCATGAACATGATGAATCGTGTGTTCCATGAATTCTTGGATCAGTTTGTGGTGGTGTTCATCGATGGTATCCTTGTGTATTCTCATACCAAGGAGGATCATGATAGACACTTGAGGATTGTTTTGCAAGTGTTGTTGGAGAACCAGTTGTATGCCAAGCTAAGTAAGTGTGAGTTTTGGCTTAAGGAGGTGGTCTTCCTTGGGCATGTTGTATCAACTGAGGGTATTCGTGTTGATCCGCATAAAGTAGAGGTTGTGATGAGTTGAAAGGTGCCTAAGTCGGTCACAGAGGTATGAAGTTTTCTTGGTTTAGCTGGGTATTACCGTTGGTTCGTCGAGGGTTTCTCGAAGATTGCTGCATCTTTGACCAAGTTTTTGCAGAAAAATGTCCGCTTTGAGTGGACTGAAGCGAGGCAGCAAGCTTTTGAGAGGCTGAAGGAAGTTTTGATGCAAGCTCCTGTCCTGATTCAACCTGAGTTTGGTAAGGAGTTTGTGGTCTATAGTGATGTGTCCATTGTTGGTTTGGGCTGTGTGTTGATGCATGAGGGTAAGGTAGTAGCCTATGCATCTAGGCAGTTGAAGGTACACGAGCGTAACTACCCTACTAACGATCTTGAGCTTGCGGCTATTGTGTTTGCTTTGAAGATCTGGAGACATTATTTGTATGGCGAGAAGTGTGTGGTGTTCTCGGGTCATAAGAGCTTAAAGTACGTTATGTCTCAGAAAGAGTTGAATCTTAGGCAACGTCATTGGGTGGAGTTGCTTAAGGATTATGACCTGTCGATCGAGTATCACCCAGGAAAGGCCAATGTTGTTGCCGATGCTTTGTGCAGGAAATTGCCTGTGGAGTTGAGGGTGATGTTTGCTCGCTTGAGCATATCTCGAGATGGTGGTCTTGTTGCCGAATTGCAAGTGCAACCATCTCTGATTCAGTTGATCAAGGATAAGCAATTGCTTGATGATTTTCTTGTCCCTCATGTTCAGGACCTTATATGGTGGAGTCTGTAAATATTATTTTGAAATTGTATTTATTAAATTGAATGTTCAAATGTTTTAACCTTCAATAGAGCTCCATTATACAGTTTTGATTATTTAACTATATTTTCAATTGTGGGCTTTAAATGTTTTGGAAATAGCTTGTTTGGGCTACACATAGTTTGAAATTTTTATGGTTTTGGGTTAGGCTTGAGGCCCAATTATGACATCTGGGTCGAGGGTGTTACAATAGTGGTATTAGAACTTAGGTTTAGCTGGTTCTAGGAACACCCCGGGGTGGTATAGGTGTTGTAGTAAGGTGTCTAGTGAATACAAGCCCTTAAATTAAGTTTGTACTCCTTAAAGACTGGAATCCTAATGGTGCGTCCAATATTACGAGGATAAAATGGTTACAATCGAGGCCAAGAGGGACAAATTACGTGTTGAACTGCTCACGGGAGCGATTCTGGTGGCGAGTTTGCCCCAGATTGTTGAAATACGAGTTAGTTGAATGATGCCAGAGTCGAGGATATGTCCTCCTTCCGCATTCTAAAATGGTGCGTTCGTTGCGTGTTGTGGTCGTTTAGAAGCCTTTGGATACGTTATGAGATTTTGTGGCAAGGAATCTGCATTGTTATGCGTGAATGGCATTTGTGAAAAGAGTTTAGACAAACCGCTATAAGAATCGATCAGTGGATGCATGTTGGTTGGAGAACCCTTTTGATCATTTAAAAATGAGTCTTGTTGATACTTTGGGAGTACCATCACTCTTCTCAAAGGCGTTCCTCGGAGATAGTGGATTCGAGATCCAGTAGTTCGTTAGAGTGTGGCTGAAGTTACACATTATACAGGTTTAAGAGAGCTACCTTCTTGAGAGTTGTTGCATTTCGAAAATTTCTTCAAGATAATCAAGCGCGAAGCTAGCCTATAAGGTTGAGAGTTGTGCCCGAGGCTTTGAGACCTTGAGAGAACCCAACCCTTGGTAACGAGAATATTGAATCGTTGCTTTTCCCACCGTGATATTCTTAGTGGTTGTTTAGAGAATGGAACAACGAGTTTGTGGAACATGTTTGACTGTTCGTTAGATTCCATGTTTACAGTTGGACGCTCGGGAGCTTCTGAACTGCCAGGGTGTGTGTTGTGCTTCTCAGAGGAGTCATCCGAACTTTTCTCCCTATCAAGAACATGGGTGGATTTTGAGGTTAGGCCGAGTTGGACGTTGGTGCCCATCGCCCTTGTTAGAGGAGACCAACCCAATTGAGAAAGTCAGAAGTTCAGTTGCGAAGGCACAACGCGAAAGAGGTTTCTTTTGTCTAAGTGTTCTGCCAAAAGAAGAACCGAGCTTGTTCCCTTGTAGAAGTTGATTCGTCGAAGTGGTGTTTATACAATTTTGGTTCGTAAAGTGAAAGTGAAAGACCATTACTTGCCTCCATAAGAGGATGACGTGGTTAGTGGATTGTGATGTATCCGTGTGTTTTCCGGGTTTGGGTTGAGAATGAGATGGTTATGGTTATGGTTATGGTTAAATTAGTAAGGCTTGTAATTTTGAGATGAATCTTGGAATGAAGATTCCTCTCCTTAATGTGTATTGTGGTAATGTTAATTTCCACAATAACGTCGAGGTGCTAGCGATAATAAGGTGAGGCCACTGTGTTATCCCTCGAATATGAGTTTGATGCTTGGCGTGAAACATGTGAATGTATAAGGAATATGGAAAGATGAGTGTTCGTAAGATAATTACCTTAATGACCTTACGTTTGGGAAATGTTGGCCATCGTGCAATCAGTTACGAAGGTAAAAGTTTGAGACATCGTAAACGCTTTATTTTGTTTCACAGTTTCCTTGAGGTGAGCCGAGGAACGTTGGTGGAAATCCGAGCTACGCGAGACCATTTTGTGGTGATAGTGGTTCTGACTTGGTTAAGCTCGAGTAAGGGTTCGATATTCTTGAGGATGTTTTGCGGTGTATCAAGACAACGTTTTTGTGCAAGAATGATAAAGGTTGTGCCTACCCCAACAGTGTGAATTTTGGGTATTTGATCTTTAAGGAATTTGAGTCTTTGACGACGTCGTGAGTCAAAGGAATTGAGAATTGTTGATCGTGTGAACGGTCAACACATAAGTAAAGTTAGCTTGATAAGTGATGGGTTGTACGGAGTTAGTTCGGGTTAGAATATCACGATGCCCATGTGGGGCGATCAAGGATCACTAGTGATGTTCATGTAAGGGAGTATCAATGCCAACTCTATACGGTACTGTTACGTGTTCCTTTTCGTGTTGATATTGATCGGCCAGTGTTGATACATGTGTGGTTGTTATGATCAAGCTTCGTGTTGAGGATTAATTAGTTTTGGAAGCCATGAGAAGTATATGTTGCTTATGTTTAAGTGGGATCGGTGTTATGGTTGAATTTTAGGTCAGATGGTTTACAATGGACCATGAGATCTTGTTGTGGGTGTTTTCGAGAAGGACATGTCAAAGCGAGTTATTATTCTTACATAGTATTGAACATTCTTTATCGGTACATGTGCGTTTTGGTAGCTGAGTTTCGAGATAAGGATTGATTTGCCTTGGAAACTACGAGAAGAAACATCTAATTGTTTTTCAGTGGATACAATGTTAAGGTTATATGTAAGCCCAATGGCTTTTGTTGACCTTGAGATCTTTCAAGTGTGCTTTAGATATCGATGTATCAGTGTATAAGTTCTCTAACATCGTACGATGTTAAGTACATGGTAAATTGTAAGAGCGACAATTGTGCGTGACTTCTGTGGCCTGTTTTGAAAGATAGTGTGGAGTCATGGGTTTGAGATAGTGTAAAGTGGATGACTTGCCTCTGTTAGGAGTCTAACACCGAGTTCTTAGAATTATTTTGATGTTTTGATATTCTTTAGAAGAAGTTAAGTGGGTGACCGTTGACCTTGTGAAGTATTTGTAAGTGCGTGGTTTGTTGGGATTATGTTGAGTGGTGAAATACTTCTTGGTAGGTATTGTTTGATGTTTTTGCAAAGGATTGCGAGCGCACAATTCAAATGAATTTCATTGAGTAATGATATACTTTTTGGTGGGTATCGTTGGTATTTTCGGCAAGGTGAGAGCTATAAAGAAAGTCTTCTTGGTTTGTTTTCGGGTTTGACTTTATGACACTACGGTATGTACATGCTATCTTTTGGGTACGAGATGTGAGGGTTGTGTTGGAACCTTATACCTTGGTGAGACTTGCATGTGATGACATATCCGAGTGATGGTACAAATGACATGTTTTCGAGACACGCTTTAGTTTAGAGTGTAAGACCCATGCATAAACTAAGTTATGAGAGCTATTTTAGGGGCCGATATGAGTTATCATAACCAATTTTAAGGTAAGTGCTTGAGATAAGTTGAGACGTTATTTTTTTAGAAGCCTTGCACCGGGTATACCATGATAAGGGAGTCATTTTAGGGAGACAACAAGATAAGGGGGTCGTTTCGTTTGGTGGTGACGGTTTCCCAACCCCATTTTCTTTGGATCATGCGAAATTGTGGAGGGACTTTTGTTGTACAACGAACTTTTTTTGATCTACAATATAAGTTATGTTTCTTGATGGCTTTTGGTGTGACTCTTCAGTCAAGATACCATTGGGTTTTGTTCTACGACTTTGGTTATGTACCCAATGGTGATGAATCTCTCTAAAAAGAAACGGTCAGTTGAGTTGGGTCGTACCGAGTGAGGATGGATTCCTTCTAAGAGAAAGGATCAGTTTAAATTATATGGTATCGTTCGAAACAATGGTGGCTATTGACAAGTGTTGTCTAGATCAGACTAGCGCAGCGGGATGTGTTGAGAACGGTGGGGAGTTATAAAGGTTTTAGCATCTTTTTGGGTTAAGGATACAAATCTTCAAGGACGTCGAAGAGTCGTAAAGATTCTAGAATCTTCTCTGGTATACTGGTATAAATTTTGAGGACGAAATTTCTTTTAAGGAGGGGAGAGTTATAATACCTGGGTACGGGTTAATAATTCGGGTCACGGGCCCAGGTTATGGGGCTTTATTATTTTAAACGACTAAGTGAAGGGCTTTATGTTAGGCCCATTATTTTAGAGAAAGGGGTTTGAATTTTAAATAAGGTTGTTGGTAGAAAAAGGGGAAGAATATATGATTCAGGAAAGAGAACAGGAAAAAGTGGATATGGGAGAGATAGAACGAGAAAGGAGAGAAAGTAAGGGGGCTTCCAACTCCGATCTATAGAGATCCGGGCGTTGGATTTCAACACCTTCACCGCCATTGGGTTCATCTCATTGAGATGAGTTCGCCGGTACCAGTGGCACCACTTTTGGAGCTACGGTCAGAGGGGCTGAGAGAAAAGAAAATTCGGGTTTTCTAGTTGGAGGGGTTAGATGGCTAAAAACGAGGAACAGAGGCCACCACCTTGTTCATCGACATCGAGATAGTCGATCTAGGTGCGCTTTATCATTGACTGGCCGTCGGAAGCTACCGCATGCACTACCACACGCCGCCCCTGCGCGTGGGCGTGGCGCGACTATAACCGGATGGAGCCGAGCCGACAGTCCAAGCTGCTGGGTTGAGCCATGCAAGTCGGCTTGCCGAGTCGACCTAAGCCGCATGCCCAGCTGGTCCAACAAGCCAATCGCCAAGTCGCGCCACCAGCTGTCAGCCGCCGTTGACCGCGCTGTCAGCAACCGTCGTTAACTTGTGTTGACTTTTTTGGGGGACCCTACTCTGGAGTTTCTCGACGTTTCAGATCCAATGGCACAATCTGTTTAGCCAAATATGAACCTGGTAAGTTGTTTTTACGCATTTAACCCTTCGAATTCTTTAAATAATATGTCTAAGTGATATTTATGATATTAATTGGTATACGAGAATTATTCAGGATCAAATATCGGGTCAAGAGGAATGTTCGGGAAGCTTGGATGAGGATTTTAGTTGTATCAGGATAAGGTTAGTACACCTCAAACTCATTTCACTTCATGAGCATCATAAATTTGATTGCCTTGCGTGTTAGTATGTAACCCCCTTAGCCCGGCCTAGACGCTTGACCCGAACTACGAAGATTACACGGGGAAAACCAAAGTCAACCTGAAAGTTAACCTTGATTAACGACCTTTTTTCCTTTTTATCTTTTCTAGATGCACATTAAGCCTATGTGATTACTCAAGATTCATAAGAGAGAAAGGCACAGCGATCGGAATTCAATTAGGGATTCAATTGTAAGAATTACACTTTTAGCGACCAAAATGTAAATTTTGTAAAATATATGGACTTTACAAATTTTAAGCTTACCAATATGTAATTAGTTATTTTACATGCATCTCTGTCAAATATTAGCTTAAAAGGACATCCCAAGCTCAATCAATTGTATCCACAACATTAAGGACTAAAATGTAAGACATGAGAACTTGAAACAATTCAAAACACAGCCCAACGGTCAACCGTTTCGAAACGCTGACCCTGGTATCGAAACGGTCGTATCGAAACTGAGTTGACCGTTTCGGTACTAGGGTGCGTTCCGAGACCAGTATCGAAACAGGCCTCTCCAGTAGCTAAAGTGTTCTGAAACACCTTCACCCGTTTCGAAACACTATGGCCATTTCGGGCCCCTGTTTCGAATCAGATAAGGGTGTTTCGATACACCCTGCCCTGCAACCTTACAATTTTCTGGGTTTTCACATATTTTCACAATTAAACATGTCCCAAATCACACCATAACATACCAGCAACATGATTAGACATTTAAGAACATATTTAAGAAGCTTAAGCTAAGCATGACATCAATCAAGTGACCAATGAGTCTATAGGCATGCTTCCTGGTCACATGAATCAAATATGGACCTCAAACCTCAAACCAACCATATAAGACCATTTACAAACTTCAAAAGCCATAACAAACTTGCTACAAACATAGGGAGTTCCAAATACATCTCCCAACAACAACCTTGAAGCCCCATTGCCAAATATCAATACTAAAGTATGTAAAAACATCACCATACATGAGCTTTTCACTTTCTTGGATGCTCTTAACCTTCTTGCTACCCAAAATCGCCTCAATTATCTACATTGTTGGTAAAAGAGAGTTCAAGCACATTTGCTTAGTGAGGCAAGCTCTAAAGAAAACCAACACAACAATGCGTTATTCAAAACTCTTTCTCAAAGCCATTTTCAACAACATGCTCATTCTATCTCATGCTTGAAAACCATTTCAAAGCAAATCTCTATTTGAAAACACATGTACTCATATCCTATCTCATGCAGTTAAACCAATGCAAATCTCATGGCAAAGCCATCCACATGCTTGTGAAAACTAAAGCATTTCATATTCAAATCTCATATGCATTTCTCATAGCATAAATCATCTCAACATTTGGTACATGTGAGTCAAATACATTTTCATATTTTATATTGGCATTTCACATTACATCTTTACTCGGATATGCGGATTAGCTTGACTCAAGGTCAAGTCCTACCCCGGTGGAATCTCTCATCACCAGACTCTCATGGCGGTATCTCTCATCACCACAAAGCTTGGGTATTTCACCAAGTCCTACCTTGATGGTATCTCTAATCATCGGATTCTCACTTTGGATCAGGATGGCACTACCCCCATTGCCCGACTCCAAAGAGCACGTACGAATTTTTAGATTATAGTGCACTCTCATCCTATTGATCGATCAATTATATCTAGTAGGTAACTCATCTTCTGTGCCAATATATTATGTCAAAACATCATCTCATCTACTGTTTTTATGCAACATTTCTCAAATCTTTCTCATCTCATTTCAAAATCATATCTCATGCTTCGCATTAAGTAAAAATCTCAAAACTCTTTAATGCAACATACTATCTCATGAAATCTCTACAAAGCATTATCTCATGCTACAAATCATGCATAAAACAGTAGGAATTTGTCTATCTCAAAACAAGAGCATGTAAAAACATTTTAGAGGCAACAACCACATATTTGAGAGCAAATCTAACAATACTTACTTCCGGACTTAGAATGGTGTTTCAAACCAATTCTAAATCCCCAAACCTTGTTTCTTTGTCTCTCAAAGACTTCTAAAACCATTCGCACTCACCGATTACATTTCACTCGATTGCCGAAACAATATCTAAGCTCCCGGCACTTCCGGATCAACACCAAAAGCATCCAAAGATGTCTCCCCTGTTTATTACACATAAGTGCAGAGGATTAATGCATCATCATGCATTGAAATCACCAGCCAACTAAACAAACTCGCTGCTCTACTCAAAAGCACCATTTCGGCTACCCAAAACAACCGAAATCATCTCCAAACTCTTCCAAAACAAAGCCCAGCCAAGATATATCAATTCTAATCATTTCTAAACCTCAATCAACACAAAAATCACCATAAACTCGTCCTTAAACCTCCAGCTACAACAGAACACCAAAACCACCCTAAAAGCCACCAATCTAGCATGCAAAACTTAGGAATCCAAACCTATTCGGGATTTGTTTGATAAAACCTCGTTTATAACATCAATTACCATCCAAAATACATTAGAATTCAACATCAAAACAGAGCCTAACCAATAGTTACAAAAATCATCAAGATCTCTCCAAGAATCTTAAGTTTTAACACAATTTCATGTTTCTAACATTAAAGCAACTCAAAAATCATTAACAAAGGATTGATAACTTGGAAATTTCAGTAAAGAATTGATCATTAGAGGAGAAGGACGAAGCTTACCTCTAATGGCTGATTTCTCCTTAATTTGGGCAAGTTTTCTTGAAAATCCAAAGTGAAAACAAGAGGATTTGATGAGGAAAAGATTAGGAATGCATAGGAGATTGAAATCTCATCAAAAGGGATGAAAATTAGAGGTTAATTGATGAAGGAAATGTGTTTGGCTGAGTGGAAGTTGAGAGAAAATGAAAAGAGGGAAAAAGATCGTAAAGTAGTTATGAATGTCAAAAAAAGATTTTCTCTTTTAACTCCCTTTATTAAATCATTATTAAAACACCCAAAATTAGAGATAAATCTGATAAAAACATTTTGGTAAAATTAGCTCCTTAAAGATTCAAAGTTTCGATCCTTTACAAAACAATCACTAGTTAACTTTTGCAAAAACTGCGATTTGGTCACTACACCGAAATGTAGTATATCCAAACCATATTTTGTAAAATTGTTTTCACCATAATCATTCATATAATAAATGAGGATTTTTAGATATTTTTCCATATTTGTAAAGCATCCTGGACTAGGTGTTCCCTAAATCTCCATTAAAGATTCGAACCGTTCTCGACCGGCCCGATTCAAACTCTAAAACTTCTATGCCCAAAATTAGGGTGTTACATAGTATCTGCAAATGGGTTGATGATATATAAGAATGAGTAGAGACCAATATGTTGAGACTCGATAGTTTTGAGATGCATGATGATAATACGTATATGATGAGATTGCTAGACTTTAGAGACCGTGTCGGGTCGTCTACGATGCTTGTGTGATATTTTATGGTTTATTGGTAGGTTGATAATTGTGATGCCTTGTATGCTCGTTCGAATAGTTTAATGAGACTCAATAAGAATATTTCTTAAAAGTTAAATATTCGAATAAATGGTATTAAAGTCGGTAATTAATATTAATGCGATGAATGCGTTAGCAAACCAACTCTAATAACTTTTATAAGCTTTAGGGATCTAGTAGTAGTTTTGGTATCGATACGCATGTGAGTATCAATACCCGAGGGTACTGTATGATACTCGTGTATGAGTATCGGTACCCAATACTATAAGTAATCTATAAATGCAAGTTAAAGATGGGAATCGTTACGAAAATAAAATAATGGAATTACATCTTGAATGAATGTGATAAGATGGACCAATGGAGGCAATGAATGAGATTAATTATATAGGCATAATGAGTAATAAATCGCTAACATTGAGTGTCTTGTTTGTAATAGTAAACCATAGGGATCCTTGGTGGGTCGTGCGTTGTGACGTGCCAAGTATGGGCACTTGTATGGTTAAGTCATTTTAGTTGGTAGGATCCGGGTACCCATTGAGAGAGTGTGTTGCAACACATGAAGACCACTCGATGTGAGATTTCGAGTGATGTTACTCGATGAGAGATATCGAGTATGATGTACGTTCCCGAGGCTGTGTGACACCAGGCCTCACCTAGAGAGAGTGTACGTTCCCGAGGCTATATGACACTGAGGCTCACTTAGTGTGTACGTTCTCGACGTTGTGTGACACCGAGCCTCACTCAAGGCTTGTGGGGCCTCATTCCAGGTTTTTAGTATGACTTGTGTGCTTTCGCTCGGATGATCTGGTGAGATCCCGAGTATGGTTGGGCCTTATGGGCCATGTATGATGTTTTTCTATGATATAAGAGCATGTGTTTAGGTGACTAGTGGTAGCGCCACCTGTTTATTTATCTATCCTTATTGCTCGTACTAGCTTGTATGCTTATGTTTATGATTAGCATGAAGTATAGTAGAGTACATATGTACCGCTAAGCTTTGTAAGCTCAACGCTCAGAATCGTTGTTTTCGTGCGTAGGTTGATCGACAGATTGTTCGATCGAGAAGTACTATCAATATGAGATTACATGATGTGGAGGCTTTCAGAGTATGTAACTGGGGTTTAGTGGGCTATGTATCCATAGGATCTTAAATGGTGGAGTCTGTAATTATTATTTTGAAATTGTATTTATTAAATCGAATATTCAAATGTTTTAGCCTTAAATGGAGCTTCTTTGTACCGTTTTGATTATTTAACTATTTTTTCAATTGTGGGCTTAAAATGTTTTGGAAACAGCTTGTTTGGGCTACTTCTGAGTTTGGGAATTTTATGGTTTTTGGGTTGGGCTTGAGGCCCGATTTTGACATCTGGGTCGAGGGTGTTACACTAAGGAGATGAGAGGGAACAAAGCTCAGTAGCTTGGCCTACCAACCAAATATGCTTGCTCTGTAAAACATAATAATGTTAATTATAAAAAGTCACTTTTAATGATTTTATGGAGCTTTGTAACACTTATAAACTTTTATTATTTATTATTTACAAACTAAAATATAAAAATAAAAGCAAAAACTAAACGCTTACAAACCAAATTAAAAACACTTTAGAATGAATAAAAATTAACAAACGGAATTTAAATAAAGTAAAAATAACTCCAGACTAAATTGTATGAAATCAAAGCTTACAAACCAAATTAAAAGCACTTAAGGACGAAATTAAACTAAAACAAAAAATTTAAATAAATAAAAGGTAGAAATTAAATAATAGACATAATTGAAACAAATATATAATTAAAAGCATAAATAATAAATAAATAAAATATAAAATGACGAAATTGTGTGAAATGAAAAGGCGAAATAACTAAACTTGGAATATCCCATTTTTATGAAGAAAAAAAACGCTGACTTTTCAAAGCCTTTCCCCTTGTTATCTTCTCCAAAACTAAAACAATGTTAACCTAAAACTCTCTTCTCCCACAACCAAATAGAAGTAGCTGACACCGCCTTTAATTCATCATCATTATCGTTGTGGTTGCCTCTTACCGTTGGTCTAGGCAACCAGTCGAATCCCCTCGACGTCCTCTTTCTTTCTATAAGAATGAATTTTTTTAGAAAATGTCTCCAAAGCCCCAAAATTTATCTTGAACGTCTCGATTTTCCCACACCGATCTACTTTTTCAGTGTCATATCAGAACAAGGTCAAAGTATGTACTTTCCCTCCTCGTTATCTTCTCTTCAACTGTTGGGATTTTCCAACAAATCGTCTGAGCTCCGAGAATCAGAAACCCAAAGGCCTTTTCTCTTTTTAATTTTTTTTTCTGTTTTGGTGAACTTTGGGAATATTGGGAATATTTGTCTGTTACCTCCACTATCGGTCGTTACCCACTAAATTACAGCCACAATCCACCGTGATCTTTGTGATTCTCCAGGGCAGTTCAAAGAATCTCGGGGCCTTGTGTAATTTATTAAAAATGTCCTTATTTTTTACCAGTGAGAGATAAGTTTTTTTTTAATTTTTTATCTTAATACAAAAAATATTGTTAGATTACCCTTTTGAACAATAAAAAATTAACTTATAAACATATAATAATCTAACATTTCACTTAAAAAGTGTTGTTCTTTTTGCATGTTTTGAAACAAAATCATCTACAACGTTTTAATATCAATTTCTTCCAAAGGATCACTCTCGATTGCCATAAAAGCAAGACCATTTAATCTTTCTTGCGACATAGTTGTCCGTAAGTATGACTTTAACAACTTCAATTTTGAAAAACTTCGTTCTACAGAAGCAACAATAATATGAATAGTTAATAAGATTCTATAAGCAATTGTCGCATTTGGGAAGCGATTAAAACATTTTAAAAATTTTAATAAATCCATTGCTTCTATTTTTTCCTCATACAAAAATTCTGTAAGTAATTCCATCTCAATAAATAATTTATCTCTATAAAAGTTCTCTAAGTAACTCACATTTCCTAAGAACATTTTCCAAATTGTTACAATGAGTTTTGGGATTAATATCATCTAATGAATGTGATTTATCAAAATGAAACAAGAATCTAAAAAAATTTTCATATAATTGATATTGTTCAAATCTCTTATCGAAAGAAATAATGGCTTGATCGACAATATACAAGAAGTATTCAATTCTAAATGACTCCTCATGATCTATTAATGTTTCCTCACCATCAATTTCATCAAATTGTCTTTTCCTATGCACCATACGTTTTTTTAGGAAATGCAATGAGATTATATCATGATTATGATGTATTGAAATGTCGATTAAGTGATTTTAATTTAGGAAACCCAAAACTAGATGAGTTGGTTGATTCTTAGGTTGGAATCTTTGAGTTTTTGGCTTGATAGTGTGGTTGTTTGGTTGCTGGAGGTTCTTTGGTGTTGAGAATGTGTTTTTAGATATAAATTGATGTTGTTTTGATGTTAATATTGCTAGGTAATGGATGGAATTAGTTAGTAAGGTTTCGCCGGTGTTTTCAGTAGTTTTCGGGTGGCAAAAGCTTAATCAATGTTAGGCGATGTTGTGGTTTTGTGTTGCTGGGGATTTTGATGAAAAGTTGTGCATTAATCCTCTATTTTTCTTTGGTTAGAAGCATGGGATGTTGTTTCGTTAGCTTCAGAAGGAGTTGTGGTTGACCCGGAAGCTTGATTTCGCTTCGGCAAAGTAAGCAAGGTGTTTTCAGTGAGTGGAACTGGTTTTAAAGCTTTTCAAAGGTTTGAAAGCAAGGTTTGGGTTTGAGATTAAGCTTGGAATGCTAATCTAAGCTCAGAAATAAGTATGGTGGTTTAAGCTCTTGGTTCTCGGCTTTTTACATTGGTTTGGTTGATCATGCTCATGTTTTAAAAAGTGGTTTGTTACCTACTGTTATACATGTTTTTATGAACTGGGGAATGATTCATGTTATCACATGAGATTGATTTATGGTTTTCAAGAAGTTATATCTTGATGAGAAAATGTTATGCATTGGTTTATGTTTTAAAATGTGATGAGTTATGGTTTGTGATGACACAATGAAAAACAATATGTTAACATGGTTTTAAAGTGTGTATTGACAAATGACGGGGCCTTTAATAATCAGATATAATTGGTCAACCAATAGGATGAGAGTGCACTATAAAAAGTAACAAAATTCGTACGTATGTGAGCCTAAAACATGATGAGTGCAGCCACATCATGTAAGCTATAAGATGAGTGTAGCTGCATCTTACGAACATTAAGGTGGGAGCAGCCACACCTTGTGAACATTTTGGTGGGAGAAGCTACGCCATATGTTTTGCCCTTCTCATGGTGGGAGCAGCCACACCATGAGGTGTATTTGCATATCTGAGTTGTTTTATGGCGGGAGCAGCCACACCATGTGTTTAGGATGGGATGGTAACCATTCGGGTCACTTGAATGCCAATATATGAGATTACATGTATCATTGATTTAAATGGAATTGTATAATGAGCATTATACATGAGATTCTATTTTGTAGCATGTTTTGTAATTTAAAGCATGTGAAGCCTATTTTGAGATTTGCATTGGGATCAATGCATGAGCCAAATGATACATGTGTTTTAAAGTCAAATGTTTGCTTTAATGTGTTTTAAAGCATGAGACTTTGTTGAGCACGGTGAGAAATGGTTTATTTCGAAAAAAGGGCTTCCAAAAAGGCATTGTTAATGGTTTTGATTTGAGCATCCCTCACTAAGCTTATTGATTACGCTCTCTTTTCTTAACAATGTAGAAAAGTAGATTGAACGGGCAGCGAGGAAGCAAGTGAAGAAGTCCAAGTGTCGCTCATAGCTCAAGTATGGTTTTTAAACAAATCATTAGTAATAAGTTGGCAATGGGAGGTTACCTTGATATTTTGGGAGTGTATGTAGTGAGCTCCCTAGTTTGGAACAATTTTGTAGTGCCTTAATAGACTTGTAAAAGGCCTTTAATGTTTTATTTGAGCTTTGGTATGGTTTAAGGTGTTTTACTTGACTTGGTAATAAGGAGCATGCCTATAGTTTCTCTTTTGGTTGTGTGACCATGATATGACGATGTTTCTAATGTGTATGGTTGAGCATCGATCCCTATATATGTTGGTTATATGTTAGAAGCATGTCTGGGGTTTATTTATGGTTTACGGATTGTTTATCGATCGAAAACTAACATTACAGGCCCATGCATATCGATACTCGGGCTACTGTATCGATACAGTTAGGAAAAAAATTGTATAGCGTATCGGTATAGTAAGCATCGTATCGATACGGTGTATGAAGAAATGACTAAGTGTATCGATACATCGAGATCGTATCGATACGATTTAACGCTATTTGAATTTGTGGTTTAAAATTTCATGGGACTATATCGATATTGTGGCTGAGGGTATTGATACCATATTAGGTAAGTTGGTTAAATGGCATATTCTGGGTTTTGAATCTTTGCATTTTAGTCCCTGATTGTTTGTAAATGCAATTAAGTGAGATTGGGTGATCAGATTGAGTTGAAATTTGACTTGCGAACATAAAACCTAACTAATTGATTATTGGTAACTTTATTTTCATAATAGGTCCCTGATTTTGTATGTTTTAGAAAGTGGTCCCTAAAGCATGTTTGGTCTTAACCGAAGGTTCAATTGACTTCGTTTGAGTTGTAACTATGTTTGCTGTGAGCATGATCACCTTAGGATTTGTAAGAGCATTTAGACAAGATAAAAGAAAAAAATAGGATCGTTTATTGAGGTAAATCTTCACTGGTTTACTTCAATATTTCTTGTGTAGCTCGCTTGAGTCGGTAGAGCAAATAGACCAGGTCAAGGGGGTTACAATTTGGGTTCGAAATTAACTAATTAGACCCAAACTTTATAATTCAGTGCTGGGTCTAAGAAATTACAATTAAAACCCAACTAATGGACTTCAAAGATGCTTAAGGCCTTGTCTTGAAAGTCTTGGGCGTGGGCTTCTTCAACATGGGTCTGGGTGACTTAATTCTTTAAGCTTGTAGAGTGTGTGCTTTTATGAAATTCTTGTTCTTTCATGAATGTTTGTAAACCTTTGGTTATCACTCCTTGCACGATGGTGTAGAGTTTATCTTTAAGCAACTTGGACTTGGCTCGTGTGATTGGTCCAAGTGGGAATGTGAGTCCATATTTGGTTTGGGCTTGTCTGGTACATCTATCATCCCCTCCCTCCTCAAAAGGATTCGTCCTCGAATTTAAAACCTCAAACGAAGAAAGGTCAGAAACATTAAAAGTGGCACTTACATTATACTCACCGGGAAGATTAATGCGGTAAGCATTGTCATTAATGGGCTCTAGAACTTGAAAGGGGTCGTTGCCTTGTGAATCCAACTTGGACTTTCGTTTGGTTGGAAATCGTTCTTTTCGCATGTGTACCCAAACCCAATCACCAGGTTCGAATATAGCAGCCCTTCAACATTTGTTGACTTTTTCAACCTTTGCTTGATATGTCTTTTCCATTCTTTCTTTGGCTTTTATATGAATGATTTTGACCAATTTTGCCTTTTTCTCTCTGTCTAGGCTACACATGTATTCTATGGGCAATGGAACAAGATCTAGGGGAGTTAAAGGATTAAAGTCATAAACAAGTTCAAATGGTGAGTGGCGAGTAGAAGAATGGATAGAACAATTATAAGCAAATTCAACAAACATATGCAATTTTCCTAATTTCTAGTATTTTTAATAGCAACATTTCTTAGTAAAACTCCTAGAATTGTATTGATTACCTCTGTTTGACCTTCTGTTTGGCTATGACAAGTGGTATAATGTAAGAGTTTAGTACATATCTTACCCCATAGTACCTTCCAAAAATGGCCAAGGAACTTGACATCTCTGTCAGAAACGATGGTTCATGGAATGTTATGGAGTCGAACTACTTTAAGAAAGAAAAGATCTGCAATATGAGTAGTGTCGTCCAGTTTTTGACAAGGGATGAAATGAGCCATCTTCGAAAATCTTTGAACTATAATTAAGATGTTGTCTCTTCCTTCCTTAATACGTGGTAGTTCAAGAATAAAATACATAGAAAGATCAATCCAATGAGAGGGGGAGATAAGGAGTGGAGTATACAAACCATGAGGCATTACCTTGGATTTGGCTTGTTTACACGTGATGCATGATACAAAAACCATTTCCACTATTTTGCAAATGTGTGGCCAAAAATTGTGGTACAATGCAATCTCTAGGGTTTTGTTCACACCAAAGTGTCCCATTAAGCCTCCGCTATGTGTTTCTTGAATCAAGAATTCTCTAAGGGACCCTCGTGGAATGCACAATCTTCTATGTCGAAATAAAAAAACCCATTTACAAGATGAAACTTGATCAAAACACCTTTAGAACAATAAGTATGTCATTTACACAACTTAATCTCCTCTTTAGAAAACATTTAATGAATTCAACCCAACGAGCATGCCATATTGAAAACTTGTGGAATGGACTTCCAACGAGGATGAAACTTGTGGAATGGACTTCCAACTCCTTTTCTCCACGCCACATATGGAAAACTTTTAATGAATTCAACCCAACGGGCATGTCATTTACTCAACTTACTCTCCCATTTAGACATTTGAGGGACAATTGATCTGTGTGAATGAAAAATTCTTTAGGGAGTAGATAATGTTACCAAACCTCAAGTGCTCGAACTAGGGCTAGAAGCTCGTTGACATAGGTGGAGTAGTTGATTTGTGTGTCCTTCAATTTTTCGTTAAAGTAAGTGATGGGTCATTTCTCGTGCATAAGAACAACACCTATACCAATCCGAGAGGCATCACATTCTAATTTGAAAGTGTTAGAAGAATCAGGTAAACGAAGAATAGGAGCATAATGTAAAGTGTCCAAAAGTCCTATATTTCATGCACTGTCCAGCTCTTATTATTACTGTTTTTTAAGAGCATTTTGGGCATAATTAGGTTCATGCACAGCATTTCACAGTATTTCATTCTCCTGCCTTACTTTTATAACTTATCATTCATTTGGTGAACAAGAGGTATTGTTCTAGTCTATTCTTGCTTGTAGGTACTAACAACTGAACGAGGGAGCCGAGGAATGGAGGACACAACGCTTAGAAGCAAACCCAGGAGCTGTACTGAAGCAGTTCCAGCTGAAGATAAGTTGTTGCTGAGCACCAGCCGAGTAAAGTTGCTGCCAACCTTGCTGCCCGCGGCAGCTTACTATGAAAGTTTGGAGAACCGGAGCTTGATTTGTAGATCTAAAACTCCTGATTCTATCACCAGCGTTCACGTGATTTTTCGACGTCTGTAGCAGCGGCTAGGTCTACCGTTGCGAAATTCCCAAGCTTACTTGCGGGCTAAGGAAAACGAGAAAGAGTCCATATTCCAAGCAAAGAAGTCAGCATTTAAAGCTTTATTAAAGAAGAAAATCTACTTTAGAGGACTTATACTTCAAGGAGGACTTGACCTAGTTTTAAGTCTATAAATACCCATTGTACCTCTAGTTTAAATCATTCGAGGTTTTCTATAGACTTTACGTGTTCTCTTCTCTGTCGCCATATTCTAAATCTCCATTGGGTTAGGGTTATGTTGTAACTAGAGTGAAACGGTTATTTTAGGTTTTTTGAGTTATTTCTTCAATAAAACATTTCAAGTTTACTTAACCCATTGTTCTTCATTCTTTCAATCTTTCTGCACCAGTCGTTTGAGAGAATCTATTTGTCGGGCACGAAAGGGTTAAGTACGGTCACAATGGGAGGCGCGACTAACTTGGTTCCACACTAGTCCACAAGTTTCAGCGGCTAAAAGGGATCTCTACCCGAGTTGATTGATTTGGTTCCACACTAGTCCTCAAGTTATCAATCTCGAGCATCCTAACCTATAAATAGGAGGGATCAATGTCGACTATCCTGCCGAACTTGAAGTATCTGCCAGACTTACCGCTAGGACGTTTTTCCATTCCACCTGCCGAGATAGTACACACCCCTGCAGTGGCACTGGCCTGCTGCGGCCGCGTGACAGGGTCGTAGTTTGTCGCCCATCCACCCGCCGAGGCAGCATATCGTGGCAGTAAAGGATAACTCATACCTAATTCAATGTAGTTTTCACACTAAGTGGCAGCATAACCCTGCCTGCTTTATCACCCTGATTCATCTTCTATTTTACTTGTGTTTTATTTACTTTCCAAACTCAACCAATCTATTCACTTGTGTTTTTACTTTACCATTGTGCAGGAACTACAAAACGAGACAAGTTGTCCAATCCTCGTGGGATTCGACATCTTTTATACTATAACTTGATAGGAGTGTGCACTTGCGCTCCCAAAAAATGAAACACCTTCACGCCCTACAAGTTTTTGGCGCCGTTGTTGGGGATTGGTAACAGTGAATTTCGTTTTTCAATTTCTGCACCTTTTTATTTTTTTCCTTTATTTTATTTTTAATCGAAAAAAGAAGAAAATTTTACCGTGTCCTTTGCAAGTGTATGACCAGGGCTAACCCTAGCGGAAACTTCATTATTTACGACGATCTTGAGCGTGAAACTAGACGAATCAAGAGGAAGCTCAGGGAAGCCTTAAAGAACAAAGACAAGAGCAAAGCAAAGGAAGAGACCATGGTAAACGAGGACCCCCCAGTTGATACCATCAATGGCAGGGGCGGGCAGCCAGATCTGCCGCCCAGAGGACCACAAGTACAGTAGAGGCAGGATCCCCCTGATCCACCCCAAGTGCAGACAACTAGAGACTACCTTGAACATGACTTCCAAAGGTTCGAGCCAATAGTAACGGAACCAGAGATAGGAGTAGATCATTTTGAACTAAATCCTATCATGTTCAACATGCTAAACACACTAAGGCACTTTGGAGAGACTGCCACAGAAGATGCTCGGCAGCATCTACGTGGATTCCTGGACATTTGCCGAGCATTCAAGATTCACGGGGTACACCAGGACGTATTGTGGCTAAGGCTATTTCCCTATTCATTGAGGGATAGGGCGAAACAGTGGTTGAATAACCAGCCAGCCGGATCTTTCACTTCATGGGCGGAGCTCTGCAAGGACTTTCTAGATCGATTCAACCCATCCAGCGTCACCGATAGACTATGGAATGAGATCACAACTTTTAGACAAGGGGATAACGAGCCAATGTACGAGGCATGAGAGAGGTACCAACAAATGTTGAACAACTGTCCGCTTCATGGTTTACCGGCTTGGACTCAGGTATCTATATTCTACAATGGGGTTAACTACCCGACTCGGATGCTGATAGATGCCTCGGTTAACGGGATCATCCCAGACAGACCTTTAGAGGAAGCACTACGGCTGCTCAACATAGAAGCTAAAATGGTTATAAATACACGACAGCCCGTCGAGGCGGCACAAGGCGGGCAAC
Organism: Hibiscus tridactylites; assembly: GCA_958450335.1. Lineage (NCBI taxonomy): Eukaryota > Viridiplantae > Streptophyta > Magnoliopsida > Malvales > Malvaceae > Hibiscus > Hibiscus tridactylites. The sequence continues at coordinate 35,161,749 of OY288265.1, read as the reverse complement.
TACTGTAAATGAGGTAGAAGCCTCTGAATCTGTTAATGCCTGCCTCGACACTCTGACAGAGCTGGTGATGAAGATGGTGCAATCCCCAGAGAAGGTCCATGAAGTAAAAGTTGTTGAGCCCTTCTGTGGCAAATGTGGGGCCAACCATGATTCCTTTAAATGCACAACATCTACAAACTACATGGGAGGATATGAGAGGAATAGCAGGCTAGCCCAAAACACATACAATCCTAACTGCATAAACCATCCCAACTTCTCCTGGAGCAACCCAAAGACAACAGCAAATCTACAACAGCTATAGGAAAGCTACCAGTAGAATCAGTTCCGGCAGTAGACTCAGCAGCCACAGCACAATAATTCACTAGAAGCTACTTTGAATAACTTTATGAAACAAACTGGTGAATTTATTGTTTATACAAATAAATTTATTGAAAAACTGAGTCTTTCATGGACAGGACGGAAATGAAGATGAACAACCAGGAGGCTGCTATTAAGAACCTAGAGACCGAGTTTGGGAAGTTCACCGAAATCTATCACAACTGGACTATGGGAGCATCATCCAGCAGCCCGCCAGAAGTAGCCAAGCCCACTTTTGAACATTGCAAGGCCATAACTACGAGAAGTGAGAAGCAGCTAGATGAACCTAGGATGGTAGAGCAGTTAGGAACTCAGCCAGAACATATAAGTAAGCTTGCCCCAACAGCACCCATATTAGCCGCCCCAGCAGCAAAACATGAAAGCAGCCCTGACAAGGATGATCCTCCTCAAACTAAGCCCCCAAGCAAGGAGCAAATAGAGGACATTCGTTCGCCAGCTCCATTCCCCCAAAAGCTCAAACAACAGCAGTAGGAGCACCAATTCGGAAAATTCTGAAACATGTGCACATTAACAAACCTCTGATAGAAGCTATACAAAGCATGCCCAACTACACCAAATATCTCAGAGATATAGTTTCTAAGAAGAGACAGATAGGGGAATCCAAGATGGTGGTCGTCACTAAAGAATGCATGGTTATGCTGCATAACAAGCTGCCGCCCAAGCAGACAGATCCGGTCAGCTTTGTTATACCATGCAGGCTGGGCAGCAAGCATAAGACCAGGGCCTTGTGTGATTTGGGAGCCAGTATAAATTTGATGCCTAAGGCCATTTTTGACAAACTAGGTATTGGACCTGCAAAACCAACCTTCGTAATGCTTAAACTTGCCGATCACTCATTCGTGCAACCGGAGGGAAAGATTGAGGACATACTGGTCAAAGTAGGTAGCCTAATCCTTCCTGCCGATTTCCTCATCTTAGATTGTGAGGCCGATGAGAAAGCCCCCGTCATTCTCGGGCGACCCTTCTTGGCCACGGGAAGAACGCTAATAGATGTGGAACTCGGGGAACTTACAATGAGGGTAGAAGATCAAAGCATAAGGATGAATGTGCTGCAACCCTCAGAGGAATGAAAGGAAGGCCTGGATGAAAGAGTTGCCAAGATAAGTGTGGAAACAGGCCAGGGTAGCGACTGCCATAATAGACCTCGGGGCAGATTGAAGGACCCCATTAAAAAGAAACTGAAGGAACAAGAGGACCCCCCAAGAGGGGAGAAAAAGCTAAACCACCTCAGGAAGTGGTTATGTTTAGGAGATGCACCCAAATGCACTCATAACATAACTTAATTTTTATTTATTTCTATTTATTTATTTTTATGCATTAGGAATAAAGTTTATTTTAGGACTAGATTAATTTTTAGTATTTAATTTTTCAAATTTTATTAATTATTTTTATTTTAGGATCGAGAATAAAAGAGAAGGATTAAGAGGGAAGACCAGCAAAAAGCTCGCCAACCATCCTGCCGAGTCAGCAGCTAGCGCAACAAAGTGTAATGGCTAGTTAATCACCAACGGCTCCAAAAATAACGGGCATAAAAATATGTGGCGTGCACGAGGAAATCGGACCGTTGATCATTTAATGCCACCCCGACACTTCTCGGTAGCCCCTATATAAACCACTCACTCATTTCATTTTACCTCACTTCCACCTTTTTGCTAAGCTTCTATCTTATTCTTCTGCTCTCTCATAATATTTCCTTTTATTTTCAGTTAGAACACAACGGATCACATGGCTTCAACATCAACCCAAAAACCCACCTACAGCAGGTTCTGCATCAAGGCAGACAAGGAGAGATATAGAGCACAATTCTCCAAGCAGGCCGTCTAGGAGAAACAAGGCTTCCGTTATACGAAGCAAACGGGATACCGTGGTTTAGAGCCCGCCTTTTTCTAAACCATCCATTACAAGGGATGGGAGATGTTCGCTCAGTAGCCTGATATAGCGAACATCACCGTAGTCAGGGAATTTTACTCACACCAGCCCTGCCCAGACAAGCCATTCGTCTACGTCCGCGGAGAGGCGGTCAAGCTCAACCTTGCTGGCATCAACAGCTACTATGGCCTTGATATGAGTGACAACCCGCACGAGGAATGGAGGCAGTCACTGACGGTTTCCCACTATGAGGAGATCAAGGCCAGAATCTGCAAGCCCAACACACCATAGCTGGGGGGCAAACATGTGGGATCTGTCTAGCGCCGCCACATGCTGCCTGAAGCTATGTTGTTGAACACGTTCGTGAAAAGGCGCATGCTGCCCACATCCCACAATTCAACAGTCGACCGGCCGCGCCTTGCCTTAATTTATAGCATCTTGATGAACTGGCCAATCAACGAAGGGGAAATCATCTGTACGAAAATATACAACTGCTTCAAGAAGAAGAAAGGCATGTTGTACTTCCCTTCCCCCATCACAGGTCTCTGCACCAATTTCCGATTCCCCATAGAGCCCACAAATGAGTTCACAACTGCTTCAGATCCAGATGATGCAGGATGCGGAGAAAGAGCCAACAACGCCTAGTCAGCCCTCCGCCGCACAATTTGAAATGCTAGTCGCCCCTGAAAGTATTGACGTTGCCCCAGATAGAGAGGTCATCCCGCTGCTCCAAACACTACTCGAACACACAAAATGGATAGAGCAGCAGCATTTGGCCTTCATGAACTACACGGGGGAGGCCCAAGAAGCCCTTGTGGCTTATTTCCTGCAGAAATTCCCTGGTGTCGTGCCCGCTATGCTGTCTTTTCCTAATGAGCTTGCAGCAGCAGCAAGAGTACGACGAACTTCACCTGCCGCCACTGGCCGCTAGACAGACCACCCGATGCCCTCTCTTATGCATTCTCCACAGCATTCAGATGCCACCCCATAAAACACAGTGGCAGATTCCCCTAAGAGGCACCAGATGAATCTCTCCCCAGCCTACACAGCCAATACAATAGTAGACTCCTCCTCTTCAGAGGAGATTGAGTATGTAACACCCCAATTTTGGGCTTGGAAGTTTAGGGTCTGAACTGGACCGGTCTGATTTTCGGTTCGAATATAAAAGGTGGTTTTAGGGAAAGCCTAGTTCGGGTTGCATTAAAAATATGGAAAAATATCTAAAAATCCTCTTTTAATATATATAAGAGAGTGGTGAAATCAATTTTACAAAATAAGGTTTGGAAGTGTGACATTTCGAATTAGTGACTAAAATGTAATTTTTGAAAAGTTTAGTGGTGACTGTTTTGTAAGGATTGAAACTTTGAATCTTTAAGGAGCTAATTTACTCAAGATTGATTTCTCCAGATTTTTCTTAGATTTTAATGAATCATTTAATGTTTAATTAATTAAAAAAGAATGGGAAAACCAATTTTGAGATTTCATAACTAACTTTCTTTAAAATTTTCTCATCTCATTTTCTCTCAAAATTTTCTCAGCCTAACACATTTCTACAGCAACTTTCCTTTTGATTTTCACACCAAATGATGAGATTTCAATCCTCAAATGATTCCTAATCCTTTCTACATCAAATCCTCTTCATTTGCTTATTGAATTTTCAGGGATTTTGGCTCTAATCAAGGAGAAATCTACATTTAGAGGTAAGAATGTTCTTCTCCTCTAAATACTCAGTTCTTTACTGAAATTCCCAAGTTCTCAATCCTTAAATTAAATGTTATTAAAGGTTTTAATGTTGTGATCTTGATTTTGGCTTAAAACACAAGATTTGGATTAAATCTTAAAGAAATTCGTGATGATTGTTTGGGCTCTGTTTTGAGATGGCTTTTTAATGTATTTTGGTTGTTTAATAATGTTTAATTGAGGTTTAATCAATGCAATCCTGAATAGGTTGATTTTCCTAAGTTTTTGCTTATGAAAATGGTGGTTTTTGGGGTGATCTTGGTGTTCTGTTATAGCTGGAGGTATAAGGACGAGTTTAGGCTCTTTGTGGATGTTAATTGATGTTTAAGAATGTTTAGAAGTGATGGATCTTGGCTGGGTAATGTTGTGAAAGAGTTTGGAAGTGATTTCGGTTGTGTTTGGTAGCCGAAATGTTAGATTTGGTGAGAGCAGCGAGTTTAGGTGTTAAGGCTGAAGATTTTAATGCATGATGATGCATTAATCCTCTGCTTTGATGTGTTTAAAACAGGGGAGACTATTTCGGATCCTTGTGGTGTTGATTCGGAGGCTTGATCGGCGTTTCGGCAAGCTTGCGAAACGGAATTGGTGAGTGGAGTTGGATCTTCAGCTTTGTATTGAATGTTTGAAGGTTTGGGAGCTTAGTTTAAGTCTAATCAACTTGACTAAGCTCAAGAGTAAGTTTTCGGGAAAACTCTCTTGAGTGAACCATGAAATGGTTGAATGCAATGTGTTTAATTTGCATGTTTAAATTCTGTTTTGAAAGCATGTTTTAGCATGATTAATGCTGGTTTTGAAAGCCATTTGTTGAAGGATGCTCAAGGTAAGAGATCCTTGGTTTGATATTGATAATTGTGGTTTGATGCATAGTGATGCATGATGGTTTAATGGCTTTGAGTAATGCTTTAAAACAGTGGAATATTGATGATAAATGATGTATATTGGCAAGTGATGTGTGGTTTTAAAGTACTTGAATCGGATATAGTTAGCCGGCTATAGGATTGGGTGCACCGTGAATAAAGTCGCCTTGGATGTTGAGGGGTTGGAATTGTACCGTAAACTCCATCCAAGTACACTAACGAGATGTTTAAGATCACAATGGTGGTTAAAAGTCCATGTGTGGATCTTGTGTTGAGTGTCTCATGTTCTCGTTAATGATGTTATACAACTACCAATGAGTGATGTGGAGGGGTTGTGATTGTACTGTTAAACTCCATCACGGGTGTTGAGGGGTTGTGATTGTACCGGTAAACTCCACCTTGTGTGTTTGGTAGTGTGTATGAAGCGTATGGGACAACGCTTGTAATCCGCGTATCTGATTGTGTTTTATGTTGAAAAAGGTTATGGTTTATCACTTGAAAGCCAATATGACATGTTAATGATATTGAAGCATGATATGCTTGTGGTGAACGCAATGTTGCATGGATTGATGTTGGTGTGTTAAAGGCTTAATGAAAAGTGTTTTTATAAAATGCATTATTGTGTTGTTTTCTTTAGAGCATGCCTCACTAAGCATTTGTGCTTACGCTCTCTCTCTTGAACCAATAATGTAGGTAATTGAGGTGTTTGAGCGCAGCAAGGAGGCTAAGAATCCAAGGGAAAGCTAAGCTCATGTATGGTGACTATTTTACAACAATTATTAGATTTTGATATTTGGCAATGGGAACCTAGGTTGTGTTTTTGGGAGATGTTTTGGACTCCCTAGTTGTGGCATGATGCCTTGAATGTGTTGGATTTGTAAATGGCCATTTTGGTGCTTGCTTTGATGCTTTGATGGTTGTTTGGCTATGGTTAATAGGATGCATGCCTATAGACTCGTGGTTTTGCCTAATTGATGCCATGAATGTGTTTTGATGATGCAAACATGTGTCTAATATGTATGATGACTTGTTGGCATGATTAGGAAGTCAATAGGATGTGTTTGTGTGATTAAATGTATGTTAAACCAGCAAAATCTGCACTTTCTGGGCAGTCCGTATCAGAACGGGTGCTAACGTTTCGAAACGGGGGCCTGTAATGGCCTTCGAGTTTCGAAACGGGTGGAGGCCGTTCCGAAACGTTTTTGCCACTGCCAGGCCCTGTTTCGAAACTGGTCTCGAAACAAACCCGTGTTTCGGAATGGTCAACCCCCGTTTCGAAACACTAAACCGTTGGGCACTGATTTGAATGGTTTTGAAGTTTGCAAGCTTTGCGTTTCAGTCCTGAATTTTGTATATGCAATTGCTTGAGTTTGAGATGTCCGTTTGTGGTGAAATTTGACAGGGAAGCATGTAATATGATTAATTTGATATTGGTAATTTAAAAATGATCTAAATCCCTCATCTTTCCAGAATTTATATTTTGGTCCTCAACTTTGTATGTTGTGCAATTGAGTCCCTTATTGCTTTCCGATCGCTGTGATTTTCAAGTATGCTTTTCCTCAGAGTACGCCTAGGGTTAATGTGCATCTAGACAAGTTTAAAAAGGAAAAAAAGGGTCGTTAATCAAGGTTGACTTTCGGGTTGACTTTGGTTTTCCCTGTGTAATCTTCATAGTTCGGGTCAACCGTCTAGGCCGGGCTAAGGGGGTTACAGAGTAGTCACCGCCAGAACCGGAAACAACAGTAGTTGCAGCAACAGCAGCCATCCCCATGTCATTTATCCCTCTGGCAGCAACCACAGAGGAAGGGACAAGAAAGAGGAAGCGGTGCATAATAGAAGAAGAACCTGTGGACCTCGAGACAGAGTCAGAAGGAAGCGACGAATCTCCCGCCATTCTCCCTACCGAGCCTCCAGAAGAGCCACAGCAGACACCAAAAAGAGTCCAGCCGCCGCGGAAAGCAAAGACCTCACCTGCTCGAACCGCTGCCAAGGCATCTGCCAAAAGTCGCTTCGTCGTCCGAACATCCTCCTCCTCCTCAGCTAGCTAGAATCCAACCTCCTCCTAACCCTCAGCAAATATTTATTTTCTTTTCCTTTATTTTTATTTATCTTTATTTTATTTTTGCTAATTTTAATATGTATATTTTTGTCTTCTTATTTTCTGTTTTGTGCATTGAGGGCAATGCCCATCTCGAGTTTGAGGGGGGATAGCTCTCGCATCACTTGTAGGCATTCTTAGTTGCATTTAGATTGCATTGTACTTGCCTTAGTAATAATCATAAAATAAAAATTTGTTATGACTTGTGCCTATGATAGGAAGTCGATTACTTTATTTTCGCACCTAACTAAAATTAAACTTAATCATGGGAAAGAGCATGAAATATGACTTAGAGTTTTTTTTTCTTTTTGCCTGAAAACGTTGAATAACTCTATTACTTGTTGAATGTGTAGAATATTTGATGAACACTGCATGTTTGTTTTTATTGCAAAATTCTAACAATAATTTCAGGTAGCCGCCGAGGCAGGCGAAAGAAACAGAAAAATGCAGAATCACCAAGGGCAGCAAAATCAAAAACAAAGAAAAAAATGTTGTGTTACCCTAGAGGTGCCCGCAACATGCTCTAGGAAGAATCATGAGTGAGGACACTCCGCTGCTATCAATGTCCATGAATTTGAAAGCCTAAAAGTGACGGACAAATTAGCATGAGTGAATGAAAGCCTTCACGGGATGACTCTACTTCAAGGGTTCGAGGTTCTGTAGTTTGCTCCTATCTAAACGCCAGACCTGGAAGAGTAGTTGTGATAAGCTGAATCCCTCACTGTCTTGATTAAAAATAATATGCTTAATTGTGCTGCCTCGACAGCAACCTTTTAAATTACATCAGTATCTTTGTTTAATCTTTTATTCTGCATATTTAGCTTTCTTACAGATTTGCATACATCACACAGGCATTAGGAATTTAATTCTTGAGTTATTTTCCTGTTTATTTCCCTTCATTAAGTTATATGTATATAGGTGCCACGCCCTTGAGGTACAAAATTAGGTTAGAAAACAAGTTTTTCTTTCTGACTATTTCCCTTCATTAAGTTATATGTATATAGTTCGAGTTTGGGGGTGTGTAAAGTGTCCAAAAGTCCTATATTTCATGCACTATCCAATTCTTATTATTACTGTTTTTAAGCACATTTTAGGCATAATTAGGTTCATGCATAGCATTTCACAGTATTTCATTGTTATGCCTTACTTTTATAACTTATCATTTATTTGGTGAACAAGAGGTATTGTTCTAGTGTATTCTTGCTTGTAGGTACTAACAGCTGAACGAGGGAGCCGAGAAACGGAGGACACAACACTCAGAAGCACACCTAAGACCTGTACTGAAGCAATTCTAGCTGAAGATAAGTTGCTGCCGAGCACTTGCCGAGTAAAGCTACTACCAACCTTGCTGCCCGCGGCAGCTGACTATGGAAGTTTGGAGAACCGGAGCTCAATTTGTAGAGCTAAAACTCCTGATTCTATCGCTGGTATTCACGTGATTTTCTGACGTCTGTAGCAGCGGCTAGGGATACCGAAGCGAAATTCCCAAGCTTACTTGCGGGCTAAGGAAAACGAGAAAGAGTCCATATTCCAAGCAAAGAAGTCAGCATTTAAAGCTTCATTAAAGAAGAAAATTTACTTTAGAGGACTTCTACTTCAAGGAGGGCTTGACCTAGTTTTAAGTCTATAAATACCCATTGTACCTCTAGTTTAAATCATCCGAGGTTTTCTATAGACTTTACGTGTGCTCTTCTCTGTCGCCATGTTCTAAATCTCCATTGGGTTAGCGTTATGTTGTAACTAGAGTGAAACGGTTGTTTTAGGTTTTTTGAGTTATTTCTTCAATAAAAAAATTCAAGTTTACTTAATCCATTGTTCTTCATTCTTTCAATCTTTCCGCACCAGTCGTTTGAGAGAATCTATTTGTCGGGCACGAAAGTGCAAGGCTCATGAAAGGGTTAAGTACGGTCACAACGGGAGGCGTGACTAACTTGGTTCCACACTAGTCCACAAGTTTCAGCGGCTAAAAGGGATCTCTAACTGAGTTGATTGATTTGGTTCCACACTAGTCCTCAAGTTATCAATCTCGAGCATCCTAACCTAGAAATAGGAGAGATCACTGTCGACTATCCTGTCGAACTTGAAGTATCTGCCAGATTTACCTCCAGGACGTCTTTCCATTCCACATGCCAAGACAGTACACACCCCTGCAGTGGTAGGGACCTGCTGTGGCCGCGTGATAGGGTCGTAGTTTACCGCTCATCCACCCGCCGAGGCAGCATATCGTGGCAGCAAAGGATAACTCATAGCTAATTCAACATAATTTTCACACTAAGTGGCAGCATAACCTTGCCTGCTCTATCACCCTGATTCATCTTCTATTTTACTTGTGTTTTATTTGTGTTTTATTTACTTTCCAATCTCAACCAATCTATTCACTTGTGTTTTTACTTTACCGTTGTGCAGGAACTACAAAACGAGACAAGCTGTCCAATCCTTGTGGGATTTGACATCTTTTATACTATAACTTGACAAGAGTGTGCACTTTTGCTCTCACAAAAAGGGAACACCTTCACGCCCTACACATAACAAAGTTTATCCTTTAGTGTTTAAAACACTACCTCCTATTTGTTACCCTAAGAAAAACCTACTATTTTTTTATTATCTCGGTTATTGGTGCTACGATTGTGGAGAAATATTTTACGAAGCATAGATAGAAACTTGCCAACCCATTAAAAGATCGTACCCAGTGATGGATGTTAGTGTTGGCCATTCATGAGTTGCTTTGATATTCTCATTATCAACGTGAATGCCCTGTGCACTTATTATAAAGCCTAAGAATTTAAGCTTATCACTACAAAACACACACTTATCCAGGTTAGCGTACAATCGTTCTCGTCGGAGAATGCCAAAGACCGATTCAAAATGTAGAATAAGTGAATCAAAGGATGCGGAGTACATAAGAATGCCATCAAAATAAACAACAACAAACTTTCGTATAAATTCTCGAAGGACACAGTATGATTTCAATACGAGAAGCTTTTATGTTTCCTTCATAGAAAATTGGGTCATGTTGAGACATTTGTTCCTACTCGGGTACTCTAGGATAAGCGAGAGTTAGTGATGGAATAGGACACCAACCTCCTGGCACCGTCGCACCGTGGTATAGCATCGACCAATCATTGGTTGATTGAAGATAACATTTTGGGAATCCCGCAAACAAAGGAGTCTAATCCCAAAGATCATGGAATGGATCAAGGGCCAAGTCAATCACATTCCTTTCATTCAAATGTACCAAATCCCACTAATCACATGTTGAATTCAGTAAAGTGGGCATTGACTATGTCTAATACGACTCTTCTCAAAGGAAAGTTTATTGCTAACTCTTCTCTTGGGCCTTTTAAGGGTTGTGTTGCCGGGATAATTCTAGCTTTTCGTCGCATACTGACTCCCAAAAAATAATTACAATAGATGATATGGACACAAGAGACGGTGATGATATTCATTTGGACCATGTGGAGGGCCTTAAACGGGCTCGAGTCCAGTCTCATACTTCCGTAGTTTTCTCAATGCAAGGGGATTTAAATGTAGTTTTTCATACTTCCACGGTTGGCTTGGAAGCCCATGCTTTCCGACAGTAATGAAACTTTTATGTTGGAATGTTTGGCGACTGGGGAAACCCTAGATTGTTTGACGTCTCCAGCATGTGTTGCAAGACATAGGCTAATATATGGTCTTTCTTATCAAGACCAAATTAAATGACTCATAAATGATAGTAGATCGTAGAAAGTGTGGGTACCCGAACGGTATTGATGTTAGTTCTATAGGTTGTAGTGGGGGTATTTCTATAGGTTGGAGACATAATGTCAATGTCATGCTCTAATCTTTTTTCAACAGGAACATTGATGTAATTATTGAGAACGACTCGATGTGAACAATGGAGGTGTAAAGGTTTCTACGGAGCATCCGAGGAGAGATTCCAAGAAGACACTTGGAACCTACTTCAACATTTGTGTAATGTGGTGAGTATGCCTTGGTTGGTTATAGGCGATTTTAATGAGTTACTGTATTATTTTGAAAAACAGGGTGCCCTTTTAAGAAGTGAAAGACAAATTAGAGGATTCTATATAGTGTTATCTGATTTTCAACTTGACGATATTGGATGTTCAGGACAATGGTTTACATAGGAGAATGGTCGATTTGAGGCTAACAATATTTAGGAACGGTTTGATGGAGGGGTTGCTAATGAATCTTGGGGCTTACTCTTTCCCGGTTACGAATTAGAACATCTTCCCAAGGCTTTTTTCGACCATTGTCCACTGTTGCTCACTATTAAGATTTTGGTTCCGATGAATAGGGAATGGCTTCGCTTTAAGGTTGTATGGTTACTTGAGGATACATGTGAATTGGAGGTTAGCCATCTATAGGAATCTACTGTAGGTTCAGTCTCGAGCAAACTAAAAATAGTATTGTCAGGTATTGAGAGTTGGTTTACAAATCTACGCCAGCAAAAAAAAAGACTTTCTGAGAAAGAGCTTCGACAATGATTGGATTTCCTCAATGATCATCCAATCACGAATACTATATTGGAAGAAATCCTTAGGGTTAATTTAACACTAAATCTAGAAGCTGATATGGAGGAAATATTCAAGGGAAAATGGGTCTGGGACATTTGGTTAAGAAATGGAGACTAAAACGTGACTTACTTCTATAATCAAGCCTCTCATCACCGCAGAATTAACCGGATTGAGAAACTTCACAATGGGAATGACACTATTGTAACTTCTGAAGGGTGAATATTTCATGTCACTATTGATTTGTTTTTCCCAATCTTTTTATTCCCAAGGTGTCTCCCCGACTGATGATGTGATCATTGGTATATCTCCTTCCATTTCTAGGGAGATGAATGATGCCCTTACCCAACATTTTACAAGAGAGAAAGTGCTCAAAGCTCTTAAAACAAGGCATCTTAAGGCATCGGGGGATGATGGTTTTGGTGTCATTTTCTTCCAACGCTTTTACCATATTGTGGGTGTGGATGTCTCAAACTACTATATTGGTCTGCTTATTGGGGTGATTTCAATGTCGAAAGTCGCCAACACTCGATAGTACTAATAGCAAAGGTAACAGATCCCTTTCGAATGGCTCAGTTTTGCGATATTAATTTATGCAATATTATCTATAAGATTGCATCAAAGGTGTTAGTTCTCAGATTTCAAAATGTTTTACATTTATGCATCGATGAGGCCCAAAGCTTGTTCATATCGGGAAGATTAATCTTGGACAAAATTTTAATAGCTTGTGAGATCTTATATGCTTTTAAAAACATAAGAGTTGGTCGCAGTAGATCCTTTGCAGTGAAATTGAATATGAGCAAGGATTATGAAAGAGTGGAATGAGAGTTCATAATCCTCATTCTTCGAAAAATGCGCTTTGTAGATGCTTGGGTGGATTGCCTTATGAAATGTGTCTCTACTGTTTCGTACTCTATTATACGGAATGGGTCTGTTTTGTACTTTATCGTTAAGCCCATACTTTTTTTTTAATTTGTAGTGAAGAGATATCATCACTTTTTCGATCGAGTGCTAGTTTGGATATTCTAAAAGGGGAGCGTATTTCACGATGAACTCCTATTGTTACCCATCTTTTATTTGCATGTGACTGCCTTATCTGGTAGTTTCTTCAATACTAATGTCTTGGAGGAAAATAAAAGAGATGTGTGCCGCATATTAAGGGTTATAGTTCTTGCAACCTAGAAAGCTATTTGGGACTGCTAGCTATTGTTGGAAGAAATAGAAGATTGGCTTTTGTAAATCTTCAGGATAAATTTGACGAACGAAGCCAAAGTTTGAACAATACATTGTTATCTTTTGGGGGAAAATAAGTTTTTCTCAAATATGTCATGCAAGCAATTTCAACTTACACCATGAGTTGCTTCCTTCTCCCTAGCACCTTTTGAAAGTATCTCGAAGGCACCATGACTCGTTTATGGTGGTAGAAATCCGCACAAAAAGAGAGACCCATTCGTGTACTTGGTCAAATCTATCTTTATTAAAGGAGGATGAAGGCATGAGGTTTACAAGCATGTCTAAATTCAATATCACCCTCATTGCGAAACAAGGGTGACGACTTATTCAGAGACTAAATTCACTTATTGCTCGGTTTTACGAGCTAAGTGTTTCCCACATGGGTCTTTTTTTACAACATCGTTGGGCTCGAATCATCCTTCCCAAACTTAGAGAAGCATTTGGCTCTCGAGAGGTCTCTACAAATCTAGTTTAAATTGGTGTATTGGGACCGGCATAACAATTTCCATCTTGAATGACTATTGGTTACCGAGTGTACCTCGTCAACTAAATGAGACACCTATGATGCAAAGGTTACAAAAAGTCTCTGACCTTATGTTGACCGAGCTAAGAAGATGGAATATCGAATTGATATAGTCCACCTTTTATACTGCATAAGCATCACTTATACTCAACATCCCTAATAGGGGTACAAGAAGATATTTTAGTTTATACTCAACATCCCTAATAGGGGTACAAGAAGATATTTTAGTTTGGGGAGATGAGCCAAAGGAAGAGTATTCAGCTCGTAGCGGATACAAGTACCTAATTAGAATGAAGACAACTTTTCCCAACTCCAAAAAAGTCTTTAACCAACTTTGGGCCTTAAATTGTTCCTCTAAGATTCGAAGTACGATCTGGCATTTTATGAAGAATTATGTTCCAATCCTTAATAATCTTTTTTTATTGAAATGATTTTCAATACTAATTTATGCCCTAGATGCAGGCTTGCACCAGAAACTATTGAACATTTTACTTGTGATTGCCATTTTGCGAGGAGGTCTGGGCGTTGTCTGGAATTCGCTGGCCCCCTGAGTTGAACCAGGTTCCATTTTTTGATTGGTTATGCTTGATATTTGAAAATGTTTCTTATACTAGACGGGTTCATTATTGCATTATCTTATAGGCTATATGGTTTAGTCGTAATAAGCTCACTCATGAGGGTATCATACAAAGAAAAGTACACGTGAGATTTTCAATTTCAGTCGAAATTATGTACACGGAATTGAAGCAATGGCTACTTACCTGTCTCATTTGAACCATGGTGTGATGGTCCGTTTGAGCCCACCGAAATAACCTCTAGTAAAAATTGATGTGGATGCACGGTTTGACTCTAAATGTAGTTGATCTTGCTCTGGTGCTCTAATACAGGAACATGACTCTGTTAGCTTGATTCTCAGCTCCTACGCTAGGCCTAACCTTCAGATGCCATCAAGTTTTTCGGCTAAAGATTGGGCGATGGTCCATGGACTTCAATTTGCCCTTGATTTGGGGGGTGCATAGAGGTTATTATGGAAAACGATTCCCTTATTACTATTAAAAGACTGACTAGTGTGAGTGATGATTTTTTGATCCTTCGACCATTCATATCAGATGCTCTTTCCTTATTACTATTAAAAGACTGACTAGTGTGAGTGATGATTTTTTGATCCTTCGACCATTCATATCAGATGCTCTTTCCTTATTACTATTAAAAGACTGACTAGTGTGAGTGATGATTTTTTGATCCTTCGACCATTCATATCAGATGCTCTTTCTGAGATTCTAGACGTGTGGATTTGAATTCGTTTCTACAAGTGGAAATACGGCTGCCCATGAGTTGATTAAAGTGAGTAAATCCCTAGATTCTGGTTCGTCTCCCTCACCCAAGTTGATAGACGCTTATTGGACACTCCGTAGCGTCATTACTCATTACTTGTGCTGTTTTTCTATGGATTGTTGCTTTCTACCTCATCTCCTTCAGGACTAGAACAACCTTATACTCGCTCTTCTTCTTGCTTTAGTTGTGTGTCGGTTCAAGTTTTGTTTTATTTTCTTTTGCATTGGTTGTTCAATAAATTTTAGGGTAAACTACACTGGTAGTCACTGAACTTTTAGGGCGCTTTCAATAAGGTCACCAAACTTTTAAAACTTTCATTACAGTCACCCAACTTTTAATTCGCTTTCAATAAGGTCATTGCCGTCAACCACCGTTAAAAAAACTGACGTGGCATGTTAAATGTAAGGGTAAAATACACTATTAGTCATTGAAATTTTAAGACGCTTTCAATATGGTCACCGAACTTTAAAAAATTTCATTACTATCACTCAACTTTTAATTCGCTTTCATTACCGTTAAAAAAAACTGATGTAACATGTTAAGTTTAAAAATAAACATTTTTTCATCATATTTTCTCTCCCCTCTTATTTTCTTCCATCTAAATATGTCTCTTTCTTCCATATGAATCAAATTGTAATTTTTTGGTGAAGGTCGTTACTTCTCTAGTAACACATCAAGTAAAATATTAATGTATCTAGACATGCATGCGACATGTGTGAGAACAAGAAAAATATTGGGAGACATCCGATGATGGAATGATAAAGAAATAACTAAAACTTTGCTCATAAAAATCCTCTTTATGCTTCAGGCCCGACATTTACTGAGTCATTCACTGGATAATGAGGAGTTCAAAGGAAAATATTAATGTATCTAAAAGATAGACATGTTTAGATGGAAAAAAATAAGACATGGAGATAAAATAGGGTGGGAAAAAGTTTATTTTTAAACTTAACGTGTCACATAAGCTTTTTTTTTAACGGTAATAAAAGCGAATTAAAAGTTGAGTGATGGTAATGAAAGTTTTAAAAGTTCGGTGACCATATTGAAAGCCTCATAAAAGTTCAGTGACTAACAATGTATTTTACCCTTACATTTAACATGCCACGTCAGCTTTTTTAATGGTGGTTGACGACAGTGACCTTATTGAAAGCGAATTAAAAGTTGGGTGACTGTAATGAAAGTTTTAAAAGTTCGGTGACCTTATTAAAAGCGCCCTAAAAATTCGGTGACTACCAGTGTAGTTTACCCTAAATTTTAATATCGCGTTTATTTAAAAAAGAGAGGAAAGCATGTCAGACGAAATGCATTTATTTGTAATAATTATATACTCACACGAATTTTGATATATTATTCATCCAAAAAAGAATTTTGATATATTAAAAATACAATATATAAATAAGAGATCCACGAAAATTTAAGTTAAGTTTATATATATGCATAACTTTTAAGTAGATTACAAGTTCAAATGATTTGGTTTTTTTTATCGGAATTGTAAAGATTAAATTAACTCAATTTTTAAATGTATAACAAATATAATATAGTTATTTCATTAAATTCAACAATCAATTTGCTAAAATATATATTTTTTTAAAATACAATGTAAAAAAAATAAATGTATAACAACTATACTTATTTCATCAAATTCAACAATCAATTTGTTAAAATATAAATTTTATAAATATATATATATAATGTAAAAAAAAATTTGTAAATTTATATTATTTTTATATGATGGAGTTGTGTTGCATATAAAATTTAGGATAAACTACCTATTTGGTGCCTTATTTATTCTCATGTTTTTGGTTTGGTCATCTAATTTTTTTAAATAGTACCTAATGTTACGTTTTTTCTTCTATTTTAGCACTCGCGTTAGAAATTAATTGCAAATATGACTCTAATGTGTGATTTTTATTAAGATAGAGAAAATGAAAAAATTACAAAAATAACACGTCGGCTTTGTCGTTATTTTTTAATAGTGGAGTACACAATAAAAATAAAATGTAATATTTGGTACTATTTTATTCAAAAAGTTGGTTGAATGACTAAAACAGAAATGCAAAAATAACTAGGTTACCAAATATGCCATTTACCCAAATTTTACCTATCATGATGATGACCCATACAATAATTGAACATGCAACCAATCCATTAGATACTCTCTCTTTTTTCTTTCAAAAACCGGCCCCTTTGTCCTTGTGGCTTTATGTTATGTGTGTCCCCACTCCCCAACACATCATGTGAACATTTGTCACCTTGAAAATAAAAAACCTGCAAACCATATTTAAAAGTGTGGTGCATTGACATTCATGCCCATCCTCTACCCCACACACCGACGCCATTACCGATCTAAAGGCTGTCTCTTTCTATCTCTCTTTGCCACGTCGGTACCGTATTCGGCGTTTCTAGATTATGTACCTCACTGTCATTCTAATCAACCATAAGGGTATTAACGTCAATTCGTAAAATTATCCCTCTTTTCTTTCTTCCGGAAATTCTGTTGAATTGATGGCATTAGTATTTGCTTTTCCAGTTGTTATCTCTGGTAGTTTTTCTTTAAAAGTTGTTTAAAGAAAGAAAAATGTTTTCAAATGAAATTAATAAATAAATAAGATTCAGTAAATGCATATTTTATGAAATTTCATGAAGTTTATTCCAGAAGATCTGCCAAATTATGTGGAATGGTATTATTTTCACGTTGAAAAAACTTGTTTTCCGGTAAATTTAAAAATGTTACCATTTAAAATTAAAAAACATATCGTGGCATGCCCCTTTAAAATGTACTATATTTTTTTAAGTTAATAAATATATATAAACATATTTGAAATCTTGTAATATTTTACATCTATTATAAAATTTTATATAAATAATTTATAACAGTATAAGTAACAAAGACATCCTCGTTACCTGTGCAGGGAATGGGATCCTGTCGTCGTTTTCTTTTTTGGAGCACAATCTGGTCTTAAACCATAATTTTTTTTTTGATAAAATTCGGTTGCCTTATTATTATTAATAAGGAAAAGACATAGAAGTCCACAGCCAAAGAGAAAACCAGAAACGACTGGTGAAAAGAAAAACAAACGGACAAAAAAGCAAAGAGGAGCGCAACCGACCGGTCTTCTACAGATTGGGGTAAGATCTGAAGCAGCAAAGTAGAAGACGAGAACTGGGGATTTGGATTTGTCCTCCTTGTATTGGATATATGCATTAGAGGAACTGGGGAAGCAATCTGTCAAAACCAAGGTTTTTCTTGAAGAAGTAGACCTGCTCTTTTTTTTTTATCAAAGAAGAAGTAGACCTGCTCATTAAACAATTTCGTCGGCCATTTGATTTTAGAACCATATTCAGTAAGTAAATTGCCACTTTACCTCTTTTTACTTCCTCTACTTTTTACTTTCTAATTAAGTTTGGTGCTTTGAAAGGAAAAGAAAAACTTTTTATTGGAATCTGCTATGTCTTCGTCTTTGTTGATTCTTGGGCGTTTCGAATAAAGAAAATATTCCATTGTTGTCCCTTGGTGGTGAAAAGAACAGGTTTTTTATTTGCAGATGCCAGAGAAAGGAGGGAGCTTTGTTCCAGTGCATCAATGGCGCTTTGGGTTGTTAACAACTTTGGTTCTGGTTGGGATGGTGGTAGTTTGGAGCATAGATGGCTGCACTTTCAAGGATTTTATCCAACCATGGAAGTTTAAAGAATATTATTACATTACCTTGAAAGTGAACTCCTTGGCTAATACCAATCAAACTTACCAAAACCCCTCACATTCCCTTCGAAATCTTACTTTAAACACCACCCATTCCCCCCTTCTCAGTGTTGTAAGCTCGACGAAATACAATGGTTTGTCCTGGGTTTCAGCCGAGCTTGAGAACAACTTTACTGCAAATCTATTGAGTAGATGGTTGGCTAAAGGAGGAGAGCCCTGTAAAGACTCTCAGACTGTGGAAATCAAGATTCCTGGTTTGGACAAAGAGAAATTGGTCGAATTGTCAGCTGCTGAAATCCATGATTTCATGTTTCAAGCTGTTGATGTGTCTGGGAATGCTCGTTGTTTAGGTGGAGATTACTTTGAAGTTGATCTTTCAGGAGATTCATGGAAATCAAGGCCTCCGGTGAAAGATTTTGGCAATGGTTCTTACTCAGTTTCCCTTCAGGTTCATCCTGATTTTGCTGGTGATTACAATCTCACTGTTATTTTGCTCTTTAGACATTTCCAGGGTCTTAAATTTTCACCTGCAAGATTTGCATATGATACACAATTACGCCATATAGGGATTAGGTTCTTTAAGACTAAAGCTCAATTGCCCCAACTGCAAATTTGCCAAACATCTGATTTCAATAGAGATGTTTGGTCTGGTAGATGGACTAGACATGGAAAGAATGATGATTGTCAAATTAGTGACGATGGCCGATATCGATGCTTGGCACCGGATTTTCCATGTCGTGATCCATGGTGCAATGGTTCATTAGGGCTTTTAGAGAGTAATGGATGGGTATATTCGAGCCATTGTTCGTTTCGGTTGTTTTCTGTTGATTCTGGTTGGGATTGCTTGAAAAACAGGTGGATTTTCTTCTGGGGCGATTCGAATCATGTCGATACGATCAGGAATATGCTTAATTTTGTGTTAGGTTTGCCTGAGATCAAGTCAGTACCTAGAAGGTTTGATATGAACTTTTCAAACCCGAAAGATAAGTCTCAGACAGTTCGGATCACTAGCATTTTCAATGGTCATTGGAATGGTACACAGAATTACTTGGGTTTGGATTCTTTGAAAGATAAAGGGTTTCAGAATTTGTTAAAGAAGTACTTCTCGGAGGCCACGGTCCCAGACACCATCATCATGAATTCTGGCTTGCATGATGGTGTTCACTGGTTGAATATTCGAGCATTTTCTCACGGGGCAGAGTATGCAGCATCGTTCTGGAAAGACATTATGGAATCAGTGAGGCGGAGAGGGTTATCAGTGCCACGACTTGTTTTCCGGTCCACAATCGCAACTGGTGGGTATGCAAGATCACTGGCATTTAATCCTAATAAGATTGAGGCATTCAATGGAGTTCTTTTGGAGAAATTGAGGCAAGCTGGGCTGGTTTTTGGTGTGATTGATAACTTCGATATGACTTATTCATGGCACTATGATAATAGGTGCAACGATGGCGTTCATTACGGGAGGGCTCCCCTAAAGATGAAGTGGAGAGACGGTGAGATTGGACACCAGTACTTCGTCGATCTCATGTTATGTCATGTGCTGCTTAATGTTCTATGTGCAAGGTAGTAGAGCAAGTGGTAGGAGGTTTGATCACCCCACCATCCGGCCTTTACGGCACCAGAGAGTCATCAAAACTACCGGCAGTGTTCGACCGCATGTAGCTACAGTTTAAGTGGTGCTTGGAGGCTAATTAGTAAATGTGTTTTAGTAGAGTCGGCATTCATTATTTGTATTTATTACCTTACATAGTTTTCTCCTTTTCACTTGTACAACATTGGAAGGGGTTTTCATATATTGATTATCATATGGAATTGGTTGCTGTCGTTGCTCATGTCTGGTTCACTTGTAGATCATTAGAAGCCCTTGAGTTTATATAACATAGATTATCTTAGGGAATGGTTCACTTGTAGATCATTAGAAGCCCTTGAGTTTATATAACATAGATTATCTTAGGGAATTGCTGTCTTTGCTCGAGTCGTCAAACATTCACTTGCCAGCTGCATTGGCCATTCATATAGGTTTATAATGTTTCATATTAAGGAGTTAGCTACTGGTAATTTTCCTTTTAAATTTAGGTGTAAGCTACACGAAATACTATTGAATTTTAAGATTTAATTCGATTATACCATTGATATGAATTTTAGTTAAATGTTTGATTATACAACTAAACTTTAGTAAAATGTTCAATTACACCACTTGGCTGCTACCGAGTTTATTACATGATGACGTGGACAGCGACTGAACATGATGTTATGCTAAAATGACGCCGTTTTGCTATATGACTTTATTTTATTAGAGAAAAATTAAAAAAAAATATTGCACTAAAGGAGGTTTGAACAAATGACCTTTGGGATGAAAGATTAGCACTAAACCGTCAAACAAATATTATTTTATATAAAAATATTATTTGTGGCCGATAGAGTCAACAAGTGTCATGGACGGCGGTCCGGTAGCGGTTTCGATGGTGGCTCGAGTTTCGGTAGGGTGTAGTTTTCTTGTTGTTGGTCTGGTCGTGAGTTCTCCTGGTCCTATTTGGGAGTGCATAGTTTCTTATAGGGATGTGGCAAGGGTACATGTCAATCGAGGAATGTGCCTTGGTGAATTAAATTAACGTAACTCAGGTGTCGGTATAGATCATGTCTATTGTCACGTGGTATAGCGTAGTGTTCGCATATCGAGTCTGCAACGGGACATAACTGATTGTTCGCACATCGTAGTTTGCCAATACGTTTGCATATGGTCTGTTGTTTAGGTGTTCACGTGGTTATAATCCATTGGCACTAACAATATTATTTTATAAATACTATTCATATTATAAGTCTAATATTTTTATGTATTAATTTAAATATATTACTTTATAAATATTATAAATAATATTTATAAATGCTAGTTTCATAAATGTACTATTTTTATATATTAATTTCATAAATATCATTTATATTATAAAATTATATTGCGACACATATTATAAAATAATATATATAATTTAAATCATGTTTATAAAATTAATATATATATATATAATCTCCATAAAAATTAATATTAATAAATATTATAAAATAGTATATATAAGATAATAAATTTATATAATAAATAAATCAGACGAGTTTCGTTCCTGGTCGATCTATAACTGATAACATTATTATTACTCAAGACGTTATTCATTCGATGAGGCAAAAAAAGGTTTGAAAGGGTGAATGGTTCTGAAGAATAATTTAGAGAAGGCGCACGATTGATTGGAATGACATTTTATCGCTGACACACTTGTAGACTTGGGTATTCCAAAAACCTTACAAACTTTGATCAAGTATTGTGTCTCTTCATAAAGTTCAAGAGGAAAAAGATTTGATTTTCAAAAAGCTTGAAAAGAAAAATAGTTTTGGAAAATCACTTTTATGTTAGACAATCTAGTGCCTCTAGATTTATAAATGGAAAATATTTTAGAAGTGCTTGGGATCCCAAAAGGACTAACCACTTCAACTAAAAAGGATGAAATTGAAAAATGAACTCCAAAAGGGACTAAATTTTGTGCTACTAACGTCTATGGATCCAAAGCAATTTGGATACCAAAAATTATTTGATTGTCTTATAGTAGGTGTGATGGAGATTGTTGAGATTTTAGGGGCTCGATTCGATCAACCAATTTAGCTCATCAAGTGGTGGAGAGGTGGATTTTTGGGTGGAAGGGTTGTGGAAGCTAGAATGTAAATAGACACAATGATTTATAGTGGTTCAAACTTCTAACCAATGTCTACATCCACTACCTTAGCTCCCCACTAAGGATTTCTCAATCAATCCACTATTGATTCGTCCCCTTTTCTAGGATTATGAGGAAACCCTTACAACCAATCAAGCTTTCTACCCAAAGCCTTGATTGAAACCCTCTTTACAAAGAGACAATATAACCAAACTTAAAACTCTCTAATAGGTGTTTGTTTGCACAATTAAGCACTCACCCAAAACCTAAAACACTTGAGCAAATTTGACAATTTTAGATCACTAGTGTTTGTCTATACAATAAATGACAATTTAAGCTCTAAGACAATCTTTGATCATTTGATGTTTGACAATATGAGCATTAGCTTTCTCTTGATGCTTGGAGGTCCCTTTTATACTCCCAAATGAGTTTGTAGCCGTTACTAGCCGTTGTGATCATATTGGAGCCGTTGAGGACTTTAATTCCCACCATAAATGCAGTTCTGCAGCTCCCCATTTCGAAACGCTTGAACCCGTTTCGAAACGCTCTTTAAGTAGAAAGAGTCGTTGCAGTCTATCAGGGCATCCGTATCGAAACACCCCCTTGCCGTTTCGAAACCCGTATCGAAACGCTATAGGCCCGTATCGAAACGCCTGCATTTAAAAGTTAGTTGGGAAAATAACTGTTGGGGTTTATGATCGTTGTGGTCAATGCCACGTAGGCGTATCGAAACGACCTAGCCCGTTTCGAAACGCTGGGCAAAAATCCTGTCCAAGGAAAGCCCGTTTCGATACGAGTATCGAAACGGTTTTGCCACTAGAATCCTCTGTTTCGAAACGCCCTAAAGTGTTTCGAAACACCTGGACAGTTTTGTGAAGTTTGGCTTTGAAGAACATAAAAACCCTTTATAAAAACTTCCCTAAACATAATTTCAAGTTGTTTGGACTTTATAATGTTTTAAATACTTTTTAAATCAGTCCAAAATATTTTTCAATTATTATATCAAAACATTAGTTCTACAGAGATTAATCAACAAGTCCAAATTTAAGGTGGAGCTCCATACACACAAGGAAGAACACTTGAAGAACGAAGGCTTCACATCCTCCCTTGAAGTTCAAGTGTTGGTAAAATCTCTAGTTGTTTTTGTTTTAGTTAGATCATTTTTTACAACTAGATTATCATATTGTTGGACTAACAATATTTGATTCCTTGAGTAAGGAGGAGCCAATTATAAAACCAAAAGTTCTTAATTGTGTCAATTTTTTCCTCATATGTTATTTTTGAGCTTAATGTCTTTTAAATTCTTTTTGATATAACAAAAAGGGGAAAATCGATTTTTCAAGAGAATAAGGGGAGCTTTAACTTCATTCAAATTTTTAAAATACTAAGGGGGAGAATCCCAAACAATTTTTCAAGTTGGTTTTATTATATCGAAAGGGAGAGATTGTAGAACTATATGTTTTGATTTAATAATTGAAAAATGTTTTGGACTTAATTGAAAAGAATTTAAAACATTCTCTAAGTCAAAAATAACTTGAAAAATAAGTTGAGGATGTTTCAAAAGGTTTTGGCAATGTTTAACACGCTTTTTAAGTAGCTAAACCAGTGTTTTTAATGTACCCGTTTTGATACAAGCATAATTTGTATCAATACATTTTAAAACTGCCAGAATCCGTTTCGATACAGGGCTTATCTGTTTCAATACGGATAGGTGTAGTTTCGAAACACCTTTTGGTGTTTCGATACACCCATGTGACATACACCCTAACGACTACAACTTCAACGACTATTTCCCAACGACTATTTGAATTACAGGTTGTTCCAATACGACACTAGGCATTTCGATGCGGGCGTTCCAATACGACCCATGGTGTTTTGATACGACCTCTTTAATGCGCATAACGACTCTTTATGTTTTAGTCTTGTTTCAAAATAGGGTGATACCATTTCGATACGGCCAATTGCAGAACTGCATTTATGGTGGGAAATAAAGTCTCCAACGGCTCCAATTCAACCCCAACGAGTCCTCAACTGCTAAAAACTCAATTGGGAGTATAAAAGGGACCTCCAAGCATCAATGGAAGACTAATGCTTTAATTGTCAACAACCATATGATGAGAAATTTATCTTAGGGCTTTAATTATTCATTTGTTGTATAGACAACACTTGTGAGCCTAAATTGTCAAATTTGCTCAAGTGTTTTAGGTTTGGGCGAGTGCTTTAGTGTGCAAACATCAACCTTGTAAGAGGGATTTTAGTTTGCTTATCTTTATCTCTTGTAGAGAGAGTTTGATCAAGCTTTGGACTAGAAAGCTTTGATCGGTGTAAGTATTTCCTTATCATCCTAAAAAAAGGGACGAATCAATTAGTGGATTGATTGTGAAATCCTTAGTGAGAAGTTAAGGTAGTGGATGTATGATGTGATCACAACCCGCAAGGACCCGGAGAAATTTCCTAGTGGACCTATGACTCTTGCTAGGTCCAAGAAGTTCCAAAAATCTATGGGAAATTTGTTCAGTCGAAGCTTGAACTTGAAGGGCCAAACACCAGCTTTGATTGAACAATGCAACATCCTACTCGTGCATGAGTTTGCTTGAGTTTTTCTTAATTTATATATATATATATATACATATATATTTATATTTATATTTATATTTAATTTCAGCATGTGTGCATGAATAAATAAGGCTTAATGTTCATCTAAGCATTATGATTCGTTTATGCTTGTTTAGAACATTTAAGCATGTTAGTTTACTTAATGTGTGTTATTTTCTTAATTCATGTTAGTTTTCTTATGATTGTTAGTCATTTAGTGTGCTGGTTATTTAACTAAATTAGTTAATTCTATGCACCTAGTTTCATTAATTTAACTAGCTCATTAAAATTGTTTTGGCATTTGCTTTCGTTTTTAAGCAAAGTTGTTATCTAATGGTTGTTTAATGTGTTGTAATTAGAGAATTCAATTGACAAATGGATGATCATATTCTCAAGATAGACAAGGCTTTTACTACCAATTGAAGGCACTTGAAGATGCATCAAGGCTAATCGGTTACCATGCAATTGAAGAGAACAAATTTCCACACTTGAAGACTTTAACACCACTTAAAGAGCTACTTTAAGCCTTCTTAAAGTTGATCGGTTATTGGCTCAAGGAAAACACACCATTAAGGCCTTCATTGTCATCCTTTAAGGGAGAGTAATGACATGGATTAAAACAACATTTAAGGGGCAACACTTAAGGATGAAATTCAATGGCCACTTAAGACATGTTTGAAGATATTTATTTACAAGATCAAACATTAGTCAACTTGTTCGCCATTTTTGGTTTGGATACAGGCATGTTTGAGTTTTTATGTCTTCATCAAACTTATTCCCCTATTTCTTACTTTTCTAACGCATTTTGAATCACCTCAATCCGATATCGGGAGCTTGAGATATGATTGTTTTTAGGAAGACAGTGCAGACTGAAATTTCAATACAGGAATAAATATCATTCAAATTCAAGAGACCATTCAAAGCTGAATTCAATGTTGTTAATTCATTCTTCAAGCAAATCCTTTTTCATTTTGCCTCTTTAACATCACCGGCCCATTAAAGGAGAATGAATGGCAAGTAACTCAAGTTGGCAGCTCATGAGTTTTCTTTCTTTGGACGACATGGTTGTCCACATTCATCCTCATCCAACACCAACTTTTCACCTATCAATTGGAGAAGGAGTAACCTAAGCTTTTATATGCCTTTAACACCAGCATAATGAGTCTTTAATCCTTGTCTAGCCCATTGAATTTGTTGTTGCCTTACACCTATAAATAGACAGCCATTTTCTATTGTAAGGGACTTTTGAATCATATTATAAACTTTGAGAGTGTTCTCTTTTTCTTGTTCTACAAGAACTTTATCGGCTTCAAGTGGACTCTTGTGGCATTCTACCCATCTCATTTTGTTATATTGTTGGTTCCTAATTGTTAATAACTAGTGGGTCACAATCCATCTCCTTCCACCCAAATTTTGGTTTGTGAATTTTATAAAGTTCGGGTTATCACATTTTTAGTGTTGGTTCATCTTTGTTTCACGCCAACACACTTACGCTATCATTTCATTTCACCATCCATCACTCCATCTTTCATTTACACATATCATTTTCACTCATTCATCTTATCATTTCCCCCTTCATATCATATCTTAAGTATCCACCATCATACCAAAATTCACCATCACCTATCCTTTAAAAGCAACCCATTTCTGCATTTTTATCTTTTTAAACACTTACTTAAGTTATGATCGGGAAAACACACATACAAATTCGGACACAACACAACCAGATTCGTATCAATGTAGGTTTTTGTTAGAAAGCCAAACCACTCTAAATTATCGTGTCTTTTATCTTTTAGCTTCTATATTTTAGCTTCTACACCTCAATCACCCAAAAATTCAACTTCTCCACTACTTGGCAATCCATAACGGTTGAAGGAAATCGATCATATCAAGCCTAACAGCCTCCAACGAACCCACACCCGACTTTCCAACTCTTCTTCCTCTTCCTCTAAGTGCTCTTGCCAACACATAATATCTGATTTATTTTACACTCTTATCAACATTTCTTTAATTGATAGCTATTTTCATATGGATTCATTTAAGTGGGTTGGCAGACCTTCTACCACCCACTCGTCATATTATATATGCAAATGCAAGGATTTGCTAATGGAGAAAAATGAATACGGGAAAGCTCCAAAACTAGAATACCAATCATTAATGGTAAAGGGTTTTTGCAGTTAAAATGATGGTGAAAATTCCCTGAGAAACTAGTAAAAAATCAAGGTATTTGGTGAGCTGAGATTGTTTGAAAATCAATTTGTTTTGGAATTAATGAGGGTCTTGAAAACTTGCATAGGAGAGGTAAGTTCAAAAAAATAGACCATCACTGTTATCTTTGTATTTTTCTTTTTTTACGTATTCATTACAATCCATCACTCTTATTTTTTTACAGAGATCTTATAGACCATCATGGAATTATTTAAGGTAAACTACAAATTAAAGAATAAAAAGAAAATGTATCAGGGTCTTAGAGGAAGAACCAATAAGAGCGTTGACAAGAACACTTAAAGGATTTGAGAAAAAAGAAAGAAGAGCCGAGAAATCAGGTGTGGGTTTGTCGAAGACTAGGTCGAACGGATGATGGTGGTCGGAGGTAGGTGGTTGAAAAGGGGTTAAGATTTTTCTTTTGGGTGAAAAAATAAATTTTTAAAAATTTAGGGGTAAAATTAAAAATAAACATATTTTTATTAACGTGCATATCATTGAGATAACGAAGACAAACGTTCTAGTAACTAAAAGTTTACGTAATAAAAATGTAAATCAAAATATTTAATTTTTAAAATTAATGACAAAAAATATACACTAACTAAATATAAATAAATCTAGGGTAATCTTCACCAGTGGTCCATTTCGTTTAGGGTGTGTTTTATTTTGGTCACCAGAATTCAAAAAAGATTATTCTGGTCACTAACGTTTAAAATCGTTTCTATTTTGGTCCCTTAGCCGTTAGTCTCCATTACTTTAAAAAATTAGTTTCTAATTTAACCCCCAAACTTTCAAAATTTTATTTTTCATCATCTTCCCCAAAAATTATAAAACTAAAACCCCATAAAATTAAATCAATAGCTATAACCCACCACTACAACCCATTCCCCCAAAATTAAAAGCGTCAACTTCCACTGCAAGAGCTTTGACAACGATGTTCATAGTCTTTGCACTGCCTATCAGAGATATAGTTTAATGAGAAAAGGGATATTCAACTTGAATACTGCAAAATCGGTTGGCTAAATGGCTAATTTGACCTTTTCAGACTCTCAATGATTGGTATGATAGAGAAATTGATGCAATTAACGAGCCTTATCGCCCAATCCCTTCTGGAGCAATATCTGAGAATGAGGTGTGTATAACTGGTTTGTGTTATGTACTTGCTATGTTTGACACTTTAAATATTTATTAAAATCTTCTTGCAGGTTATTATCCAAATCTGGTTGCTACTCTTAGGAGGCCTTGGCATAGCTGGTATACTAGACGCGTGGGTAGGTAATACCAAATAATTAGCACATTTTACGTAAAAGATGTACATAGATGAAGCAGTTCTAATCCATCTTTATAGGCAGGGCATAACACCCCTATTGTATTTTACCTTGCTTTGGGAGAATCCTTGCTATCATACATATACTTTGCTCCTCCTTTAAAGGTAGTTCACTTGTACACTGTCATTATGATAAATCTACTTTCTTTTTCTTAGGACGAAAATAAACTTAAAATCTAATTATATTTTAAATATTTTAGCATGTATTTCAAAGTCTAGAGAATAGTTAAACTATGTCTCTGATAGGCAGTGCAAAGATTATGAGCATCGTTGTCAAAGCTCTTACAGTGGAAGTTGACACTTTTAATCTTGGGGGAATGAGTTGTAGTGGTGGGTTATAACCATTGATTTAATTTTATGGGATTTTAGTTTTATAATTTTTAGGGAAGATGGTGAAAAATAAAATTTTGAAAGTTTGTGGTTAAATTAGAAACTAGTTTTTTAAAGTAACGGAGACTAACGGCTAAGAGACCAAAATAGAAACAATTTTAAACGTTAGTGATCAGAATAATCTTTTTTAAATTCTGGTGACCAAGATAAAACACAATCTAAACGAAAAAGACCACTAATAAAGATTACCCATATATCTAAGTGTCTATTGCAATAGTCTACGCTTTAAACATTTTCAATACCCAAAAATCCGATAAAACGATTGAAATAAAAGCAAAGCAATCAGACAAATTCCCAAAAATCATTTGAGTGTTTATTAGGCTAAAACCACTAAAGGAAGAAAACCAAACACAAAGCCAGACTATTTCCTTTTTTCTTTTCTTTTTCGTTTACTTTTAACTACCCAAAATCTGGCAACCTCAGAAGGATTGAGGGCTCGTTCATCGTTTAAACCAGAGATCTTCGATTTTAACAGCAACGGCGAAGAGTGTAGGCCTTGGCGTCGTAGGTTGTCAATGGCTTTCACCTGGGGCTCCTCTCTCAGGATCACTCTTCTTCTCCTTCTTCTTGCTGCTATTGTTTTCGCTTGTTTCACCCTCCCTGTTGAAAAGGTTTTGCTTTCTCTATCTTTTTTACACGTTTTCTTGATCTGGGGTGAATTTATTTTCTCTTGTTTATTCTAAATTTTGCTTTTTTTTTCTTAGTTTTCTGATCTGGGTATTTCTTGTTCTCTCTTTTTGGATTGATAATTACCTTTACTTGTTAATTTTGTGGGTTATTTAATCCGAGTAATTCTATTTTTTCTTTTTGAGATTTTCTGGGGTTTCCTGTTTTCGCCTTTTTGGTTAATAAATTGTTTCTTTTTTGGGGTGTTTGTATTGATTAAGATTTGAATTTTGTGGTTCTCTACTACAATGAGTTACCTATGTGGCCTATTTTGGGAATATTTTTCAGGATTAATTTGCAACCAAACCTTTTGAATTCAATGTATTTATCTAATTGCATTCATTTCTGAAACCAATACGGCAATACCAAGTGCAAGGCTGTATTAAATTTAAGGCAAGATTTATGAGGAGAAATACAAAATTAAGTAGGGTCATGAATTCTTAAGGATTCCAGTTTTCCCTAGCTTTCCAATTATTAACTGTTAGTGTGATTACCTAGTTGTTTTTCTTTATGTTGACGAAAACAAGTTTTCTTGCAGATTCTGAAGGATTTTTTGTTATGGGTTGACAAGGATCTTGGACCTTGGGGTCCACTTGTGCTGTAAGTCACTTAAAATCCTCTTGTAATTTCTTTTCGCTTCCATTAGAATCTATTATTTTGTTTACTTAATGCATTTCATTTGATTCGGTATTGAATCAATCTAATAACATGATATAAATTGTTCGTTTCTGTCAAGACACAACTGATTATTAATAGAATGCCCCATATTGAGTATTAATCTTACCCACATTGTTATGTAGAATACCTCTAAATTTGAAAGCTTTGGATAGCTTAGTTCTGAAGTACTGGAATTTGTTACATTTCATCTCATATTTCTTTGTTGATTTGCAGGGCTGTTGCTTATATTCCTTTGACAGTCTTGGCTGTTCCAGCTTCAGTGCTTACCGTAAGCATTAACCTCCTATACTGATGCTTCCCTGTAGCCAACTCATTAGATTTTTGTGTCATCGTGATTTTTTTTTTCTTGTTCATGCTATTTTAACTTATCAGCGGTGTTTCCCTCCTTGTGTTATCTGGATTCACGATCCTGATTCTTGCATTCATTCTTAGCGGTTTTCTTCAGTAGAGTAGGGATGGTGTCCATGCCCGTATGGTATTTTAGAAGTAAAATCAAGTCAATTCTTGATGCAGATTATTTACTATACATGGCTACCCTATATGGAACTCATGGAAGAGTTAATTACCTGTTAATAAACTTAGAATTAGTTTCTATCGATGAGTTGGTAGCGCTGTGTAAGTATCTGTATCTGGACTGAAGGTTCCTTTGCAACAACTAGTGTTGATAACAGTATGCACAAATATCTAGAATAATGATATGGTAAATTGTGGCTCTTGTTAAATTGACACTTGTTGGTAAAATTCAATGCTGCCTATTAGAAAATTTAAACTTAAACAAACCGTTTTCACCCAAAATTTTGTTTGTCATTTACTGGAGAAGACTAATGTATGATTGACCAGCATTCTTACAGTTAATATGACATTAAACTATCTCTACGATCTTATAACTTCTTTTTCTGCTACCTGTTTTCTTAATTTCTTGTTATTACCTGAAATATTTTACTTGCCATGTACAATTGTGGGTTGAAACCTCCTCCTAAAATTTAAACGAGAAATGAACGAAATTTAACCTTACCAAGTACTGTGTTTTTTTTTTAGCTTGGCGGTGGCTACCTTTTTGGTTTGCCTGTGGGCTTTGTTGCGGATTCTATTGGTGCAACTCTTGGTGCAGGAGCGGCATTCCTTCTTGGCAGAACAGTATGTTAATTGATTTGTTATGAAATTTTTAATGTTGCCTTATTACTCTACAATCCATGGACAAAAGCAACTTATTGATATGTTGGATATTGGTTTTTACTAAACCTTGTCACTTGCTCTATATTTACTTAGGTTTCATATTTATTTCTAGCACGTCTTGTTTAATTTTCATCTTATTATTGCCCTTATACAGATTGGGAGATCATTTGTTGTTTCTAAGTTAAAAGATTATCCTCAGTTCCGGTCAGTGGCAATTGCAATACGGAGATCTGGCTTTAAGGTTTGTAGTCGTCTTGTTATTTTCTAAAAGATGACTTACTGGTTCTATCTCTAGTTCTCTATTAAATTTTAAGCTATTTGATAAGTTTTGGCTTAAATTATGCTTAATGCATCAGACTGAGTTAATAAATGTGATTGTATCTCACTTAATGAAATGCTATTAGCCAAATAGTGGAAATTTTCTCTTCTTCCCAATTTTCATCTTATTATTTCTCTTCAGTTAATAAATGTGTTTTGGATTATTTAGATAAAAATGTTACTTGTTATTTATCCTTGTCGATATCTTTCTCATGCTACTTTCAAGCGTTTTTGTTCATTG